>CM045751.1:9147500-9240000 GCA_024760905.1 Plotosus lineatus
ACACGCATAATTTCTAGTGCAAGTGAAAAGAAGCGGGCTCGTGGCATGCAGTTGAGTGATATCGCAAAGGAATATGGCCAAACCTGTCTACCATCGGTACGATATTGAAGCAGAAGTAGGCCTTAAAAGGTATACTTTTATCATTTTTAAAAGGGTTTAGGGGGGTAGTATTGGTTCATGCAAAATGCAGTTCAATTTATGAAAAATCCAGGTTAAAAAAAAAAAAAAAGGCTCTGGAACGGATTATTTCGTAAGGTGAGGTACCACTGCATTATATAACGCTCACAAGTAGTGAAGATTATGACAAATGTAGTTGTCAGATTTATGCAGTGCATGAAATTTGTAATGTCCCTATTCGACATGCAGCTACTTACTTCCAAGTTTGGTACACAACATTAAAATTTCATATTTATCTCAAAATAATGAAAAGAAAAAACACACACACACAGAACTGTGTACCAGTGAAATGTTTGAACAAACTTTATAACCAATTTGAATGAGTAGGTGTGCCCAAGATGTACCATGCTGCCAAAGGCCTGACTGGCTCCGAATGGCCTGATGACCAATGGGATGTCCAGATACGTGTCAATCCGCCAGCTTTCATTGCCACACTCCAGACAGCGCACATAGTCCTTCAGTTTGCCCTGATACAGCTGATTTATCAGGTCCGCCTGAGGAGACAAATCAATCATTCACTACCAAAACAACATTCACATCATTACACTCAGAATGCTCAATTAATTTTCAAACAAAAATGGATCTAAAAACTATATATAATGCTCTGCATAATTGATCCCAAAAATATGTTGCTACATTACGTCATGAATAAAAGGGCTCATTCACACATTGATGAAACTTAGACAAAGTATCTTAAACCCAATCATCATTCATTCATGCAGCTTTCTGTTTTTTTGTGTCACTTCCAGTCCACGTGAGAACCAGTAAACAGTGAAAGCTCTGTGACTGAGTCAGACAAGTTTTCAGAACACTGCACGGATCACATGAGACCATGTTTATACAACTTCCAAGGCACAAAGCACTGAGACTCTCTCTTACACTGGGTCCTTTGTTCAGACCCGAGCGGATTAGTGGTATATCAGATAAAGGTGTGGTAGCTGTAGCACGTACCTGCTCCGTTTGTTTCCACTTCTGCTCCAAGGCGTCAAACATGACCCGGCAAAGTTCCTGGACATCGTGCTGTTGCCAGGCTACACAACACACAGACACACACACAGTAGAATACATCCACTGCACTCCAGTAATCTTGGTCTAATGTCTACAGTGCTTAACTGGATGAGCTGCAATGTCTTTCAGAAATGTTAAACCTTTTTTTATTATACACACACAGACAGTAGTATATACACGTAATATACACTACATGGGAGAGGGGCAGACGAAGTGGAATTTGAGACAGAAGCAGCTGAGCTAGGGCCAAGTAGGTTATGCCGTCTGTTCAGTTGACATATTTAAATAACCGGTGGAACAACCGTTTGCGAGGCAATAACTGTATAGAATGTCAGATCCTTGTTGTATAATTGGGCCTAATGTTAGGTATAAATTACCTGAATGACACGTACGTTAATACTCCCAACATGATTACTGTCATTACAGCTACTATGTTATCAGTGAAAAAAAAAAATTAATTTTAAAACTTGCTTCTTCCATGTCGCATGTTCTGTTTAACCAAGTTGATTACCGTATTTTCTGGACAATAAGTCGCACCCACCATGCTCTCGTGAAGGTGCGACTAATGTTCCAGAGCGACTTATATGTGGAATTACATCTAACTCGGTTTGTCATAATAATAAGACAAAATTTCACATGTTTGTTATTTTTATACTTCACTCACAACCACAAGAGGGCACTCTAGGCTTGGGTACCAGTACCTGCTCATCCAACACTGAAGAAATGGCCACAAAAAGAAAACCCTTTCTGCAGATCACAAGTTGCAAGTAGTGAAATATGCAGTAGAAAAATGGTAATCGAGCAGCAGAAAAAAAAAAGTTTGGAGTGAACGAGAAACTCGAGGGACTGGAGAACAGCAGAGATTACTGCAATGAAAACAAAAGGCTAATCGCAGGCTAAAAGCGAGATGGCCACAGCGAGAGGGATGAGCTCGCACATGGGGGCTTGGGCCTGAGGGAGAGGCTTGTTAACAGTCCATTTGCATCTCCACGTCCAGGTAGTTGTCAAGGAGATAATTAGAAAGGACTTTGCGTCAGGACTTTTTTGGTGTTACTGCCTCTCTATCAGAGCGAGGACCACAACATCTCAAACTTCCAGCATATTTCCAAGCCAAAGTACACAGTTTCCGTGAATTTGTGACTTATAGGCCAGTGCGACTTATGTTTTTTCCTCTTTATTATGCTTTTTTTTTTGGGGCCAATGCAACTTATACTCCGGAGCGACATATAGTCCGGAAGATACAGTATCAAACTCAACCCATTAAAAAGGATAAATGCAATGACCATCGTAATATTAATTTAGTACAGTTTCTGTAAGCTTTAAAATGTCGAGTAACAAGAACATGAATATATAGCTCACGCAAAAGGTAATAACTTACTAGGACCAAGTACCCACTCATGGACTGTGGACAAAAATAAATAAATAAATAAAAACACCTAATCAAAACAAAACTATGGTTTAATTTACCATATTTGTGTGATACCACCCAAGTGATCATGACAAACCGGGAGAATCGGTCTTCACTATTTACATAAGCACTGTCCACTTATGTTTTCTAATCCCTGAAGAGTAGACTGATCATATTACATTTTTTTTTTAATCTTCGAATCAGTTTTCAAGATGCTGTCATGGAGATCACATGATCATTTTTCATCCATTCATTAATTTTCTGAACCGTTTAATCCTGATTTTGGTTGCGGGGAGGCTGGCGCCCATCTCCTCCAACTCTGGGCAAGGGCAGAGTATACCTTGGACAGCTCTCCAGGCAATCGCAGGGCAGAAACACACCAATGGCTTTTCAGCTACTCTTTATAAAAGTCAACAATGGTTCTTTTACATGAACCTCATACCATAGACCGTGAGAGACATGGCCGGCCTTTGAGAACCCAGTTAGCTGCACTGGTTGCAATGACAACCCGTTGGGAGTGGGGTTTGAACCTCCAACCTTGGGATTAGTGATCCAGCACCTTACCACTGGGCCACCACCACCCACTTTAACATTATCCTTTTTACATCTTAAAAATAAACAAAAAGTTTAGTTTGCTTTTGTGTTATATTTTAAAACTTCGAGTTCTGGAAAATGCTGTAATAAAACATGCAGCTCTTCTGTCTCCAAATAGTAAATACTAAAACATCCGTTTAGCTCAGGTCCAGTAGAACACTGAATAAAGACGAGTGTTAACGGTAACTCTGTACTCTCACACCAGCCAGCAACAAAGTGAGAGACCTTCCACAGAGTTGCAATTTCAGTGACAAATAAGTGAAATGAGAATTTAATTCCATCAGTTCTAAAACAGTTCAGCGAAAACAAAAATGGTTCAATCGACTTCTTGGGATCAATTGAATGAGCATGTAGGACAATATTTCTTTAGTATCTCACTCATAACTTCACTTCCCATTTGCAACTTCAGGCAGGATAAGAAAAAAATGTTTTTCTTTGTTTTGCTTAAGTGTAATCCTAATGTACTGTATGACATCTTAGAAAAGATGTTCAAGACTTTGTATTCTTGAGAGTAAATCCATTTTGCTTAACATGACAACCTCTATACAAAAGCATCGTGCGTCTACGTGATTGAGAAAAGTTGTAAAAATTACCAGACTATAAGCCGACTGCTTGTTAAATGCCGTGTTACAGGCAGTGTTCGGGGAAAAAAAGCGCTTCTTAAAATATATATTTTTTTTTTATCTGTGTAAATAGCTCATGTTACAACGTGGACACCTGCAGCCTATATGTACAAATTCTTTTTCCTTTTTTAATTTAGTTGGTACGGGGTATATTCAGGTGCGCTCAATAGTCCAGAAATTACGGTATCTTCAATACCACAAGTTGTTTTGTGTGTAAATAAATACAAATGTGCAAAATAAATAAATGTTATGTGAACTTTAAACAAAAGTGCCAACATACAGGGGTGTTTAAAACTTGTGTGACAATGTGTATAGTACATGCAATGATACGTGAATCAGTGGTTAGGGCTCTTCATTACTGATTGAAAGGTCTGGGGTTTAAGCCCCAATATCAACAAGCTGCCATTATAGGCACAAGACTAAAATTAAAAAATAAATAAATATAAAATATGGCTGTTCAATGCCATGTGCTGTTCATGTCAGGCAGCACCTTGCATGAAGAAAATCAGGTGCGTACAGCGATGCTAAAAGACGCTCACCTTCACTGCTGTCCCAGCCGAAGCTGCGTGTCACATCCGTGGTCTCTATGGCTCGCTTCTTGCTAGTCTGCAGCAGGACAAACAGCCTCTGCAGCTGGTAAGGGATACTCGTTACAGGATCATCCTCGGACTCCTCAAACTCCCAGCTTTTAAAAAAAAAAAAAAACCATCAGTTCAATCCCCTTTTGCAGCTTCTCACAATGACATTTGTGGAGATGAAATGATTTGCACTTACTTGTACAGAGCATTTCTAAACTCCGGTGTCATGAATAAAGTTTGCAGTAAACTGTTCAGATAGCATGTCATGGCCTGATTGACCAAACCCACATATCCTACATGGAAAAAGTAAAAAAAAAAAGTAGATGATTCAATAAACCTTCCAAACAGTATGCTTGAAGGTTTGATTATGGATCAGTTTTCTTCCACCATGTGAGCTACCTCCTCTATCAGCATCACAGCCGAGATAGATAGATATATATATATATATATATATCTCTCTCTATCTCTTTTCCTTTCGGCTGTTCCCTTCAGGGGTCGCCACATCTGCCTCCATCTCAACCTATCCTCTGCATCTTCTCGGACACCAACTGCCTTCATGTCCTCCTTCACCACGTCTATGAATCGTCTCTTTGGGTTTTTATATTATATATAGTATTTGACGTAATTAAGTGTCCTGCTCCAATACCCCCCCTACAGTGTTTGTGATTTATGTCTAATAACTGCACATGTACACTGGGAGCAAAAAAATGGTAGATCAAACTTACCAATTTTATTCGATCAGTCTCTAACGATAAAATGAGGCGTTCACTGCTTGTAAAAGTAAGTTTACACGATATTTCAAGACCCTCTGCCACTGGGGAATGTCTAATGTTCATCAGTAACACATTTGACCGTTCCACCATGCTTTTAAAAAAAAAAAAAAAAAAAAAAGGGAAAATATTTTGCTGTTCTCTTGGTAAATGTCTGACAACCAATGAACTATTACAAACTGCTACAGCAAAATTATGGGATGCTCTGAATGAGTAGTGCGATAAGCCAGATATGGACCTATCGGAAAGCGATGAGGATTTTTCCACCCAATTCTCCTGCTCACTAACTTCATAAATTTAAAGACATTCCTGGCCATGTGCTTTTGTTGGTGTTCATGTTGATTGGTTCAACATGCCATGTGCTAAAATTGACATTCGTGTTGATTGGCTCGATTTTACTTCCGGGAAAATGTTTAAAGGAACAGCACCGAGATGGAAAGTAAGGGGTCTTGTATTTTTAATTACGCCGTTTTCTGTTTTTTTTTCAACTTTCGTGCAACTCTTATTGCTCTGTGATTATTCATGGTTTCCACCTCGATGGGAATAAGCACTTACTGTTCCACTCTGCTGGTTACACTTCAATAAGCACCCACCCACTCCAATTTTTTTTTTTTTTAAGTGCCCTGGGTACTTGTGTCACATATATAAACACAAAAGGAGGTTACCTGTGTCAGACTTGCTGAGTATGGAGGAGTAAGAGTAGCCGGGACTGCTGTACTCGCTGCTACAGCCCACTGTACCATCGCGGGATAATGGTCCAATGAAGCGGTCCTGAGAACTGTCGTCCAGCCCACTGCTGTCTGCCGTGCCGGACTCATCCTACACACGCACACACCATACAAAGTTAGGGATTTTTTTTTTTTAACCATGATGAGTACAATTTAATGCCCCCCCCAAAAAAAAGCCCTACACATCCCTTTATAGTTTTTTCATCCACATACAGGGAATGTAGTCGTACAGAAATTCATTTCGCGTTAGTGCCTGGTGCCACCAAATCACAAAGCTGTACGTAATTACACCGCTGTAAACACACATTTTACCCTCAACACCCCGTCACAGACAGCTTGCTCCTTGTATAATCTGTGCTGGTTGTTTTGTTCTTAATGCTGCTCAGGAAGCACTCGGCACATTATTCACTGTAACAGCGCAGAAGACTTGGAGCAAAACAAAGTTTGCTCATCTGGAGAACTCCGGTCTATCTACATTTCAAGAAGGATCGTTTTTTTTTTTTTTAAACAAGTTATCAATAATTCCACGAGTGGGTGTCTGGGGGGGGGCACACCTGCGACTGCCGCAATATCAACTTTCAAAAAAAGATTTTATTCACAAAATGTTAGTTTTTAGGTTTTTGTTTTTTAATTACTGGAACAAGATTTTGATCCAGTTCATTTCCAAAATCTCACAAACGTGATCCATACTCCAAACACACCCACACTATCAAACTCTGCTCTTAACCTTTTACATCAGCTCGACAGATTGTTCAGTAATGGGTTTTTCACCTCAGGTTAATTGGTTGTTTATAGAAGTTGAACGCCTACTTGTTATCCAGGCATTCGGTGACACCCTTGGTGAAAAAAGCACAGAAGGGAAAGGGGGCGTACTTTATTTTTCCCCATGACAGATGTGTGCAGTTTGTATGTTGCCTGTTAGTAGTTTGCCAATAGACATAAATATCCCTCTGACTTTCACAGTGAGCAAACTGCTTTGAACTGATCTTTACATTAAACTCTCACAGTCCAGGTGGTTCATGATGTAACTACTGACGCTTTTTGTACTCAAAGCTCTGTTGTGGTTGGGAAATTGAAATCCAACAGTAATAAAGCGAAAATAAATGCAGACAGAAACCCAGTAAATTCAGAATCCCATCAATGTTGTTCAATAAGGGTCTATGTTTTTCACTTTCAGTCATTGGTGATGTGCGTTCTGATTTTCTTCTTGAATTTTTGCCTGCGTTTCTGGTTTTGCTATTTGCCCCCGTGATCTTTAGAGAAACTTACTATTTTTATATATAATAAAAAAAAAAAAATAAAAAAAAAAAAATAAAAAAAGCAATGTTCCTTGGGTTTGTGAGCTCTCATGAGTCCAGCTTCTTCCAGCAACAATACAATTCGGGACTCAAGCTTCAAATGAGTTAGAGGTTTCCTGGCATCCCAACCAGGAGCACATTGGAGCTGCTTCTTATTCTGTGGGAGAACCAAGGAATTGTATGTTCATGGGTTCTCTAGGCCAGGGCTTGGAAAACAAGCTGGGCTCGAAACCTAGGGTCAGTTATTATCCAACAGCTGTGGAACATCTAATAGCAAAGATTCAAGATTGTGGGGGCTCAGAACATACGCCATGACATAAGCATCTTCCCATGTCACCGGTTTGCAGAAACGTCTGCTTTGTGTTTTCCTATTGTTCGCCAGAGGGGTGAAATGCTGCATGGCTCTTAGCCTTTGCTGATTAGGAAACATCTGTTTGAAGAGATAACCCACTTATTCACCCAGGCACCAGGGAAACATGCTAATTACACATTGAATTTCTAGCTCTGCCTATCTACCTACTTGGCTACTCACAGAAGCTATCTGAGGCTGCTCGCCATCTTTGTCTGTGAGTTGTAGGAAGTTCCTCTTCCCTGGCTCGAACCCAGACTCCACCAGAGACATCTCACTGGTCTGGTCGAGAGGAGCCTGTGGCATTGGTGGTGGTAGTGGGGGGAGGGGGGGACAGAAGAGAAGGATGATGTACACTTATCAAAATTTAATACCAAGAGAAAGGACTTGAAACAAGACTGAAGTTTCTAATTCAATATGAACCCTTCTTCTACAGGTGTTTACATGTACATGAGTAATCTGGTCATGACAAAACTCCTAATCTACATACCTAATACCTACTAAAGGTGAGAGGTCAAACTGCACTGCTACTATTAAGGTAGTGGAAAAGCCAGAAAAGCAATTACCACTAATGGTTTAAAATAAACTGAAGCAAGCCCCCCCCCCCCCAGTTCTTCTAATATGCTGATCAACATGTGCAAAATAAAATGTATTCTGTTTTTATTATTTATTAATTGTGTAATAATTAATGACCACAATTCCTCTAGGAACTGAAGCAAGCTTTTGAAAATCGCAAACCATCATCATCATCTGTTCACCTTAATCTGAGTCAAGGTCACATTTCGTGCCATTTATCTGACCACTCAAGTAAAAAGAATACCAACACCAGATAATGACTGGAATATTAAGCTTACTTAAATGTGACTCAAAATGCTTCCATGTATTTAAAAAAAAAAAAAAAAAAAAAAAAAAGAAAAAAACAGGCTCCGAAATATATTTTCTGCTGTGCTTCAGACAAAATGGCATGAAACTTCAAGATGTACAGGATGAAATGGTACAATCCCATAAAGCCATTGTGGAGTAATTTAGAACAACATGACCTAAAATTGTTAGGATTAGAGCGGTCTAACTAGAGAGGAAAATGACAGTGTTTGCAATACAGGGTTCCCTCACTTTCCACAGTTAATTGGGACCGAGAGACCCCCACCCAAACCCACCCCCCCACACGTGTGACCGTCGAATTCTGCAAAGTACATTGGACCTGACATATTGATTATTACACATGTACGTACAAATACATATTCAACACTATAAATGCTAGACGCACGCACATGCACACACTCCGATGCGCACCTCAAAAATGTAAGTACAGACACTCACCGACTTGCGTTCATTTTTTTTTTCAAAAAAAAAAAAAAAAGTCAAATTTTGAGTTTAGACGTACCTACGTAGTACACTGACGTAATGACGCTGCATTCATTGTTTACGAACTACATACGGAGTGTCCGTGTATGTATGTAATATGTATGTAATATATATATATATATATATTGCATTACCCTTGTGTTAAGACGTCGTCTCTGTGATCTTTGTGTTTACACCGTTTTGTGGACTTTTGTAACCCTAAGCAAATATGGTTGTCAGAAGTGCAAGCCTACTAGCATGGATGCAGGTCTCATAAGCAGATGAATTAACTATCTGCTCAGATCGGCACAGTCTACCATGCATACTCAGTTAAGCAAAGAGTTGAAATATGAATGAAAACCTGAATGCACAAATTACAGAAATTTATCATCTATTAGCAGAATCCTAAGACTGCATACTTATTTTTATATTAAGATTCATTAGGATTTGTACGCATCTCTTGAATAAAGTTTACTTACTGACTTACACAAAAGAAAGAACTCCCCGCTTTCCTGGGATTCACATCAGTGCAGGCTGTTCTAAACGAGTTCAATGGCACCCTTGTGCACTTGAAAGTCCGGAAGTCTGTATAGCCCACAGCAAGTACACTACTTTCAGTTTTGAGCACCTCACATATGATTGGCTGTTTTAAGCTTCATGTAAAGTAACTTGGTATAAATAAGTTACTTATTTGAAATTAATGTTGATATTTTACAATGTTATGTTTATAATGATTTAGGGGTGTTTGAGATACGGGAATGGTATTTATGGATGTATAGTACAGTATGAGCATCATACGTCACGGTAACAACTTGCGTTCGGCCGTCCGGAACCAATTAAAAATGTAAGTCGGGGAGTGTCTGTAGTTTTGATGGAGGGGTTTTGGGTTGTTATTTTTGTTTGGGTTTTTTTTTGCATAATTGGCCTGGTTTTGTGGTATTTTCCTTAAATTTACTTATTTTTTTTAATTCAATGAATATTTAAAAAAAAAAACAAGAAAAAAAACGCAATGCACTGAAAGCCACATGAATCGAAGCGCCAAGTAGCGTGGGAACCCTGTATTTATATATATATATATAAAAAAAAAAAAAACCTCACAGGGTGCGTCACATTCATGAGATGCCACTATAGAACAAGCATAGCAATCTTGAAAGTCCCAACTTTCATGTGCAAAAAACAAATATCCAGAAACCTAATACAGTTTTGCCTCTGTGACTTTAGTACTTCCAAGGGGCAGAAGCTAGGAAATCAGGGAGAATGTTCGTATGATTCAAGGTCAGAAGGAAGATGAAGAGGCCATTCTGACATGCACTGACCTTATCCACATCTGTCAAAATGGAACACCCTCACCTCATTTTTCATGGGTTTGACGACTATGGCTCTCAGCCCTTCGTTTGTGTGTGAACATGCCACTGAACGCATGATTCCTTATAATTACCAAATGGAAATAAGGCTAGTTTTACCCTTTATGCTGGTAGTTGTATGAGGGACTAGCACATCCACCTCACAGCAAGAAGGTCCCGGGTTCAGTTCCCAGTCAGGGCGTTTGTGTGTAGTTTACAGGTCTCCCTGTGCTTGCATGGGTTCCCCCCCCCACAGTCCAAAAACACGCACAGGAGGTTAACTGACTGTTCCAAATCGCCCCGAGGTATGGATGCGAGTATGAATGGTTGTGCGAGTGTTGGCTTGAGATGGCCTGGCAAGCTGTCCAGGGTTGACCCGGCCCTCGCCCCAAGTTGGGCACCAGCTACGCCGTTAACTAAATTAGGATTCCTTATTTCAGAAAAAGTTAATGAAATGTATTGGGGGGGGGGGGGGGTGTCATTTGGAGGCAGGGGAAAAAAAAAAAAAAAAAAAAAAAAAAAAAAAACAAACTCACCCAGTGCATCCACACCATCTTGAAATGAACCACTTAATTCGTCAACTTCAGTATTTTTCCTGTTACAGGGTCAAGTCCTGCTGCATCCTTCTACACACTTATGGTCCAGACCATAATATTTCCCCACAAACATTCTGCACTTATTGGATGCTTTATGCCATTTGGTAGATGCCCTTATCCAGAGTGACTTTGTTTTATTCTCATTTGCACATCTGAGCAGTTAAGAGTTAAGGGCCATGCTCAAGGGCCGAACAGTGGCACCCTGATGGTACTCTGGAGCTTAAATCCCCAACTTTCTGAAAAACTAGCTTGATGGGGTTAAAGACTGCTGACAGTCCATGATTTGAAGACTGTCGTCACATTCCTTTTCAGGTCATCCATTGGGCGGCTTGAGTATCAGCAGAAATTATACAAATGGAGGTGTTCTAAAACTTCTCATCCAAAGTGTAATTATAAAATGTTTTTTTTTCCCCTGAAATGATCATTTTTAAGCCCCATGTATGTATGTGAAAAATATTGAACTACGAGTGTAAACAAGAATAACAGAAGTGAAAATGTGTGCTTTCCTGTTTAATACAGCCAAATGGAGGATCGCGAAACCAGGATGCCACATGTTTGGATGAAATTTGGATGTTGCATTACACAGCTATTTAAAGGAGCTCTTGGCACAAATCTAGGGTTTAATCCAGTGACCTACTCAAAGATCCAATGCCAGCCCTGACACCTGTGTTCTGGGTCAGCTGCAGGATTAGCCTCCCAAGCTAGCTGACGAATACTAAGGCTACATTCATCACAAGTTTAAATACTATTACGCAACACAGTATTTTAGAATCTTAAGAATTTTAATTCACTGCAACTCCCGAGTCCTCGGGCACACTGAACTGAATATTACATCATATAAGAAGTTCGCAACATACCTAATTATTTATTCATGCTGTGAGGGATATGAGGTTACACATGAAAAAGAAACTTGGACAAGATACTCACCAAATCCACCACATTGGCCCATGCCAGCTCAAAGGTGCCATTCACGTAGCCAGCTTTGTGAGCGACGTCTTCGTGGAGCCTGGAGAGGGTGGTGGAAGCTGGGAGGTTGAGAGTAAGTCTCTCAGTAACGGTCTTGGCATTGGTGGTGTCCTGGACGATACACAGTACTCTGGGTTCCTCGGCAGCGCTTTCTATCTACACCACACAGACCGCACGAGCATATTTACATCAACATTTCGTGCACAGCTCACCGTGTGGCTGATAACGGTTTTCTCGCAAAAGTGTTTAATGAAAAGGATAGGACGGGAATGTAGGCACTTGTCGCAAGTGACGTATGGTGCTTGTGAGACAAAGTGTGGCTTATCCAGACTTCTGATCTTTCAAGTGAGCAAGTGAAGGTCGAGTATTAAACGAGGTAGCCGACATTCAAGGTAAGCGCCGACATTCGGTGGAGCGCTTCACATATAAAGATTCAGGCATTGTCTAAAAGCAGAGCGCTGAAAAAATAAATAACTTCTGATACAGGTTGATGTCCTGACACGTAGCATAAAAGTACTTTACACAACAAAACATACACTAACGCCACAGGAGGTGGAGGATACCGGATACCCCACACCCAAATATACAGAAAAATTTTGTAATCATGTTCACATTTATTCAATGGAAAACAAACATTTTATAGAGAATGTCAAAATTTAATCGTTTTTGTTGAGCATCAAAAATTAAGCTTGCGAGTTGATACTCCAGACCTGGGGAGCTCAATCCTGCTCCTGGAGATCTACCTTCCAGAAGGCATTCGCTCCAACCCTAATCATGCCCACCTAACCATCCAATCATCTAATCAAGGGACTTTGAAATGTCTTCAGACCTGACTGAATCTTACATGTCACACGGGTCACATTCGGGTTGGAGATAAAGTCCTCTGGAAGGTAGATCTCCAGGAGCAGGATTGTACCCCAGCTCCAAACATTCAATTCCCATTCGCCATGTATTCCTAAGCAAATTAGTTGCTTGTGGAAAGACAAGACGAATCACAACTTTTCGCATTGAAATTTGCTGGGTTTATTCTCTAAATGATAAACCGTTCACATTACAAAAAATAAAACAAAATACCTGTGTACATCTTATTTTTCAAAGCTCCTGCAGTGTCCGAGTGCACGAGAGCGGATGAACCAGAGCACCAACCAAAGTCGTTAAAACATTGGAGGGCAAGTGCAAGTTTTTGGACCGTTTCTAGAGCAACGTTCATGCTTTCATTTTCAATGCTGCTTTAGCCCAATTAATTTATCCAGTGGTGTGCTGGGGCCAGTGGTGTATTGGTTAAGGTGCTGAGCTCATGATCATGTTCATGATCGGGAGGTTGCGAGTTCGAATCCCACCGAGACGCTCACTGTGCCAAGACCCCTGGGCAAGGTCTCAACCACAAGTGTGCCTCTGTTCACCCAGCAGTATAAATGGGTACCAGTAAAATATACTGGGAAGGTAACCTGCGATGGACTAATGTCCCATCCAGGAGGAGTTGAACTCCTGGTCACTTCACGCTATGGAAACCGAGGATAAGCACCGGCCTGATGAGCCACTATGGCTCGGGTGTAAAAACCCAACAGACTTTACCTACCTACATCCATCCTAATTAGGGTATAGCAAAACTGTACATGGTTTTGGACCGTAGGAGCAAACTGGAGGAGACCCAGGCAAGCTCCACAAAGAAAGGCCTGAGCTTCTTGCTCTGAGGCCTCCTCTATCCTCATCTACTTATAGGAATACCTGAATAGGATTTTGTTACCAATACCCGGGGCACGGTGGTGTAGTGGTTAGTACGGGAAGAAGGTCCTGGGTTCAATTCCCAGTCAGGGCATTTCCATGTGGAGTTTACATGTTCTCCCCCTGATTGCGTGGGTTTCCTCCAGGCACGCTGGTTTCTACCCACAGTCCAAAAACAAACAGTCGTATAATGGCTGTTCCGAATCTACCTTTGATGTGAATGGTTGTGTGAATGTTTCTGCCCTGCAATGGCCTGGCGAGCCATCCAGGGTGTATTCTGCCCTCGCTCAGAGTTGGCTGGGATGAGCACCAGCCTCCATGCGACTCTAAATCAGGATTAATCGGTTCAGAAATGAATGTTACCGATACCTCAGTTCATGACTTAAAAGATTAAAAAAAACATTTTTCAACACTGCAAAAACAAACACCAAAAGAATCTACTAATCTGCTACTTAATGCTCGTTCATGCTGCCACCATGTCACACTATTACTTCATTTATAATAAAAATAACGTTTGGATCATATTGAATATGTATCGAAGAGAGTAATATCTGCTGGTGACGAAAGAAACGACATCAGCCAACAAGGCCAAAGCTTCATTTTTCTCACACAATGCATCCTCAGACTGCCCTTCTCTTCCAATTTGCTCATGTTACTACAAGCAAAGTGCCGTGCGTTCCGAGAATGAATCCCTCCGTGACAGACAGGAATGAGTTCAGGGGGAAATTTTATGTCGGAACGGAGAAAACAAAATGTTCAGTTCATTTTCTGAACCGCTTAATCCTAATTAGGGTCACGGGGAGGCTGGCACCCATCTCAGCTGACTCTGGGCGAGGGCAGAGTACACCCGGGACAGCTCGCCAGGCCATCGCAGGGCTGAAACATGCTGACTGCTTTGCAGCTACTCTCGTCAAAAGTCAGCAATGGTTCTTTTACATGAACCTCACACCACAGTCAGTGAGAGACATGGCTGGCCTTTGAGAACCCAGTTAGCTGCACTGGGGGGGGACAGCAGTAACAACCTATGGTGAGTCGGGCTTGAACCCCCAACCTTAGTGATATAGGGTGCTGGATCACTGATTCTAAGTCACCACTGCCTCGAAAACAAAATGCAGCAGAGATAAATTTGAAGCACTCGCTCATCACACACATGAGCACTGCAGTAAATACAGTCATTGGCTTCTTTTAAAACAAAACACAAAAGAATTTTTTTTTTTTAACTCTATTGCTGAACTTGCGTGCACATAAAAATGAGTCAGCATCTTCCTGTTGCGAGTGATTATTTGGCCTGTGGTCTCTTCATGATACTCCCTCTGTGTATTTTGTACTACAGTAGAAAGTTGATGAACTTTGGACACTCCAGGGCTTCCAGCGCCGGTGATTTGGCAAAGGGGTCTCAAAACTCAATACAATTCTATAATGTAAATGTCATGCAAATACATCAACACTTTGTGATAAGAGTTATTGGGGGTGGGGAAGAATTAACTTTTGGGTGTTAAAAAAAAAAAAAAAAAAAGTCACATCAACCCAGATATTGATTAATTTATTAGAAGCCAACTTCCTGAGAGTTGTATTCCTTTCTCATATTCGGAGCTGTGAGATTCATGTTTTAATTCCCTATGTTGAAATGTTTTAAAATAGGAAGTCAAGCAAGAAGGGAGCATGTCAGAGGACTTGAGCAATTTCTATGACAGTCAACAGGATGAGAGATACACTACAGTACACCTCCCACTGACTCAGCAGTTCACAAAGGTTTAGCACAGCCAGTGTATTTCCTTTAGCTTGACCATAAGCCTCATGCAGCAGTGAATGACGGCTAATGCGGTTGGGGGGGGTCCAGGAAAAAAAAAATTAAAAATTGAATTTTTTTCGAAGCTGAACTACAACAGTTCTATAAAAATGCCATAATCTGGGTAGTCGTCATAAATTTATTTTAAAGCCTGTGGTTTAGGAGGTTAAAACCGGATTCTCACTGGATAGGTAGATGACCTATTAATCCTCTCAGGGAAATTTGGTAATGGTCAAAAGGGTTAGTTCACTTTAACTTAAGACAGACAAACAAACAAAAACACACCGTGCTGTTAAGACACCCCCGAACTCTTCATGCTAGCTCTACCTGTGAGAATCTGTTCTTCATCTCTTCCAAAATACTCTGCCTGCAACTCCAAAACATACCCCGCTAGTAAAGCAGAAAAGAAAAACAAAAACAGTGGAAATAAAAAATAAAAAAAAAAGTTGTTTTGCAGAAAAAAAGAGAAATAAATAAATAAATAAAGTCACCTAGACAGTGAACTTCTAGAGTCTGAACATCTTTTCTTACTGCTTTCAGCTGTCAAAACCACATGCAAGTGGGAGGGGAAGTGAGACGCTACTGAAAACCTTGCAGATGCCAACATGTAAAGTGCTGTAATTAAGGGATTAGGAAGCATTTAAAACAGTGATGATATCCCTAAAGGATATGACCTACCCTTGGATATACCAAGCTGAACATCTCTGGGCAGCTCCACAATATCATCATCATGCACATAAACCTGCCGTGTCCTTCCAACTTACAGGAGTAGATTGCACATGCAGTGTGGAAGCAGTATAGATAAGGTCCGATCTGGGTCATAAGAGCTTGGGGGGGGGGGGGGGGGGGGAATAAAAAAAAAAAAAAAAAGGTAGGACTTCAAATGTGACCCTGAGGAACATTCCCTGCTGGCACGTAGCCGAAAGCACCCAGACAGAGCCATGAGGCCCCTCGAATCCCGGCTTGCACTTTTCTAATCCCTTTGAACATAAGTGACGGGAAAAAAAATGAAAAGGTTTTTTGAAGCAAAAACAGTGTGTCTGTGTGCGCGCGCCTGTGTGAGAGAGTATGCAGAACATGCAGTGTGAAACTCTGAACCACACCCAGGACTAAGCTACAATGATTACCAGTACGACAGCACAAAGTACAAACCCCCAGCTTGCTAAAAAATAAATAAATAAACACCACAATACTATTTCCTGAAAGTAAGGTCCACACTGAAAACGATAAACATTGACACATCCAATGACAACTTCGAACAGCCGGTTAATATAATGCCCATGTCTTTAGACTGTTGTAAGAAACTGGAGTAAACCGCGGAAACCCACACAAGCACGGGGAGGACATGCAAACGCCACAGAATCCCAAATCTTGGGATTTGAACCCAGAAGCTTTTTGCCGTGAGACAGGCATGCTAACTACTCTGCTAACAGACCACACTTCACACAGAGGAAGAGACCTAATAAGTAAAATAACACCCAACCCACTCACAATGTTAAAGAATCATTTAACACATTCCAGGATCCAAGATTTGAGCCGGTCTGCTCCAAAAATTGTAATCCAAAATTCTTGAGCCCTACCACTGGTAGGAAATGTCATGAAAATCCAAATACCTTTGTGTAATCCTGCAAACAGTTACACAAATCCAAAATCCTAACCTCGGAAAATATCAGACCCCCCCCCCATCTTTCAGCCACGTTCGGACTCTTGGTTAAAGCAACCCATTTCAGATTTTTTTTTGCCCACATGTGGTGGGACAGATCAGAGAGACATCCTGAATATGTAAACAGGAACAAAAATACATGAAATTCGATATTAAGATCATTTTCAAACCTCATTAAGGGCAAACAAATTTTATAATTTTTACCTAAAAATCACAGAGACTCTTCCCTGCAGGTGTGAATTGCACGTCACTGAAAATGTGGTTATCGGTTAAAGGTGTAGATACAACTACACAGTGTGCTTCAGATGATTAGTTTCCAACCCAGGGCACTGAACTACTTTACAGGTAGGATGCAAGATTTTGACCCTAGAGTCTTTTATAGAGAAAACAAAAAAAAAAACAAAAAGAGGGGGGGACCCTTGCGGCTCAGGTGCTTGGTGTGACGTTTACTGCAGAGCAACAGCCATCCACTTTCTCAGTTTTCATATTGAACTATTGTTTATTTCCCCCCATTTTCTTAATATATTAATTCACTGTTCATGAATTCATCATGAATTCATGTCCAAATTTTCACCTTTTCAATGGTGTAAATGCAACTCAAATTAACTTTTCTACGACTTAAAACGGCCATCATTGCTTTTCGCTTTGGAGTCCTCCTGGAGCCTTAAGGAGGGGCAGGTATGCAAACTAATTTGGGGGGGGCATTTCAACATCTGAAAGGTGAGCTTTTGCACAACGCCATTCCAGAAACTGTACATTACATTCTCCAGATGGGACGTCTTACCGCGGTACCACCCCTCTCGGTGTCATCACAGGGTGTGTAGTTTAGTCGGTGGGTGACATGACAGTGGTGGGACACCGTGGCAAAAAAAAAAAAAAGAGGGACACTGCATCTGGCCTCTGGGGGAACACTGCCAAGTGGTCTTTCCATTACATAGGTCATCACAAATAATCAAGACTTGAACTCCTCTGAAAAGCAGACCACCATAAGAATAAACTTCCTTTGAGAAGGTTTCAATGGCAGTTCATTTTGATGACACCAATCACACAATACCATGTTCCCATCACATTACTGTCCCTCCCCAAAGTTTTGACATTGTCCAATAAGCAGGACGCTATTAAGATTCTTCAATGGAAACCCAATAGCACCACAGGGCAGTGGGATGCCATTCCGCAAAAGCATGCTATATGCGTGTCCTCGATCTGATTGGGTCAAAATACTTTCTATTCAAATGAGTAATGCATGACAAGTAAGTCGATTTTGAATTTAAAAAAAAAAACAAACAAACCAAAAAAGGTACCTCCTGCATATGGCACAGAATTCTGTTTACATTGTTAAAGTGTATTTTATGACTTGACATGGCAAATACTTTGGAGGGGAAGATGGTTGAAGAAGTTACCATCACCCAGACATTCTCATTACGACAGTTATATACCATTGTGAAATATCACTACGGGGTTCTCACTTAATGCCTCCCGAACGCCTCCCTGGTGTGGTGTTTCGGGCATGTCCAACCGGGAAGCAACCCCGGGGTCGACCGAGAACATGCTGGAGGGACTATGTCTCTCGATTTGTCTGAGAACACCTTGGTGTCCCCCCTGGAAGTGCTGGAGGAAGTGGCTGGGAAGAGGGATGTCTGGACCTCTTTGCTTAGGTTTCTACCCCTGATCCAACCCCGGATTAAGCGGAAGATGAGATGAGGTTCTCACATGTATGGACAGACAATGTTCGCGACAAGATAAATCAGATCAATACTAGATTAATCTTCAGTATGAAGAGCCACTGAGACGTGCTATGAATTTTGAGAGCCAGTTTGGTCATGGATCCAGGATTCCTCTGAACGCCACAAAGAGCAAGGGCCTAACAACAAATCAGGGTTTTGGGTGGAAGTCAGTTCAAAAGGATTATTACAGACAAGGCTATAAAGGCTGGGAGAAATCATCCAGCTTTCAAAAGATGTCTACGGTTTCATTATGGCAGCAACAAAAAAAGAAAAAAAATGTCTTGAAGCCGTTTCAAAATTAACTGTTTTGCAGTTACATGCGAGGGTCATAATCTCGAGAAAAGATTGATTTCATCTTCTTAGAAGAATACACAGCCACCCTGGAGCTTGAGGGATCTCGATCCAGCTACAGGCTTGGAGTAGAACTCGACTTCAAATGCAGTCAGTCAGAACGCTACAGACAAATCGATTGAAATCTTACACTCGAATCAACTTGGGGGCTCTTATTTAACCTGGTGAAATCGCAAACATGGTTTATAGAAACCTTACACGTCAAGATTTAAGGTGCTGATTGCAGAGTGGTTTCACTCTAATCCAATGCAGGAGGAAGAAAATAAACTTGTGCTATTCCAGGAAATGTTGCTGTGAAATGAAGCCTGACAACTACAACACACTAAAAAAACCCTGCATGTCACAGAGCTGGGCGACATATCACTCAATTACAATATGATATGATCGTTTATATCATGTGTCATGATTTATATTTGCTGTTCTTTTTTAACCCAATGAACACATCCACAAAGTGTCTAGAAAGTAGCATGATGTGTAGAGCAATCTTAATTTAAAATAAATAAACTGATTCTATTAACCTCATACTGAGCGCACCAAGAAAATAACGATCATGCAAATGTTCCACGAAATCACGATATCATTAAGCAATATTGCCAAGCCATGTGTCATCATTGTTTGTCCTTCGAGGACAAAGATGACCATGACTTCATATCGAATCGATGATCTGTGGTATGGGTGAAGTCATGACTTGCGCTTGACTTGGATTTAAGTGAAGGAGAGTCATGCAGATCGTCAGCCTCACTCTCTCGTCCCGGTCTATCAGAGTCCAGTGACATGACATAGTCGAGACGGCTAAAGACACATCAGGATGCAGTGGATGGCCAGCAGTGCCCTGTGTGGCTTACTGTGCCCTGGTTGCACTCCACGGCGCTTTGCTGGACCGCCTTCTTGGCCGCTGAACCAATTTGGTGGTTTCTTCCGCACAATCAGCCAGGCCCAGTCTCCACGTGCGTAGGTAGGTAGACAGGTCCTACTCTTATTAACTGTCTTGTGGCATACACAGATGACAGTGGAGACTCGGGGTGGCTGGGACACTTAACACCATCACAGGTCCAAAAGACCTGCCCACTGCCCGGTCACACTGTTGATGATCCCAATAAAATTATCAAAATTCTCCATCAGGTTCATGACTGTGTTCTGCACATCTGATTAGCTGAAGACCTTCGCACTTTGGCAAGAGATCATTTCAACTCAATTATGTTTGTGCAAAGCAGCTTTACAAAGTAAAACATTTGGTCAAGAATACAAAATGTCTGTCTGTCTTCCTTTCAGCTTTTTCCCTTTTACTTGGGAGTCACCAAAGCAAATCATCTGATTCGCACATTTGATTTGGAAGAGGTTTTTACGTCGTATTTCTCCATAAAAATCATACATCCCTAACAAGATATGGTGACTGTAGCGAAGAAAATCTCTGAGAAGACTGATAATCATTAGTTTTATCATTCTAAACAATAAATGAGAAAGTGCTCTTACATCACCATGAAAAAGTAGCTCTCGGTAGAACAGCAGGCAGAGCACACCTAAAACAAAAGGTTCCATAAAAGCCACAGCACACCAATTCTTTCCATGCTGCAACCCTTTTAGTATTTGAGTCAGTATTTGTGTGTGGATTTTTGGCGGGCAGTGGTGGCCTGATGGTAAAGGGCACTGATCCTCGGGTTGGGGCTCTCACTGCACAGTTGTCACCGTCCTCCCAGTGCAGCTAACTGGGTTATCAAAGGCCAGCCAAGTCTCTCACTGTCTATGGTGAGAGCTTCGTGTAAAAGAAACATTGCTGACTTTCGGAAACAGTAGCTACATAGCCATCAGTGTGTTTCTACCCTTGCTAAAGAGTTGTGTCAGGAAGGGCAGCCGATGTAAAAACCTATGCCAAATCAAACATGCAGATCAGATGAGTCGCTGTAGCGGCCCTGGGAGAAAGAAAAAAAAAAAAAAAAAAAAAAAAAAAAAGTCTGCATTTTCATCCTGTACCATTCAACCATTGCACTAGTTTAAGAAGGAAAACAATCATCAACATCCAGATCAGTTTAAAATCTGTCCAGACAAAAACGCACATCACATGACCGTTTACGAACTCCGAGGCATGGGTTTGGTGGTACAAACAAAGCTGATGACCAACTCATCCATTCACGATTGGACCAAAACAACAGTACAGGCAACTTTCCAAATTTCTCTCTCGGAAATCACATGAACGCCGGTCATAAACAGTATTAACATGCATTTCAAAACATATCATTGAGGACAAAGCTCGAGATGAACAAACAACCAACCATAGATTTCATTTAAAAAAACCTTCAGACACAAGTTCATGTCTTTAGACTCAAATGGTCAGACTTTACAAGTGTGTGAGTAAAAATAACATCCAACACAGGGGAAGCTAAAGTGGAAAAGTTATAATGTGTGTGTTATGGCCACCAATCTCTATCTGGACCGAAGAATTTGTTGATGATGGGCAACTGTCTCAATCTACAAACACCAGCAGCAAATCATACAACAAAGCAACCATAGCATTTTAAGCAAAACTCTTTTTTTGGGTCTGGGGGCTCAGAGTCAGTCTCTCAATCAGCTGATTTTGATTGTTAGTATTACACAGATGGGGTTTAAAAAAAAAAAAAAAAAAAAAAAAAAAAAGACTCTAGGGGATTTTATTTTGGTCTAAATTCAAGCTACAAGTTCATTTTCTTACAGACACGCCTTTCAAGAGCAGAAAGAGTGTATGTCTGGTTTACTTTACTTGCCTTAAAACTTAGCAATAACACCAGGTAATCTAAACCTTGGCCAAATAAAATATTTCAGTCTATCATGTATGTATGTGTGTGTGTGTGTGTGTGTGTGTGTGTGTGGGTGGGGGTCATGCTTTTTTTACTCAGTATCCAAAAAAAGTGAAGGGTATTTCTCCCACCAAAACCAAACTCAGACCGCAGTACTTCTGGAATAGTTTAAAAATAAACAAAAAACTACTACTAATGATATTAATAAAATAATGCAAGCGGTAGATCTGACTGTGAAATCATCTGGTTGATAAGGGCAGTCAGAGGAAAATTGCCAGACTGCTTTCAGGTTCCAGGAAAGCTTCAGCAACTCCAGTGAGCAGAAACATCTCAGACTATTCACCAGGATTTGCTTCAGCTGCAAAAGGACAGACTGGTCTTCCAGTCATGTCAAGAACAGAAATCTCACCAGAGAAGCAATCTGGAAAGTCACTAAAATGATGACGGAATTGTTGAAAATATAATTGAAAGAAGTCAGAATAGTTCTTTAGGATGATCAGATTAGGACCAAGAGAAATCAAAACCTTTTAAGAAATCTATATTATCCTCTGTCTCGCCTTTCACTTAACTTCCAGTAACGTGCAATAAATTATTTGCTTGTTTTTAACAAGAGAGTGTCAAGTTCAACCATCCAAACCTGCATTGTATTTTTGCAGAAGAACTAACAATGATAAATAACAGCGGTTAGTAATAACCAACTCAGAAATGTTTAATGTTTACTCGCAATAACATTTACCTCAGAAGAACGGGAGCTAGCTTCCTCTTAGCATGTCTGTTTGCTACTTTAGTTTGTTAGCAGTGTAGCATTAAACGCCAAATAATTTTGAAAACTATCTTTTAGACGTTATTAATTCACTAATAAATTCTACATGGGTCGCTTAATTATTCGAAATATTACGCAGTTAGTGTATCTCAATTATAAATCTAATTAACATGTAAACAACCCAGCAAGTAGCTAGTTAGCCAAGTTCAACAACAACAACAACAACCCCGCAGAGAATACATGCTCTTACACTGTTCCTGAAGCAGAGCTGAAACGTTTGGATAGTTAATATGGTGATTATTTGAAGCTAAATCCCAGGCAAAGCGCTAAAGCTACATGCTAACTAATGCTAATGCTAGTGCTAATGCACCCCTGCTATGCTAACAAGCGGTGATGCGTATAAGGCAGAGCTCGCGCAGATGCGTAACAACGCGTCATTTATGCTTATTTAAACCATTTTGCTAGCAAGCAAACAAATTTGCAGCAGTGTCACTGACACACAAAGTAGCTTGAAATCATATCCAAGAAGTGTCAGTATGTTTTTCTTGGGTTTCCTCATTCTTTGCCCGATTTTCTCTCACCTCTTTGGGTACGAGCTGGTTTTCTTCGCTGGGCACCATTTCCATTCGGGCGACTGTTTAAACGCACATCAACCCTGCCGTGATGTCAACAGAGACTCTCAGTAGCCGTTTGGACGAACATCATTTGCGCGCCTGCCCCAACTCCAGGCGGATCTTGACGCCAGACTGTCCGCTCGACAACTTGTTATCGAAGTCAATCGTGCCCAACACTTTTCCCTTCAGGTTTCACTGCAAACCACAAACAGCAAATCAATGAGCGCTAAAAATGGCCGCCTCTTAGTGTGCGCGAGATTTCAGCTCCGTGTCGCGTCACTTCCTAAACACGGATTATTTTGATGGGATGACGTCGACGATTATCATCGACGTCACAACCTTAATGAGGTGTGATGCTTGAGGGCGTCAGGGGCATCAACTAATCCGAGCGGTCGCTGTCATTTGTTTATTTTGTCTCCCCTCTGAGTTCTGGGTTGTGATTGGTCAGAAGGAGTTGATTGTATAGAATAGCAGGTCTGATGGTAATTAAACGAAAAAGGCGACGTGCATGGATTTGGATAACAAAAACAAGACAATCATGAGAAGAAGTGTGCAGACTGCTGTGGACTCAGATTCAAACCCAGATCCCTTCTTTCTGTGACCCAATGAGTACATCAGAGGGACAGCACATGTAAGAGGTTTTGGAGACAAAGTCAGAGAGGCTAGATTGAGATGGTTTGGACATGTACAGAGGAGGGATAGTGAATATATTGGTAGTAGGATGCTGAGGTTGGAAACTACCAGGCAGAAGGCCGAGAGGAAGACCAAAGAGAAGATTTATGGATGTGGTGAAGGAGGACAGGTAGTTGGAGTAAGAGGAGAAGATGCAGAGGATTGGGTGAGATGGAAGCAGATGAATCGCTGCCGAAAGGAAAAGAAGAAAAAGATCCTTCTTTCTGTGACCCAACAGTGCTAACAATTGCAACACAGTGCTGCCCTGCATTACACGTAATATTATTATTATAGCATTTTCACAATCTCAGAGCAATCAATTACAAAAAGGTAGAAAAAAAATCAAAGGGTTTTTAAGTAGTAATTTTTTTTATTGTTCAAGGTTCTAAAAACTTTTATCATTTTGACTGTAACATTATTTTCTTGAAAGTTATGGCCTTCGGAAGTATGCATGTGGTGTCCAAAACAATAAACAATCTTTTTGACACAGTCACAGAAAATAAACTGAAGAAATGAATTAGATGATGTATGAGATAGAATATGGAAAATTATTCGATTGAGAGGGCGATATTTGCTCCCAAGCTATGCATGAGATGAATAATTTTCCATATCATACAATGACTCAATACTGCATTTAATGACTGTTTTATTATTCAGTCAAAATACTTTTAAAGTAGATAGTCATGTAATTATGCAACCAGTGAGTGAGTTGTCAGGAATGCTACAGTGAAACAATAAAGTCACATTTGGTTGAACAAAACCTTCAGATTTTTTTGAAAATATAACATCCTTACCATCAAACACTTTTATTCTTATTATTCATTTTCACAGAGACATCTTTGAATGGACAGTAAAAAACCCAGCTCGCGTTAGCTTTCATCTTAGAATGGATTACAACCATTCCTGTTGTTCTGTTGTCAAATCCTCAAAGTAATCAGAACATAAGAGCAAGGACAGAGTTATACATATTCATATCATCCAAAGTTAATAGATATTACTACTTAGGAATTAGTTTATTTTCACTCTCTGATTGGCTAATCTACTCCAAGGGTATCATCATCTTATATCCTATAATCTGAAACAGTACCACAGAAAATTGAAAAACAAAAAGAGCAAGAACTCATTATTCGCCTTTTTACCATTTATTTCAGACTCATTCCACGAAAAAGGGACAACATTTGCAATAAAAGTCTTTTCTTCTTCTTCTGCTTCTTCTTCCTTTGGCTGTTTCCATTAAGCATCATCAAAGAAGATCATCTTTAAAATATTGAATCTACATTTGTTTGAGTTGGTAGAAGTTTTATGCTGGATGAAGCTGGTGGTTGGTGGTTGGGTGCTGGGCTCATGCAAGAGGTCATGGGTCTGAATTTCTGTTAGAGCCGTTCGATCCTCACTATGCTCAGACCCTGTGTTTATCCAGGACAAACTGTACTTTTTGTTGCATCACGTTACAGAAACCAGGGATAAGTTTTGAAACCAGGATAAGCTTTGATAGGCCACTAGGCCTGAGTATAAAAGCAGAGTAGATTTATGGCACTTTCCTGACCACTGACTGTAAAAAGAATGGATGTAGCCAACCGTGATGTCGCCTATTTGTTTGTGTTCTGTTGTGAAACTGCCATGAGGAAGTTCACCATTGCCATTTTTGATTTTTGGCAGCAGAACTGACATATTTTGACATAACTGACTAGCATGCTGGGAAAATGGGAGGAGCCATGTGTAGATCAACCCACCCATTCCTCTCTCTCTCTCTCTCTCTCTCTCTCTCTCTATATATATATATATATATATATATATATATATATAGAGAGAGAGAGAGAGAGAGAGAATCTTCTTTTCCTTTCGGCTGTTCCCTTGTCTCAGGGGTCACCACAGCGAATCATTGCATGTTTGATTTGGCGGAGGTTTTTACGTCGGATGCCCTTCCTGATACAACCCTTTAGCAAGGGGCAGAAACATGCTGACGGCTTAGCAGCTACTCTTTGCGAAAGTCAGCAATGGTTCTTTTACATTAACCTCTCGCCATAGACAGTGAGAGACATGGTCAGCCTTTGATAACCCAGTTTTATATATATATATATATATATATATATATATATATATATATATATATATATATATATATATATCTTCTGTACAGTTTTAAGGTACAGTTTGAAGAAGAGTATGTGTGTGTGTATATATATATATATATATATATATATATATATATATACACACACTGTATATATCTCTGCTTTTTCTTTCAGCTTTTCCCTTTTTTTCAGGGGTCGCCACAGTGAATCATCTGATTCACATGTTTGATTCGGCATAGGTTTTATATATATATATGTATGTATATATATATATATATATATATATATATATATATATATATATATATATATATATTGTTTTGTTTTGTTTTTTCAGAAATTTGAATGAGGTAAAATAATAATAATAATGAGGGGGTTCCAGGGAGGCCGGCAGTCATTTCAGCCAATCCTGGGCATGGAAAGAGTGCACTGTGGACCGTTTGCCAGATCATCTCAGATCATAATATAATTGAATTTGTTTATTTCTAATAAGTGTGGAAGGTGAGGTCAGTGTATTAGTGTAACATGTTATTAAAATGTGTTTTTTATCAGATCAATCACTAATACAGTAATAATCAATGATAGAGTAATGATAAAGAAAAGTAGATTTAAGGATGTATTCAAAATGAAGGGGAGGTAACCCATACACACACACTCCTGTATTTATAACATTGTGAGAACACGAGGCCCAGAAATGCTTTCTAAGGACACAACTCAGAAACTAATCCAGATTTGTAAAACAATGCACACCTGTGAGCCCAAATATACGTAACGTCAATCCAGCCGAGTAAGTTTCTTTGTTTGTTTTAATTAATGCAAATCTAATATGCATTCACAGAAACTTGAAAATAATAATTAAAAAAATCATACGCATACACATGTACACAACCAAATATATGGTTAAACTTGCAAAGAAGATATGTACTGTTGCAGCCGTTTTGTGCACGAAGCTAAATATTGAAAATATATATATATTAAGACATTAAAGATGTAATTTTGCACAGTCTGTGGTCACAGACTAGACATTTAATGCTACAAAAAACATAATGTGTTCCATAACATCCCAATTTTTGACAGCAATAATTCGCAGCAAAAGTGATGTAGTTGTCATGAACAACATACTAAGGAATGAGGTATTCGCATATATATCTCTTTTCAGTACGACACACCTCATCATGCCACTTGCCCTGTGCCGAGAGCGAGAGCACAGCACAGCTCTCTCGTTTGCCTCCTGTCGGCTCCTTCTTAGACCAATTCCAGTTGAAGTAGGTGATTGGCAAGCTGTTGACATCAACATATTGGCCTTCTTTTACAATATCCGTCACACCTATCCAGAAGTCTTTGGTACTTGGTGAGCTTAGTTTGGCATAGTCTCGTAAGTCGTTGTTTTCTCTCAGGTTTCGAGGTGTGGCCAAAGTTCCACCCTGAGCAATGCAGTCCTCATTGGCCTCGTGATAATGTTTGGGTTCTACAATGACCAGGTAACACTTCTTATGAGCTTTGATGCCACGAAGACAAACTGAAAACACAAAGAAACAAATCACTGGTATCCTTTTTGGCTTCTAATTACTTCATAGAGAGGAAATGTCTTCAGTAGGACCACTTGTGGTAATATTCTCGCTCATAGTAATATTCACCATTTTCTAATATTCTGTAATATTCTAATATGTATAATATTCTGTTGTTGATGTTTATTCTTCAATGGGAATGATGATGATGATGATGATGATGATGATGATAATGATGATTATGATGATGATGGTGATGGTCCAGCTAACTCAGTATGTGTCGCTTCAGGGGAACCAGTAAGAATTTCGTGTGTCTTCCAATATCTCTCCCATATCTAATAGCCTCAGACAATTTCTCTTCTCCTGAACCATATTTGTTCCCTAAGGCTTCCTTGGGACCCATTTGCACCAACCCTTGGTTTGAGGTGGTGCAGAATCTTTTTAAGATCTAACATATTACAGGGTTCCCTCACTTTCCGCAGTTATTTGGGACCGAGACACCACCACCACCACCACCACCACCACCACTCCCTGCAACCGCCAAATTTCCACGAAGTAGGATCGACTCCCCTGACTGACGTATACGTACATGTATATGTGTATATAATATCAATAAATACATATTCAATGCTATAAATGCTTATAATAACAATTAAACATTCAAAAATAATACATAAGATGTAAATAAAATATAAATACACACTGATGCGCGCCTCACATAAAAATGTAGGTTGTTTTGTTGGGGGGTTTTGGGTTGTTTTTTGTTTTTGTTTGTTTGGGGTTTGTTGCACAATTGGCCTTGTTTTGCTGCATTTTCCTTAACTTTTCCCCCTATTTTTCCTTAATTTCCTTATTTTTAATTTTTCCATGAATATTTTTGAAAAACCTGCGATGCACTGAAGCCGCCGAAACTGAAGCACGAAGTCGAGAGGGATGACTGTATTTCCTTCTAGCATCTCTGGTATTTTCTTTAAATTGCATGTATGAAAATGCTTCTTTAATTTCATGAACAGTTTACAACAGAAATATTTTCTGCCATAACTGCCATAGAGCCTTTAATATTACACTCCTACTACTACAACTACTACGTCTACTACTGGTACTACAACACAGTACGACGTCACTACTAAATGCTTATTGTTCTTGCTTTCTGGTATTTAAAAAAATTTTTTTGCTGTTTTTTATGATTGAATAACTTATTTTTCAATCAAAGAGTATATGAAACAGCACCACCATTATCAATAAATACACTGTATTATCACCTATGATTGCATGTTGCACTATCTTTCAGCAGAGGGCAGCAAAATGTCCACTTCCATCGCGTCCCTCATATTTTACACGTGTGCTTGAAGCAGTGCATCAGAATAACCAGAATGGTTCGATCAGTCCTGTCTGAGTAAGACTGGTTCCACTCGGTGATGTCTGTAACAATTTTTTTTTCATGCAAGTTGGTTAGTTAAATTTCATTCATTTTCTGTTACCACTTAATTCAAATTAGAATCGCAGGGAGGCGGCCCTGGGGAAAAGACAGGAGGCAGAGCTGCAGGTAGCAGAGATGAAAATGTTGAGGTTCTCTTTGGGAGTAACGAGGATGGATAGGATGAGGAATGAGCACATCAGAGGGACAGCACATGTAAGACGTTTTGGAGACAAAGTCAGAGAGGCTAGATTGAGATGGTTTGGACATGTACAGAGGAGGGATAGTGAGTATATTGGTAATAGGATGCTGAGGCTGGAACTACCAGGTAAAAGGCCTAGAGCAGGGGTGCTCAATCCTGCTCCTGGAGATCTACCTTCCAGATGACTTTATCTCCAACCCTAATGTGGCCATGTGACATGTAAGATCCAGTCAGGTCTTGATGAGATGATTGGATGGTTAGGTGGGCGTGATTAGGGTTGGAGTGAATGTCTTCTGGGAGGTAGATCTCCAGGAGCAGGATTGAGCACCCCTGGCCTAGAGGAAGACCAAAGAGACGATTCATGGATGTGGTGAAGGAGGACATGAAGGTCGTTGGTGTAAGAGAAGAAGATGCAAAGGATAGGGTGAGATGGAGGCAGATGATTCGCTGTGGCGACCCCTGAAGGGAAAAGCCGAAAGGAAAAGAAGAAGAGGGAGGCTGGTGCTCATCCCAGCCGACTCTGAGCGAGGAAAGGGCACACCCTGGATGGCTCGCCAGGCCATCGCAGGACAGAAACACGCTAATGGCTATGCAGCTACTCTTCTCAAAAGTCAGCAATGGTTCTTTTACAGCCTCACGCCATCAACCAGTGGTCCCCAAACTACGGCCTGCCTCCACATTTGGCCTGGCCCCCTGAACAATACCAGTGACGCATTATCATTATTTTTTTAGTCCTGGCCACACGATCAAGACTAATACACACCTAGAACATGACCCCCAATTCCACCCTTCTGCAGTCTGTGCCCCTTTCTGAACATCCCAACCCCACCGAAACAAAAATACGAGACTCTGCTCTGTCAAATAGAACGAAATAATGGTGAAAAGGTTATGGAAGAGGAAAAATTGATTGAGAATGCAGGGTATTTAACCTGCAGTGGACAAACAATTGTTTTTTGTTCAATGCAAAGAAAAGGTTGTATCATCTGTCAAGAGGTGGTGGCGATATTCAAAGAATACAATCTGCGTCGACACTCTGAATCCCGACACAAAGACGAGTCTGATCGCTTGCAAGGCCAAAAGCGAGTAGACAAACTGTCAAAGCTATAAAGTGGACCGTTAGCTCGGCTGAACTAGTCCTCTGTTCGGGTAGCTTTCGGGTTGCTCAACTGATAGCAAGCAGTGTTTCTTTTATTACTGTATTTATTTCCTGACTTTTTTCTGTGAAGGTCCCGGAAAGGGGTTACGAATATTTGATTATGCGTGGCTTACTGGAAAACAATAAATGTTTACGTTTACGGCAGCCATGTGATCGTCACACTTTTTCTGTTACAAACTGACCTCGGCCTCCCATCAGAAAAGGGAAAAGTGATGTGGCCCTGCAGGAAAAATTTTGGGGACCCCTGCCATAAACAGTGCGAGACATGGCCGGCCTTTGATAACCCAGTTAGCTGCACTGGGGGAACATTGCCAACTTGTTGAGAATGGGGCTTGAACTCCCAACCTTAGGATCAGTGATCCAACACCTTTTACCCGCAGGCCACCACTGCCGCTAGTTAAATTTATTCTATTAAATTGATGCAAGGGGCAGTGGTGGCCTAGTGGTATAGGGCGCTGGCTCACTGATCCAAAGGTTGGGGGTTCGATTCCCACTCTCCACAAGGTTGTTACTGTCCTCCCCAGTGCAGCTAACTGGGTTATCAAAGGCCGGCCATGTCTCGCACTGTCTATGGTGTGAGGCATGTAAAAGAACCATTGCTGACTTTCGACAAGAGTAGGCTGCAAAGCCGTCGGTGTGTTTCCGCCCTGCGATGGCCTGGCGAGCTGTCCAGGGTGTACTCTACCCTCGCCCGAAGTTGACTGGGATGGGCGCCAGCCTCCCCGCGACCCTAATTAGGATGAAGCGGTTACAGAAAATGAACTGAACTGAAATTGATGCGAGTTTCCATGGAGTTGTTTTTATTTCCGCCAGCCTTAATGTGGCATACTGTACACATTTCTAGATTGTTTCAAATGAATAGTTTCTTTTCAAAAACAGATTCTATTATTTTATGAGCGTTATGTTTTTATAAACTATTGAAGTAGCTTTACAAAAAGAAAAAAAAAAAACATTTTCCTTGAAGCTTAAAAAACTTTTTTCATCCATTCATTTATTCATTTTCTCAACAGATTAATCTTAATTAGGGACGCAGGGAGGCTGGCGCCCATCTCAAATACCTCTGGGAGACAGTATGGAACACCCTGAACAGTTCGCCATGTCATTACAGGGATAACACTCTCACCAAACTATTTACACTCACACTCACACCTGAGGCAAATTTGTTCTTCCAATGATCCTGCTGTGCATGTTTTTAGACTGTTGGATGAGACAGAAGTACTTGGAGGAAACCTTCCCAAGCCCAGGGAGACAATGCAAACTCCACACAGAAAAGACTGAAACTGGGAATCCAACCGAAGCCTAGTCATTATAAAAATGACTGTATATTTTATGGGGGCAAGGTGGGGTAGGTGTTAGCATGTCCGCTTCAAGAAGCAAAAAGGTCCTGGTTCATATTCTAGGCTCATTCTTTTCTGTGTGGAGTTTGAATGTTCTCTGTGTGTTTGTGTCGGTTTCCTCTGGGTATTCCAGTTAATTCCCATAGTGCAAAGTCATGCGCATTAGGCAAACTGGCGATCCCAAATCGCCTCAAAGGGAGAATGTGAGTGTGAATGGTTGTGTGGTTGCCTGTTGGGTGTGTTGTTCTGGCAAACTGTTTTGGGTGTACCCCTCCTTCACCCATTGTTCACCCTAATAGGAGTAAGCGGTTCAGTAAATGAGTAAGTGTGTGTGAACGAATACGCATATCATTTATGACCACATATATATTTATTTGGTCTCACACACACACACACACACACACACACACACACATATATATATATATATATATATATATATATATATATATATATATATATATGTGTGTGTGTGTGTGTGTGTGTATATATATATATATATATATATATATATATATATATATATATATATATATGTGTGTGTGTGTGTGTGTGTATATATATTAATATATATATATATATATATATATATATATATAGATAGGGCGGCACGGTGGCGTAGTGGTTAGCACGTCCGCCTCACAGCAAGAAGGCCCGGGTTCGATTCCTGGCCTGGGTGTTTCTGTGTGGAGTTTGCATGTTCTCCCTGTGCTTGTGCGGGTTTCCTCCGGGTGCTCCGGTTTCCTCCCGCAATCCAAAGACGTGCACTGTAGGTTAATTGGCTGTTCTAAATTGACCGTAGATTCTCTCCTGCAACGGCACCGGAACCCAGTCGTATCGGCACTTGCCTTTCCATTGGATCCTTCCGGTGGCGCCGAGATGGGGGACTTGCTGCCTGGGTAACAGCCTGTCCCTCATTACTCCCTACCCAGGCTCTGTGCACTGGGGAGTATCACCAGTCGAGATACCAACCAGAGCGCAGCCATAGTCATTCGGGACTGACGGAGGCCTACCATATATATATATATATACAGATATCCCTCGCTGCTTCAGTGAATCACATTTTTTTTTAAAATAAATATTCAGCAAATTTAAAAAATAAGGAAATTAAGGAAGAATCGGGGGAAAAAGTTAAGGAAAATGCCACAAAAACAAGGCCAATTATGCAAAAAAACTCCTAAACCAACACTAAACAAAAAAACAACCCAAAATTTCCCATCAAAACTAGGTACAGTACATTGTTGCATCTGTGTGTGCACGCGCATCTGCACACTTGCGTGTGCACATGTGCGCGTGTGTATGTGTGTCATCTTCTTCTCATGTAATACCATCTGTATGTGTGTGTATTTATATTTTATTTACATCTTATGTTATTTTTTAATGTTTAGTTGTTATTATAAGCATTTATAGCATTGAATGTGTATTTATTGATATTATATATTCATATACATGTATATACAGACGCTCCACGACTTACGTTTTTAATTGGTCCCGGACTGCCGAACGTAAGTTGAAAGTGAACGTAAGTTGTTACAATGACGTATGACGTGTGACGTATGACGTTCAAACTGTACTATACATCCATAAATACCATTACTGTATCTCATAAAACACCCCTAAATCAATGATTATAAACATAACATTGTAAAATAACATCAAATATATCAAATAATATCAACGTTAATTTCAAATAAATTAAATTCAGGCAAAATAATTTCAAATTGATAAGTTTTTATCAAATTCACTCATCAAATATCAAATACAGTGTCAAATATAACCTTTAACATTCTCTATGATGCGATCTTTCTGCCTGTAAATGGTTCCGATGGTCGACGGATGATGACTTTACATGAAGCTGAGTCCACTCACTTCACATGAAGCATAAAACAGCCAATGAACGCCTACAATATGTTAGGCGCTCAATACCGAAAGTAGTTTACTTGCTGTGCTTGAAACAAACTGGTAACAAAAATGTAAGTCGGGGAGCGTCTGTATATATATATATATATATATATATATATATATATATATATATCTTCTTCTCTTTTGGCTTATTCCCTTTCTCGGGAGTCGCCACAGCGAATCATCTGTTTCGCACATTTTTTGATTTGGCAGAGGTTTTTACGTCGGATGCCCTTCCTGTCACAACCCTTTAGCAAGGGACAGAAACACGCCGACGGCTCTGCAGCCTACTCTTTACGAAAGTCAGCAATGGTTCTTTTACATGCCTCTCACCATAGACAGTGACAAACATGGCCCGCCTTTGATAACCCAGTTAGCTGCACTGGGGGCGACAGTGACAACCTTGTGGAGAGTGGGACTCGAACCACCAACCTTGGGATCAGCAATCCAGTGCCCTATACGACTAGACCATCACTGCCCCCATATATATATATATATATATATATATATATTAATTGGGACCAAGATCCCCCCCCCGCGACTGTTGAATTCCACGAAGTAGGATCAACCCCCCGACTGACGTATACGTGCATATATATATATATATATGTAAATACATATTCAATGCTATAAATGCTTATAACAATTAAACATTCAAAAATAATATATAAGATGTAAATAAAATATAAATACACACACACACACACACACACACACACACACACACACACACACACACAAATGCAAATGCGTACAGTAGTTTTGTTGGGGGGTTGTGGGTAGTTTTTTTTTTTTTTTTTGCATAATTGGCCTTGTTTTGCATCATTTTCCTTAATTTCCATATTTAAAAAAAAAAAAAATGAAGCCGCATGAATTGAAGTGCAAAGTCGTGAGGGTTCCCTGTATATACTGTATATACAGTATATATACTGAAAAGTCAAAGGGGCTGGTGGCCTGATGGTAAGGTGCTGGATCACTGATTCCAAGGTTGAGGGTTCAACCCCCACCCCCCACCCCACCCCCAGTGCAGCGAACTGGGTTATCAAAGGCCGGCCATGTCTCTCACTGTCTGTGCTGAGAGGTTCATATAAAAGAACCATTGCTGACTTTCGTCAAGAGGAGCTGCATAACTGTCAGCGTGTTTCTGCCCTGCTATGGAATGGCGAGCTGTCCAGGGTGTACTCTGCCCTCACGCAGAGTCGGCTGAGATGGACCCCAGCCTCCCTGTGCCCATAATTAAGATTAAGCGGTTCAGAAAAGAGATGAATGAAAAGTCAAAGTATGTTTATTTATTATATTATATTTGTGCTAAGTGCTTTAAATTGATCTAGCGTCAGAATGCTGGGTTCTTAACTCTGGAAATACACCCTGGATGAGATCCCACTCAGGAGCATGTGAAATTCCACAGAGAGCAGTAATCTGCGAACAAGACTGAACCATGGCTTACACCAACTTGTGCTGTGAGCTGGTAATGCTTCTTGCTGAACCACTGTGCCACCCATCACACAATACTGAACCATATCATATAAAGTAATTTAATAGCTGTCGCTGTTATTATTACAGCACATTAGCTCCGCTTGCAGTGTCACATTCCTTTAAATTATCCATTTAGAAAGCTTTTAATATGGAAATGAACCCCATTTGACTAAATTCAGCAATTTGGTCAAATCTTTTTTCTCAGTGTATGAGGCTGCCTGTAAAATTATACAAATGTTGATTACGAACGCTCAGACCACCACAGAGCAGGCACCTTACTAGGTAATTGAATTTAGATAAACAACAGCGTTCAAAATAAAATCACACAGAAGCACATGGAAAGCATGGCATTACCCCAGTGCCTCATATAAACTTAATCCATCTGAATAGGGCTACAGAGCCCAAAAACCACAGGATGACATAGTGGGCTTCTGTGCAGGCAGTGAGACTGCAACCAGATTTGTTTTGCCCTACGCTTTTTCCAGGACTCAAAAAGGGGATTTTGCCTAGTATCCATTTAACTAACATTATTGTGTGGTTGTATGTGCCTTCATTTGAATTCTTGAATACTAAGAAGTCCAGAGTAATCGCCGGTACAGAAATACATAAAATAAACACAAATACAGTCAATCAGTAAACTTCTGCCTCCTGATGAACAAAGACCTTACAATCTAATTCGAGCTTATGTTGAGAAACACATCCTCATATTATCTCAAAGTTATGTGCCATTAATACTGTGCTCTTATTGATAGGCATAATGTTAGCATACTGCTCATGACATGCCTGGAATAGTATTAAACATTATAAATGTTGGATTTTCCTCGATATATATATATATATATATATATATATATATATATATATATATATATATATATATATATATATATATATATGACTCAGATGTATAGGTATGATGTATAATATATAAGTATGTAAATGTGTGAATATGTGAATAGATATACAGGTATATATCTATATATATATCTATATATATATATTTATGCATGTGTCTGTATGTGTACATATAGGTATGTGTATGCAGGTATACTGTCTGCACATGTATATCTTAGTATACAGTGATCCCTCGCTACTTCCTGCTTCAGTTTCTGCGGCTTCAGTGCATGCGGGTTTTCCGAAATATTTTTTGGAAAAATAAAAAAATTAGGAAATTAAAGAAAAATACGGGGAAAGTTAAGGAAAATGCCGCCAAACAAGGCCAATTTTGCAAAAAAAAATAAACCCCAAACAAACAAAAACAAAAAAGCAACCCAAAACCCCCCAACAAATCTACTTAGCTTTTTATGTTAGGTGCACATCTGTGTGTCCGCGCACATCTGTATGTGTGTGTATTCATATTTTATTTACATCTTGTGCATGATTTTTCAACGTTTAATTGTTATTATAAGCATTTATAGCATTGAATATGTATTTATTAATATTATATATACATGTACGTGTATGTCAGTCAGGGGGGTTGATTCTACTTTGTGGAAATCGGCGGTCACTCGGGGGGGGGGTTTCCTTGAGCTCCATTAACCGCATAAAGTTCGGGATCCCTGTATTTTCTTTGTTGTCTTTTGTGCACTTAAAAAAAACATATATATATATATATATATATATATATATATATATATATATATATATATATATATATATATATATATATATATATATATATATATATATATATATATATATATATATATAAAAAAATATAATTGTTGCTAAACAAAGAGCCACTCAACTGCTTTTCATTGTTCATGCAAAAGTTGACGATAAAGATCTGTTATCTGATCTTATTCTGATTTTGATTCTAAACAAACTTAATATATTTGCATTCCACGTGGGCTGCAGTGTTCTAGTGTGTTTAGGCCAGACAATTCAGTCTGAAATCCAGTTTACCTGTTTGCAGTGCTTGCATCTCCTTCAAGGAGTTCACCTCCTTCCAGAGTTTTTCAATTTGTGCCTTCACATTGTCATCTTCTTCGTCACATTCATAAAGAAACAGAATCAGTAGAAGAAATGATCTGCACAGTATACACCACTAACTTGGTGACGTTATTATATACAGTACTTTGATTTATTTTTCTACAAGTCATTTCTTTACCTGTACAGTACCGAAAACATTACCTTGACTACCAACAGCTTTTCTGGAACGGGATGGAAGAGGACATCCATGATGAAGTAAGGTGCAAGACAGTAGGCAGAGAAGAAACAAGCGAGGAAGAGCCATGGCTGCTGTGAGAAAGCTGCGAGCTGACACACAGGCTACATTTATACAAGTACAAGAAGCCCCTGAGAGCGTGCACAATTCACCAAATACAGTACACACCAGTGCTCAACACGCAGAATCCCGCCTGATTGGCTGAGAAAGTTGAGTTGGAGTGTGAGTTCAAAAAACAAGAGCATCGCATACCAGCAGTGCTGTAAACAACAAGTTCCTTGTATGCACCCATTCATAAATATTTACCTGGGCCAGCATGCAGCTCGTTTCCCCAATTCGTCAGTCAACAAGGCACCTCGGTGTCACAGTACATCCTGTACATATTCAAAATAAGAACTCTCCCTCTATGTAAGTTATACCGTTTAGGTATTAAGGAAAAATCAACGGATTCAGAAAAACAATAAAACATACACGTACAATAAGAGCACTCGGACCGCCGAGTCAGTGGGTGTCTTCAAATGATGGCGGAAAGCCGACTTCTTTCAGAAGTATAGTACTTGGATTTGCATTTTCAGGATTTTTTTCCCTTTTAAATGCGGCCAAAAGAGTTTGCCTGTGATCTCGTGAACCAGTGTTTGCTGATAGAGGCTTCAAAGCAATACTGCACGTTATTCTGTACTTGGGCTTGTTAACTGATATAAATGTACACAGATCCTGGATTTGGTTAAATCTCGAACCCAAAAATCACATCGAACACAATATAATTCAATATTTTTAAAAATCAGAAAAAATATATTGCAGAGACATGAACATAGGAAGCTGTTCAGTGGAAGATGTGATAAGAATCATATTAGCCAAGTAAGCCACTATGAGGTCAAAGGTAAATCTGACGGAGTGAGTCAGATCTATATGATTTGATATCAGGCAGGGATGTGCAGTCTTATCTATAAAGGGACCAATGTGGGTGTCGGTTTTCACTTCACACAAGCAGTAGCCACACCCTCTAGCTGTTTTAAGGTTAAAAAAAGGCGAGATTGTCCATTTGTATTTATTTTTTCCCCCAAACTCCAGCTACGCAAAGCTTTATTTATATTTTTATCTTATTAAATTAATTATAAATGTTCAAGGGCAGTGGTGACCTAGTGGTGGAGCAGGGGCGTCAAACTCATGTCACAAAGGGCCGTGTGGCTGCAGGTTTTTGTTTCAACCAAGCAGGAGCACACCTGATTCGCTCATTTAAACAACTGAGCTGAGTCTTCAGGCAGTTGATTGGTCAGTGTCTGTACAGAGCACACAGATTGACCAATCAACTGCCTGAAGACTCAAATCAGTTGTTTAAGTGAGCCGAGTCAGGTGTGCTGCTGCTTGGTTGGAACAAAAACCTGCAGCCACGTGGCCCTTTATGGCATGAGTTTGACACCCCTGTGATAGAGGGTGCCGGATCGCTGATCCTAAGTTATGGGGTTCGAATCCCCCCCTCCCCCCAGTGCAGCTAACTAGGTTATCATATTGTTCATGTAAAAGAACCATTGCTAACTTTCGACTAGAGTAGCTGCAAAGCCGTTGGCGTGTTTCCGCCCTGCGATGGCCTGGCAAGCTGTCCAGGATCTACTCCGCCCTCACCTGGAGTGGGCTGGGATGGGTGCCAGCCTCCCCGCGACTCTAATTAGGATTAAGCGGTTACAGAAAATTAACTAAACTGAACAAATGTTCATTCATTTTCTGAACCACTGATTCCTAATTAGGGTCGCAGGGAGGCTGGCGCCCATCCCAGCTGACTCCAGGTGAGGGCGGAGTAGATCCTGGACAGCTCGCCAGGCCATCACAGGGCCAACATTCACACAACCATTCACACCTAGAGGAGATTTGGAATGGCCAATTAACCCACTGTGCATGTTTTTGGACTATAGGTGGAAACCAGAGTACCCGGTGGAAACCCACGCATGCACGGGGAGGACATGCAAACTCCACACAGAAACGCCCAGGCTTGGAATCGAACCCAGGCCTTCTTGCTGTAAGGTGGCTGTGCTAACCACTACTCCACCTGAATTACTAATTCCACTGATATTTGTAATTAAGGTGGCACAGTGGTGGAGGGGTTAGCACTTGATCTTAAAGCGAGGTGCTCTCATCAGGATGGCTGCCACCTGGCTTCGAATTTTGAACACTAATGTACAATCGATCTTTTTTTGTTTTGGCTCATGGATTGAAACAGGTGGAAGGTGTGGTTAGTGCCCGGGCGAAGTAAAAACCTGCACCCATACTGGATCCTGGCAGATAAGATTGGACATCCTTGTCATAAGAGAAGTTCTTCACAGGATAACCAAAGTGTTTTTGTTCTGATTAGACCAAAATCTAACTTTTTGTCCTCGACCCTATTATGTTTGTCACATACACTGAAAACACTCATCGTCTTCACACGAGAGCATTGTGGTGGTTGTATCTGCTAACTTCATCATATGGATTGTGGAAATGCTTTTCATCAGGAACTGGGTAACTTGTCGAGGTTCATGAGATGGTGGATCGAGCCAAATTGGGCAATGCTTCAGTAAATCTGTTACAGCCTGCAAGAGATTAAGAATGGAGCATAGGTTAATCTTCCACCAGGAAAATCACTCTATTCCCAAAGCAAAAACTACACTATGGTGGCTCAGATCTACGAAACGGAGTGTGTTGGTGTGGTCTAATCAAAGCCTGGACATTGGATGGATTTAGAATCCATAGCAAGAGTTGACAATTTCTGTTCATTAGTGGTTTGCATCTCATCTGGGAGATGGTTTTATGGAATTTGGTCGAGATGAATATCAAGAAAGGAGAGGCTGGAGGCGTGTCCGTATGCAGAGACAGAAGAGGATAGATGTGGTGAAGGAGGACATGAAGGTAGTTGGTGTAAGAGAAGAAGGTGTGAGATGGAGGCAGATGATTTGCTGTGGCGACCCCTGAAGGGAACAGCCGAAAGGAAAAGAAGAAGAAGAAGAAGAAGAAGAAGGTCGAGATGAATATCAGGATGCAGATGTTCAAACCTGGTAGAGATATTTCTCAAAACACAACAATGTGGCAAAGTTGTAAACAACCCAAATAATTTTCAATTCCAGGTTCTAACACTCCCAAGCTCACAAAGATGTGAATCCAATTATACACCCGTGCACCCGGGACCACTTGAAGCTCCCGTACCCTGCATATTCATGCACTTATTGCCTTATTCATGAGCTACGCAGAAGGTACTGTGGCACGGCTACTTTTCATTCCAAAGGAAATTGTATGTGTTTGTCTGTCCACAGCCCACGAGTGCACTTCTGGTCCGCCGGTCCTCGAACGTTACCACCATTGGTGTGACCTTGATATTGTTCATGTTAATATTCCTATACATTTGGAAGCTTATGGACATTATATGAAAGGTCGGGATCTTTCATTCATTTCCTATAACCGCTTAATTCTAATTAAGGGTCGGGGGGACTGGCACCCATCCCAGCCGACTCCGTGCGAGGGCAGAGTACACCCTGGACGACTTGCCAGGCCATCACAGGGTTGAACCACGCTGATGGCTTTGCAGCTACTCTTGTCGAAAGTCAGCAATGGTTCTTTTACATGAACCTCACACCATGGACAGTGAGAGACATGGCCCGTCTTTGATAACCCAGTTAGCTGCACTGGGAGGACAGTGACAACCCTATGAGAGTGGGGCTTGAACCCCCAACCTCAGGATCAGTGAGTCAGCACCTTTTCCACCAGGCCACAACTGTCCTTGTAGCTTTTCTACTAACACGTTTCATTTAAGCGGGCTCCAAAATCAATTTAAATTGTTGCGTGAATGCTTTTTGGTTTTAAAAAAAAAGATAAGAAAGAAAGAAGGTCGAGAAGAAATCAACTTTAAAGGTTTCCAGAATCAAAAGCTGCTTATTAAATTTATGTAATGAACATCTTCAGCATCCTTGGTCGCTGTTGTCATGCAATTCAGGCAGAACAGCGGATCAGCATCACGATTCATGAAGATACAAATGTGGAGGGATGGATGCCATACAATCTTCAAATATCAACTATATGCTTTTAAAAGTATGTACACGGCTTGCATGGGCCTTCACTATAAATAATAGGTAAAGGTAGGTAAAGTCTGTAGGGCTTTTTACACCTGAGCCATAGTGGCTCATCGGACCAGTGCTTATCCCTGGTTTCCATAGCGTGAAGCAAATAGTCCATCGCAGGTTACCTTCCCAGTATATTTTTGCTGGTACTGTACCCATTTATACTGCTGGGTGAAACAGAGGCACACTTGTGGTTGAGACCTTGCCCAGGGGTCTCTGCACAGTGGGGGTCTAACAGGGATTTGCACACACAAGCTCCCTATTATAACCACTACGCCACCGGCCCCCAATATAAATAATAGATGGCTGAATATTTCAGTCTTCAAAAAAAAACTTGTTCAGGGTGTACCCTGCTGATCACTCAAAGTCAGCTTTGCTTGTGACACTGCTGAATGAATTGTCACGATAATGGATAGATCGACAGATGGATGGACTTCAAAAAGGTGAAAATCCAGGCTATTATGCTAAAATGGTAAATCTTTTCAGAGCTAAAGGTCTGCATTGTACCGGAGTCCAAATTTAATACATTTACAGCAAAGATAGTGAAAAGGTCAGCGGCTGATATTTCTGTAGGTTGAAAGGGCTTCTTTTTAATCACAGATGGCAGCGTTATTTCCCACGCATTTACCATGCTGCTTAGCAAGGAGGAAGAATCTGACATGACCTTACAATGTCTCATGGCCATCAAGCAGTGTTGTGAAAAAACAGAGAGTGGAGAGTAATCGTGAAGGAAATGACGGTGACTAAAGGAAAATGGGTTTTAATTTGAGATCAAAATCCAAACCCCTCAGTTTCGGCTTTCTCAAACTGTGAAGCTAAATAGCGCTAGAGCTTAGCATGAAGCTACAAAGAATCCCAGAAGCTCAACTGACAGAATTAACTTTTTGACAAACTTCACTCACTTATACCTTAACATCCGAGCATGTCGTTGGGGCGCCTTCATGGCGAGACTTGGGCTGATTTGGCCTGGCGGAGCCCATCCCTCTCCAGGTCGTAGAAAACATGCTGACGGCGTTGCAGCCTACTCTTTATGAAAGTCAGCAATGGTTCTTTTACATGCCTCTCACCATAGACAGTGAGAGACATGGCCTGCCTTTGATAACCCAGTTAGCAGCACTGGGGGGACAGTGTCAACCTTGTGGGGACTCGAACCCCCAACCTTCGGATCAGTGATCCTGCACACTAACCACTAGACCACCATTGCCCCAATACAGAAGTTTACGATTAGTTAAACATTGGTGACCTCTTGCTCAACTCAAACGTCCACTGTGGTTTCCACTCCCATGTTTTGTTACCTGGTTGGAAAGTGTTGTTACTGCTGTTCCCTGAGTGCAACTAACTGGGTTATCAAAGGTCAGGTTTGTCCCGGACAATCTCTGGTGAAAGGCTTGTAAACGAACCATTGCTGTCGGTTGTAAAGCGAACGCTATTGAGTTGCCATCATTGTGTTTCCAGAGCTGTCCATGGTGTACTCTGCCATGCCCCAGAGTAGGCCGATGGGCGCCAGCCTCCCCATGACCTTAATTAATATCAAGTCTGAAGAATAAAAGAATGTTTTGTTATTATTACAAATATAAAAAATTTGAAGGGTATGATATATGCAAAGGACAAAAAGTAATAATTTCCAAACCTCTCCTTCCCAGACTCAAAGTTCACGTAGGTTGCCGTAGACACTAAAGCGAGCGTTCGACAAATTTTATTCGCTCCGTTCTCCAACCCCATCGCTAAAAAGTCACCTCGCCATTATTATAAGCTATTTGGTTGCACAAAGTTGTTGTGAATAGTCGGGGAATGGTACCGGGCCGCGACGAAAGAATAAATAATGTGTCATGTATATATATATATATATATATATATATATATATATATATATATATATATATATATATATATATATATATATATATATACACACACAAAAATAAAAGGACCGGACAAAGACTTTCTATTGAAACTCCATTTATCACTACAGATCTGTTTCGAGGGGTGGTGAAACCATCCTCTCTCTTCAGGTGATTATAGAAGAATATATATATATATATATATATATATATATATATATATATATATATATATATATATATATATATATATGATTTTCTGAGTAGATCCGTCCGTAGGAGAGTGCTCAATACTTTTGGTAGAGCAAATAACAAAAATAAAAGACAGGACAAAGACTTTCTATTGAAACTCCATTTTATCACTACAGATCTGTTTCGAGGGGTGGTGAAACCATCCTCTCTCTTCAGGTGATTATAGAAGAATATATATATATATATATATATATATATATATATATATATATATATATAGGATTTTCTGAGTAGATCCGTCCGTAGGAGAGTGCTCAATACTTTTTGGTAGAGCAAATAACAAAAATAAAAAGACAGGACAAAGACTTTCTATTGAAACTCCATTTATCACTACAGATCTGTTTCAAGGGGTGGTGAAACCATCCTCTCTCTTCAGGTGATTATAGAAGAATTCTTCTTCTTAGAATCTAAGAAATCTTCTTCTATAATCACCTGAAGAGAGAGGATGGTTTCACCACCCCTCGAAACAGATCTGTAGTGATAAATGGAGTTTCAATAGAAAGTCTTTGTCCTGTCCTTTTATTTTTGTTTTATATATATATATATATATATATATATATATATATATATATATATATATATATATAGTGTATGTGTGTGTGAGTGTCCTCAATGATGACGTATTGTAGGTCCATCAGATTGATTCCCCAAAGAAAGTTTTAACCCCGTTATGTTTTTCTATCTGTGCTGCCTTTATCTGCCACACCTTGAAGGTTGGTCGGTGAAAATAATGCCTTCATTACACCGGTCCATGGTGCAAAAAAGGTTGGGGACCCTTGTTGTACTGTAATGTCCATTATCCTGCAATATCCAATTCTGTGAAATGCATATTCTTACCGTACTTTTAAAAATGTCTGGTAGCTATGAGTGAAATATCACACAAAAGCTTCTAGTTTGCCAGATATGATATGGACATCAATCCGAGCGGCTCAGTGGAGTACTGCTAACACATCAGCCTCTCAGCAAGGTCCTGCGTTCCAGTCGCATGCTTGGCAAGGCTGTTTTTGTACGTGTTTGGATGAAAGGAAATTAATCTAACAACAGGAAAGACTGCACATAAATCACTCTGCAGGTTTAAAATTTTTTTATTATTATTTTTCATAGCTCCGATGTTTGATACACAACACAGTAAAAGCACAATCACCTACACTACACCTAAACACGAATCTTTCTTCAGACTGGAAAAACTCGAGACACAATTACCAAGCATGAAGGGTTTTACTTTTTAAGGCAAGTCAATGAGCTTTTAAACACTGGAGACACAAAATAAAATAAAATGTAAAAAAAAAAAAAAAACAGAAAAAGCTATTTTTATATCCTCGGATTGGATTTTCACACAACACTGTGGAATTAAGGAAGGACTGGAGTGTGCAGTACTGGGTGGAGTGCATCACTGGGCTCTTCACTCCTCTGTATCACTATCAGCTTGTGGTCAGGAAAGTGCAGCGACTGTTTTTTTGTCAAACAAGTTCATTATTACTAACACTGCAGGCTATTTGGCCTTCAATTTGTCCTAAATATTCTAGTTTTACTTCTAACAGCTGTATGACTATGGGATGCATTTTATAAGTTTGGGAGTTTTCTCTTCTTCCATTTGTTTTGCTTTAATTTTTGCTGTAATTAATTTGTAAACAAAATGTTTTCTTATTCTAACACTGCTTTTCTTTAACTTCATTCATTCATATAACCGCTTAATCCTAATTAGGGTCACAGGGAGGCTGGTGCCCATCCCAGCCAACTTCGGGCGAGGACAGAGTACACCCTGGATAGCTCGCCAGGCCATCGCAGGGCGGAAACCCCCTGACGGCTTTGCAGCTACTCTTTTCAAAAGTCAGCAATGGTTCTTTTACATGAACCTCACACCATAGACGTGGGGCCGGTGGTGTAGTGGTTAGAGTGCTGGAGGTATCGGGAGGTTGTGAGTTCAAATCCCACTGAGACCCCCACTGTGCTAAGACCCCTGGACAAGGTCTCAACCACAAGTGTGCCTCTGTTCACCCAGCAGTATAAATGGGTACCAGTAAAAATATACTGGGAAGGTAACCTGCGATGGACTAGTGTCCCATCCAGGAGGAGTTGAACTCCTGGTTGCTTCACACTACGGAAACTGGGGATAAGCACCGGCCTGATGAGCCATGAGGCTCGGGTGTAAAAACCCCCAACCTCACACCATAGACAGTGAGAGACATGGCCAACCTTTGATAACCCAGTTAGCTGCACTGGGGGGACAGTAACAACCTTGTGGAGAGTGAGGCTTGAGCCCCTAACCTTAGGATCAGTAATCCAGCACCTTTACCACCAGGCCACCACTGCCCTTTTTTTAACTTGTGATTTTTAAGGTATATGCTCTCTTTTTAATACTTTTTTTTAAAGTTTATAAATAAACATTTCTCCTCCCACTGCTCTTTCACCTGTGTTTTTTGTTAATTTCATTCATTTTTAAAAGTTAAGGCTTTGAGTGTATAAAAAGTTTTATTTATATTTACTTTCTTTCTTTCTCTGTCACATATTTTCTTTCTATATTTTTTATTTGGTTATTTTTAGTTACTTTCAATATACTTTCCATTGTTGAACAGTATTTTATGTGAAACAATTAAACACTTTCTCTTCCGTTTTATTTTCTTCTTTCCTTGACATGAAGATTTGCAAAAGTTAAGGCTTATAGAGTAAAAAAATAATTCCTTATTTCCTTTCCAAACTGGAATTAAAGAAAGTAATGCCGTCCTTTCTTTTCTTTCCCCCCTAATTTTACTTTGTTTCCAAGATTTTGATTTGCTTTTGAGAAATACCCTGAAAGTTAGCTGGACGACTTTTAAATTATTTCCTTTCTGAATCCTAATATACCGTATTTTCCGGACTATAAGTCGCACTTTTTCATACTTTGACTGAAGGTGCGACTTATACGCCAGAGCGACTTATATGTGAAATTATTACATATACTGTAATTCTGTTTGTCATAATAATAAGACATAATTTCACATGTTTGTTATTTTTACACTCACAATCACAAGAGGGCACTCTATGCTTGGGTACCAGGACCTGCTCATCCACCGCTGATGAAATGGCCCCAAAAAGAAAATCCTATTCTGCGGATTACAAGATGCAAGTAATGAAATATGCAACAGAAAATGGTAATTGAGCAGCAGAAAGAAAGTTTGGAGTGAACGAGAAACTTTTCAGGAAAGAAAACTAGAGAAAAGCAGAAATTACTATTACTGCAATGAAGAAAACAAACAAAAAATAAAGCTAAAATCATGCGCTAAAAGCTAATCGTGGGCTAAAAGCTAGATGATCACAGCTAGAGGAATAAGTTCGCACATGGGTGCTTGAGCAACATGCATCAGGGAGAGGCTTGTCAACAGGGCAGTTGCGTCTCCACGTCCAGGTAGTTGTCAGAGAGATGAATATAAATGACTTTGCGTGAGAACTTTCTTGGTGTTAATGCTTCATGCAACGCAACCGCCTCTTTATCAGAGTGAGGATCACAACGGCACAAAAACTGTCAGCAGATTTCCAAGCCAAGGTAGACAGTTTCCATGAGTTTGCAACTTATAGTCCAGTGCGACTTATATATATTTTTTCTTCTTTATTATGCATTTTTTTGGCCGATGCGACTTGTACTCCGGAGCGACATATAGTCCGGAAATTACGGTAATATTATTATCTTAAGTATATATGTTGATTTTATATTTATGATTATTAGATAGGTGTGATTATAGATAACGAAGCACACAGGTTCCTTCTTTCAAAGTACAGTATATGTGAAACAGGCACAGAACAGTGTTCAGTTATAGTACATGGAGAGGTATAAGTACAGGTACTGGTGTAGCAGGTACAGGTACAGGTCTCTCTACACACATGACACGCTTGCAAAAATATACATTTAGAAACAATAACTGAGCACAGGCTGTAAACACAACACAGAATCGCACACACATGCAGAGTCACAATGCCAAAAACACTCAAAAATTCACATCCACTGCTTTTCCTTCACAATCCTGTTCTGCTTTTACTGAAACGCTTACATCACTTACGTCTGAATTACAATCGAAGAAAGCGTGTGACCAGTATAAGTCTCCAAAGTACATCAGTGCTTCTCAAATAGTGGGGCGCGCCCCCATGATGCTTTGGGGTGATGCCGGGGGAGCACGTATGACCCTGGGGAACAGGCTTTTCTGGAATTGTGTACAGGAATTAAGTGTAATTGCACCTCCGCTCCACTAGTTGGCAGTGGTGCTGTCGTGGTCGTGCTATGATGTAGCAGTCTTTCGCACAAGCAAACGATATGAAGCGCAGTACTGTAAACAACCCCCCGAGAAACAACATGGAAAAAAATTTCTAACAGGAACAAAGAGAAAGGTGGAGAGAGACGGAGATATTAAGACATAAATAAGTTGAATGAGTTTAAATAAGGATTTATTTTTTTAATTTCAGGTACATTGGTACACTTTAAATCTTTTCTGTTACAGATTTAAAAACAATGCTAATCAAGTTTTTCTTTATTGTAAGTTGAACTGTATTTATTTCTTTTTTGTTTTAATTGTTAATTAAGATACAATGTTATGCAGAGGTGTACTAAAAACAATTTTATAAACAAATTATACTATTTATAGTCGCTCGCGGGGCGGTGTGGGAGAGTGTTTTTTTTTTTTCTTCCTAGGGGGCGCCACAGAAAATAATTGAGAAGCACTGGTCTAAAGGAATACAGAGTCTCTCTTTCTTTCTTTCTGAGAATCAGTTTTCCTACTGACACTTGTTTTATATACTATACAACACTACAGTCACCGAAAAAATGTTACCTCCCATTTTTATTTCCTTCTTTCTTTGTATATTTTGGTTCAAAGAATCTCAATTCTTAAACCTTTTGATGCCTAAATATTTTCAGACATATCCTTGTTCGTGTTTTCTTTATTTATTTATTTTCATAATTTTAACCATCATTTACATTTTTTAAACTGCAAAGCAACAATTTCAACAATAATTTTCATTCTGTTTAATTTCTCTCGCCTTTTTTAGTTTGTTTCCCCCGTTTTCCCACTAATTTAGTTGCATCCATTTCTTACCCACCAGGTATTATATTCCCTTTCACATAACCACCACTGAACATGGAAAGGAGAAAGCATACATACACCCCTTCCGTGATGTGCAATACTGCCACCTCTCTCTTTTCGAACTGCTGTGCATGCGTATTTGGGGTGGGGTGGGTGGGGTGGGGGGTCTAACACACTCTAAGGAAAGCGTTAGCCGTCCCCTCATACGAATGAGCACATAGACACTCGTGATGGGTCGGCGGTCGCTGCCATCACTCCCTTCCGTGAGAGCAAGGCCAATTAGCTCCCATGGACTCCCGGTCACGGAAGGCTAACCTGAATTCGAACTTTTGATCTCCAGATTAATAGTTATGCAACTTTCCAATGTGCCACTCTTTATATAATTTAGTCAGAAGAATTTCTTCTTCTTTTCCTTTCGGCTGTTCCCTTCAGGGGTCGCCACAGCGAATCTTCTGCCTCCATCTCACCCTATCCTCTGCATCTTCTTCTCTTACACCAACTACCTTCATGTCCTCCTTCACCACATCCATAAATCTTCTCTTAGATCTTCCTCTGGGCCTTCTGCCTGGTAGTTCCAACCTCAGCATCCTACTACCAATATACTCACTATCCCTCCTCTGTACATGTCCAAACCATCTCAATCTAGCCTCTCTGACTTTGTCTCCAAAACATCTTACATGTGCTGTCCCTCTGAAGTACTCATTCCTGATGCTATCCATCCTTGTTACTCCCATAGAGAACCTCAACATTTTCATTTCGGTCATAAGAATTTATACTTTTGAATTGTTTTAGCTTTGGAAAGCCAGAACAAAAATTATAACTGTGCATCATTCTTTCTTTCTATTTTTGGTTGACTGAAAATCTCAAATAAAAAAAAAAAAACATTTCTTTCCTCCTGTCCAGTGACCAGCATGGTGCCCTGCGGACTGTGGGGAACCTGAAGGGACACAGCAGAAGGACACTAAGCCTTGCTTTCTTCAGTTACTAACACAACACAGCTACACACGTTCAAAACATCCACAGACCTGTAAAGAAGAAGAGCACACATGGTGAGAAAACACTGGAACACTTCAGCACTGTGCTTCGAATGGCACATGAGTTGGACAGTTGGCAAGAAGGATATTTTCAGACGCACTATAGTCACACACTCATACACTTCACTACAACATGGGGTAGCATGGGTGATTCGTCCAGTTACAGTCTCTCCTTTCACTGGGGGGGGTGTCGCTGGACTCTACTGGATGAAGGGCATTCGCTCCTTATTATCACTGTCTCCTTCATGTTCCTCCTCTTCCTCCCCCGCTTCACTTGTCTCCGTGCTGTCACTTGCCATCTGTAGGAACAGCACGTGTGCTTTAATGGGAGTTTAACCTAAAAAATATTACACAACTAGGGACATTATAATTATGTAGTTCACATTTGGAGTACTTTTCACCTTTTAGGTAGCATTTTTCTGTTTTGCGGACAACCAAGATCAATACCTGGATCTAAGGCATGACAGTCTTGAACCATTGGTGGTATACATACAGTGGTACCTCACCTTAGGAAAGTCTCACCAAACAAAAAATACAGGCTACGAAACGCATTTTCTTAAAATCTTTGTCTCTGTCTACGAAACAAGTTCACGTTACGAAAGCGCTATCTTAAAAATTGAAACGCTCCATTCAAACATTCAAACCCGCTTTTCAAACATTCAAACAATGCACAAGCTGCTCTCCCATCAATGATGTTCAAAACATCCCGCCCCGTGTGCCTCCCATTGGCTAGGAGGGATCACGCAGCTACCTCCCATTTCCTATCTCCCAACATCCCACCCCGCTGGACTCCCACTGGCTAGGAGGGATGACGCAGCTACCTCCCATTTCCTATCTCCCAACATCCCGCCCCGCTGGCCTCCCATTGGCTAGGAGGGATGACGCAGCTCCCTCCCATTGACTATTATGGAGCTGAATCTACCATGATGCTTTTCATGTAAAAGACACATGCTTTATTTCCTGACTCAGGCTTTTAACCTTCCATAAACATTTGTAAGATTATAACTCTTCTAAGAACACATGGTCAACACACGCGTGCGCACGCACACACACACACACACGTGTGTGTGTGATTTCTGGTGTGAGTGAGAAGAAGAAACGGGTTCAAGTGATATCACAAAGGAATATGGCCAAGCCCGTCTACCATCGGTACGATATTGAAGCAGAAGGAGGTCTTAAAAGGTTTGCTTTTATCACTTTTAAGGGGCTTAGGAGGTAGTATTGGGAGCCGTGGAACGAATCACACGTTTTACATGCAAAATGCAGTTCAATTTACGAAAAAGGCTTTGGAAGGAATTAATTTCGTAAAGTGAGGTACTGCTGTATGCAGAAAATGTTAAACATATTCTCCAAAACTATTCTCTTTAGCTTCGTTTGGGAGCTCGGGCAGCGCCACTATTTATCTGATTTCAGGCAAATTCACAGGACCTTCTTGTGGTTGGAGAAAACATAAAATGTTCATCTAGTACACTGTTCTGTTTAATAAGCCATTATCTGCACGCACTCTCTCTGCGTCACACTGACATCTCCATGGAAACTATGTCCTCAGATTTCTCAATCACTGTCACTGAGTTGTTGTTGTTGTTTTGGGTTTTTTTTTTTGTTGTTGCTGTCTCTATTTTTTCGCTCTTGTGATGCTACAAGACAGGTGTGCTAAATGCTCCTTTCTGCTCTGATTCCAGCAGCTGTTCTTCATTAGACAGAAACCCATCAGAATTGATCATAGGTTACAAATCACTGACATTTCACAGACCCATTGCTGTGCGTTACTCACTAAAGGAGTGGGAGACTTCTCCACATCCAGAATCAACTTTCCGATGTTTCCTCTGTCATGGATTCTCTGCATGGCCTCCTTCACCTGAGGATAAATGAAGATTTTACAAACAAATGACCAGATATAATACATTCCACGGTGAAGTTTTTCCTTTAACTCTGAAATGTTTAAGTCCCAATCATCAGTATCAAGAATGCAAATAATGGTTCATAAAGTGTGCTAATTTTCTGATTGTTTGGAATCTGTTTCTATTGTACACCAACTATAATCAGTATAATTGGGACTGTCCTCATAATCCTGATTCTATATTTCTTACAGCGGATGCAGCTTGAAACAGGACACACACTGTTTCATCTCTAATAGCAGTTCAGTGTATGCTGTCAAACTATGCTTGGTTTTTCACTGCTCATCCTTCACTGAGTATCGCTCACCCCATAAACCATGAATCGCTATGTCTCTAGCTCCCCCGACTCGCATCCAGTTTCATCTTGGAGCCTTTTGTGAAAAAAGCTTAATTGACTTGGAAAGAAGCCACTGCGCCAGGAACAATAGGAATGGATCGGGTTCTTCAGGCTAATAATAATTCACACAAACAAAAGCCTGACCCTTCACATGGTGTCATAATTTAATCATATATCATGCATATATATATATATATATATATATATATATATATATATATATATATATATATATATATATATATATATATATATATATATACACACACACACACACACACACACACACACACACACACACTTCTTCTTTTCCTTTCGGCTGTTCCCTTCAGGGGTCGCCACAGCAAATGATCTGCCTCCATCTCTCCCTATCCTCTGCATCTTCTACTCTTACTCCAACGACTTTCATGTCCGCCTTCACTGCATCCATAAATCTTCTCTTTGGTCTTCCTCTGGGCCTTTTGCCTGGTAGTTCCAACCTCAGCATCCTACGACCAATATACTCACTATCCCTCCTCTGTACATGTCCAAACCATCTCAATCTAGCCTCCCTGACTTTGTCTCCAAAACATCCAACATGTGCTGTCCCTCTGATGTACTCATTTCTGATCCTATCCATCCTCGTTACTCCCAAAGAGAACCTCAACATTTTCATCTCTGCTACCTCCAACTCTGACTCCTGTCTTTTCCCCAGGGCCACTGTCTCTAAACCATACAACATTGCTGGCCTCATCACCGTCTTGTACACACACACTTCGCATTTCCTACTTCGCGTCCCCGCAATATTGTGGGATTTCCCATCAGGAAATGTAAAAATGAAAGATTACTCAAAATTCACGAGCACCACATGTATACAGATGCTCCCCAACTTACGTTTTTGTTTGGTTCCAGATGGCCGAACGTAAGTTGAAAATGAAAGCAAGTTGTTACTGTATGTTCCAGTGACGTATGACGTTCATACTGTACTCTACATCCATAAATACCATTACCGTATCTCATAAAACACCCCTAAATCAATTATTATAAACATAACATTGTAAAATATCAAATATATCAAATAACATCAACATTAATTTAAAATTATTTAAATTCAAGCAAAATAATTTCAAATAGATACATTTTAATCAAATTCACTCATCAAATATCAAACACAGTATCAAATATAACCTTTAACATGCTCTATGATGCGATCTTTCTGCTTGTAAATGGTTCCGATGGTCGACGGATGGTCACTTTACATGAAGCTGAACAGAGTCACATTACAAGAAGCTGAGCCGAGTCACTTTACATAAAGCTTAAAACAGCCAATCAACGCTTACAATATGTGAGGCGCTCAACACCGAAAGTAGTTTACTTATTTGTGCTTGACACAAAGTGCGGGTTATACGGACTTCCGGTCTTCCAAGTGAGCAAGGGCACCATTGAATACTGGTTTAGTACTCAGCCTGCACTGATGTGAATCACCAGCAGAGCGGACAGTTCTCTTTCTTTTATGGATTCAGGTTTTCATTCATTTTACAACTCGCTTTGCTTAACTGAGTATGCATGGTAGATTGCGCCGATCCGAGTAGATAGTTAATTCATCTCTGTGTATGAGACTTGCACCCATGCTAGTAGGCTTACGCTTCTGACCAACCATATTTGCTTAGGGTTACAAAAGTGCGCAAAACAGTGTAAACACAAAGATTATAGAGACGACCTCTTAACACAAGGGTAACATGCTATATAACTGATATATATATATATAAATATATATATATAACTGAACTGGGAAGAAGGAGGGGCACGTTCAGTCTGTCATTTGTAAACAATGGACACAGCGTCATTATGTCATTGCGTCATTACGTCAGCATACTATGTAGGTACGTCTAAGCTCAAAATTTGGCAAGGTTTTTTTTTTTGAAAAAAAAACAAAACCCTGGAAATCGAAAAAACGTAAAACGAATGAACGGAAGTCGGGAAGCGTCTGTATTCAACTATGCTACCCAACATGCTCTGTTCTCCTACTTGATTTCAGCGTTCTCTGATTGACTGTGAATCCAGCTAGCTGATTGGTCGAGATTATATTTCCCAGCATCCAACACACCTTTCCTCCCTCATGAAACAATGACTTTTATTGAGCTCAGGGGAAGCACTGAGGTGTGGGAAAAATCATGTTCACCGTAGTTGTGAGGGAAAAACAAAAACCAAAATCACTGGGAGAGTATCAATACAGAAACTGGTCAAACACGGAGCTCTTTATAGCACACTGTTGGCTGAGTGAATTCAGGTGCGCTCTCTGGATTTTGCCTGTAGGTAACAGCCACACCCCTCAACAGCGCATGCAGTTTATGGAGAGAGAGAAAGAGAGTTAAATGCCACCAACTAGCACAGACCATAACAGTTGTCAAAATGGAAAATGCCTTATCATTGTGGATTAATGACTGCCATAAAAATAATGTGAGTTTGGACACTAACATGATACGTACTAAAGCAACGGCTCTGGAGGCGCTGACGAGTCCCAACCAAGCAGCAGTGCTGCCAGTGATTCTCCTTCTCGACGTGGCCGTGGATTTGTTATTTATAAGGTTTGTTATAGAGTATTTATATATATTTATTGTCATGATAAGGTGTATAATTCATTTATATATTAACACACGTTGCCTGTATGACATTAACATGCATGGAACACTTTAAAATTAAGTTCTGTATACATTTTATATAATATATAGGTGGGTGGGTATCCTTAAGAAGTGGCAAAAGTCATTTCGCGGTTTTTCACATTTCGCGGGGGGGCTGGTCCCCATCAACCGCGAAATAAGGGGGATTACTGTATATATATATACATATATATATATATATATATATATATACAAAAATAAAAGGACAGGACAAAGACTTTCTATTGAAACTCCATTTATCACTACAGATCTGTTTCGAGGGGTGGTGAAACCATCCTCTCTCTTCAGGTGATTATAGAAGAATCTATAGAATAATCGAAACAGATCTGTAGTGATAAATGGAGTTTCAATAGAAAGTCTTTGTCCTGTCCTTTTATTTTTGTTTATTTGCTCTACCAAAAAGTATTGAGCACTCTCCTACGGAAGGATCTACTCAGAAAATCCTCTCTCTATATATATATATATATATATATATATACATATATATATATATATATATATATATATATATATATATATATATATATATACATATATATATATATATACATATATATATATATATATATATATATATATATATATATATATATATATATATATATATATATATATATATATATATACACATATACATATATATATATATATATATATATATATATATATATATATATGTATGCACAATATGCATTATACTTAACACAAAACAACCTTGATTGTCTATGTGCATAAAAACCAAGCATATTGATTTTGTAATAAATCACTGAGTCATCTGTTTCTGACCGAAGAAAAGCTGGCTTGTTGTTCTGGTAGAATCATGACTCATTATTCGCCGCTGAATCACTCTGATGAGTCTCTCTAGGGTGTCATGGACAGAAAGCATATTTTGTGGGCTGCACCCACAGTGTATGATAATGTCCCTGATTTACAGCATTAACCTGTATTGAGGAGCATCTTTCGAAGCAAAAAAAAAAACCAAACAAAAAAACGTGCTTTTCATCATTGCGAACCAGGCCTCATTGACTAACGGTATCATTGTTAAAGTGCACATTTGACTCAGTATCGCCTGGGAATATAGATAGTGGGCTGTGCCAGGCTCAGTTCTAAAAGCTTCCTGGCTCTTAAATTACCCAAATAATAGTGCAGAGTTATTTTAGGCAAGTAATTGGTTAAATCTGTGCACTTAGCTGTGAGAATAACATTAATGATTCAGGCTTCTTGGTAGATTTTTTTTTCTTTTTTGCCTACAGGTTTATGAGGTTAACTCAAAGTTAAAAATAAATTGTTATATCACTAGGCTTTCATCAGTGTTTTATTGCTAATAACAACAACAACAACAATAATAATAATAATAATAATAATAATAATAATAATAATAGTAATTATTAGTGGGGGCACAACAGAGTTGTAGTTAGCACTCTCGCCACACGGTACGAAGGTCCTGTGTTTGTGTCCTTGGCGAGGGTGTTTCTATGTGGACTTTGCATGTTCTCCCCTTGCTTACATCAGTTTCCTCCCACAAACCTAAGACATGCACATTAGGCTAAATGAATATTCTTGATTGCTCCTCGGTATGAGTGTGAATGGTTCTGTGTGTGTTGGCACTGCAACGATATGGAAAAGTTTTCAGGGTCAACCTTGCCTTCACCCAGAGGCAACTGAGATAGGTTCCAGCCTCTCATCGATCTTAAATGAGAATAAAGTGCTTTGAAAAATTAAATAGTAATAATAATAATCTAAAAGCACGGCAATCTTGCCAACAATTTTAATACATATTTTATGAGACATGCTGGCTCCTGTTTATCGCAGTTAGATTATAGCTAATATTAAATTATATATTTATATCATATACAGTGATCCCTCACTATTTCGTGCTTCAGTGCATCATGGGTTTTCCAAAAATATTCATGAAAAAAGCTGCAAAATAATGCAAATTAGGCACATAAAAACCCCCAAACAAACAAAACAACAAAAAAACAAACAAAAAAAAAACAACCCAAAAACCCCAAAGAAAACTACTGACATTTTTATGTGAAGGTGTGCATCAGTGTCTCTTCTTTCTTCTTTTCCTTTCGGCTTTTCCCTTCAGGGGTCGCCACAGCAAATGATCTGCCTCCATCTCTCCCTATCCTCTGCATCTTCTACTCTTACTCCAACGACCTTCATGTCCGCCTTCACCGCATCCATAAATCTTCTCTTTGGTCTTCCTCTGGGCCTTTGCCTGGTAGTTCCAACCTCAGCATCCTACGACCAATATACTCACTATCCCTCCTCTGTACATGTCCAAACCATCTCAATCTAGCCTCTCTGACTTTGTCTCCAAAACATCTTACATGTGCTGTCCCTCTGATGTACTCATTTCTGATCCTATCCATCCTCGTTACTCCCAAAGAGAACCTCAACATTTTCATCTCTGCTACCTCCAACTCTGACTCCTGTCTTTTCCCCAGGGCCACTGTCTCTAAACCATACAACATTGCTGGCCTCATCACCGTCTTGTACACTTTTCCCTTCATTCTTGCCGATACTCTCCTATCACACATCACACCGGACACTTTTCTCCATCCATTCCAACCTGCCTGCACACGCTTCTTCACCTCTTTTCCACACTCTCCATTGCTCTGGATTGTTGAGCCTAAGTACTTAAAATCCTCCACCTTCTTTATCCCTGCCCCCTGTAACCTCAAAGTTCCTCTTGGGTCCTTGTCATTCACACACATGTATTCTGTCTTACTAAGACTAACCTTCAATCCCCTCCTTTCCAGGGCATACCTCCACCTCTCTAGATTTTCCTCCACTTGGTCTCTGCTCTCACTACAGATCACTATGTCATCTGCAAACATCATAGTCCATGGAGATTCTTGTCTAACCTCGTCTGTTAGCCTGTCCATCACCATAGCAAACAAGAAGGGGCTTAGAGCTGACCCTTGATGCAGTCCCACCTCCACCTTGAACTCTTCTGTCACACCGACAGCACACCTCACCACTGTCTTACAGCTATCATACATGTCCTGCACCACTCTAACATACTTCTCTGTCACTCCAGACTTCCTCATACAATACCACAGTTCTTCTCTCGGCACCCTGTCATATGCTTTCTCCAGATCCACAAAGGCACAATGCAGCTCCTTCTGACCTTCTCTGTACTTCTCATCAGTGTGTGTGTGTTTATATTTTATTTACATCTTATGCATTATTTTTGAATGTTTAATTGTTATTATAAGCATTTATAGCATTGAATATGTATTTATTGATATTATATACACATATACGTATACGTCAGTCAGGGGGGGGGGTTGATCCTACTTCATGGAAATCGCCGGTCGCGAGGGTCTCAGTCCTCATTAACTGCGGAAAGTGAGGGATCCCTGTATTTTATTTATATATGAGACTATTTATATGAGATGTATTTTTTTATTTTATCTTTTAATCCATAAAACAAAAAAGCAATATCTATATATATATATATACACACATAAGCAAATTCCTAATTAAATTAAAAAATTACTTTAAGCTGCAGCTACAGCTTTATGTCTGTTACAAGCACATACACTAGAGACTCTCTTTACAGGAAGTTTCGCCAAATCAACAAATTCACAGACTCCTAAACTCCATTCCACTCAAAGAATCCACAAAATTCCCTCATATTGTGAGTGGAAAAGATACTGAATTAGAACAGGTTCAGTAATACCTTTCTTTGATTTGAAATATGCTGCACTATTTTCAGAATTGATGTTGCGGCACATTAATCTACACCTTTTGACCAACAGAGTCAAACCTTATACAGTGCAGTGGAATAAGAGTATTGTATCTACAGCATTATTACAAAACTCAAAACATCATCAAAAATCAATTATTATTATTGTTGTTGTTATTGTGGTGGTTGTAAAACTATATTACTAACAATTAAGCCAGTGGTGGCCTGGTGGTAAGGGTGCTGGATCACTAATCCTAATGTTGGGGGTTCAATCCCCACTCTCAACGGGTTGTCACTGTCCCCTCAGTGCAGCTAACTGAGCTATCAAAGGCCGGCCATGTCTCTCACTGTCTATGGTGTGAGGTTCATGTAAAGGAACCATTGCTGACTTTCGACAAGAGTAGCTGCAAAGCCGTCGGCGTGTTTCCGCCCAACGATGGCCTGGCGAGCTGTCCAGGGTGTACTCTGCCCTCATCCAGAGTCGGCTGGGATGGGTGCCAACCTCCCCGCAACCCTAATTAGGATTAAGCGGTTACAGAAAATGAATGAGCCAGGGGTCAAAAGTAAGTATTTTATAATATGATTGCGCATGTAGATCCCTCAGCCATCAATTTTATGCAAGAAAACAGTGAGAATATAAACAACGTAAAACCAGTTAAAGAGAAAACAATCCAAGATTGATGATGTCATTTAATCTTTTTGTTAAATGCATTTATTTATTCTATATAAATCTAAATATGATCTATTTATTTATACTTAATTTGGAGGACTGGTGATAACTGGATGGGTCCTAAAAACAAGACTTGGTGCATCTCTTGAGCTAGCATGCTAACACTATCTGGCTTGTCCCAAACATAAGAACAAAATACACAGATTAGATAAAATACACCCAGGAGAATGATTGGGTCAATAAGGAAAAAGAAGATTCTTCTGTTTGTAATATAAATTCACATCTGAGAAAAAGGTTGATGTTTCCAACCGCTTTATCTTGTTTTCAGTTTACTTGTTGTCACTGTGCACTTAGCTAGCTCAATTATTAGCCAGATTATTCTCGGTGTCCGTATTTCCCAGTTGCCTAGTACCAGTGTTCCCCTTCTTCCAGTAGAGTAAGTGGTGGGTCTTTTGAATTCACGAAACATTACAAGAGCTGACGAAGGTCATTTACATAGATGTGCATGTAAGTATTGAATGATTGTGTGTGTGTGTGTGTGTGTGTGTGTGTGTGTGTGTGTGTGTGTGTGTTGGCCTTGTGATTGCCTGGGCAGCTGTTGTGTAGTGTGGGGAACAGATAGCATCTCACCTTCACCTGGAGTTGGCTGGGATTAATTTTCAGCCTCACTGCGACCATGAAAAAGTTTTTTAAGTGGTTCGGGAAATGAAATGAATTTAAAAAAGACATTCATCCTTGCCCCCTAATGGGGGCAGTGATGGCCTATTGGTAAAGGTGCTGGATCACTGGTCCTAAGGTTGGGGGTTCAAGACCCACTCACCACAGGTTGTCACTGTCCCCACCAGTGCAGCTGGTGACCCTAATTAGGATTAAGCGGTTACAGAAAATGCTGATGAACATTCATCCTTACCATATAACGACTATCAAGCAGGCAGGGCAAAGGTCTGGTGACCTTCCTCCGAAGCCGACCACATATTTTCAAGCCGCTATTCATGCTTTGTCGGAGGCAGCGTAACACACTCTTGCCTCCTTTGTATACATGAGCACACAGAACTCCCATAATTGGCGAGTGACCCTAATAAGTTACTGGAATGAGAGTATATACCATCCTTCCCTCTGAGTTCCTATAAAAACACAGTTTTATTTCCAAATTCCTTTGTCGGTGTAATTAGACAGACTACCCCAGGATGGTTCACTGACGAGTCAGTGTTATTTTTGTTATCCTTCTCTAATCTTTCTCCCATGCACATACCTTGTTCCTACGGTAATAACTAAAATAAAAGTTACCAGAAGGACATTTTTAATTAAAAGATACACGAAGCTTATACTGTATTGAATTGAAAATATGTGTTAATAAAAATTATCAAGATCATTACAGGTAAACGATTGAGCTTGGATTTAACGCCGCTCTTCCAGTAACCAAGAAACTGTTTCCAGCAAATCTATTTTCAAACCTGAGGAATGTAGAGACTGTACATTAACATGTTTCCTGCTGAGAAGTACCAGCCACTACCAGGCTTTCCAACAGCTTGCGGGATCATTAACTTTTTACAAGACATCATCACAGACTATCTTCAAGTTCTTCTTGGCTGATTTTCAATGAGCTGCACAGTCACTGGAATAACCTAACAGAGCCGGTGGCAACATTCTCATTGAATGGAAAAGCAAATTTATACTGAGAATCTTTCTGATTAAAGACTTGACAAAAATGATTCAAAAAAAAAAAAACATTTAATCACAGTCTGTATGGTTAGCCCAGTTTTGGCTAAGATAGGACCATGAACAAGAAGCAATTCAGCAAACAAGTGAGTGGGTATTTTAATTAAATAAATTGTATTAAATAGTATTAAATAAATATTATTACTAAATACCATTAAATAGTATTCAATAAAAGTCATAGATATATTTGTTTCCTGAGTCCAGTCAACATCCCCAAGAGCAATGACCCCAAGAGCTATGTTGGCTGGAGCTCAGGCTCCTGGTAGGGCCACCTATGCCAAACAGGTCGACGGGTAGAAGCCAGACAAAGAGCGGTCCACTGGTCCTCCAGGTTGGGGGTTGGGCACAAGGGCTAACAACCCTGTCCCCCTGTCCCCCTGTCCCCCCCCCAAAAAAAAAAAAAAGTCAAGTCAGTCAGTCTAGCTATTATTAACCTGCAAGCAGCAAGTGATACTGATACCTGCGGCAGCATGGTGGCGTAGTGGTTAGCACATCAACCTCACAGCAAGAAGGTCCTGGATTTGATTCCCAACTCAGGTTTTTCTGTGTGGAGTTTGCATGTTCTCCCTGTGCTTGCATGGGGTTCCTCCCATAGTCCAAAAATATGCACAGTAGGTTAACTGGCTGTTCCAAATCACCCCTAGGTGTGAATCTGAGTATGAATGTGTGAGTGATGGCCTGGACGTCCAGGGTGTACCCCGCCCTCACCCAGAGTCGGCTGAGAGGGACACCAGCCTCCCTGCAACCCTAATTAGGATTAAATGGTTCAAAAAATGAAAGCATTTTCCTAAAATTTTTGTCTCTGGATACGAAACAAATTCAGGTTATGAAAGCGCCAATGCGCCATTCAAACATTAAGACGCGCCATTCAAACATTCAAGTGTGCCATTCAAACATTAAATCGTGCCATTCAAACAGTGCACGAGCTGCTCTCCCATCAATGACGTTCAAACATCTCGCCCTGCTGGCCTCCCATTGGCTAGGAGGGATGACGCAGCTCACTCTTATTGGCTATCTCCCAACATCCCGCCTTGCTGGACTCCCATTGGCTAGGAGGGATGACGCAGCTCCCTCCCATTGACTATTATGGAGCTGCATCACACCATGATGCTTTTCGTGTAAAGGACAGAGTTACTGTTGTTTCATGCTTTATTTAAGGTTGTAAAATTATAACTCTGCTAAGAAGACATGATCAACACACACACACACACACACACGCGCGTGTGATTTCCGGTGCAAGAAGAAACAGGCTTCGCTGATATCACAAAGGAATATGGCCAAACCTGTTTACCATTGGTAGGATTTTGAAGCAGAAGGAGGTCTTAAAAGGTATGCTTTTATAATTTTTAAAGGGTTTAGGGTGTAGTATTGGGGGCCTTGGAACGAATCACACGTGTTACATGTAAAACGCAGTTCAATTTACGAATAATGCAGGTTACGAAAAAGGCTCTGGAACGGATTAATTTCGTAAAGTGAGGTACCACTGTACTGAAATCATTCAAAATATTCATGAAAAATATTTTCTCGTCTCTGATTGGTGGCCAGCCATCAGCAGATTCTTGGTATTCGTGTACAAGCCAATTCATCAAACACAGACATCAGAATAAGTTGAACAATTATGCCACAAGAACACAAATAATCCAATTATCCTTCTCGTAGATATGATTAAATAGATAGGCTACACCCCACGGCAGACTGGAAGTACTGTTGCCCTGAACTGTAAACTTCATTTAATTTTCTCAATCTTTATGCAGCTGTAAGCTTAGAGATAGAGGATAACAACAGCATAAATACTGAAAAAATTAAATAAAGACTCAAGCTCAGGGCCAGGTTGCTTCAGACATTACAGGGCCGTAAGCCAATCGGTGTAGCTGATCTTATGATAACCATGTTTCCCCTGTCCCCTTTGTCCCAGAAAAGCCCAGAAATAAAATGTCTGTGAGTCTTCAGGGCTTCCTGTTCATTACACAGAGGTGATGATTTCATATTTGCTTCTAAAAGGTTTAATTCTTGAAAAAATAAAAAACAGGTTCTTGCTCTCAAATGCAATTTCATGTTTTGTTTTTTCTGTGTCTATAATGAATGAAATTGTATAACTTGTATAGCACGGTAATCTCATCGAGCTCCCTGATGCTAAATGGCTAGTTATCAAGCAAGACTGTAACATGACTGTCTGTTTTAAAAATAGTTTTGTATGAACAATAAAACAATTAAAAAGTTGTACTTTCATATATGATATGGAGAATTGTTCAGTTGTGAAAAAAATAGTGATCCCTCACTACTTCGTGCTTCAGTTTCTGCGGATACAGTACATCACCTGTTTTTCAAAAATATTCATCGAAAATTAAAAAAATAAGGAAATTAAAGAAAAATAGGCAAAAGGTTAAAGGACATGCCGCAAAACAAGGCCAATTATGCAAAAAAAAAAAAAAAAAGAAAACAACAACCCCAAAACAAACAAACAAAAAAACGCAAAACCCCCCAACAAAACTTCTTACATTTTTATGCGAGGTGCGTACCTGTGTGCATCTGTATATGTGTATTTATATTTTATTTAGATCTTATGCATTATTTTTGAATGATAAATTGTTATTATAAGCATTTATAGCATTGAATATGTATTTATTGATATTATTTACACACATAAATGTACGTATATGTCAGTCAGGGGGGTCGATCCTACTTCATGGAAATTGGTGGTCGCAGGGAGTCTCGGTCCCTATTAACCGCGGAAAGTGAGGGATCCCTGTATTAAACCCTGTTTTTTTTTGTTTGTTTTTTTAAGTCGACTCTTATGGGTGAAATGATCTGAGTCACTCATTATTTGGGCATGTGCTGATTTAGTTTTAACCATCAGAATTTGAATGGTTTTTGAAACATTGATATTCCAGAGAGAGCCTACTATGATGCATAAAGATAAACATTTTTGCCCCGGAGTAAAGCCATATTTATTCTAGCCTGTTCATGCTACAGGGAATGAAGGTGGTGATGACTCATATGTTGAGGTCAAAGTTTCTCCTACAAGCATCTGGTTGTTTTTCCCTCCTAGTTACAGTGATTCGATCAAAAACCAAAGACCATCATGCAGAAAATAACAAAAGGCTTTGAGCTATCAATATAAAATCAGCTTTTCAGAAGTGCTTGTTTTTTTTAATTGCTATTGGCAGTTAACTTTGGCTGATAAATATATCTTTTCAACAGTTCATTTAAATTTCAACTGGCATCATATTGCAAACATCATTCACCCAGAACAATGGAAAATCAAATTACGATTATTTTAAACATTGTATATTTACGAATCAAACTTTTGTTAAATTAATGACTAAAAATAATAAAAAATAAAAATCACCGAAGAAAGTCCCCAGAACCTTGGATTAAGATTCTCAAAAGTATTCTTACAGTTAATAGTGGAGTGCATGAGCAAAGCACAATAAACACGATAACATCATTTTGGTGGTTGTCCCATGTCCAAGCCACAGGAAAACCAAAAAGGCTTCAGTATCACTGATTTGAGGCTAATTGGCTGTTGTGTATCATGATGTTGGAGGAAAATCTGATTTATTCTTCATAATGAAACTAAAATCTAAAAAATAGAGGCTCATACACCACCACTCAGACTTGCACAGAAAAAACCCACACACGCCGACTCAGTGAGCAGACAAACATTCACAGAGCAAAACATAAAACACAAAATAATAATAACAAAAACTAACTTGTTAAAATGGATTATTAAATGAACAACACAGGTGATACAAATGAACACAGAAATCACGTAGTAAAAGGAAAACTCTTTGGAAAACTTTCCTTTTTTGCTCCAGACCTTAGTTGGGAAATGCAGGAAAAATTTAATAAAAGTTAAAAATTAAATCAGAAAACTCAAAATAAATTCCGAGGTTGAAGTCAGAATTTCTGGGAGTGGGCAATCAGAAATAAGAATTTTAATTTAAATTCAGACTTGTCAAAACGAAAGTGCTTATAATGCTATAATTCAGAAATGGTTTTAAAAGGCAATTCTTTGTCCAAGTAAACGTGAAAAACCATGAAGGACAATCTTTTTTACCTTGAGCGTTATCCACAACAAAATCACGTACAGTGGTACCTCACCTTACGATCGTCCCAGCAAACGAAAAACCCAGGTTATGAAAAACATTTTGTCTCTGGAAAAGAAACAAGTTCGCCTTACGAAACGCGCCATTCAAACATTAAAACGCCCCATTCAAACAATGCACGAGCTGCTCTCCCATCAATGACGTTCAAACATCCCGCCCCGCTGGCCACCCATTCACTAGGAGGGATGACGCAGCTACCTCCCATTGCCTATCTCCCAACATCCCGCTCTGCTGGCCTCCCATTGACTAGGAGGGATGACGCAGCTCCCTCCCATTGACTGCAACTCGCATAATGCTTTTCGTGTAAAGGACAGAGTTACTGTTGTTTCATGCTTTATTTCTTGACTCAGGCTTTTAACCTTCCATAAACATTTGTAAGATTATCACTCTGCTAAGAAGACATGGTCAACACACGCGCGCACACACATACACACACATACACACACACCCCCACACACACACCCCCACACACACACACACACACACACACACACACACACACACACACACACACACACACACACACACGCGCGCGCGCGCGCGCGCGTGATTTCCGGTGCGAGTGAGAAGAAGAAACGTGCTCGTGGCATACGGTTGAGTGATATCACTAAGGAATATGGCCAAACCCGTCTACCATCGGTATGATATTGAAGCAGAAGGATGTCTTAAAAGATATGCTTTTATAATTTTGAAAGGATTTAGGGGTAGTATTGGGGCCTTGGAACGAATCACGCGCTTTACATGTAAAATGCGGCTCAATTTACAAAAAATTCAGGTTAAGTAAAAGGCTGTGGAATGGATTAATTTCGTAAGGTGAGGTACCACTGTACTTCATCCTCATTAAATTTTCTTCATATGATTTTAGAGAGATTTTTTTCTCCTCAATCTAAAACTGGATTTCTGTAAAGCTGCTCTCGGGCCATTTTTATTGTTATCTCAAATTGAATTGGGGTTACCAGCCAGGTTGTGTCACATATCTAAATATCAATGCAAAAGCATCCTTTATTAGAGATTCAGCCTACACAGGTTCAGGACATGAGCTTCCGCTGATAATAAAATCTCTCTCGTCGTACATAAGGTCAGATTCTTTTTGTGTAATTCTGCTGTCTGTTCCTTTCACAAACAATCTACCATTTTATTATTAGAGAAAAATGGCTTGCCAACCGTGCCATAGTTCCATACTATTAGAAATCTCACCAGTCATTTCACCCATGAAAGTTTTTGTTCCATGGCAAATAAAGTATGACGGACAGCGTAACTCAATTGGAAGGAAAACCAATAAAGACCTAATTAAATTTTATGGATCATAAATGGAACTGATTTTGTTATATGTAATAAGCGGGAGAGTGAGAAAATGTCAGTCATGGAAAATCGAAAATGATCGCTTTGACCGAATGAATGGTGGAAGCAACAATTTAGACGAAATGTCGCTAATGTATTTTCCACTGAAATAATAGAGCAAGCTGTACAAGCCATACACCCTAGATAATGCACCATGGCTTGGAGTTGTGCTGGCAATGGTGGCAGTTACACGTACATACAAAATTTCAGTCAGCAGTTATACAGAATCGGATGTTAATTATAAGTGTGATTAGTCGGGAGAACCATCTGAATAAATATACAGTAATTAAGATCAAGCTGTAATTATAGCAAAAAAAAAATCCACCTGTATTATGATCTACTGAACTACTAGAGAAAAAAAATGAATTTATCATTGCAGGAAATACAGTCATATCTCACCTTATGAAATTAATCCATGCCATAAGTGGTTTCGTAACCTGATTTTTTCGTAACTTGAGTAGCATTTTACATGTAAAAGGCCTGATTCATTCCAAGGCCCTCAATACTACCCCTAAACCCTTTAAAAATTATAAAAGTATACCTTTTAAGGCCTCCTTCTGCTTCAATATTGTACCAATGGTAGACGGGTTTCTGCCATATTCCTTTGCGATATCACTCAACCACATGCCATGAGCCCACTTCTTCTTTTCACTCACATCAGGAATCACTTTCTTGGGACCCATGATGAATGATGAAAAATAAAGTTGCAATGAGCACACTTGAAAAACTCACGAAACAACAGTAACTCTGTCCTTTACGCGTGTTAGAACTCCGTAACGAACAATGGGTCGAAGGCACACGAAAAGCATCATGGGTATTCTGGAGATGCAGCTCCCTTCTAGCCAATGGTCGACGGCGCACGAAAAGCATCATGGCTATTATGGAGATACAGCTCCCTCCTAGCCAATGGTAGTCCAGCGAGGTGGGGTGTTGGGAGATAGCCAATGTGAGAGCAACTCACACATTTTTTTAATTTTTGAGATGGCGCATTTCGTAACGTATCAAGAGACGAAAATTTTAGGTAAATGCGTTTCGTAACTTGGATTTTTCATTTGTTGGGTCTTTCATAAGGTGAGATACCACTGTATTTGAATTCAACACATCATATATCATATCATATTACACGCTCTCAATGCTTGATTGTGATTGGTCAGGAGGTGTTGAGTTAGGCTCTATAACAGTAGCTATGACAAAACTTCTAGCATCATAGCACATCATATTCTAGAATATCATATTAATAAACCTGCTTGAATACATTAGCATTTCTATAGTAATGGTTTGTTCACTTGGATTAATAGAAAAGACCATCCACGTAATTATTTATGGTGTATTATGAGCTGATATTTTTCTCTGTGCTCTCTCATCAAAAAAGTGCTTCCACCCACAGTACTGGATGAGATTTTATTTGTTTTTGGACCCTACACTTTGCTGTGAATAAAAACCCCAGGGTATCGGCAATTTCGAAAATACTCAAACCAGTCTTTCTGCCACCAACACACATACCACGATTTGAATACCACAAGTCACTAAACTCGGACCATTTCATCTTTCCGTCAATATGAACATTAACTGATGCTCTTGACCTGCATCTGCAGGATCATATGCAGTGCACTGTTGCAAATTAATGGCTATTTAGATGATTGCACAAATATTCATGGGTAATAACAATGCCGTTGAATGTACAGTATATCACATTATAGCAAAAATACTCTCAGTGGATAAAGAAAGGCATTTCCAGCAAAACTACTATTTGAAATTCAGTAGGAAATATTCAACCCTTTGAAAGACAAAAACATGCAATCCCAGCCCTGAGAGAGAGAGAGAGAGAGAGAGCGAGAGAGAGAGAGAGAGAGCGAGAGAGTTCTTCTTTTTCCTTTCATTTGTGGTTGGCAGAGAACATTTAACTACATTACTGTGCCATTCTGTTGGTAGTAACATGTTACTTACGAACAGGTACCCAAAAAACTAATTTAAAAAAAATGTATATTTAACTAATCATATTTTCTTCACAGACGGCATGGGGCACAATGATCTGCTTCACAACAAGAAGGACTTGGGTTCAATCCCCAGACTTGGGCGTTTCTGTGTGGAGTTCTCCCTGTGCCTGTATGGTACTCCACTTTCCTCCCGCAGTCCATAAACATGCACACTAGGCTAACTGCCTGTTCATAATCGTCCCGAGGTGTGACTGTTTATGATTGTGTGTGATAGCCCTGCAGTGGCCTGGCGAGCTGTTCAGGGTGTATCCCGCCCTTGCCCAAGATGGGCGCCAGCTTCCCTCCAGCTCTAATTAGGATTAGATGGCTTAAAAAACGGATGAATGATGTTTTTCCATTTAATGACTCAAAAGATTTAAAATCTTTCCGATTCCAATCACTAAAATATTGATCTAGTTCAAGTATTATCCCTCAAGATAATGCTGTTTAATCCTGAGACAGCAGACTAATAAAATTGTGTCATTTCTGTGTATTACAGTCTAATGTCTATTATTGACATAATGATCAGTAATACTAAGCTGACGCAGATCAATTCTTGAATGAAAAAAAAAATGCAATTTTTGTTCAGCTTTTAACTCGTTTGTGACACTCATGGCTCGTCGACTGACAATTCTGATTGTGCACTGCTCATTATACCAGGTCACCAGACTCAGCCATCAGAGCAGCTCCCAGGTTAGCATGGCAACTGATGTGGTTTTAAAAAGGACAGCCACGTAGCTGCTGCTGACGTGGAGCTTCACAGCAGGGTTGTGATGAGCTAAATCACAAGCTTTAAAGAAAAGCGACCCTGAGCAAAATGAATCAGAATGTAATGAAACAACACACATGGACTGCATGTCAAAATTTTTGTATGGGCCATTTGATACAGCACACATTACGCGCTTGAATATTCATGTATGGCATTGAAATTCGTTAGCAATTTAATATAACTTTGTCAATTCAAAAAAATGACAAGGCTTATCAGTAGCTGATGTGTCTGTCATTGTAATAGAGATATTCCATAGTTAGACAACGTCCTTCAATCCACAGGAAAGAAAAAAACAACAACAACAGCAACAGCGTCTGGACAACACACAGGTAATGAAATTCCAAGCTCTCCTGCTGAGAACATTATCGTCTCCACTTGGACTGCCACCGTAGGCCATGTTCTAACTTCCCTGTCTGTCTGTCTGTCTGTCTTCCTTTCGGCTTTTTCCCTTTTTCGCGGGAGTCGCCACAGCGAATCATCTGATTCGCACATTTGATTTGGCGTAGGTTTTTACATCGGATGCCCTTCCTGTCACAACCCTTTTAGCAAGGGACAGAAACACGCTGACGACTTTGAAGCTACTCTTTACGAAAGTCAGCAATGGTTCTTTTACATGCCTCACACCATAGACAGTGAGAGACATGGCCCGCCTTTGATAACCCAGTTAGCCGCACTGGGGGGCAGTGACAACCCCGTGGACAGTGGGAATAATTCTACATGTTCTAACTTCCCTATTCTCCTTTTTAAATGTCTGGTTCTCTCAAATACAAATATCTTTCCTTCTGTCTTCCTCTTGCAGTTAGATCACACTGTGGATTACGTCCACACATGTTGTGTCTGTTGTGTGTAACAAGGAGATATTTATAATCACTCTAGGCATATATTATGAAGAGATCTCATCTCATCCTATAGTCAGATATTAGTGTTATCATAATGAGCAACACTGTATGGTGCTGCTGAAGGTTTGCTGTTTCTGGAGAACCCGTTTTATACGTATTATTGTCTGCCACAAAGAGTATCTCTTTCCAAAAAAAAAAAAAAAAGCCAGGACAGCTGAAAAGCATGCTTTTTAATTTCCTCTGTGCCTCCAAAAGGGATTCAGAAAATTTTTTGCCTCACTTGTAAAAGCAGATGGTTTACCAATTGGGGGGAAAAAAGAGTAGAATTTTAATAATACTGATATCCACCCAATAAACCCTAGTGGGTTTTTTTTTTTTTTTTAAAGCCAGCACAGCAGTACACAGACCTCCTGTGGATCCTCAGAAAATATATAAAACGTAAATATTTTATGAGATATTGTAAGATTTTGCAAAGATTCCACCTGAATTCTGCACAGTCCTGCAAAAACGTTGCAAGATAACCAACAACAAAAAAAGTTAGGGTCTCTCAATTTTTTGCGTTGAATGACGAACTTAGTACTTTCATGGGTTACGAGGTGAAGGGGGGGGTAATAAACCGGGCAGATTACATCCTAGACAGCTCTCTATATTATCACAGAGATAAAAGAACAATCTGTGGCCAAAATATACCACATGGATACATACAACATGATATATAAGATAGTTTTGGAGACAAAGTCAGAGAGGCTAAATTGAGATGGTTTGGACATGTACAGAGGAGGGATAGTGAGTATATTGGCAGTAAGATGCTGAGGTTGGAACTACCAGGCAGAAGGCCTGGAGGAAGACCAAAGAAGAGATTTATGGATGTGGTGAAGGAAGACATAAAGGTTGTTGGAGGCAGATGATTTGCTGTGGCGACCCCTGAAGGGAACAGCTGAAAGGAAAAGAAGAAGAAGAAGCCAGAGATGAGATTTCCTTTCGGCTTTTTCCCTTTATCAGGGGTCGCACAATGAATGATTCACATGTTTGATTTGGTATAGGTTTTTACGTCGGATGCCCTTCCTGACACAACCTTTTTGCAAGGGACAGAAACACGCTGACAGCTTTACGATAGCTTTTACGATAATAGCCAGAGGAAAAATTAAAAAAAAAAAAAAATTCTGCAAAATTGGTTCTAATATCCTCATTCGTTCATTTTCTGAAGCGATTGATTCTAATTAGGGTCACAGGGAGGCTGGCGCCCATCTCAGCCGACTCTGAGTGAGGGCAGAGTACACTCTGGACAGCTCGCCAGGCCATCGCAGGGCAGAAACACGCTGACAGCAATGCAGCTACTCTTCTCGAAAGTCAGCAATGGTTCCTTTACATGAACCTCCCACCATAGACAGTGAGAGACATGGCCGGCCTTTGATAGCTCAGTTAGCTGCACTGAGGGAACAGTGACAACCTGTTGAGAGTGGGGATTGAACCCCCAACAGTAGGATTATTTTACATGAACCTCCCACCATAGACAGTGAGAGACATGGCCGACCTTTGATAACCCAGTTAGCTGTACTGGGGGTGATTGCAATATATGGACGAATATTGAGACTTTTTTGTTACTTATGGTACTTAACTGCAAATTGTATGGCTTGCAATTAAGATCTTACAATAAAAAATGTAGATTAAATGTAGAAATTCTGGCTTTTCTGACTTTGTGAGCAGAGAATCACGCAACAATTACAGTTGTGTGTGCACCCAGTGGTGTCCACGCTCGTTACGCATGGAACTGACCTGTTATTCTTGGGAGTGGAGAGGTTGTAAGGTACGACATTCGCTATATAAATGAGTGAACTCTTGAAGTTTATTTATTTCACAAGTAGTCAAGAATTTGAATATGAAGTTCATGTTACATACAAATTTATTCTTGTTTGTTATGTTATGTGCAGGAAGTAGTTGTCTCACTGTTTCTATAACAATGGCACGTGAATTCATGGTCAGTATAGACGGAAACAAATCGGACTACCTTGAAATTTGTGGATTGTGAATGTTACACTTTATGGCACCAGTCTCAAAGTATGACCTATATATGAACTTAACTGTTGTTCTAAATGTATATACAGTGATCCCTCGCTACTTCGTTCTTCAGTTTCTGTGGTTTCAGTGCATCGTGGGTTTCTCAAAAATATTCGTCGATAAAAAAAAATAAGGAAATTAAAGAAAATCGGGAAAAAGTTAAAGAAAATGCAGCAAAATAAGGCCAATTATATGGAAAAAACCCAAAGAAAAACAAAAAAACAACCCAAAACCCCCCAACAAAACTACTTACATTTTTATGTGAGGTGCACATCTACACGTATGTGTTTTTATATTTTATTTACATCTTATGCATTATTTTTGAATTTTTAATTGTTATTATAAATATTTATAGCATTGAATATGTATTTATTGATATTATATACACATATACATGTACAGTACACTTCAGTTGTGGGGGGGGGGGGGGTTGATCCTACTTTGCGAAAATTCAGCAGTTGCGGGGGGTCTTGGTCCCCATTAACCGCGAAAAGTGAGGGATCCAGGTATTACTAATGAGCAAGCCTGTAACAATGGTGGCATCAGGAAAAAAACTTGAGTGGCACCAGACTCGAACGAGAACTCATCCTCATCTGGGTGACAACATGAAGTCTAGTTTGTTGTAGTTATCAGCTGGTCATGAATATCGACCTGGGTGTGAAACTGTTTGTAGTAATTGAAGCCTTGAAGGTAACTTTGGCAATTGTCGTGCTAAAGCACTGCAGCAAAACTGTTTGTATCAACAGCATCTTCACAACTTCTAATTATATCTTTTGGTTGATTATATGATGCCATTATCTGCAACCGGGGATTTAGCTCAGTTGGTAGAGCGTCCGCTTTATCCGAGGGAAGGCCGGAGTTCGAATCCGGCTGCGTCATACCATAAGATTTAAATTTAAAATTTGGGAGTTGTTGCTTCCTGTTTGGCGCTCAGCATCAAAAGGATAGAACGCAATAACTGGCGACGCATGGTGGCGACGGGTGCCTAGGGGGCGCCAGGGAGCGCTTTGCGCATGCTATTCAGTCTGGATGGACCGCTATATAAATCGAATACAATACAATACAAAAAAAAAAAAAGAGTGTTGATCGGTTTCTAGGAGATGAAAGCTTCAAGCATAAGTAGGACAAAATGATGACGTGTTTAATATACTATTTGTACTGTCTATTTTTTACTGCTCTAAATGAATAAATGGAAGCGTGTACTGCACATACCTTTCCAGAGATACTGACATTTATACCTCATCTATGCAACTGAGATGTTGAGGGTTCAATGCCTTGCTCAAAGCCCCAACAGTGACAGCTTGGTGGAACTGACGCATGGAACCCCAACTTTCTAATTAGTAACCGACGGCCTCAACCACTGAGCCACAACTGCCATTTAAAATTGTGAAAAACTGCAAATATCCTGTCGTGACCAAGTAACTGATATTATGGCTTTGAAGGAAAGCAGCTCACTTCCGCTAGACTCACAAACCGAGTTAATTCACGACTACCATGGCCTTCTTCTTCTACTTTTCCTTTTGGGTTTTCCCCTTTTTTAGGTGGTCGCCATAGTGAATCATCTGATTCGCATGTTTGATTTGGCGTAGGTTTTTACGTCGGATGCCCTTCCTGACACAACTCTTTCGCAAGGGGCAGAAACACGCCGACGGCTTTGCAGCTCCTCTTTACGAAAGTCAGCAATGGTTCTTTTACATGAACCTCTCACCATAGACAGTGAGAGACATGGCCGGCCTTTGATAACCCAGTTAGCTGCACTGTGGAGAGTGGGAACCCAACTCAACCTTAGGATCAGCGATCCAACGCCCTTTAGTACCACTGCCCTACTACCACCACGAGCCATTCCAGCAAATTTTTTAGAAAGTCTCTGCAAACATTATAAAAACAACGCATCTAACTCAATCTGACAGATTTTAATGTGAACAAATTTCCAGGAATCAAAGCCATGCCCTCCCGGTTCTCAAGTATTTGAGTAGAAGTGCCCAGAACACTTACACGACAATGGCGGTTGACCGCTAGAAGGCAATAACCATCCATCTACCATCCAGCTAGCTTCAGAAACTGAGGCTTGAGCACCAGTACACCACATAAGTTATTTCTTTTTTAATCAGCTGCGAATCACATTGGATTGCTGTCAGGAAATTTCAAAAGCTATCAAAACCGGCCTTTTCCATAATCCACTCAAAGACTTTAAAAGTAGAATCTAAAAAAAAAAAAAAAAAAAATCCTGCTCCACAGTAGTTTGGGAGTATATTTGAGCTGGGTGTGTAATTTGACTGTGCAGAACTTTAATTGCAATCAAGTACCAATGATCTTCGCAAAAGTTTTTAATTGAGTGAGATTCTGACAGTCAAATATTATCAATTCAGCTAACCTGTAACACACACGCACGCACACACGCTGACATGCAGACACACACACACACACACACACACACACACACACACACACACACAACCTGTACTGCTCATAGTGCACAGCCAGCACCCATAAGAGGCTTTTCTGAAATGCACACAAGCAGAAATACAAACGAAATGATAATCTGAAGCCTGTGTTGGCAGGAACTGGGTGTAAAATGACACAACAAAGAATCCTAATGCATGTTTGCTTTTCCAGCACACACACACACACACACACACACACACACACACACACACACACATTCGCAGTTGATGCAATAAATCAGTGAGATATCAACACTCCATTCAACTGCATGTAGACGAGCATGAGGACATATATTTGTGTGTGTGTGTGTGTGTGTGTGTGTGTGTGTGTGTGAGATGTAGAGATACCTAATGCAAGTCCACATTAAATCTATAAGAGGAAGAAAAGAAAATACACTGGAATTTCCAACAAAGCAGTTGAAAAAAATAAAATTACAAAATCAGTCTGGGTAATAATGACATAATATTTCATATAAAAAAAAAAAAGATCACAGCCACCAACAGCAAAACTGAAGAAACCGCAGAAGACAGTGAGTTCTTTAAATCATCACTGGTTCCGCAGCATGTGCAGGTCTGTTAATCTTAATCGAACGTGATGGAGGACCGGCTGGCTGCGTAGGCAGGGAAAAAAATTTTTTTAAAAATCCAACCAGATCTATCAAAAAGAGTCTGGAAAGTACACCTGTCATTCGATCCCAACCTCTCACTGACAGCTCCTGATTGCACCGGAGAATAGATATGGCTGGGCATGCCACGTCCTGTTAAAATAATGTTGCTACCCACATTTCACCTGATCTTTAGGCTTTTGGGGAAATTTGACTGACAGCTCGTTTGGAAGCAATATACTGATTGACAGCTTAAAACGACAGAACAATACAGAATCATTGGGTATGAAAGAAAAGTGACCCATTTCACAGACTGGCAGTAACAACACAAAGTGAATGGATTTGTGTAAATTTTCTCATTTTCTTTTTAAAATATAGTTTAATATTTTGCATTATCATTCTGGGGATAAATGCTACATTTACCAATCCATGTGATTAGAAACTGTTGCTTAGCAACTATAGAAGTAAACAGTCGGATTGGTAGATAGGGTTAAAAGGATAGTTTGACTTGTTTTAGTTACACATTTAACTCATGAATAGAATAATATCAGGTCTTATATAGTCTTGAGATTAACACTGACAATTTTTAAGAGACTTTTTTTGGCTGTGAATATTTAATTGAAAAAATAAATAAATAAGTAATAAAACCTGAGGTGCATAATTGTGGTAGTATATACAACATGGGAACATCAGCAAAAAAAAAAAAAAAAAAACCACACTAAAATTAGATTTTTAGTGATTATTTAAAAAAATTTTGTTTTGATCATTTGCATTTTTGCATTTTGATCATTTTGCAAAGGCAAAGGTAGAGCAGAAGACAAAGTGGTGGAAGCTGAAAAAGGAAGAGTGTCGTGTTGTCTTCAAGGAGGAGTTGAAACAGGCTTTGGGTAGTCAGGAAGTGCTTCCAGAGGACTGGACAACCACAGCCAATGTGATCAGGGAGACCGGTAGGAGAGTATTTGGTGTGTCCTCTGGAAGGAAAGTAGATAAGGAAACTTGGTGGTGGAATGAGGAAGTGCAGGAGTGTGTACAAAAGAAGAGGTTAGCCAAGAAGAAGTGGGACATTGAGAGGACCGAAGAGAGTAAACAGGAGTACAGGGAGACACAGCGCAAGGCGAAGGTAGCAGTGTCAAAGGCCAAACAGAGGCGTATGATGACTTGTATGATAGGTTGAACAGTAAGGAGGGAGAAAATGATCTATACAGGTTAGCACAGCAGAGAAATAGAGATGGGAAAGACGTGCAGCAAGTTAGGAGTGATAAAGGACAGAGAGGGAAATGTATTGACTGATGACAGAAGTGTGCTGGGAAGATGGAAAGAGTACTTTGAAGAGCTGATGAATGAGGAAAATGAGAGAGAAAAAAGAGTAGAAGGGTGACCGTTGAGGAGCAGGAAGTAGCAAAGATTAGTAAGGGAGAAGTGGAGAGGGCATTGAAGAGGATGAAGAGTGGAAGGCAGTTGGCCTGATGACATACCAGTTGAGGTATGGAAGTGTCTAGGGAGGTAGCAGTAGATTTTCTGACAAGAAAATTGAACAAGGTCTTAGAAAGTGAGCAGATGCCAGAGGAATGGAGGAGAAGTGTGCTTGTGCCCATTTTTAAGAACAAGGGCGATGTACAGAGTTGTGGCAACTACAGAGGGATAAAGTTGATGAGCCATACAATGAAGCTATGGGAAAGAATAGTGGAAGCAAGACTAAGGGCAGAGGTCAGCATTTGTGAACAACAGTTTGGTTTCATGCCAAGAAAGAGCACCACAGATGCAGTGTTTGCTTTGAGGATGTTAATAGAGAAGTACAGAGAAGGTCAGAAGGAGCTGCATTGTGCCTTTGTGGATCTGGAGAAAGCATATGACAGGGTGCCGAGAGAAGAACTGTGTGTATTGTATGAGAAAGTCTGGAGTGACAGAGAAGTATGTTAAGTGGTGCAGGACATGTATGATAGATGTAAGACAGTGGTGAGGTGTGCTGTCGGTGTGTCAGAAGAGTTCAAGGTGGAGGTGGGACTACATCAAGGGTCAGCTCTCAGCCCCTTCTTGTTTGCTATGGTGATGGACAGGCTAACAGATGAGGTTAGACAAGAATCTCCATGGACTATGATGGTTGCAGGTGACATTGGGATCTGTAGTAGTGAGAGCAGAGCCCAAGTGGAGGAAAATCTAGAGAGCTGGAGGTATGCCCTCGAAAGGAGGGGATTGAAGGTTAGTCTTAGTAAGACAGAATACATGTGTGTGAGCGACAAGGACCCAAGAGGAGCTTTGAGGTTACAGGGGGCAGAGATAAAGAAGGTGGAGGATTTTAAGTACTTAGGCTCAACAATCCAGAGCAATGGAGAGTGTGGAAAAGAGGTGAAGAAGCGCGTGCAGGCAGGTTGGAATGGATGGAGAAAAGTGTCGGTGTGATGTGTGATAGGAGAGTATCGGCAAGAATGAAGGGAAAAAAGTGTACAAGAGGCGGTGATGAGGCCAGCAATGTTGTATGGTTTAGAGACAGTGGCCCTGGGGAAAAGACAGGAGTCAGAGTTGGAGGTAGCAGAGATGAAAATGTTGAGGTTCTCTTTGGGAGTAACGAGGATGGATAGGATCAGAAATGAGTACATCAGAGGGACAGCACATGTTAGATGTTTTGGAGACAAAGTCAGAGAGGCTAGATTGAGATGGTTTGGACATGTACAGAGGAGGGATAGTGAGTATATTGGTCGTAGGATGCTGAGGTTGGAACTACCAGGCAAAAGGCCCAGAGGAAGACCAAAGAGAAGATTTATGGATGCAGTGAAGGCGGACATGAAAGTCGTTGGAGTAGGAGTAGAAGATGCAGAGGATAGGGAGAGATGGAGGCAGATCATTTGCTGTGGCGACCCCTGAAGGGAACAGCCGAAAGGAAAAGAAAGATTTAAAAAAATTTTAATCATGAGGTCGACAGGTGTGCTTTGGGCACATGCATGAGCAGCCAGGTATCTTTAACTCCCTTGAACGGTTCGGCCATATTTTAATCAGAAACAGTGAAAAGCGGAGTTGGAACAGCGCCTCCTTGTCACACTTTAAAAATGTAAAAATAAATCATGATAATATTGTTTAAATTTGTCTTTCATTCACATGTTCCTTTGCAAAATTTGCCTCAGGCGAGGTGGTTAGTCACAATAAACCACCAATCATCTCTGCAACATATGATTCTTCAGCAATATCCACCGCACTGGTGAAGAACTATAACATGCGTAAATATTTAAACACACACACATGTAAACAACATTCATTTTCTGTAACCACTTCATCCTAATTAGCGTCACAGGGAGGCTGGCACCCATCCCAACCGACTCTGGGCGAGGGCAGAGTCCCACCCTGGACGGCTCGCCAGGCTCTCACCATCTCTATATCTACATGCAATCACGAGGAATGGATGTTGATCCCTGAAGCTTGAATGATGCTCACACAATGATCAACCGTATAGTTTGCCAGGCCACATACTGACTCACTCACACCTCCAGGCAATCAATTTGGAACAGCCAATTAACCTACTGTGCATGTTTTTGGACTGTGGGAGGAAACTGGCGTACCCAGAGAAAACCCATGCAAGAACCGGGAGAACATGCAACCTTCACACAGAAACGCCCAGACCTGGATTCGAACCCAGGCCTCCTTACTGTGAGACAGATGTGCAAATCACTACGCCACCGTGCCGCCCACCCCTCACCATAAACAGTGAGAGACATGACCGACCTTTGATAGCCCAGTTAGCTGCACTTGGGGGGACAGTGACAACCCATTGAGAGTGGGGCTTGAACCCCCAACCTTAGGATCAGTGATCCAGCACCTTTACCACCAGGCCACCACTGCCCAACAACAATATAAACAGTTCTAATGGTTTAAAGCAGCGGTCCCCAACAACCTGGCCCTGGACCGGTACCGGTCCGTGGATCATTTTGTACCGGGCCACAAAAAATGAATAATCATGATTAAGATATATATATAAAAATATGTTTGTGCTTCTGGGTGTCTTATTTTGAAAGACAACCACTTCCGCACTTGCGTAACTTCCACGCTTGACTCTTTGGCGCGTATTTATCCTGCATAAGCAATGCAAGCTAGCCCTCACAAAATGAGCCCAATACAGAGTTCACTGGAGGGTTTTTCTTTGGAAAGGGTAAACGAGACAACAATGAGACAACAGAAGGGTCACAGACTGCCTGCAATAAGGAAGCTACATTTTAAAGAAAATTCCTACCTGAGTTACGGGTTCATCGCAACAGGTGATCGTTTATATTACAAACAACCTATGACACCCTCCTCCCCCCACGCCACGGTAAAATTGTCAAGCGTAGACTGGTCCGCGGTGATAAAAAGGTTGGGGACCACTGGTTTAAAGGATAAGTTGACAGAGCAATCATCTGCTACACTTACCTCCTCAAGAGCCCAGAGAGAATCCACTAAAGGTCTGATCTTCTTCTCACTGTAGAGTGAAAGCAGGTTGTTGATGGTGGTCTTCACTCGGCTGCAGCCGCCTTGCTTAAAGAGGAGACTGAGCAGCGAAAATCCAGCCATGACTTTGTTTTCTTCGTACAGTTTGATGGGGTTAACCTTCTCCACTTGCCACCACTGAAGACGGAGAGATAATACTGCATTTTTCTAAGAATTTAAGTAGCTATTGATGTTGCTTTTAAATCAGACGATGGCGAAATAAATAGCAGGCCGTGGAGCACTTACAGATTTGGCGAAGGTGAAGAAACTTTTCGTCTCGCCTGTCACCATGTTTGAAGAACCTAAAGCATTAAAGAAAAAAATCACACAGTAATAACTAATACCTGCTAGGATCAAATACACTCACGGTTCGAGTTACGACGTACGCGAGTTACGACCATTCGTACTTACGACCACGTGTAGCACGTGCCGATTTGAGTTTACTGTATATTTCTGGCAGCGCAGCGCGTAAAATAGTTGTGGCAGCGCAGCATCCCAGCATCTCACACTCACAGCATTCTACCGCAACACTCAGTGAGTAGATACCGTCGCAGTAACATCTCTTTTACAGTACAATTTTACATTCATTTATTGTACACCGTTACCATGGCCCCCAAGAGGAAGTCCGATTCATCAGATGGCGATTCTACCATGGAAGGCACTGTCGTCGGAGACGAAGATGAAAGTGAAAGTGAGATCTCCATCTCTCCCACTCCACGGTGTCTATAATTTTGACGGACAAGGACCGCATTAAGGAAGCGGCGAAAGCAGCAGCGCCAATTAAGTCAACGATAATCACAAAACAGCGTAAAGGTCCGATTGCAGAGATGGAAAAGTTGCTATACACATGATTGGAAGATAATCGGCGAAGAAATGTGAACGTGATGTTGCGATCAGTGCAGAGTAAGGCTACAAGTTTATTTCGCATGTTGAAAGAACTCGCAGGTGAAGAATACGCATCGAATGAATTCATAGCGAGGGCTGGGTGGTTTCGGTTTCGTTGTTAAATATCCGACTTACGACCAATCCGACTTACGACTGGTTGGTCGGAACCGATCTAGGTCGTAACTCGGATAGTGACTGTAACAAATACTGTACATGCGATTTCAGACTGTTTTGAATGAATCGACTTGTCTCAGCTGGAACAACGATGAATTCATTTGTAACGCAACAATATGTACTTGTGAGACCTGACAGCTTCCTCACGTGTTAGAAATAATTCATGCTACAGCACAAAATGCAGGGATCTTTTAATTATTAATGACTAAAATTATATGAATTATCAAAAACTTTGACATAATAACTGTACGCTGCATGTAGTTCACCACAAATTATCAAAAATTTCCCACCCAGATTCATCGTAGAGTTTTCATAATATTTTCCCTCCTTATTCATGAACTTTGTCACTGTATTTCAATTCATTCATTTTTTTGTAACTGCTTAATCCTAATTAGGGTCGCGGGGAGGCTGGTGCCCATCTCAGCCAACTCTGGCTGAGGGCGGAGTACACCCTGAACAGCTTGCCAGGCCATCGCAGTGCAGAAACACGCTGATGGCTTTGCAGCGACTCTCTTTTGAAAGTCAGCAATTGTTCTTGTACAGCCTCACACCATAGACAGTGAGAGACATGGCCGTCCTTTGATAACCCAGTTAGATGCACTGGGGGGACAGTGACAATCCGTTGGGAGTGGGGCTTGAAGCCCCAACCTTAGAATCAGTGATCTAGCACCTTTACCACCAGGCCACCACTGCCCCTGTATTTTAATGATGTGTAATTATTGGACCACATATGGATAATTGATGCTTGAATAAATTCCCAAGTAAAATGTCAAAATGAATTTTATCATCATTTAGTGGATAATAATTCACGTAATTGTAAAATAATTAGTGAAAGAATCAATTTTATATACAGCAGTTCATGTTCATTTTTATTTCATGCTCTTTCTTAATTCATAACTAATGCATTGGTTTGCAAAAGTTTTCACACTTACTAGCATTACATGTTTACAACAAAACTATAATTATTTATATACACACACACACACACACATTATATATATATATATATATATATATATATATATATATATATATATATATATATATATATATAAACACTCGTGTACATTGAGATCTGGTTTTAAAATATAACAAAGAACTCCCAAGTGGCACAGTAGAAAACCTTCATCATCAGGAGATCAAAAGTTTGAATCTGAAGAATGTGACTGCTATCAGGAGCGTATTGGGGCATAATTGTCTGGTCTTTAAGAGGAAAAAATGGCATATGTTCTGTTCTCTGTCAATTACACCAACACTATCCAATCGAGTGCATCTCAGAGCTCATGTGCTCGAAGGAGGGTGAGCATTGCTTTCCTCCGAACGTGTAACACCTCCCTTAATCTTGCATGAATTTGCCTCAGAAGAAACACATCCTGACCTTCAACCTCTCTGGTTAGTAGCTCCCATAGCTGTTCACTGCAGCTGACATGGGATGGGTGGGACTTTGGCATGACTAAATAAGGAAGGAAACAGGGGGGGAAGGGACTGAAAAAAATTATATTGATTTTAAAATGTATATTTCCCTTCATGAGCATGAAATACAAGCTCTCGATGTAAACTTTCTGCAAACTCTTTCATAACGACTGAGCAGATTTTGGATCATCAGCCAATCCAAATTGGCAAAAATTCTGCCACTCTTTCTGACATTGCTTTTTATAAATTTGTCTTCAGATTAGTTGCCAAAAGTATACAGCAAGACAAACTTTTTCACCTTTGATTGAAGCCGTGTTTCCAGTAAGTCTGTCAGATTTTTCTATTTTTCTATTTTGGATATTTTATTGCATATTTTCATCAATTTATAAAACTTCAAGAAAACAACTTGCTTCACTTGCACTCAAATTCATCTATTTATCAAAACCACCTACCATAAAGGATGTACGTGCCGAGTGGCTTCAGCAGACTCAAACCCTTTCCCGTGTTCTCACCACACAGACAATCGAGAACAATGTCCACTCCTTCAGGAGAGATCCTAAAAGAGAGAGGAGCATCATGACTGTCTAATCTAGCATTTCAACAAGGGATGTGTCCACATTGATACTGATATTGTTTTAATGTCTTTGATGATATATATATATATATATATATATATATATATATATATATATATATATATATATATATACACACCACATTATTCCCGTAATGGAAATTTGCCTTCTGCACTTAACCCAGACAAGGTGAGCACAACCATTCAGAAGTGGGTCGCCATACACTACAGTACCGGGAGAGTAGTTGGGGGGTTAGGTGTCTTGCATAAGGGTACTTCAGCCATGAGGGTGGAGAAAGGAAAGGTTCTTTACTGTGTGTGTGTATGTGTGTGTGTGTGTGTGTGTGTGTGTGTGTGTGTTTGTATGAGTGTTTGTGTCTGTGAGTGTGTGTGTGTGTGAGTGTGTTTGTGAGAGAGAGTGAGTGTGTGAGTGCGTGTGTATGCAAGTGTGTGTATGTGTGTGAGTGTGTGTATATGTGTGTGAGAGAGAGTGAGTGTGTGAGTGTTTGTGTGTATATGTGTGAGTGTGTGTTTGTGAGTGTTTGTGTGTATGAGTGTATGTATGTGAGTGTGTGTGTGTGTGTGAGTGTGTGAGTGTGTGTGTGACTGTTTGTGTGTATATGTGTGTGTTTGTGTGTATGAGTGTGTTTGTGTGTATGAGTGTGTGTGAATATGTGTGTCAGTGTGTGTTTGAGAGTGAGTGTGTGAGTGTGTGTGACTGTGTGTATATGTGTGAGTGTGTGTGTATATGTGTGAGTGTGTGTGTATGTGTGTGTGTTTGTGTGTGTGAGTGTGTGTATGTGAGTGTGTGTATGTGTTTGTGTGTGTGACTGTTTGTGTGTATGTGTTTGTGTGTGTTTGTGTGTATGAGTGTGTGTATGTGAGTGTGTGTGTGTGTGTGTGTGTGTATGTGTTTGTGTGTGTGACTGTTTGTGTGTATGTGTTTGTGTGTGTTTGTGTGTATGAGTGTGTTTGTGCTGCTTGCATCCCCCATTACCTTTTCCTGCTGGTTTAGGATTCGAGCCAGTGACCTTTCATTCCCGAACTCTCTTCTCTAGACATTCGAGACCATGGCTGCCCCAATACTGTGCTCACATTCATAAAAAGTTCTACCACCAACAAACAGAATCACGCGCACTACTGATGTACAGCTAGAATCGTTCTAGCATGCTAATGAACAGCATTCATGTCAGGATGAACGACAGCAGTGCATACAGCGAGCAGTGTCTGTGAGTCATACGAAGTTCGTCTGCTTATTTCTGTACCTGAAATCTGAAAATAATAGCATTAATGGATTTCTAATTCAATTCTAAATTATGCTGTTTTTCAATTAATTATGCGACCAATTTGGGTTTTGAGGTGCATTCATCAGCCACTAACACTATCAACTCATAAATGTTTGAAGAAAGATGAGAGCGAGTCCCTCCAACAAGACCATCTGAAAGCTGTGAGAACCACGTCGTTAACCTGGAGTGGTCCCAGGGCATTTTCTTTTCTGCTGGGTTGTTCAGACCGCCCGCACTGCAGCCTCGTGATGCCCTCGAGTCACGTCTATTGTAAGGACCGACAGGAGGGAGCAATTTAATTTTGCCTTTCTCCTGATCCTGACAGGAATGCAGGACGACAGAGATGAAAGGCGTATTAATCTCCCTTCTGCGTCTCGTTTTACTGTTATTTATTCGCCCTCGAATGTGTACAAGGGATTTATTCACCATATCAATCAGCACGTGAAGCTAAATGTGTAGCTCAGGGTGTTCATACTGATTATATTTAGTGCTAATGTTGCAATACGATTGCATCACTTCAAATAGCGGGGCCGGTGGCGTCGTAGTTACGGTGCTGCGCTCATGATCAGGAGGTTGTGTGTTCAAATCCCAGTTAGAACCCCACTGTGCTGTGACCCCTGGGAAGGGTCTTAACTACAAGTGTGCCTCTGTTCACCAAGCAGTATAAATGGGTACCAGTAAAATATACTGGGAAGGTATCCTGCGATGGACTAGCGTCCCATCCAGGAGGAGTCGAACTCCGAGACGATTCACGCCATGGAAACCGGGGATAAGCACCGGTCTGAAGAGTCACTATGGCTCGGGTGTAAAAAGCCCAAAGAACTTTAACTTTTGGGTTTTTTTACTTCAATAAGTGTTTTGGAAGATCAGAAAGGACTTGTTCAATGCTAAAAACAAATGATGAATCACAGCCAATGGGATGATTGGAAAGGAAATCAGGACGACATGATGCTCAAATCACATTAAATAACATCTGGGGAAAGTCCACTGACGGGCAAGAGCCCAAGGCTATATGTATGTGCGTGTGTGTGTGTGTGTGTGTGTGTGTGTGTGTGTGTGTGTGCGTGTGTGTGTGTGTGTGTGTGTGTGTGTGCGTGTGCTTGAAAGCCCCTCCTTCCATTAAAGTACTACAGCTGAGTGGAGTGTTGCCATGGGGACCGCAACCACACAGATCCAGAGAAAGTAAACGTCTGCCTCCTCAGACCAGCGCTGTCCGCCGTGCATGACTCACATTATCATTTCCTAATCAACCACACTCTCCATTCCTTTCTAAGAGCACCATTTTTTGTCTCACCTTTTTTGTCTCACACTTTAGACATCGACACGCCATCAAGTGATTCAGAAACTGACAGATAAATAGAAAATATTAATAGAAGAAATACAGTACACGCGGAGATGTCAGTATGCTTACTTCCGAACTTCTGCTACGTAGTCGAGGTTTCTATCGAACAGGTGCGTGACGGAGTGGCGAATGGCTTCGTGTTTGAAAGGAGAGGCTGTGCCGAACACTGTGACATTGGGGACAGTGGCGCACAGCTGAGCAACAGCTTGACCCTGAAAATAAAGCATACGCACATAAATAAACAGGAGGCTTCGGTATTAAAACTGTTACTGAGACAAGAGCAAGGCAATAGCAAGAAATATAGAGGGCAGAAATCGCTGGTGTGATTGCATTAAACGTTCAGAGATGTCCGCCGCTAATACAGCACATCCTTAACAGAACTGATCTGATTTTCTGCACAGCAATATTGAATTATGCTTCAGGAGCATGAGGAACAACGCAGCGAACAGTAGAACTGTCGCAAAACATCAACTGCGTCAACATATACATTCATTCTGCCAAAAAAAATTCTATTGATATTTATGTGTAAATCATTTACTTTATACTTAACAATTATTCACCCCCCGCGAGGTGGATATCGGACATCCATTGACTCTGAGGCAATCAAACTGGTAAAAATTAACCTCATTTTTTTTCATATTTTTTGGATATTTTTGTATCTTTAATCATTTCAAACATGATCAAAAATTCATTTTCTAACCCGCTTAATTATAATTATGGCTACAGGGAGGCTGGCGTCCATCTCGCCAACCCATCCAGGGCCAAATTCACACAACCATTCACACTCAAGGGGCAGTGGTGGTCTAGTGGTATAGAACCCCTGTTCCGCGGCACATTAGTGTGCCGTGAGAAATCATCAGGTGTGCCGCGGAAGATTAACCGATTTCACTTAGCGTGTAGTAACAGTGTTGTTCTGCTAGAGGGCAGTATCATTTTTGTTCCACGGTGTGCCTTGTGATTTTTCTAATGTAAAAGGTGTGCCTTGGCTCAAAAAGGTTGGGAGACACTGGTATAGGCCGCTGGATCACTGATCCTAAGGTTGGGGGTTCGAGTCCCACTGTCCACAAGATTGTCACTGCCCCCCCCACCGCCCTGATGAGCTGCTATGGCTTGGGTGTAAAGCGTCCACAAACTTGACCTTTTTTTTTCTTCTTCTTCCTGTTATGCAGTCTTGCTAACCACTACGTGACCGTGCTACTATTAGAAATTTGCAGGGTAAATAGTAAAACACAAGACAGCATCAAAGGGACGAATTGTTGATATCCACCCAATCTGAGGTGAATAATTGTTTGAGTATATATTACACGGGAAGATAAATGGGAAAATTAAAATGAGATCATTTCTTACATTTCTTAAATTATGATGGCCACAGGGCGGCACGGTGGCACAGTGGTGAGCATGCTTGCCTCACATCAAAAAATTCCCGGGTTTGATTCCCAGGCTTGGATTGTTTCTTTGTGGAGATTGCATGTTGCATGTGTTTGTGTGGGTTTCCTCTGGGTAATCCAGTTTCCTCCCACAGTCCAAATGCATACACAGTAGGCTAATTGGAAGTTCCAACTTGCCCCTTGGTGCAAGTTGGAATGCTTGTGTGTTGGCCCTGCAATAACCTGGCAAGTTGTTTAGGTTGTACGACACCTTTGCTCAGAGTCTGCCAAGACAGGCCCCAGCCTCCCCATGTTTTTCAAAAATATTCGTAGAAAAAAAAGGAAATTATGGAAAAATAGGGGGAAATTTAAGGAAAATGCCGTAAAACAAGGCCAATTATGTAAAAAAACAAACAAACAAAAAACAACCCACAACAACTTTAATTAAATTTTTATATGAGATGCACATGTATTTATATTTTATTTACACATTATGCATTATTTTTGAATGTTTAATTGTTATTATAAGCATTTATAGCGTTGAATATGTATTTATTGATATTACAGGGATCCCTCACTTTCTGCGATGAACGGGGACTGAGGCCCCCCGTGACCACCGATTTCCGTGAAGTAGAATCAACCCCCCCCCTACTAAAGTATACGTACATGTACATGTGTATATAATATCAATAAATACATGTTCAACGCTATAAATGCTTTTTACAATTAAACATTCAAAAATAATGCATAAGATGTAAATAAAATATAAACGCGCCCGCACATACACAGATGTGCAGCTCACATAAAAATATAAGTAGTTTTCTTGAGTTGTTTTTTGTTTTGTTTTGTTTGTTTGGGATTTATTTGCATAATTACCTTGTTTTGAGGCATTTTTCTGAACTTTTTCCCTATTTTTTTATTTTTCGATGAATTTTTTTTAAAAAATAGGCGATGCACTGAAGCCGCAGAAACTGAAGCACGAAGTAGCGAGGGATCACTGTATTCACACATATACATGTACGTATACGTCAGTCAGGGGGTCGATCCTACTTAGCGGAAATCGGCGGTAGTGGATGAGGCTTGGTCCCCATTAACCGTGGAAAGTGAGGGATCCCAGTACTACACAGAAACAAAACTCAACAGCGCTCCATAAACGTGTATTAGTATATACAACATGGAAAAAGGAACAAGTCTGATGATGATGATGATGATGATGCCACCTGCTCCAAATGACGTGATAAACTGTGTCCATTGTTTTGATTATCCACTAAGAATAATGTGTTTATTCCTCAGATAGCGGGCCAGTGCCCTTCCTGTCTCGTACACTCATACCTCGGTTTTACGGACTTCGCTTTAATGGATTTCGGATGCAACGGACAAAATCTTTAGCTGCCGCCTAGTCTGGATCGTCCGGACGTGGGCCATTGTTTCTGAAAGTGATTGCCAAATGACCAGACTGGCTTGAAGAAATCTCGTGCATTTAAATCTATTCATCTATTTTCAATGCCACGTCACTGTGGCGCAAAGCGGCGAGCCAATCCTTTCTGTATGCGGGCGGGTCCGATACCTTGAAACTTTAATTTTATTGGACTCACACGCTGCAGTGTTTATGTGACAGGAAGCACGTCCCGAGTTTTGGCAATCAGCTGCTCTGCGGGTTGAAGTTTTTCCATGTCTGTCCATTTGTCTTTGCTTGCCAGCTGTGCTTGGCTTTGTGGAAATGAGCTGATCAAAACGAGGGAAATTTACCTCTTTACTCAAAAACAACACGCACAGTCTGTGGCTGTTGTTATAATCCAATAAAATTAGATTTTGAAGGTATAGGACCCACCCACACACTGGAGTACAGAAAGGATTGGCTGCGCGCCACAGTGACCTGGCATTGAAAATGCGTAGGCCTCCGTCAGTCCCGAAGGACTATGGCTGCGCTCTGGCCAGTATCCCGACTGGTGATACTCCCCAGTGCACAGAGCCTGGGTAGGGAGTAATGAGGGACAGGCTGTTACCCAAGCAGCAAGTCCCCCCCTGTCTCGGCGCCACCGGAAGGATCCAATGGAAAGGCAAGTGCCGATACGACTGGGTTCCAGTGCCGCTGCAGGAGAGAAACTACGGTCAATTTAGAACGGCCAATTAACCTACAGTGCACGTCTTTGGATTATGGGGAAACCGAGCACCGGAGGAAACCCGCACAAGCACGGGGAGAACATGCAAACTCCACACAGAAACGCCCAGGCCGGGAATCGAACCCGGGCCTTCTTGCTGTGAGGCGGACGTGCTAACCACTACGCCACCGTGCCGCCAGGCATTGAAAATAGATGTATAGATTTAAATGCGCGAAATTTATTCATCTGTTTTCATTTTACTTGATGGCTTTTTCTTTTCTTTTTTTGGCTCTCTTAGTCAAAAAGGTTCCCGACCCCTGATCTTATGGTGCACATTTACAGAGTATAGATACAGTATTTACATTTGCAGATTACATCGTGTGCTTAAGTAAAAGTTTTTCGTGACGTAATCGTTGAAACAGTGTCTTTGGAATAGGAAACTTCGGACGATCGGGTACTTCGGACCAGTGTTCCCCCCTATTAGTCCGTTAAACCAAGGAATGAGTGTATATAATATGCACCCTTATACAACAGTCCTGTCAAGTTCTTGATTCTGACCAGATAGAAAACATAAATTAATAATACAGAGAATAAGCATGTAATTCTTTTACAAGGGAAAGATATAGTCACTAATATAACAAAATATCCTGTTTATTCAGCATCTTTGATACGAGTGTCTAGAATCAGCACTTTGTAAAAATCACAGCGAAAGCTATAACTTTCAATTTTTCACCATGAACTTTCTCAATAATCCGATGCATTAAAATAAATATACTACAGAGAATATGATGGAATGGCTCTTTATCACTGCTCTACCCTACAGTAAGTAATACAGTACAACGGGAACTAACTGGTGCCGTGGATGTTTGTACAACCATATATAAAACTATCAATACATCTAAAAGAATGTCACTCATCATACAAATGAGAACGCCTGCTTAAATAATAAGTACAAAATTCTGCAGTCATGCATATTCTGATTGGGGGGGGTTGGTTGTATTAAAGTATGCTCCCTTACCCAGAACAATAATTTTCTCATAAACATAAGATATAAAATAATAATAACCTAGTATTACCGTGTGTCGTCCCCCATCCCCCCCAGGCCTTGTTTCTATGTTTTTATAACCATGATTCCAGGCTGAGAAGCTTACCACTCCTCCCCCTGCTGAGTGAACTAATACAGACATCCCCTCCCGGAGATTGGCCACTTCAAACAGCATCATGTACGCAGCCACAAAGTTCATCGAAAAAGCAGCAGCCTCAGGGAAAGTCATCTCATCGGGTATCTTATAAACCCAATCCTGCAGCGTACACACCACCTCAGCCCAAGCATTGTAGTTTGTAAAGGCTATTACCCGATCACCGATCTGAAAAAAAAAAAAAGCCATTAAAAATTAATATACAGTGGTACCTCACAATGGGGCAGTGGTGGTCTAGTGGTATAAGGCGCTGGATCGCTGATCCAAAGGTTCGGGGTTCGAGTCCCACTCTACACAAGGTTGTCACTGTCCTCCCAGTGCAGCTAACTGGGTTATCAAAGGCCGGCCATGTCTCTCACTGTCTATGGTGTGAGGCATGTAAAAGAACCATTGCTGACTTTCGACAAGAGTAGCTGCAAAGCCGTCAGCGTGTTTCCGCCCTGCCATGGCCTGGCGAGCTGTCCAGGGTGTACTCTGCCCTTGCCCTGAGTTGGCTGGGATGGGCACCAGCCTCCCTGCGACCCTAATTAGGATGAAGCAGTCACAGAAAATGAACTGAACTGAACTGGTACCTCACTTTATGAAATTAATCCGTTCCAGAGCATTTTTCCGTAAGTTGAACCACATTTTACATGTAAAACGCGTGATTCGTTCCAAGGCTCCCATTACTACTCCCCTAAACCCTTTAAAAAATATTTAAAAACACCTTTTAAGACCTCCTTCTGCTTCAATATCGTACCGATGGTAGACGGGTTTGGTCATATTCCTTTGTGATATCACTCGAGCCCGTTTCTTCTTCTCACTCGCACCGGAAATCACACAAGTGCGTGTGTGTGTGTGTGTGTGTGTGTGTGTGTGTGTGTGTGTGTGTGTGTGTGTGTGTGTGTGTGTGCGCGTGCATGTGTGTGTGTGTGTGCTCGCGTGTTGACCGTGTCTTCTTAGCAGACTTATAATCTTACAAATGTTTATGGAAGGTTAAAAGCCTGAGTCAAGAAATAAAGCATAACTCTGTCCTTTCCACGAAAAGCATCATGGTGGATTCAGCTCTATAATAGGCAATGGGAGGTAGCTGTGTCATTCCTCCTAGCCAATGGGATCCCTGTCCAAGATGGTGTCATGTGGACCTGTCCAAGATGGCGCTCGAGTGAAGGCGACATGAACGACAGCTCAGTTGTTAGCCAATGGGAGGCCAGTGGGGGCGGGATGTTTGAACGTTATTGATGGGAGAGCAGCATGTGCATTGTTTGAATGGCGCGTTTTAATGTTTGAATGGCGCATTTGAATTTTAAAGATGCCACTTTCGTAGCATGAACTTGTTTCGTATCCTGAGACAAAAATTTTAGGAAAATGCTTTGAATTTTTCGTTTGGTGAGACTTTCGTAAGGTGAGGTACCACTGTACATTTATTCAACATTGTAGAATGGAGTCAGAAAAATAACTGGTGGAAGTGAATCAGTGGAATCTTATTTGCATAACAATCTAAAATTTAATCTAATGCAAATCATCACACGATCTTCGAACAATTGGTTCTAAACAGAACATTTTCTGTTCGGGAAGAATTCGGCTGCAGGTTCTCGAAAAAATACAACTGCAAATCCATTCAAGGCGAAATCATCAATTCTGGAGAAAGATCGTTGATATTTAAAATGAACAACTCCAAAAACACACCTTCCCTCGGTAGCACCGCCTCCACATTCATGGACACACTTTTCCGAGGTAGTAACACGAACAATAACACCCCATCTCCATTCCAGCCAATCAGTACAGGGTGCATTTTGCTGCTCACAGGTTGCCGATTGGTTGGAATAGTGCTGTGTGGCTCTCCCTGAGCCTTTTGTATATTTGTCATTTTATAAAGTTAATACTAGTGGATGGGAAGCAGATGAAAAGGTTTATTGAATTTAACGGAACTAATATACATTCATTCATTCATTTTCTGAGCCGCTTAATACTAATTAAGGTAGCAGGGAGGCTGGCGCCCATCTCAGCGGACTCTGGGCAAAGACAGAGTATACCCTGGACAGCTAGCCAAGCCATCACAACTGGAACTAATATAAAGTGGTAATTACATCAATATACCACACACACACACACACACACACACACACACACACACACACGTATCTAACGTGGTCCTGTTTGGAATCCTCGAATAAGATGCTGTCTGACTGTCTCTAAAAGCTGACTCACACGTGAGTATCCATGAAATAGTGCAAGGTTGTTTTCGGTTAGTTTTGGCTGAAAGTACCACCAGCATCACCATATGTTGCGCAGGTCCAAAATGTTTCACCAAGACCACAAATACAGATCATTTACCTCGAATACAACCGACTATTTCCGAAAATACGTGAATTCTAGTTCAAATTTATTCAGTTCCCTATGAAATCAAATACACGAGGGGGCAGTGGTAGACTGGTGGTAAAAGGTGCTGGATAACTGATCCCAAGGTCGGAGGTTCAAGCCCCACTCTCAATGGGTTGTCACTGCCAGTGCAGCTAACTGGGTTATCAAAGGCCGGCCATGTCTCTCACTGTCTATGGTGGGAGGTTCATGTAAAAGAAGCATTGCTGACTTTTGACAAGCGTAGCTGCATAGCCGCCATTAACGTGTATCTGCCATGTGATGGCCTGGAGAGCTGTCCAGGGTGTACTCTACCCTTGCCCAGAGTCGGCTGAGATGAGCACCAGCCTCCCTGTGACCCTAATTAGGATTAAGCGGTTCATAAAATGAACAAATGAAAGAAAAAAAAAAATTAGCTTATACTTTCGGACAAGATCTCTAACATGTGAGCCAGTGCTGGTTTGAGTTTTCAAATGGTTCTGCTAGTAGGACAAGCCCAAATTGCAAAATGGTTGCAGATCTATCCATAAGTCACATGATACGAGCTTTAAGAATAGCCTTTTGACTGACACAGTGCTCTTTCTGGGGGGAAAAATAAAAAACCTAATAAAAAATTCCCCCTTTCTTTATGTGTTTACAACAACAATAACAATAACCTCGATATCATTCAGTACACAGTATTTGTAGTTCGACACAGATGAGTGTAAAATGTGAAATACTGTTGTATATACTGTACCTCGAAGCCTTTAGTGTTTTCTCCCACAGCTTCCACTATTCCAGAACATTCAAATCCAGGCACCAGAGGGGTTTTGGGAGGATTATCAATATTTCCTTGACGTACCATGAGATCAAGAAAATTCAAGCCGCTGTAAAATTCATAGTTTAGG
>CM045751.1:9242500-9317500 GCA_024760905.1 Plotosus lineatus
TTGGACTGAGAAAACCAAAGCACCCGGAGGAACCCATGTCTGCAGAAAGATCCAGCACTTTTGACCACAGGGCCACCACTTCCCCATTTAGCATAATATACTACACATTTTGGCGGCACGGTGGCGTAGTGGTTAGCTCGTCCACCTCACAGCAAGAAGGCCTGAGTTTGATTCCCGGCCTGGGCGTTTCTGTGTGGAGTTTGCATGTTCTCCCCGTGCTTGCGTGGGTTTCATTTTTTCATTTCATTTATTTATTAATGACCACACAACCAAGTTGGTGGAATTTGCTGTCGGTACAGCACTCAGCTATGACAAAAGTTACAAAGGACATTAACAACACACATCATACAACAAAGACAGCACACATGAAACCAAATGATTACAAACATATCCATAACAACTACAGTAATAACGGACAACAAAAAGACAAACAAGGCTGTAATGTACATTCAGTGCAAAGAGTTCAGAGTCCTTATGACTGTAGGGAAGAAACTGTTCTTGAAACGGGATGTTCTGGTGGGTAGAGATCGATATCGCCTCCTAGAGGGCAGCGGTTGAAACAAATGATGGGCAGGGTGAGAGGGATCAGAGATGATTTTTTGTGCTCTTAAGATTGAGCGTTTATGATATATTGATTGGACTGATGGAAGGGGGGTGCCAATGATCCTGGATGATTTATTGACAATGTGCTGTAGTTTTTTCTGTGATTTGCTGTCTAGGCTGCCATACCAAACCGTTATGGATGAAGTGAGAGTGCTCTCAATGATGGCGGAGTAGAAACGGAGGAGGAGATTTGTTTTCACTCTAAATTTCTTGAGCTGTCTCAGGATAAACAGTCTTTGGTGGACTTTTTTGTGAATGTAATCTGTGTTAGTGTTCCATTTTAGTGTATTGTTAATGTGAGTGCCGAGAAATTTGAAAGAGTCAGTTATGGCTATGGGTTCATTAGAGATGTGAATGGGAGTTTTGAGTGAGGCTGTGTGCCTGAAGTCAATTATTAGTTCTTGTGTTTTGGATGGGTTGAGCTGGAGATTGTTTTCTTGGCACCAGGAGACAGCTTGGGCTACTTGTTGGCGGTACTGGTGTTCATTATCCATAGTTATGAGTCCAATGATAGTAGTGTCGTCTGCATATTTAAAAATGGAAACTGAACTGTGATGGGATGTCATATGGTTTGTGTACAGAGAGAAAAGCCATGGTGAGAGGACGCAACCCTGGGGGACACCTGTGCTGAGGGTCAGAGGTCGAGATGAGAGGTTACCCATCTTAACCCTTTGTTGCCTTTTCCATAGGAAGCTCCATAACCAATGGCGTAGACAGGGGTCAATGTTCATGTCCGTCAGTTTATTGAAGAGGTTGACCAGGTTTATTGTATTAAAAGCAGAACTGAAGTCAATGAAAAGGATACGAGCATAGCTGTTAGGAGACTCAAGGTGCTGTAAGATGTGGTAGAGGGCTAGGTTGACGGCATCCTCAACAGACCTGTTGTCACGGTAAGCAAATTGATGAGGGACGAGCAGGGGGGTAGTGGATGCCTTCAGATGATTGAGGATGATGCGTTCAAACGACTTCATGACCACGGATGTTAGGGCGATTGGTCTGTAGTCGTTGAGACATGAGATCTTTGATGATTTTGGGACAGGGATTATGGATGAAACCTTGAAACATAGTGGAACTGTACAGTGGCGTAGGGACGTATTAAAGATGGAGGTGAATATTGGGGCCAGTTGAGCTGCGCAGTACTTAAGAACAGCAGGGGTGATCCCGTCTGGGCCAGCTGCTTTCCTCTTGTTATTTTTCTTAAAGATGTTCCTGACCTCTTCCTCCTGGATGTGAAATGAGGGGTGTGGGAGGGTGAGGGAGGGGATAGGGGGACTGGGGACTGTTCAAACCTCCCATAGAACTCATTGAGTGTGTTTGGAAGGTCCATATCAATGTCAGATGAAATGGAGGGTTTTTTGTAATCAGTCATGTCCTTTAGTTTTTTCCATACATATCGGGTGTTGTTTGATGTGATCTGATGTTCCAGCTTTATCGCATAGTTTGATTTAGCTTTCCTGATTGCAGACCTCAATTGATATTTGGCAGTGGTGTATGACTCCTTGTCTCCGCTGAGGAAAGCAGAGTTCTTTTTCTTACGTATGAGTAAGATATCTTTTGTAAACCAAGGTTTGTTATTACTGTATGCCTCCACAGTTTTTGTTGGGATACACAGATCCACGCAGAAGTTGATGTATGACGTCACCACGTCCGTGAGCACGTCGAGGCAGTTCTCACCTGCACTGAATACATCCCAATCAGTGCATTCAAAGCAGCCTCTCAAAGTCTCAACGGCTGCCTTGGACCAGGACTTAACTGTTTTGGATGTGGAGTTTGTGGATTTAAGTTTTTGTTTGTACTTCGGGATGAGGAGCAGCATGGCGTGGTCGGACGTTCCGAGCGGAGCCCTCGGGAAAGCTCGGTAAGCATCGCTGATGGTGACGTAGCAATTTGGTTTCCTCCGGGTGCTCTGGTTTCCTCCCACAATCCAAAGACATGCACTGTAGGATTCTCGGTCCCCATTAACCGGGGAAAGTGAGGGATGTGTACACTCCGTAGGTGCCCTCTGATTCACTTCTGCCTGTCCACACTATGAATGCAAGATTGGTTTTGCAGAAAAGATCTTCCCAAACGCAGGTCCTGGCAGAACTGGTTATCGCGTGATATTCAAAGGGAGATTGGTTCCGATCCGTTTAAAACTGACTTTGTTGCTGTTGTATGGACAGCATGGGGTTTGCAGAACGTATTCTCAAGTAAAAACATGCATCGCAATAGAAACCACAGAAGTGATCCAATGCATCATGGGTATTAGACGGGAAGTGGTGAGCGAGAGGGACCTGGACCTTTAACTGTGTGGAAATTTGTTAAGTGGTTCCTTGTCCTATTGGGGATTTATGTACATGTCTAAGAACCAGGGCTTTGTATGCATGAGCATAGATAAGAAGTGAATGGGTCAATAAACAAATAAACAAAAAATCAAAGTGTTACAGTATGAAAGCATGAAGGCAGCGTGTTTCACAAAGTAGCTCCTTCAGAGATCAGCAGAACTCGATGTTTTGACGTACAGGGAGCTTTCACTTTCCGCGGTTAATTGGGACCGAGATACCCCGGTGACCGCCGAATTCTGCAAAGTAGAATCGACCCACCCCGTCTGACGTATATGTGCATGTATATGTGTATATAATATCAATAAATACATATTCGACGCTATAAATGCTTATAATAACAATTAAAACATTCAAAAATAATGCATAAGATGTAAATTAAATGTAAATACACATATACAGATGCGCGCGCACCACGCATAAAAATGTAAGTAGTTTTGTTGGGGGGTTTTGGGTTGCTTTTTTTTTTTTAGTTTTGTTTGTATAATTGGAAATGTTTTGTGGCACGTTCCTTAACTTTTTCCTTTATTCTTCCTTAATTAGATGAATATTTAAAAAAAAAAAAAAACGCAATGCCCTGAAACCGCATGAATCGAAGCGCAAAGTAGCAGTGATGGGCGCCAGCCTCCCCACAACCCTAATTAGGATTAATCGGTTACAGAAAATGAATGAATGAATTTCACGACACATTTTCTTTTTTTTTCTTTCATTTTCTGTAACCGCTTAATCCTAATTAGGGTTGTGGGGAGGCTGGCACCCATCCCAGCCGACTCTGGGCGAGGGCAGAGTACACCCTGGACAACTCGCCAGGACATCGCAGGGCAGAAACGCGTTGACGGCTTTGTGGTTACTCTTGACAAGTCAGCAGTGGTTCTTCTACATGAACCTCACACCACAGCCCTGTCTTCATCTTGTGTTTTCTTTTTCTTTTTGTACACTATTGTCTTTGCTCTGTTTGTGCCTCGTTGCACACTGAGCCCTTTCTGTCGCGAGGACAAAAACCTGGTCCTAGCTCTGTAGGTTTTTGTTATTTTTTCGTATTTGAACTTTATATTGTATGTTTATGTGTCATCAGTTCCTGGATAATCATTGTCTCATTTTCCTGCAACACTGCATGTACTGCAACAGCAATGGATGGTTAAAATGACAAAGCTTCTTGAACTTAACAGTTTCAAAATTATTTGTATGTTACACTTAATAGCAACAATAAATGCCTTTTCAACAAAGCATGTTAGCCAATATTCTGCTGATGGCTTGGATAATGAGACTATACATGATTGAAGAGCAAGATGAGTGTTCAATATCTTTCTGTACAACACCACAAAACCATTCTCAGCTGCTTCCTGGTGATTACAAATTAATGATTTTATTCTCCTCATTCATTTTATCATGTGGCTCAAGTCACTGGACTGCCAGTTTCCTGTTTTAACACAAATTATAAGGAAAAAAAGTGCTTTTATTTCACCAAAAAAAAAAAAAAAAAAATTCAGTAACCTTATGAAAAGTACACTAAGAGCATGGTTATGTGGATTCTAAGGAAAACCTGACATCTAGTGGATAAACAGGTCACTTACATCAGAGATTTCCTTTCGGCTTTTTCACTTTTTCAGTTAAATGTAATATCCTGTTAAATCGACTGAGGATGATGCTCCTTGGGTTCTTACACTTGAGCCTAGTGGCTCATCAGGCCGGTGCTTATCCCCGGTTTCTGTAGCGTGAAGCGACCAGGAGGTCAACTCCTCCTGAAAGAGATGCTAGTCCATCGCAGGTTACCTTCCCAGTATATTTTACTGGTACCCACTTATACTGCTGGGTGAACAGAGGCACACTTGTGGTTGAGACCTTGCCCGGGGGTCTTAGTATGGTGAGGTTCTCAGTGAGATTCGAACTCACAACCTCCCAATCATGAGCGCAGCACCCTAACCACTACACCACCGGCCCCACTTGATGCTCCTTGGTGATTGTCAATTAAGTCAACTTAGTTACTCTATTTTTCTAAGATCCATATTATCTGATCTTATACTGTATAAGCATGACAAAAAATCATAACAGGAAAGGAAAGCCAGGTCGTACTCATCGTAATCAAAGCACAGAAAGGAAAAAAAAACACTGAAGTGTCAAATTATAGGAACTGCAGAAGAGTTAAATGCAATTATTTATGGTCTGTTTAGTCAAGTATCATTATTATTATTATAATTATTATTCAAAAGACTAACAGAATTATTGAGTGGCACTGAGATATCGTGTCATTTTTTGTGCGCATTGCAGCATTCAAGTCATATTTTGTGTGCGTACTGTCGGGTTCCATCAACAATGGGCCTCATTTACCAAGATAAATACACAGAATTTATTCATTCCCAAATAAATTTACACATGAAATTTAATTCATGAAAATCCATGTGGATCAAAACAAACGTTACTGTCCTATACGATCTGCCGAGTTTGTGCAGACTCGCTAATAGTCTTAACAGCTTTATATTATATAATAAACAATAATAAGGTTCATTTAATAGATTCCTCAGTCTTATACAGTGATCCCTTGCGACTTCGAGCTTCAGTGCACTGTGGGTTTTTCAAAAATATTCATCGAAAAATTTTTAAAAAATAAGGAAATTATAGAAAATGCCACAAAACAAGGCCAATTATGCAAAAAAAAAAAAAAAAAAAACCCCAAAACTAACAAAAACAAAAAACAACCCCAAACCCCCAAACAAAACTACTTACATTTTTACATGAGTGTGCATGTATGTGCGCGCACGTGTGTCTGTGTGTTTATTTATATTTTGTTTTCATCTTATGCATTATTTTTGAATGTTTAATTGTCATTATATGCATTTATAGGGTTGAATATGTATTTATTTATATTATATACACAGCAGGGGTCCCTACCAGTACCGGTCCCCACCGGTACCGGTCAGTGGATCATTTGATACCGGTCTGCAAACAAAATTTCTCATGGTACAAATTCTAGGTTTTTTTTATTCAAACTTCCAGGTCTTATTTTAAAAGAATGACTGTTTTTGACATTGTCACAGAAGCACTGAAAGCCCTTCTTCCATTTCCAACCACATATCTTTGTGAGGTGGCATTTTCTGCAGTGTCAGCCAACAAAACAAGACTACGGAGTAGACTCGAACCGGTCCGCGGAAACATTTTCATACATAAAACCAGTCCCTGGTGCAAAAAAGGTTGGAGACCACTGATATACAGTACACATTACATGTACATATACGTTAGTCATATACGGAAATCGACGGTTGCCGGGGGGGTGGTTCGGTCCTCGGTCCCCATTAACCGCAGAAAGTGAGGGATCCCTGTATTACAAGGAGATAAAATATAAATATCCATCCCTTGTACCCACATGGAGCACTACAAAACTATGGCAATTGTAAAGAGCTTATCACGAGAATTTATTGAATATATATAAATAAATAAATAAATAAAATGTTAACTGGAAATTTGGGGTAATTTATGCCTGTATATATAAAAGAAGCTTGCTTTGTCAAGAGCAGGCATGTGTACACATTTCTAACACAATGTTTTTAATGACATCTATGACTTGTGCAAAGTAGAAAATGCATAAATTTTGCATTTATTTACTTCTAATGAATTAAGGTTATGCTGCACACCGTTTATTTTCAAATCAAATCACCAATTTATTCACATTAATCTGAAAAAATAATCTTCCAAATGTTAAAAAAAAACAAACAAAAAAAAAAACATGAATCTTACAACCCTACATGTGAGTACAAAGGAAGCACCTTTTTTGTGTAATTTTTAGTTTGGTCTGATCTACAAAAAAAAAAAAAAAAAAAAACACACTGGTGCATATAATCATCAATAAATGAGGCCCATTATGATATGTCTTCTTTACACATAATGCACACAAGATATAGAATCCTTGGTGATACTTATGATGAACAAGCAGCACCAGTTTCCAGCACAAGTCTGAACACTCCTGGCATGAAGAGGTGGAGTACAGATTCTACTTCTTTGGAACGCCTGTGAAGATCCGCAGTCCATGCATTCCTTTAATCTCTTCTTTGAGTGCCTGTGAAAGAATACATTTTGCCCACTGAGAAGCTTTAACAACCTTAAATGGCATCATACAACAATCATATGTGCTCATCAGTTGAAGACGTGCCTTCAGAAGAAATGTCCAGCTGCTGTTCCCCTATTGTGCTGGAGCGAGTCAGGGTTATGTGAGGCTTGTATCCTGGACTTTTAGGTCTCAAGCCAAACACCTGTCTGCTTTTCTATTACTATGTATCCAGATGAGCAGTTTTCACACTCATAACACACTGCCTTACAGTTAAAGCCACCCATGCCATGTAAGACCACCATTACTGTTATAGTGAGGGCACAAGCTTCGAGTGAATACAAATTTAAAAAAAACATTTAAACTTTATCTTGTTCCAAATTCGTCAGGTAATTAAATTAATTACTGAATCGATTTTATATGGGTACATTTGTCTTTATTCTCACCAATGACAAATCATAATTATCTTAACAGTTTAGTTTGGGTCAGCTAGCTTAGCTGGCTAGCACTTATCAGTTTCTGTCCTAATTTTCTTCTAAACATATTTGGACACAATGAATGTTTACAATAAGGTGTTCACTGGACTGAAAGAAATAAAGTCTGCGTACAACCTTCACACCATGATACATGATAGTTTGACTCTTCTGGTTAAATGTCAGGTCAAAATCCCCAGGTTTCGTTCCGCAAAAATAGCCCTGAGGAGGCTCGATCAAGCCCAGAAAGTGCCAACAGAAATGATCGTGGCGTTGGCTTACCCTTTCCCACCAGGGCCATTCTAGCACAATACTGAGAAAGCAGCTAATGCGAGACAGCCAACCAGCTGGCATGCTATGAAGTGAATATGGCTTCTTCAGCATTTAGTTCCACTCAGAGAGCAAATATAAACAAAATTGTGTTAAAAAACACAACTTGCTGTCTATATATCGGTCTGATCACGAAACTGACACATTTTCCAACTGCGCAACTTCAAACATGAACAAATATTTCCAAGTCCAAGTTTATTTGTGAATCAGTGCATCAAAATCTTTTGTACATGCCTGGGTGATAATATCATAAAAATATGTACATATGGTGAACACAGTTTTTGAAATAAAGTACGACCATTCCAAGTTTACCCCTTTTTCACGCTCAAGTTTTGGAAAAGATAAAAACGTCATTGTTTTTACATCCGGCTGAGCCTCTGCCAAGGTCTCCGAAGGTCAAATAACTACATCCATCAAAGCACAGGTTTAATCTGTTCCGAGGAAAGCTCGTAAGCCGAAAAATTTGTTAGACGAAACAATTATTCCCATAAGAAATAACAGAAAACCAATTAATCCGTTCCAACCCCCTCCCAAACTCATATAGCCTGCCACAAACACGTATATTTAACCTAATATATTAAAGATAAACATGTAAAAACAATAAATATTTCATAATAATAATAGATGTACATTAACATTAATAATAATTAATAATACATAATAATAATAAAACAGGAATAAACAAAAAGTCAACTAACCCTTCCGAGTATCGACTGGGGCGAAGATGTCACGTGGGCAGGCAGGAGGTTGTGCGTAACAGGAGAATTTTGTGCGTGTGCATGCTACGAATGCAAACGAGGAAAGGCCCGTGGGGAGCTCTCATAAGGCCAGTGCTTCTCAAATAGTGGGGCATGCCCCCTTTGGGGCGCGGTGTGATGCCGGGTGGGTCGTGTATGACCCTGGGGAATATGCTTTTTGGCAATACTGTACTAGAATTAAATGTAATTGCACATGAACTATGGTAGTTGGCAGTGGCACTTTCATTGTTGTGCTATGGTGTAAGGAAAAAGCACTAAGAAAACAATATGAAGTGCAGTAAACACTATTTATAGTCGCGCGCAGGGCACTGGGGGGGGGGGGGGGGGATAAATTTTGTTTTGTTTTTTTCTTCCTAGAGGGGCATCACTGAAAATGATTCAGAATCACAGCACAAGGCATTCTCAGAGCACGGAGGAATACACGCGGAAGAACACGAGGATAATCGGCCCAGAAAAGCCATTTCGAGGAGAGCTCGTAAAAGTGAATTATTGCTCATTGAATGGAGCATATTTTTGGTGGGTTCAAACGTGAATCTTACAACCCTACATGTGAGTACAAAGGAAGCACCTTTTTTGTGTAATTTTTAGTTTGGTCTGATCTCCAAAAAAAAAAGACACACTGGTGCATATAATCATCAATAAATGAGGCCCATTATGATATGTCTTCTTTACACATAATGCACACAAGATATAGAATCCTTGGTGATACTTATGATGAACAAGCAGCACCAGTTTCCAGCACAAGTCTGAACACTCCTGGCATGAAGAGGTGGAGTACAGATTCTACTTCTTTGGAACGCCTGTGAAGATCCGCAGTCCATGCATTCCTTTAATCTCTTCTTTGAGTGCCTGGGAAAGCATACATTTTGCCCACTGAGAAGCTTTAACAACCTTAAATGGCATCATACAACAATCATATGTGCTCATCAGTTGAAGACATGCCTTCAGAAGAAATGTCCAGCTGCTGTTCCCCTATTGTGCTGGAGCGAGTCAGGGTTGTGTGAGGCTTGTATCCTGGACTTTTATGTCTCAATCCAAACACCTGTCTGCTTTTCTATTACTATGTATCCAGATGAGCAGTTTTCACACTCATAACACACTGCCTTACAGTTAAAGCCACCCATGCCATGTAAGACCACCATTACTGTTATAGTGAGGGCACAAGCTTCGAGTGAATACAAATTTAAAAAAAAAATTTAAACTTTATCTTGTTCCAAATTCGTCAGGTAATTAAATTAATTACTGAATCGATTTTATGTGGGTACATTTGTCTTTATTCTCACCAATGACAAATCACAATTATCTTAACAGTTTAGTTTGGGTCAGCTAGCTTAGCTGGCTAGCACTTATCAGTTTCTGTCCTAATTTTCTTCTAAACATATTTGGACACAATGAATGTGTACAATAAGGTGTTCACTGGACTGAAAGAAATAAAGTCTGCGTACAACCTTCACACCACGATACATGATAGTTGGACTCTTCTGGTTAAATGTCAAGCCAAAATCCCCAGGTTTCTTCCCGCAAAAATAGCCCTGAGGAAGCTCGGATCAGGCCCAGAAAGTGCCAACAGAAATGATCATGGCGGGCATCACTGAAAATGATTCAGAATCACAGCACAAGGCATTCTCAGAGCACGGAGGAATACACGCGGAAGAATACGAGGATAATCGGCCCGGAAAAGCCATTTCGAGGAGAGTTCATAAAGTGAAATATTGCTCATTGGATGGAGCATATTTTTGGTGGGTTCGAAGCTCGTATCATGGAAAATCATTATAGGGGACACTCGTTAGACGAGGTACCACTGTATTAGTGAATAGAAGGCTGTTCATTCTGTCCATGTTACTGACTTGACCATCTTACTGATAATTAGATGATGATGATGCTTCTCCATGGAATATTATTCTCATCTATCAGACTTTAATGCATACTGGGCTCATAAAAAAAAAAAAATTAAAAAAAGGAAAAAACTATTTTTTTTCTAAATCTGCAGAAAATGTAAAGATCAGTGTCACACATTTCCGGACCAGTTTCATGATCAGACCCACATACTTTTTCTGTTTATAGAACAATGTTACATGACGTGCAATAAAAGGAACATCCCAACTGAGGTCATGCGTTTACGCTGAATATTGCCGGCTGTCATAAAACATAACCGAACTCCCATTTGTGTAATATTAATTCATGATCACTTCAGTACGCAACATAAAATCTGCCCATGGTTTTATTGCTACGGATGTGCAATGTGTCATAAATTCTATAACTAACGTTTGTGTTAAAACTGATAAGGTGCAGATCGAGACACAGACACTTGAAGTCTTGAACACTGTGATTGAATTGTTTAAGTATTTCCTCTTATGCCTTTGTAATCCACCTCTCTCCGAACATACCAGATTATTGTTCAGTTATTCATCCAAAAGCATATTTTACATTAATTAATTAATAGTTCTTTTCTAACTGGATGTCACTGAATAATGACTGCAGTAATAGTGATTATTCAATTGTGCAACATCCACAGTGCCTGAGATCAATACATAGGAACAAAAAAAGCAAACTACATCAGGATTTTTATAGTTTTATAGTTTATATACTTTCAAGTATCGTTATATACATTACACAGAACACAAAAAGCAACTTAAAGACAAGATTTTTTTATGTGCAATTCTCAAAGCGTGAATGATCGTGCCACATGATTATCACAGCGCTTGCACATGTTTTATGACAGCATCTTTTAAATCTCATTCAGTTTGAAACAAATGGTTTTCAACCTTAAAAATATGAAATCCATACTGTGTAGGTATTTCCCATTTTTTCAGGATGGCTTTTTATCTGAAAATAATGGACAGCCTCAAACTGTGAATTTTTGTCAGGTGTTTCGATTCAATCATTATCAACTCTGGATCAACTTGAATAATTAACAGTCATGTACCAAAGACAAGGTGGAATGAATAAAAGACATTGAAATGAATGTGCATCAACAGCCACCTTGTCTTTGGTACGTTGGTAATTATTAATTATTTGATAAATCATACAAATACAGTTTATTGTGATGGTTTCTTTTCTTTAAGTGTCTCTGTAGTGTGCCTGCTAAGTGTACAGGGATCCCTCTCTTTCCGCGGTTAATGGGGATCGAGATACCCCACAATCACCAATTTTCGCGAAGTAAGACCGACCCCCTGATTGATGTATATGTACATGTATATGTGTACTGTGTATATAATATCAATAAATATATAGTCAACACTATAAATGCTTATAATAACAATTATACATTCAATAATAATGCGTAAGATGTAAATAAAATAGAAATACACACATAGATGCGCGCCTCAGATTAAAATGTGAGTAGTTTTGTTATGTTGGGGGGTTCTCGGTTGGGGTTTTTTGTTCTTATTTGTTTGGGGTATGTTTTTTCATAAATGGCCTTATTTTGCGGCATTTTTCTTAACTTTTCCCCTATTTTTCCTTAATTTTTTTTAATGAACATTTTTGAAAGGCCCGCAATGCACTGAAGCCGCAGAAACTGAACCACGAAGTAGTGAGGGATTGGTGTATATACTATAAGAGTTTATACACTTAGCATACACACTACAGAGACACTTAAAGAGAAAAAAAAAGAAAAGGAACAATCACAAATTGTATTTCTATGATTTTTTTTTTTTTTTAACTTTGGGGGGGTTGGTATGTGCAAAGCCCAAGACTTGTGTAATGGTGAGTTTTGATTCATGCTATGTAAAGAAAAAAAAAAAGAAAAAAAAAACCCTAAAATTAGGAGTATTGCCTATTTATATTTACATATTGATATATAAAATGTATTTTTTTTTCTTTGTCTTGAAAATTATTTTCTTTATGCAACAAATTTGATATGCAAACAACCACTTGGAACATCATCTGATGATTTTGATGGCCGTTTTGGGAGCACACTCCAGTAGTCAGAAAAAGAAAAGAAAAAAGTTGCCACCACTGCTTGCACCTCAACACAGCACTGTGACTTCCTCAAACATATTTTGTTCCCTTGATTTTAAATCTACTGTATTTAAAATCCATATTCGGTTCCTACCTGATTCACTAAATGGTGCTGCTGCACTATCCTTTTCCCAATGAATTCCTCAGACTCGATGTGGATTTCATACATTGCTCCACAGCCACCTGAAATAAAACAATACACCTAATCACAAGCAGAGAAATTAAAATAAAACATTACACATGTTAATTATGCAAAAGGTGGCTGACCAGATATATCCACAACTTTGAGAGATGAGGCTTGGGGGAACTTTTCTTGTAGTATTTTGGTGATGTAGGTCTCTCCTTCAGTGCTGGTCGAAAAAGACCTCTGTGTCTGTCTACATGAAAACGCCTGAAGAGTCTGCATGTGCCAAAGACATGAATTAAACTATACTGATAAACATATCCTTCAACATACAGTACATACACGAAGGCATGCTAATATATATATATATATATATACACACACACCCCAATAAAAATAATAAAAGGACAGGACAAAGAATTTCTATTGAAACTCCATTTATCACTACAGATCGGTTTCGAGGGGAGGTGAAACCATCCTCTCTCTTCAGGTGATTATAGAATAGATATATAGAAAAGATTATAATCACCTGAAGAGAGAGGATGGTTTCACCACCCCTCGAAACAGATCTGTAGTGATAAATGGAGTTTCAATAGAAAGTCTTTGTCCTGTCCTTTTATTATTTTTATTGTTATTTGCTCTACCAAAAAGTATTGAGCACTCGCCTACGGAAGGATCTACTCAGAAAATCCTCTCTCTCGCTCTCTCTCTGTATGTATATATATATATATATATATATATATTAATATATACATATATACATATACATATACACATATATATATATATATATATATATATACACACACACACATATACATATATATATATATATATATACACATATATATATATATATATATATATATATATATATATACATATATACACACAACAAAAATAAAAGGACAGGACAAAGACTTTCTATTGAAACTCCATTTATCACTACAGATCTGTTTCGAGGGGTGGTGAAACCATCCTCTCTCTTCAGGTGATTACAGAAGTATATATATACATATATATATATAAGTACATATATATATATATATATATATGTGTGTGTGTATATGTATATATGTATATGTTATATATGTATATGTATATGTGTATATATATATATATATATATATATATATATATATATACATACACATATATACATATACATATATAACATATACACACACACACACATATATAACATATACACACACACACACACACACATATATATATATATATATATATATATATATATATATATATATATACATACATACAGATAAGATTATCAATGTACAATTTCATTTGGTTGAAGACACATTTTGTGCTCAAGACAGATCAGTATATCAGTGATCTATCTCAGAGAAACATGTGTAGCCTGCTAGCTTGCTTGCTAACTAGCAAACAGTGATAAATGAAGGTTATTCCAAATATTTACTTTGCTTCTTAGTAGTCTTTGAAGAGACATACCGAACTTGGTCGATATACCTACTGAAAGCAACAATTCCAATAAAACAAACAAAAATAAAACATAAAACTTCTTCAAACGGTCTGAGAACTACGTAAAAGTCATGCCCGGACCTTTGTTGTCGCCCAAATATGACGTTTTAAATCGTCTTGTCATGTGAGACCGGCAACTATGGACGCCATATTGGAAAGGGCATGGCTCACTTCAACGTCATTGCATAAAACCAGTGCTGCTCGACAGAGTTTACTGTAAAACCCATCTGTGTTCATACAGATTCATAAAAGGCTTTAAAAAGGCCCCCAAAAAAGTCTTCACTTCCACAATCAAGTTCAAATCATTTGGCACACTATCACAGAAATCCTTATTTTAAATCTACTACAACCACAACCCTCCAGCAGTCAGTGCCTCAGAGGTTCCGACCAAACATGTAAATTTCATGTCCTGGTATAGGATAAAATACACATGGACTATGGCCGACCTTGGTTAAGTCAAGTCACGTTCATTTGTATAGCACATTCAAAAGCAAAACAGTTCAAATTAAACAGCATACAAAATCAAGCTGAGTGCATAACTTCTACTCTAAAAATGATTATTATTTCCACACCTCCCCCAACTGGGTTATAAAAGGCCGACCATGTCTCTCACTGTCTATGGTGTGAGGTTCACGAAAAAGAAACACTGCTGACTTTCGACAAGAGTAGCTGCATAGCCGTCAGCGTGTTTCTGCAATACGATGGTCTGGCGAGCTGTCCAGGGTGTACTCTGCCCTCGTCGGCTGGGATGGGCACCAGCCTCTCCATGACCCTAATTAGGATTAAGCAGTTAGAGAAAATTAACTGAATGATATCCACACCTCGGGGCAGTGGTAGTTCGGTGGTAGGTTGCTGGATTACTAATCCCAAGGTTTGGGGGTTCAAGCCCCACTATGAACAGGTTGTCACAGCTGCCCCCCCCCTCCTGTCCCCCCGTCCCCAGTGCAGCTAAATGGGCTATCAAAGGCCAGCCATGTCTCACTGTCTATGATGAGAGGCAAGCAAAAGAATCATTGCTGACTTTTGTCAGCATGTTTCTGTCTTGCAATGGCTTGGCAAGCTGTCTCGGAGTTGGCTAAGATGGGCACTAGCCTCCCCATGTCCCTAATTATAATTATGCGGTTCCGAAAATGAATGAATGAATATCTACACCTACTGGATATAAGAAATGACACATTCTGATTGGCTGTTACTATGTTCTGTATAATCTGTAGTCTGTTACTATTACATAATCTGATGTACATTGAGTACTGTAGTACAAAAAAAGAGAAAAAGACTCCTGAAAATACTCAACAAAATGAAAGTATTTCAATGTAAGTTTTTTTTTTAAATCTCTTTTTCAATTATTACTTGTGTTCACTAAATGAGTTTTTTTTTGCACTGTCAGCACCCAGAACTTCATTTTTAGAATATGCTCAGGGAATTTATCTGAAGCATTTACATAAGTTTCAGGATTCGTTTTACTAGTTCATGGTCTCCCTCAGAGACAGACACTCCTATGGGGTGTATATACAGTACGCCATGGAGCAGGGAAAAGGGCTGTGGCTGAGGATATTTTCCCACAAGGCCACTGAGGTCTGTCAACACTGCATTAGACGCCAGAGAAAATTTACTGGCAGAATAAAAAATGAGCTTGGTGATCAAAATCTCTCACGATTTAATTATTTGGCCGTTTTTTTTTGGGTTTCACTCTCGAGACTATCCACATCTCCCATCAAGTGTTGCACAATCGCCTGACTATTGACTCAGACATAACATGAGCGCCAACATAAACACACGTGCACACACACACACACACACACACACACACTCACCCTGTGGAGTACTGCTCTGTTTATTGCCAGCAGACCAAGCTATTGACCCTGAATCCCAAAATATGTGACCTTGTGTCTTTCTATGATTCTGATTGTGCGCGAACCCTGCCTGTGTTTACCCCTTACCTTTGGATTCTCCATTTTAAATATTGGCTTAATATTCCACATTTATTCCGGGCAGTGGTGGTCTGGTGGTAAAGGTGCTGGATCACTGCTCCTAATGTTGGCGATTCAAGTCCCACTCTCAGCGGGTTGTCACTGTCCACCCCAGTTCAGCTAACTGGGTTATCAAAGGCCGGCCATGTCTCTCACTGTCTATGGTGTGAGGTTCATGTAAAAGAACCATTTTTGACTTTTGACAAGAGTAGCTGCAAAGCCGTCAGTTGCAATGGCCTGGCGAGCTGTCCAGGGTGTACTCTGCCGACGCCCGGAGTCGGCTGGGATGGGCGCCAGCCTCTCCGCAACCCCAATTCGGTTTAAGCGGTTACAGAAAATGAACGGATGAACTTTTAATCCATTACATCAAAAAAATTCTGTTTGTGAGTCTGTACTGGACTTACTTAGATAATAGCGATGAACACATGCACATTCAAAGCACTTTCAGTCGGGTTAAAGTCAAGACTTAGTGGTGTCGGGTCACATGTTAAAATTAATTAACAATGTCGGTCTGAATTTTATGGCCGTGTTGACAGATAAGAAAAACTGCATTGATTCCAAGCGAACTGGTGATTTAATTTTATTGCTGCATGGTGTTGCTGTGCTCCAATCTGACTCGTATCATTTCAGTCGAAAAGAATTGTTGGCAACTGAAACATGTTAATGACATCACTGTTTATTTCAGCCTAAATTGCTGCCGTTTTTTTAGCCAGACGGTGTATCTTCACCAATGCTTTTATCCAAAGTGACAAACGAATGAGCAACAACTTTTATTATTAATCAACCAGGATTTTATTACTGTATTCTTTTCAAGCGTAATTATCACGATTTATCTCAAGGTACAAACTAAGGACTGAGAACCAGTGATGTCGCCAACAGAAAGAAACTGAAAAAAAACTTGGAAAAAAAAGAGAGAGAGAGAGAGAGAGAGAGAGAGAGAGAGAGAGAGAGAGAGAGAGAGAGAGAGAGAGAACATATCAGAAATCTTTAAAACAGATGTAGATCAGATCTGTGTTTGCCAGAATCTGTTTTTTTTCCCCCCCAGTATTTTATTTATTTTTTTTTTTTGTTAGAACAATGTGGCTCTCAGCGGTACATATTCAGCAATATACTGAAGGTTCTTTAGCTGTGCCATCAGCAGGCAGCGGATATACCATGTTGTGGTATAAAGAAACCATGCATGTCCGTGTGCAGCTCCACATTCACACTAGCCCGTGCCACTTCTTGGAATGACTTCCCATCAAGCACCAGAAGAAAGTCAGACTTCCCAGGATTACCGTTTTTGACTGCGCATAGAACTACACCTAAACAACACGAGAAACACAACAAACAGTCAAACTCACAGCCAATAAATGTATGACTGGATAATTCCTCCACCCCTTGCCACATTTCACATGGAAAGAAATGTAAAAAGTTTGAATTCTCGATCAGCTCACCATCATCCTCTTCACTCGTGCCAGGTCTTGGTACAAATACAGGCTCAGTAAAGCAACAGTTTTCTTCGCGCCATTCAACCGCCTGCTTCGTTTCAACATCGAACTTGATAACCTGGGGAAATGTTCATAATACAGCGGTAACTCACTTTATATATACAGTGATACCTCACTTTATCAAATTAATCCGTTCCAGCACCTTTTTCGTAACCTGCACTTTTCATAAGTTGAACCGCATTTTACATGTAACACGCGTGATTCGTTCCAAGGCCCCCAATACTACCCCCGAAACCAGGGGTGGGCGATCTTATCCACAAAGAGCCGGCGTGGGTGCAGGTTTTCACTTCAACCAAACAATAGCCACACCTTCCACCTGTTTCCACCAATCACTGATCATCAAAAGAAAAGAAAAAAAAAATCTAGATTGGACATTACTGTTTCAATTCTGAAGTGGAGCCATCTTGGTGAGATCACCTTGCTTTAAGTCTTAAACAGTAATGTGATCTCACCAAGATTTACCTTTTTTAAAATCTCTCGAACCACCCATGCAACGCTTTAAAGTGTTTGGTTTGAAGAACCCCCACCCCCACCTCCACCCTCCTTCACAAGGTCCTTAAATATGGCGTTTGCTTTTTCCGAAATAATCGCCTCTGTCACTGTATCTCCGCTTCTGCTTCAATATCGTCCCGATTGTAAAGGGGTTTCGGCCGATTGTAGAGGGGTTTCGGCCGATTTCACTCAACTGAATCCCACTTTCATTTTTTTTATCATCTCCTGTTTTAATTTTATTGATAACGGAGCCCACTTCTTCTTTTCAGTCTCACCGGGAATCACTTTCTTGGGGCTCATGATTACTAACGAAAAATAACCCTGCAATAAGCACACTCAAAAAACTCACGAAACTCATGAACCAACAGTACAACTCTCCTTCACGCGTGTATCGAACAATGGGTTGAAGGCACACACAAAGCATTATGGGTACAGTACTGTATTATGGTATTAGCTCCCTCCGAGCCAGTGGAAGGCCAGCAGGGCGGGGTGTTGGGAGACAACCAATAGGAAAGCAACTCGCGCATTGTTTGAATGTTTGAATGGCATGTTTGAATTTTTAAGATGCCGCTTTGTAACGTGAACTTGTTTAGTCTCCAGAGACAAAAATTTTAAGAAAATGCGTTTCGTAACCTGAATTTTTCATTTGATGAGACTTTCGTAAAGTGAGGTACCACAGTATTACACTGTGATTACATCCAAAAAGCCATATTTTTAAAAAATAATAATAATGTAATTATGGGTGACAGTGGTGTCGTGGTTAGCACGTCGACCTCCCACCAAGAAGGTCCTGGAGAAAATATCCGGGCTCGAGCGTTTTTGTGGGAAGTTTGCATGTTCTCCCAGTGCTTGTATGGGTTTTCTCTGGGTTCTCTGGTTAATTCCCACAGTCCAAAGCTATTACAAAGACATTATGCTAATGTTTCAAATACAATTAAGTTGTGAGTATAAATGGTTGCGCAGTATTTTGTGCTGTGACGATCTGGCCTACTGCTAAATGGCACTGGATCGCTGATTCTAAGGTTCGGGGTTCGAGTTCCACCCTCCACAAGGTTGCCACTGTCCCCCCAGTGCAGCTAACTGGGTTATCAAAGGCCGGCCATGACTCTCACTGTCTATGGTGAGAGGTTCATGTAAACGAACCATTGCTGACTTTCGTAAAGAGGAGCTGCAAAGCCGTCAGCGTGTTTCTGCCCCTTGCTAAAGGGTTGTGTCGGAAAGGCCATCCGACGTAAAAACCTACGCCAAATCAAACATGCAATGATTTGCTGCGGCGACCCGTGAGAAAACGGGAACAGCTGAAAGGAAAGGAAGAAGATAATGATGATCTAGCCGGCTGCTCAGGGTGTACCTTGCCTTTCAGCCAGTGTCTGTGAGATATGGAGCAGTCTCCCCACAATACTAGTAGGATTAAGCTGTTTGGTGAATGCGTAATTAATTTAATAATATTTTTAATTTTGCAGTTTAGCTTCTCACCTTTGCGGATATAGTCGTCCTTGCGTCAGTCAAATAAACATATCTGTGCTTCTGTCCGTTGTAGCTGTAATTGATTCTGGGAATTTCAACGCCTGGTTTAGAAATATCCAAAACTCAGTCAATATTACAGTGTAAAGTTGTATGAATTATTGAACTGCGATATTGAGAATCATAATATCTTTACGTTACCTTCAGTAATCACCTCCGGATGGCAAAGTACTTTCCCTTCTTTTTCTTTCACAGCTTTCGCTGTGGTGTATTTTAACGTGACGAGGTTTCCTCCTGTCTCTGCACACTATTTATGAAATGCATCAATGCTCCAGTTTCATTGGTAAAATAAAATTATAATCATATTGTAATGAGTTATTAAACTTTAAAAACTTATAATCTATTGTTAACGTACAACGTATTTCAGCATTACATGTGTTAGAAAACCGGAAATTATGATTTATTCAAAAACAGGACATTTAAAATGTGAGACACTTGCCCAATTTTTGTCAAGGATTTGTTATGTGATTTATATGATCTGCTCCAGCATACAAATTAGTGATAAATAAATGGATAAAGTAATAAATGACATAGAAATTTTAAATAATAAAATATTAACATATCTGGAAAAATCATTTAATCTTCATTAAAATGAGCTATAATACATGATTATAGGATACAAAAATTTACGCTCGCTACTTCACGCTTCAGTTTCTGCGGCTTCAGTGCATCGCGGGTTTTTCAAAAATATTCATCAAAAAATAAAAGAATAAGGAAATTCAGGAATAACAGGGGAAAAGTTCATGAAAATGCAGTCAATTATGCAAAAAAAAAAAAAAAAAACAAAAAACCCCCAACCCAACAAAACAACTTACATTTTTATGTGAGGTGCGCGTATGTGCACGCGCGATTGTCTGAATGTGTGTTTATTTATATTTTATTTACATGTTATGCATTATTTTTTAATGTTTATTTGTTATTATAATTATATTGGATATGTATTTATTGATATTATATACACATATACATGTACGTATACGTCGTTCGGGGGGGGGGGGGGGTAGATCCTACTTCGCAGAATTTGGTGGTTGCGGGGGGTCTCGGTCCCCATTAACCACGGAAAGTGAGAGATCCCTGTATATGTTGCTAATCAAACTATTGGCAGTGGTGGCCTGGTGGTAAAGGTGCTAGATCACTGATCCTAAAGTTGGGGATTTGAGTCCCACTCGCCACAAGGTTGTCAACCAATGAGAAGCCTGAAAACAGACACGCCTCCTCGCGACCCTAATTAGGCTGAAGCGGCTACAAAAAAATGAATGTTGCTAATCAAGAAATGCGAGTTTTTATTTTTCTGAATACTCCTCTCTGAAACTTTCTTACATCCATACTCTATATGAAGCGCAAACTTCATAGCAACAGAAGTTCTGTTTGCACAGAGCCATGTCTGTTTTCAGGCTTCTCATTGGTTTACCATCATATGATCTGCGATTCTGTAGGATGTTATAGTATCCTGGTAGCAAATACGAATCATAAATGAATACGAAATACCGTTTCTATTGCTTTACAACGTGGACCTGGAACCCTTTCTTTAAGAACCATTAATTCATGGATATATTGGATTTATGGATGTTTGAACTTGACTCTTACTCAAAATACTACCTTGCGAATTAACCCATATTATGCTGGAGTGGGTCACATGTCACAGGCATAATGTGGAAGACCAATATGTTGACGTTAATTATTCAGAATTTCAGTAATGTCATTGGATGCCACTGACAATCATGTATGAATATTGAATATGTACATTTTCATGAAGGAAACAAGAACACCGGTACGATACTACCTTGTTAGGAAGTGGCAGGACGAACCGTTTGTACGTCGGAATTCCAGGAGTGATGCTTGCAGACTTTTCTTTCAGATTCTCCAGGTAAAACATTTCATATAGGCTGTTGTCATTATAAGCAATCACATCAACTACCACATGTCCATCCTCTTCAAAAGCATTCACATGATGATATACCACCATTTTGTCAGTTTGGTATTTCAGGTCAACTTCTTTCTTTGTATGTCGATCAATGAGGTGAAAGAGGACCTGCAGGAATTTAAAAAAAAAAAAAAAAAAAAATGCACCAAGGGCTGTATTCAGAATCAGGTAACAGCATAGATATGTAATGATTCAGGTGACTCATTTCATCATCGTTCATTTTCTGTAACCGCTTAATCCTAATTAGAGTCAAGGGGAGGCTGGCGCCCATCCCAGCTGACTCCGGGCGAGGGCCTAGTCCACCCTGGATAGCTCGCCAGACCATCACATGGTGAAAACACGCTGACGGCTCTGCAGCTACTCTTGTCGAAAGTCCGCAATGGTTCTTCTACATGAACCTCACACCATAGACAGTGAGAGACATGACCCAGCTGCACTGGGGGGACAGTGGCAACTTGTGGAGAGTGGGGCTTGAACCCTCAACCTTAGGATCAGTGATCCAGCACCTATACCCCCAGCCCAACACTTCCCGGTGACTCATTTTGAGTTTGGCTGGCTAATACAGTGCTACATAAAAATAAGTGTAACCCACACTCCAGAAAGTGAAAGTGAGGCTGGTGGCGTAGTGGGTAGGGTTCTGTGCGCATGATCGGGAGGTTGTGTGTTCAAATCCCAGTTAGACCCCCCCACTGTGCTGAGACCCCTGAGCAAGGTCTCAACCACAAGTGTGCCTCTGTTCACCCAGCAGTATAAATGGGTACCAGTAAAATATACTAGGAAGGTAACCTGCGATGGACCGGCATCCCATCCAGGAGGAGTTGAACTGCTGGTCGCTTCACGCTACGGAAACCGGGGATAAGCACCGGCCTGATGAGCCACTAGGCTCGGGTGTAAAAAGGCTGAACAGATTTTACCTTTTACCTTCCACGGCATAATTGTGGTTTTTTTTGTTTGTTTGTTTTTTTTTAATGTACTTTTCAGAAGCAAAAGAAAAACAAACCAAAACAAGTTTTCATTGTTTTAATTTTCCATTTCAAAGCATGATAACAATGATGTCACCTGATTCAAGTAACTATGACAAATTGTCAGCCTGCACCATTGTCATGTCATATATTTTAATTTATGCAGTTAAAAAATTATCCTGAAGATGAGAAGCGTCTCGTGTTATGACGATACATCAGACAGTTTCCACCGTCATGGACAATAAGTCGTCATGGTAACGTATTCTGTATTTCTGAGTGCATTTACAGTCAAAAACGACATATAGTTAGTGATCACAGCAAAATGTCCAACACAATAGTGTGGGACTTAATTGTGGTATTGGATGGAATCAAGTGAATATGAACCCACCCCCCCATGAGCATATACAGTATATATATATCTCAACTCTGAATATAATATATATTATACCTCTTCAGGGTGGAATTTCATGCAGCTCGCCCAGCTCACACCTCTCATGTAAGCAGTTGTCATTTTGATAATGTCCAACTTTAGGGGTTGCTCAATAAAGATAAAGTAATTCTCCGTCATGCCAAAGCTGTGATAATAACTCGGGGTGAGAAGATTGCGGCAAGGAATCGTGGCTACTATCGCGACATTCTTCAAGGCCGGAGTCCAATCAGAGGCAGCTAAAAGGTATGAAAGTGGGTTATAAGTGAAATAACAACGAACAGATAAACATCAGGTCAGTCGTACCTTGAGTTGTGCAGAGTTTCACTGCAGGGACCTTAAATATTACATATTTTGTTTTTCCCATGTCTGCAATTGACGTGCCAATGTTGTAGCTGTTTCCTTCTTGATCATAGTGTGGGTGGGACGTAACAATATTTATGGAAATATACTTCTTGTAGTCCACCTGGACAAAAAGACATGAAGATTACAACACACCCATTGAGCCTACATATTAAAAAATATTTATATTATTCGATTAGTGAATATAACTTTTTAATTCGAGAGTATATCTCGCAAGTGTTAAACAAAAAAGTTTAAGATTAACTGAAGTTGTGCATGAATGATGAATTATGATGAATGTCCCTTATCTTAATGATCTTTTTTTCTTCGTGCTTACACAACCGCTTAGATAAGAACAGCCGATGAGTGTCAATGAGAAGTGGACATACAGTGTTTTATATATATATGCAGTGTAATTTATTTTATCCTTGTAAAGGGAAAGCTTGGACAGATTTAAATCTGCTGCATGTACACTTTTAGAATGTTGTACAGTCCTCTTGGGTAAAAAAAAAAAAAAAAAAAAAAAAAAGGAAAAAACCTCTGAACTACTTACAGAAGCACAGACTGGGCTGCATTCCAAAACAATTGTGAAGGGTTGGCATAGTTCTCGTTTTGGGTTTTATTTGTTTAGGAATAAGCAGTGTAAATATAGTAATTACATTGGAATTAAATTATAAACCAGGACTGGACCACACCTTTAACTGTAGTTCTAAATTAAAAAAAAAAAAAGCAACACTTTTTTAACTTCATATCCCAATGATAGGGGCAGTGGTGGCCTGGTGCTAAAGGTGCTGGATCACTGATCCTAAAGTTGTGGGTTCAAGCCCAACTCTCCATGGGTTGTCACTGTGTCACTGTGTCACAGTGCAGCCTACTGTGTTATCAAAGGCCGGCCATGTCTCTCACTGTCTATGGTGAGAGGTTCATGTAAAGGAACCATTGCTGACTTTTGACAAGACTAGCTGAAAAGCCGTCAGTGTGTTTCTGCCCTGCGACTGCGTGGTAAACTGTCCAGGGTGTATTCTGCCCTCACCCAGAGTCAGCCGGGATGGGCGCCAGCCTCCCCGTGACCCTAATTAGGATTAAGCGGTTACAGAAAATGAACTGATGAAATCTTGACATTCTACAAAGTCTTCTCCTGCAAATCTCAAAGACTTTCAATCATTCAGTTCAGGACTCTGGCACAAGGTAATATGGAAAAAAAAAAAAAAAAAATTCCTGATGCTCCCTGAACCACTCTTTCACCACTGAGCGCCAATTTTATATCCACGCTGCCAAGAAAGAACAAGTCATTCATTTTGTTCAGTTTTTTTGTTGCCACGTAACCATGCAACAACGTCATGGCAACTACATGTTACAGTCAAGGCTAAAGACAATCCAACAAATTATTAGAGTGCAGGACATTTTTTTTTCACGAGGCGATGATCGTAGAGCGAAAAAAAAAAAAAGAAAAAGGAAAAGTTATGGGAATGCCATGAGATTTTTGGTGAGAAGTAACAGTTTTACCTTGTCTTGTGTCTCCAAAGTCACTGGGTCAATTTTACGAATATAATTAGTTTCAGAACTGGCATAATAATCATTTCCATACTTGATTATGTTCCCATTACAATTGTCTGTGAAATCCGGTACAGTGTGGCTGAAAAGAGTGATCATTCTGGGGGAAAAAAATAAAAAATAAATAAAACAAAACAAAGCCAAAAGTAACGTTCATTCATCAGCGGTTCAGATATCAAATATAACTTGTTGATGATCAGTCAGGAGGATGATCAGGTTTAAGAGGACTGGAACGCTTATGTTGAGCAGAAAAGCATCTCAGAACACACATCATTGGTTCAGGTGGACCAGCAACTACAGCACTGAATAATACTGCACCGGACTTCACTCCTGTCAGTCATGAATAGGAATCTGAGTCCACAGTGTACACACCAAAACTGGACAGATGGTAACTGGAAAACTACCAGGTGATATTTTCCTGTTTGTGATGCTTATTGAGATGCTATTCTTCTCACCATGGATGTAAAGAGTTGTGCAACCCTCCTGTAAACTCGAACCAGTTCAGTCAGGTGTAGCAGTGTTTTAAAATGGACTATAAACCCTACTTGGTGAGCATGTTTTTGGATGGATGTGGATATGCCATGGTCCCCATTTCTGAAATCACAATTCTCTTGGCTTCATTGTTGCTGTTATACGTGTCACTTCTGAGAAATCTGCTTCTGTATGTAATCTCCCCTGTAAAAAGAAATTCATAGATTATATATCCAGGATTATCGAGTCCATTTAAATAATACCGTATTTTCCAGACTATGCGTCGCTCCAGAGTACAAGTCGCATTGGGCAAAAAATCCATAATAAAGGAAAAAAAAAAAAAAAAAACAAAAAAAAACCACATATAAGTCGCACTGGACTATAAGTCGCAAACTCATGGAAACTGTCTACCTTGGTTTGGAAATCTGCTGGAAGTTTATGTGATGGTTGTGATCCTCGCGCCGATAGAGAGGCGGTTGCGTTGCATGAAGCGGTAACACCAAGAAAGTCCTCGCGCATAGTCATTTCTATTCATCTCCTTGACAACTACCTGGACGTGAAGTCGCAACTGTACTGTTGACAAGCCTCTCCCTGATGCATGTTGCTCAAACCCCCATGTGTGAACTTGTTCTAGCTGTGACCATCTAACTTTTAGCCCGTGATTAGCTTTTAGCCTGCAATTAGCTTTTAGCTTGCGACTAGCTTTTAGCCCATGATTAGCTTTTAGCCTGTGATTAGCTTTTAGCTTGCGACTAGCTTTTAGCACGTGATTAGCTTTTAGCCTGTGATTAGCTTTTAGTTTGCGACTAGCTTTTAGCCCGTGATTAGCTTTTAGCCCGTGATTAGCTTTTAGCCTGTGATTAGCTTTTAGCTTGCGACTAGCTTTTAGCCCGTGATTAGCTTTTAGCCTGCGATTAGCTTTTTTTGTTGTTTTCTTCATTGCAGTATGTCCACTTTCCTGCCCTCTTGTTGCCTTCTTGTGGTTGTGAGTGTAAAAATAAACATGTGAAATTAAGTCTCATTATTATCACGAACAGAATTATACGTGATAATTTCACATATAAGTCGCTCTGGAGTATAAGTCACATCTTTAGCCACAGTATGAAAAAAAGTGCAACATATAGTCCATAAAATACGGTACTGTATCCTAAAAAAAAGCAAGTTGGAAAAACACTTAAAACAAAGTTAAAAATGAATTTCATCTTATAAAGTACAGAGTAATTCCTAAACCTGAGGTCCATCTATTTTCTATAGGAAAATGAAGGTATAAAATTATTACCATTATTGATGGTGAAACTATGCAAGAGTGCCATTCCATCAAACAAGTGATTATAAGATGTTTCTCCAAATGAGAAGAGACCTGGGCCATTTCGCACGAGGGTGCCCTGTAGCCACACAGGAGGAGACCCTGCATAAAAAAACATTAATTATTCTACATGCATGTCTGATTTTTAGATCAGATATCTAAAGATACATAAATCAGATAGAAGGTTTTTAAACGGTATACACATTAAACATACTGTATCCCTGAAACGGTCGCATCAAAAGCAGCAAAATAATCTAACAACACAGAACCAGCACAATATGACTGGTTTGCTGTCTTTGGATCAAAAATCAATACTCTTCTTTCTTCTTCTTCTTCTTTTCCTTTCGGCTGTTCCTTTTTTTCTCAGGGGTCGCCACAGCGAATCATTGCATGTTTTGATTTGGCGTAGGTTTTTACGTCGGATGCCCATCCCGACACAACCCTTAGCAAGGGGTAGAAACACGCTGACGGCTATGCAGCTACTCTTGTCGAAAGTCAGCAACGGTTCTTTTACATAAACCTCTCACCATAGACTGTGAGAGACATGGCCGGCCTTTGACAACCCGGTTAGCTGCACTGTGGGGACAATGACAACCTTGTGGAGAGTGGGACTCGAACCCCCAATTTTAGGATCAGCTCTTAGGCCTGGTGGTAAAGGGCGCTGGATCGCTGATCCTAAGATTGGGGGTTCGAGTCCCACTCTCCACAACGAGAGTGTTTATGTGAGTTTTGGTGCTCGTACAAAAACACCCTCTAAATCTATCCCTTTGGAAATAGAATTTCGGATTTTGCACGTTACAGAATACTTTGATCAGACTGAATAGATTTCAATCTGTTCAACATTCACATGTCTGAAAATTCTGTGCTTTCCAAAAAACCTTTGTGCAGTTGGACGCCATGAAATGCACAAAAAAAAAAAAAAAAAAAATTCAGCAGCAATCAACTGACACAGCCTGCCAATTGTAATATACATATAGTTAGGCCATAAGACCTGTATATCATTTTGAGGGATGGGTTTGACTATCTAATGACATAAACTTGATCTTATTTTATTTAACTTGAACATTTATACGAGGTGTCCCAATTTGTGGTTCTATTAGCAAAGCCATGCACACATAATAAAACAATTATTCGCCTCAGTCTCAGTGGATGTTGCTGAAATAATGTTCTGTCTCTGGGTCTACTCAGTGACATCTACCTTGCCTTCCATGTACAGGGATCCCTCGCTACTTCGCGCTTCAATTCATGCGGCTTCAGTGCATTGCATTTTTTTTTTTACATATTCATCGAAAAATAAAAAATAAGGAAATTAAGTTCGGGAAAATTTTGCAAAACAAGGCCAAGTATCCAAAAAAAAAAAAAAAAAAAAACCTCCAAACAAACAAAAACAAAAAGAACAACCCAAAACCTCCTAACAAGACTACTTACGTTTTAATGTGAGGTAAGCATCTAAGTGCGTGCACATCTGTATGTGTGTGTATTTATATTTTATCTACATCTTATGCATAATTTTTGAACGTTTTATTGTTCTTATAGCATTTATAGCATTGAATATGTATTTATTGATATTATATCCACATATACATGCACGTATATGTCAGTCGGGGGGGGGGGGGGGGGGGGGGGTGGGTATGTGATTCTACTTCGTGGAATTCGCCGGTCATGAGGGGCATCTTGGTCCCACTTAACTACGAAAAGTGAGCGATCCCAGAATAAATGTGAATTTTAATCTTTAAGGAGGCATAGATTATCATCATGGGTGTCCTTTGACTTACCTTTTAATTCTGCTTTGACAGGATCAGGGTGCTCCTCCTTGTTCTCTCCAAAACCATAATGCATCTTGTTTTTCTGACTGGCTTCTGGCTTCTGGCTTCGGGCTTCTTGGCTATTCAGAGTCGACTCACCAACTTTACTGGTTGCAAAAATTCTCTGCAAATTATTTGTGTCAGATTGGACTCTGCCCCAGTTATGACTAAAACTCAAAGAACCTTATCTCATTCCCAAACTGACTGAATTATCTCAGCTGGAGATTGTCAGGGTGAAGGTACAATCTCACCAGGGGATTTCATCGCATATGGTGTAAGGCATAGAGAATAAAATAAACAATAAAGGTTTCACTACACATATACACTTGAAATCAAAAGTCACATGCACTATGGCAAAAAAACAAAAAAACTTAAAATAAATAGCAACGCTATATAACACTTTTTCAGGATAATTTTACTTTATGTCAAGATTTGTAATGCACTATTCATAATTTTTCAAGAAATATTTCATCATTTTTGAGACAGCTAATATGCTTCCCAGTTTCAATACCATATGTCTCATATTAAGCACATGGCCATAAAATTAAGCAGTGCACTTGGATGCCATAAACGTGCTGGACAATATGAAATGTTCAATCTTTTCTGGTTCAGGGTGCAGTTTCATAAACACTATAAGGACTTCAAGTGCAAGAAACGCACAGGAAGGCGAGAGTGACACGTGCCAATCAGATATCTGATTGTTCTGGAAATGGACACACCCACAAAGCCTTCATTTCATTTAATGTTCTGAACCGATTTATCCTTTACAGTATTAGGATTCTAGGGAGGTTGGAGCTCATCTCATCCAACTTCAGTCGAAGGGCCACACCCAGAACAGCTCACCAGTCAACACAGTGAAAGAATAAGCAGTCCACTATGAGTTAGCAATAATAATAATAATAATAATAATAATAATAATAATAACAATAATAACAATAATAATAATAATAATAATAATAATAATAATAGTAACAACAACAACAACAATAATAATAATAATAATAATAATAATAATAATAATAATAATAATAAAATACAGTCCACTATAAGTTAGCAGTGAAAGAGAAAATAGCCTTCCAGTGTTTTCCTGAATAGTATTTTGTTGATTTAACAATAATCGAATGTTATGTCATGTTCGAAGCCCTGTAATAAAAACAAGGTTTGAAAAGCACTGAACATTAAAGGTGTCACATGTCTGATCAAACTTGTGCTAGTTCAGATACCTGTACTGGCGCCTCGCTTGCGGTGTATGCAGAGCTGCCATTCAACAAAAAACAACATCTCCAAGCTTTTGTGAGAAAAGGGGAACAACCGAAAGAAAAGAAGTTGCCCTGTGGCTTTCCGCTTGCGTCACTGAAAGTGCTGTGTTGTGAGAGATGCACTGTCAGACTGAAAACGTGAGACGGAGTTTCACTGATTTTTGCATTTCATAATCGAGTGCAGTTGATTTTATCATTAAAAGAGCAAATACAACAGAGTGATAACAGTTTAGTACGTATTGATTCAAAGATGACGTAATACTTTTAAAATGAAAGGATTTTGAAAGTGGTACTTGGCACAGTGGTCAGCGTGTTCATACTTTTAAACACACGTCATATGTGCAGCTTGCTTTCTACTGCATTGTTCTTCTTTTCCTTTTGGCTTTCCCCCCCCTCTTTTTTTTTCCTCTCAGGGGCCTTCACAAGCAAATTAGCATGTTTGATTTGGCGTAGGTTGTTACTTCGGATGCCCTTCCTGACCCAACCCTTTATCAAGGGACAGAAATAATCGTTCTTTTAAATCAACCTCTCACCATGGACAGTGGGAGACATGGGATTTGTCACGCCTTTGATAACCCAGTTAGCTGCACTGGAAGGGGGGGGGGGGTCTCGAACCCCCAACCTTAGGATCAATGATCCAGCACCTGATATTACCAGGCCACCACCCCTAGCCCCTAGAAAACCAAAATAATCTATAAAGTACACAGTATGAGAATAAAATAACAAAACTAGATAATAGCAAGTACAGGCGGCCCCCAACTTACGAAGACCCCTGCGTACGAAATCCCCGGGTTACGAAAAACATTTTCTTGCGTTTCCGTCCCCGAGATACGAAACAACCCCCTGTTATGAAAAGAAATTCAAAATTCAAACGTGTCAATCAAAATTTTCACACTACACACGAGTTGCTCTCTCTCATTGGCTGTCTGTCAACATCCCGCCCCGCTGGCCTTCCAGATAGAGACAGAAGGAAGCTTCACTCATTAGTTTTTAGTTTAGTGTTTTAAGTTGTTTTAATTCAGTAAATTTTTAATAAATGTGGGCGCATTTGAGCTCATCTGGAATTCCGATCCCTCAAGGAATCAAATTAAAGTTGAGTTTGTCAAGCAGGGAATGCGCTTTGAATTCCACATCTTGTGGGCGTGGCCCACAGCGCGCGTGCGTGAGAGAGATAGACAGAGAGAGAGATAGAGAGAGAGAGAAAGAAAGAAAGAGAGAGAGAAAGAAAGAGAGAGAGGTGTGTGTGTGTGTGTGTGTGTGTGTGTGTGTGTGTGTGTGTGTGTTATAATAAAAAAATTAAAAATGTTTAATAATGGTTTAATTAATAAATATGTTAATAAAATGGTTTAAAGGTTTAATAAATTATTTTCTTTTACTTTTAACACATATTTCATACAAAATTTGTGTACTTTTATCATTTTTAAAGGGTTTATGGGGTTTATCCAGTCCAAAGACTGGAGCCTTGGAACAAATTAGGCGTTTAACATGTAAGATGCGACCCCTACTTACAAAATCCCCGCATTACGAAAAAGGCTCTGGAACGGGTTAATTTTGTAAGTTGGGGGCCGACTGTATAAATAATATATAAAATAAAGATTTGGTAACAACTCGTTATGCAAATGTAGAATAACAAATATAATAAATGTGATAGAATTTAGCTGAATTGATAGGATTTTTTGAATCAGTAGCTGTCATAAACTGTGTTTGCCATTTCCAGTAAAACATTATCCACTCAGAATAATGATTTTTAACTGTGGCCTTCTTTTCCTTTCGGCTGTTCCCTTCAGGGGTCACCTCAGCGAATCATCTGCCTCCATCTCACCCAATCCTCTGCATCTTCTACACTTACTCCAATTACCTTTATTTCCTCCTTCACCACACCCACTGCACCACTCTTTCTTTCTTTCTTTCTATCTATCTATCTATCTATCTATCTATCGATCTATCTATCTATCTATCTATCTATCTATATATCTATCCATCTATCTATCTATAATTTAGTCAGAAGAATTTCTTCTTCTTTTCCTTTCGGCTGTTCCCTTCAGGGGTCGCCACAGCAAATCATCTGCCTCCATCACACCCTATCCGCTGCATCTTCTTCTCTTACACCAACTACCTTCATGTCCTCCTTCACCACATCCATGAATCGTCTCTTTGGTCTTCCTCCAGGCCTTCTGCCTGGTAGTTCCAACCTCAGCATCCTACTACCAATATACTCACTATCCCTCCTCTGTACATGTCCAAACCATCTTAATCTAGCCTCTCTGACTTTATCTCCAAAACTGTGGCCCAATGGAGATTATTATTACATTACTCTCAGAGTCCAGAAACATGCACATTAGGCTAATTGGCTCTTCCAAATTGCCGCTAGGTATGACTGTGAGTTGGCTGGCCCTCCAGTGGAACTGCCGTGTTGTTCGACGCTTACCTCGCCTTCACCAGAGTCAGCTGAGCTAGATCCAGCGACTTGAATAGGATCGTGTCAAAGCATACATACTATAGACACAAACACTGATTGGTCACCCAGAATTAACTTTAATCAAGAAAGATCTTAAAGCGTACAACCAAATTTCATTCAACGACCCACTCTTTTTCCAAAAATACAAAGTTCACTTATTAATTATACACAGTATGAAATATCAATTTTATTCCCTGAGCAGTTTAAACATAATCTTAACAGTCACCAGATAACACATAGAGGAATGGTTATAATTCAGGAGTAACAGAAGTACAGAGATCCCTCACTTTCTGTGGTTAATGGGGACTGAGACCCCACCGCGACCACCGATTTTCGCGAAGTAGGATCGACCCCCCCCCCCCCCCTGACTGACGTATACGTACATGTATATGTGTATATAATATCAATAAATACATATTCAACATGTACAAATCCGTCAGTCAGAGGAGTCGATCCTACTTCACGGAAATCGGCAGTCGCGGGTTGTCTCGGTCCCCATTAACTGCGGAAAGTGAGGGATCCCTGTATTGTAGTAATAAGTCAATGTAGCTACTCTTGTCGAAAGTCAGCAATGGTTCTTTTACATGAACCTCACACCATAGACAGTGAAAGACATGGCCGGCCTTTGATAACCCAGTTAGCTGCACTGGGAGTAGACAGATGTTAAAGTTAAGATAATGTATTTTCCATGCAAAAGAAATATACTTACACCGAACCCTATACTACAGGAGTATAGCGTAAGCACCATGATTAAATAAACAGTTTAGTCAATTTTATTTCAGTTCAGGAATTACTCAGGGATGAAAAGACCATGCAGGTCCAGGTGAACCGGTGCATTCACTGTGGCTCGAGCAATCTCCTTTAAGTTCTTTGCATCTAGCACCAACATAAATGGAGACTTTTTGGGGTTGACTGAGACGACCAATGACAAGACAACACCTGAAAAGAAACCAAACGTTGTGCTAGTCACCCACTGAGAACTATAAGTTCGAGGAAATTTCTTTAAAATGTGTGCGCTGCATTCATGATGTTTACCGTCATCCTCATCCACAGCGCCTGGTGATGCCACAAACTTTGGTTCTGATGGGTAGCAATCTTCTTCGAGCCATTCGAGGTGTGTTTTGGTATTTGTATCGACTTTTGTAATCTGAAAAGTGTTCAAAAACAAAATTAAGTGTCTATAATAAATATTAAGGATGTTACTGAACACAAATACATTCTGTACAATTAGTAATGTGGAATAATGTGTTTTCTTACAAATACAACATGAAGCTCTTCATAAATGCTTAAGCTGGAGATCTGCATTGCTACAACGATCAAATATTGAACTTGGGTTGATTCGTAGTCAAAGATGGAATTCACAGACCACACCTTCTTCAATTTTGATTCCAAATACGGTTATGGATATTTGGCAAATACAAATTTTTCTCTTTAGGCCTAATTTTTTTTTTCTTTTCCTATACTGTATTAATCTTGCAAGAAAAATTATTGCTTCTTCATTCAACCCATCCAAAGTGAGCACACACACACCAAAGCCACTTCTCTACCCATTAAATGGCTGCCCAATATTCTAAACAAATTATTGGTTGAGTGTTCAGGTATAACTTGGCTTACGTCGTTAATTGGTTCAAGGAGAAACGACATCTGTTGAAAACGACTTAACTCAGATTAGCTTGTCTCTAGGCTAGCCTAGGCTAGGCTACACCAAATTAACTTGTATAATATTATGTATAAGTAAATAGACAGGGATCCCTCGCTACTTCGCGCTTCAATTCATACGGCATCAGTGCATCGCAGGTTTTTTTTTGTTTTTTATAATTCATCGAATTAAAAAAATAATAAAATTAAGGAAGAACAGGGGAAAAGGTTCAGGGTAATGCCGCAAAACAAGGCAAATTATGCAAAAAAACCCCAAAAAACCCTAAAAACACTCAAAACAAAAAAACAACCCAAAACCTCCCATCAAAACTAGTTACATTTTTGTGAGGTGCACACTTGAGTGCGTGCACGTGCACACACACGTGCATCTGTATGTGTGTATATTTATATTTTATTTACATTTTATGCATTATTTTTTTAATGTTTAATTGTTATTATAAGCATTTACAGCATTGAATATGTATTCATTGATATTATATACACATATATCTACATATACGTCAGTCAGGGGGTTGGGGGGGGGGGGTATTGCTACTTCACGGAATTCGGTGGTCGTGGGGGGGATCTCGGTCCCAATTAACTATGGAAAGTGAGGGATCCCTGTATACATATGTATAATTTGCCGGAGCTGCCACTAATTCAGTGCTTCTCAAATATTGGGGGTGATTATATGATTATAATTCAGTTCAGTTCATTTTCTGTAACCGTTTCATCCTAATTAGGGTCACGGGGAGGCTGGTGCCTATCCCAGCCAACACAGGGCGAGCGCAGAGTACACCCTGGACAGCTCGCCAGGCCATCGCAGGGCGGAAACACGCTGACGGCTTTGCAGCCGACTCTTTTTACGAAAGTCAGCAATGGTTCTTTTACATGCCTCACACCATAGACAGTGGGAGACATGGCCGGCCTTTGATAACCCAGTTAGCTGCACTGGGGGATGATTATAATGATGTGAATTTTATTTATTTATTTATTTATTTTCAAAATCAACATATAATGGAAAACGACTTAATTTGAGGTAGAGTATACCTGTACACTACATGGGAACATGCTCAAATGGCATAATCCCTTTGGTCCGTCCAATCAAAGTTTTAAAAGTCATTATTCCGAGTGGATAATGCTTCAACTGGAAATGACACTCACAGTTGATGATGGCCACTCCTTCAGATTCAGAAAAATTCCATCCTAAAAAATATTAGGAAAGCTACACAATATGGCCCGCATGTTTTTAAAAGTAAATAAAATACTTCTTTCAATCTGTAAATAAGTTACCAAAGATACCAGTGACAGCAAAACCCTTACAGTTTCCTGAGTTATAAACTTAGTACATTTCTTTGTTTTTATATGTTGTTCACTTTAGAGTGGTTTGCACAGCAAAACACATTCTGAACAAAAATAAATATATGGTGGGGGGAAAAGATTTCAGCCAAGGGCGGTGGTGGCCCAGTGGTAAGGTGCTGGATTACCGATCCCAAGGTTGGTCGTTCAAACCCCACTGTCAACGGTTGTCATTGCTGTCTCCCCAGGGCAAATAACGGGGTTATCAAAGGCCGGCCATGTGTCCCACTGTCTCTGGCGAGAGATTGTAAAAGAACCATTTCTGACTCTCGACAAGAGTAGCTGCATAGCCATCATTGTGTTTCTGCCCTGTGATGACCTGGTGCACTGTCCAGGGTGTACTCTGCCCTTGCCCAGAGTCAGCTGAGATAGGCACCAGCCTCCCTGTGACCCTACTTAGGATTAAGTGGTTCAGAAAATGAAGAAATGAATGAAGATTTCAACCAGTATATAATCACATTTTACTTTTGTATACCAAGCCACAGAGGATGCTACTACAGAAAAGCTACGTAAAGCTTGCTAGCCACTGCCATGGTTACTTTCTTAACAGGTGAACCAAACAACAACCGGTTCACTGAAGTACATATGAGATACCAATATTTTTGTTGCATTGCACCCATAAAAATTCACTCGACATCAGCAATTTTTATTAGATACACCTTAATTATTGTTATTACAACTTGATTACACCGTCTCTGTCAGGGGTCAGGAACCTATGGTTTGCGAGCCAGATGTGGCTCTTTTGATGACTATATCTGGCTCTCAGATAAAACAGATGGTCTTTCTGAACAAAATAACAAATACATAATTTCACTGTCATTTAAATAAAAATACAAAAAAAAAGCCATCAAATAAAACAAAAACAGATGAATAAATCTCGTGCATTTAAATCTATTCATCTATTTTCAATGCCACCTCACTGTGGCGTACATCGGAGAGCCAATCCTTTCTTTACGCCAGTGTGTGGGCGGGTCCGATAACTTGAAACTCTAATTTTATTGGATTACAACAACAACCACAGACTGCGTGTGTTGATCTTGAGTAAAGAGGTAAATTTCCCTCATTTTTGATCAGCTCATTTGCACGAAGCCAAGCACAGCTGGCAAGCAAACACAAATGGACAGACATGGGAAAAACTTCAACGCACAGACCAGCTGATTGCAAAAACTTGGGACACGCTTCCTGTCACATAAACACTGCAGTGTGAGTCCTGTCGTATTGACCATGTTTGGCTCTACATACGCATGCAAGCAGTCCCTCTCACCTGAAAAACATCAAGACCAACCTGCGGTAACGTTTAACAGATGGAAGCCTAAATGCCTGCATGAAGCTGAACCTCACCCCATATCAACCAGACCACAAAGCCATCAGAAAAAACCATGCAGCACCAGAAGTCGCATTAATAGTAAGAAGTATTTTTCTTATTAATAAATAACTTCGTTATGACAATGTCGTCTCAAATAAATTCAAAGTCTTATTATACTCTCAAATTGTTGGTCTTCTTTATCAATTTAGTTGTATTCAGTATATATATATATATATATATATATATATAAGAAGTATTTTTATATATAAGAAGTATTTTATTTATATATATATATATATATATATATATATATATATAAATAAGAAGTATTTTTATATATAAGAAGTATTATATATATATATATATATATATATATATATATATATATAAGAAGTATTTTTTTATATAAGAAGTATTTTTCTTATTAATAAATAACTTCGTTATGACAATGTCGTCTCAAATAAATTCAAAGTCTTATTATACTCTCAAATTGTTGGTCTTCTTTTTCAATTTAGTTGTATTCAGTATATATATATTATAAAATGTCTTTTTTTTTGGCTCTCTTAGTCAAAAAGGTTCCCGACCCCTGGTCTGTATCATTAGTGGAAAGGTGTTCTTGGGCAACCATTGCCAAGATATGGAACTTCATTTATCAACAGCTCAGCAAAGTTATCCATTAATGGTTTTATAAGCCAAGAATTATTTGAAACTATAAATACATGCCATATGTAAAATATACATGCATGTACTTATGAATGCCAATTATATTTTTATGAACTGTAGCATAGAGTCGAGGATATCAGGTGCCCAATTATAGTGATATTACCTTATTTGTTTTTGATGTCCAATCTATTACAGAACCGTAGAAATATCTGTACTTCTTTCCATTGTACCCGTAGTTGATTCCAGGCATCTCTAATCCTGTAGAAAAATAACAAACCGCACTGCACATCCAATGTCCAAAGCTGAACATATTGTACTATTGCTTGTCATGTTCTAAATGCTTGATGAAATAAATGACTTAAAAACAAGTTAAACCTTATGATTCGAACCTTGAAACAGTGTTTCTGGGGTACAGCTCACAGAACCGTCCTCCTGAAGCACCGCTGCAGCTGATGTGCCCTCGAGCCTCACAAGGTTCTTACCCAGTGGATTTCTCTACAATGCCAGAACAACAACACTCTTTTTTTTAATCCATTTTCTCCCTCATTGTATTTGTATCCAATTCCCACACATCAGGTATTGCCTCCCCTATCACACAACCACTATCAACCACAAAACTATTAAATCATACACACGCCCACTCTGTGACATGCAATGTTATCCCCCCACCTCTTTTCAAAATGCGGCACATGTGCATTTTGGGGCGGTCTAACACGCTCAGAGGGAAAACGCTATCCACCCTCTCATACGAATGAGCTCACAGATGCCCATGATTGGTTGGCAATTGCTGTGAGAGACAGTGGAGTGAGCATATGCCTTCCCTCCCATCTGTGAGAGATCGGCCAATCAGCTCCCATGGACTCCTGGCCACGGGCGGCTGTGGCATTAAATGGGATTCAAACTTGCGATCAAGAACACTCTTGATACAAGTTTTAAAACATTTCCGTGGGGCTGGTGGTGTAGTGGATAGGGTGCTGGGCTCATGCTCGGGAGGTTGTGTGTTCGAATCCCAGTTAGACCCCCACTGTGCTCACACCCCTGGGCAAGGTCTTAACCACAAGTGTGCCACTGTTCACCCAGCAGTATAAATGGGTACCAGTAAAAATATACTGGGAAGGTAACCTGCTATGGACTAGCGTCCCATCCAGGAGGAGTTGAACTCCTGGTCGCCGTTATGGAAACTGGAAGCACCGACCTGATGAGCCAATTGGCTTGGGTGTAAAAAGCCCAACTGACTTTACCTTAAAACATTTTCAGGCATATTATTATTATTCGTATTGATAATGATGATGATGATGATGATGATGATGATGATTACCTTCAGGTCAGCATTGACCGGAATGATATATCGCTGACACACAGCTGGAGAAAGTTCCCTGATCATCTCAATGTATTCCTGTGTGCCCCGTTTCATGCTGTCTATGTAAAAAAGGTCATAGAGCTTGCTGTCCTTGTACGTGATCAGGTCGAACACTATATGGCCGTCCTCCTCGTAGGCATTGATGTGATGGAAAACCACAAAAGCATCACCGTAGAATTTAGTATTCACCGCCACCCCTGTCTTCCTGTCGATGATGTGAAACAGTGTCTATAAGGAAGCAAACAAATAGATTATTCAGCCCCAGTGAACCATTTCAAATTTCGCAGTGTTACAATGCAGAAGTGAAGTGGGCATGTAATTACATGTAACAGTGGGCATGTTTTTTTACCATGTAATTATATGTGAGTTCCATTTGATGTACTCATACTTCACTGCATTCTTTAAAACAACACAATTTGTGCAGCGAAGCATGGCGGTTTCTTCCAGACATTTTCTACAGATCAGTGGGCCGAATTCAACGATATACAGTATTCTTCGGTAATTACCAAATAAAATTTCTAAGGAAAATCAGATTCGTAACAAATTCTAAAAACCTCAGATTTATGACTGCTGTGTCCGATTGTCTTCGTGAATTAAAAAAGCATGCGCCACTCGCATTCCTTATAATATTTGAAAGCCCCATAAGTCCCCATAAATGAATACGGGGTGTGCAAACACACAAATATTCTTGAAGACAAACGCATTGGAGTCTAAATTCAGTTCAGTTCATTTTCTGTAACCGCTTAATCCTAATTAGGGCCACAGGGAGGCTAGCGCGCATCCCAGGAATCGCTGGGCGAGGGCAGAGTACACCCTGGACAGCTTGCCAGGTCATCGCAGGGTGGAAACACGCCGACGGCTTTGCAGCTACTCTTGTCGGAAGTCAGCAATGGTTTTTTTACATGAACCTCACACCATATACAGTGAGATATGTCTGGCCTTTGATAACACAGTTAGCTGCACTGGGGGGACAGTGACAAGCTTGTGGAGAGTGGGACTCGAACCCCCAACCTTAGGATCAGCGATCCAGCGCCTCTATACCACTAGGCCACCACTGACCACTGGAGTCTAAGTGGAGGACAAATTTTTACCTCCACTGAAGTAGAAATGCTGCCGCAGGAGGTAATTTCCTGAATGCAGCAATGCGGTGGGGGGGGACACTTACCAGTGTCTCTCCCCCTCATGCCGGTCCCAAGCCCGGAGAAATGCAGAGGGTTGTGTCAGGAAGGGCATCCAACGTAAAACCAATGCCAAACATTTATGATGCAAATCGGAAGTATTACCCCCATACCGGATCGGTCGAGGCCCGGGTTAACAACGACCGCCATCAGTGCTGTCAATCAACAGGGTGCTGATGGAAATTGGACTACTGTTGGTCGAAGACGTCGAAGAAGAAGACATGAAGGTCGTTGGAGTCAGAAAAGAAGATGCGGAGGACAGGGTGAGGTGGAGGCGGATGATTTGCTGTGGCGACCCCTGAAGGGAGCAGCCGAAAGTAAAAGAAGAAGAAGGAGGTAATTTCCTGATGAGATATTATATACAGTAGTATGAATAGTGACTAAAGGTTGTGGCTCCTGACGCGCTAAGTGGCGTAGTGAATGTGCGGTGAACGCACACCACTGATGAAATAAATGAGACCAGTGTTTTGACCCAAAGTCAGAAAGGCCATGGGGGAAAAGCCTCAAATACAGGTTCAGGATTCTGGCAACTGCTGTCCTATCCACGCCTTCTCTGGTAGCGGAACAAGGATCTTGGATTTGAGTCTCAGGCTTGGCGGGGCCTATCCATGTGTATGTATGTTCTTCTCGTGTTTGCAATGGCTTCCTCTGGGTACTTCATGTCCGGCATACTGTATTGCAAAATTTGGCGCAAGGCGGAGTGTGAAAGGTTGCATATGTTGACCCTGCAATGAGCTAGTGAGCTGTTCAGGGTGTAGTCTGCCTTCATCCAAAGTGGGTTGAAATAGATTTGTGCATTCCTGTGCCCTTAGTAGGAGTAAGCAGATCGGCAGATGGATTGACATAATCTACCCTTGGCAGGAAGCTGTTGGTGTTGGTGTCACGATGGTTGTTAAATAGTCTGTTGGGCTTTTTACACCCAAGCCTCGTGGCTCATCAGGCCGGTGCTTAACCCCGGTTTCCATAACATGAACCTACCAGGAGTTCAACTCCTCCCGGATGGGATGCTAGCCCATTGCAGGTTACCTTCCCAGTATATTTTTTACTGGTACCCATTTATACTGCTCGGTGAACAGAGGCACACTTGTGTCCAGGGGTCTTAGCAGAGTGGGGGGTCTAACTGGGATTTGAACACACAACCCCCTGATCATGAGCCCAGCACCCTAACCACTACGCCATCAGCCCCTCGTGTTCACGGTAGGGAAATTTAATTTAATATATTGTACGGCCAGTAGATTTATAATCTCAAGAACTCACAGGAGGATGCGACTGATAGAAGCCTGTTGTATAACTAGCCAAAAAAGCCCAATTCAGATAGTACCTGAACATCTGGGGTACCTGGTGGAAGTGCGGGGCATGTGCCCCCAGTGTCAGCTCAAGGTATTACACAGCTCCATCAGAAAACGAAAGAAGCTTGGAAGTCAGTCTACATGAATAAACCTGTCTGGGGTTCAGATAATTTTTTTATAATACAAACCTGTAATTTATTCGACTATAAGTAAATATGCCGTTGGACAGAATAGTGAACGAGAAGGACTGAAGAGGAACGGTGAGGTTACAGGGAGCGGAGATAAAGAAGGTGGAGGATTTTAAGTACTTAGGCTCAACAATCCAGAGCAATGGAGAGTGTGGAAAAGAGGTGAAGAAGCGTGTGCAGGCGGGTTGGAATGGTCGGCAAAAATGCAAGGAAAAGTGTACAAGACGGTGATGAAGCCAGCGATGTTGTATGGTTTAGAAACAGTGGCAGAGATGAAAATGTTGAGGTTCTCTTTGGGCGTAACGAGGATGGATAGGATCAGGAATGAGAACATCAGAGGGACAGCACATGTAAGCGGTTTTGGAGACAAAGACAGAGAGGCGAGATTGAGATGGTTTGGACATGTGCAGAGGAGGGATAGGGAGTATATTGGTAGTAGGATGCTGAGGTTGGAACTACCAGGCAGAAGGCCTCGAGGAAGACCAAAGAGGAGATTTATGGATGTGGTGAAGGAGGACATGAAGGTAGTTGGTGTAAGAGAAGAAGATGCAGAGGACAGGGTGAGATGGAGGCAGACGGTTTGCTGTGGCGACCCCTGAAGGGAACAGCCGAAAGAAAAAGAAGAAGAAGAAGAAGAAGAAGAAGTAGTAGTAAATATGCCATTCTGCCAGTTTTAAAGAAACATAATCTACAGTATATGTCATGAAGATATGTATGTATAATGTTTAATGTTTAGTAGCATCATTTTGAAAAAAATTATTGTGGTCAGAAAAAAAAGTCGCAACAATTAGGGGGAAAGAAAAAAGCGAGTTTGCAACATAATTTGAGGAACAATGTGTGTATACGAATGTTCTTTTGTGTTCGTAGAGTCCATTCATAGCCAAGAACAAATTTCATGTGAAAAAAAAATTAAAATTAAAATAATTTTGGTTGAATACCAGAAGCTTCATTAAGATTGAGTTATAAAGTGAATATTTTTGTAAGACATATTGGTGAATGAGGCCCAGTGCACATAAGCCTACTGCATACTACTAAATCTAGACTCAAAACTAAAGAGCTGAATGTCATAAGAGCGCGCAGCCAAAGGTCACACCAATCTGACAGAGAATCTGAAGCAAGATTTGAAATTTTCTATTCACCGCTGAGCTGCTACAAGTCTTCAGGTGTGCACCTCTGACAGGCGAGAATCCCAATTAAGTCACCTTTACTCGGGTTTTAAAATTGCAAATTGTGTATAGATTATTATTATTATTATTATTATTATTATTATTATTATTATTATTATCATCATTTTCTGTAACCGTTTAATCCTAATTTGGATCGCGGGGAGGCTGGTGCCATCCCAGCCAACTTCGGGCGAGGTCAGAGTACACCGTGGACAGCTCACCAGGCCATCGCAGGGCGGAAACACGCCGACGGCTTTGCAGCTCCTCTTTATGAAAGTCAGCAATAGTTCTTTTACATGCCTCACACCATCGACAGTGAGAGACATGGCCGGCCTTTGATAACCCAGTTAGCTGCACTGTGGGTATTATTATTATTATTATCATTATTATTATTATTATTATTATTATTATGATAAATTACATATATTATTAGGTAACAGCTTTGCTTACAATATCATCTTGATCATAAATGAGGCACTTCCCCCAGGTTTCTCCTCTGATGTAAGCTGTGGCCAGTCGGATGATATCCAGTTTGAAAGGCTGCTCAACAAAGATGATGTAATGTTCTGTCATCCCAAAGCTGTGGAAGTAGCTCGGGAAGAGTTTTGAGCGGACAGGAATGGAGCAAATTTGTTGCAGGTTTTTCAAAGCAATCTTGTTTCCTATAATATATAAATAAGTATGATATAGAAATTAATTAATAGAAATGCAATGTTTTCAGGTATTATAATAATAACAACGATAATCACAGTAAGAATGATTATTATCACTATTATTATCATTATTATTATTATTATTATTATTATTATTATTATTATTATTATTACTACTACTAATAATAATATTAATATTAATAATAATAATAACGATAACCCGATCTCTCTCTGCTGCATATTCAGCCGACAACATATTATTAATCTTAACTGATGCAGTGCGTACCTTCTCACTTCGTAAACAAATATGTAAGGATAGGTATTAGAAAGTGATGGGCTTGTCAGGGTAAGAAGGGAAGCATATGAACCGATGTACCCATCATGCATAATAGCGACTGTTCCAACTGCTGGACGTAGTTTTCTGATCATGCCGAGGTCATGCCGAGGCTCAGTAATGTCAGGCGGTAATGATATGAAGTAAGCCGATGACCCGAATGTACCTCCTGACCAGGTTAAACATTGGTGATGGCACAAATCTAAAGTCTTGGGCTCATGTCGAGAAAACCTGTTTTAGGGAGCATGACGAATCATTTTCACACATGAATTGGTACCACAGAGTCATTATTTGAACCCTAATGAAAGTGGTTGGGGTGTGGTATGGTTTTCCCATCACTAACACGTGATCGGTGAAAAATTAACACAACACGCAACTGAATTAAACATTTAGCAAAAACAAGGCCATGGTGCACACATGCTGTTCATTCATTCATTTTCTGTAACCGCTTAATCCTAAGTCGGGTCGCGGGGAGGCTGCCACCCATCCCAGCCGTTTCCGGGCGAGGGCAGAGTACACCCTGGACAGCTCGCCAGGCTATCACATGGCGGAAACAGGCCGACGGCTATGCAGCTACTCTTGTCGAAAGTCAGCAGTGTTTCTTTTACATGAACCTCACGCCATGGACACTGAGAGACATGGTCGGCCTTTGATAACCCAGTTCGCTGCATTTACACAAGTGGGCAACTTTCTGATGCTGGGATTTAAACACCAATCTTCTGAGCAGTAACCCAGAGTCTTAAGCACTGAGCACCTCTGCAAAGTACTTTATTTATTTATTTATTTATTTATTTTCTGTTTCAGGGCAGATTAATTGATTCTGAATTTTTTTAAAATCTGTTTACGAGCGGCGTGGTGGCGCAGTGGTTAGCACGTCCGCCTCTCAGCAAGAAGGCCTGGCTTCAAGTCCCTGCCTGGGTGTTTCTGTGTGGAGTTTGCATGTTCTCACCGTGCTTGCATGGGTTTCCTCCGGGTACGCCGGTTTCCTCCCACAAGCCAAAACATGCACAGTAGGTTAATTGGCTGCTCCAGATCTCTCCTAGGTGTGAATGGTTGTGTGAGTGTTGGCCCTGTGATGGCTTGGCAAGCTGTCCAGAGTGTATCCCTCCCCCCACCAGGAGTCGTTTGACATGGACGCCAGCCTCCCCGCGACCCAGATTAGTATTAAGTGGTTCAGAAAATGAATGAATATCTGAAAATCTCTATGTGGAGCATCTTCCCTAAATCTCCCTCTGCATGTTGTTTCTATAGAAACATCAATAATAATATATTTGTGATTTGCCTTGGAGCCAGAACTACAACCAGAGCTGCTGATGGAGAAACCGTCTTCTGATTAATCTCAATCAAGAAAGCAGGAGCAATATGGTTTAACATAATGTATTAATTTAAGAGAGTCAAATCATTCATGAGCCCGTCAGTTACGTACTTTTGTTGTCCGTGACATCTGAAGCACTTGCCGGCACCTTGAAGATGACATATTTGGGTCCACTCAGTGCCATGATAGCAGTGCCCATGTTGTAAGTATTTTTCTCATCATCATAGTGAGGATGTGAAGTTGCCAAGTTCAAAGCAATATGGTCCCTGTAATTGACCTGAGACAGTTCAAAACACAAACCAGTTCCAGATATTTTCTATTACGGGAAAAAAAAAAAAAAAAAAAAATCCAAGACATAATAATATTTGAATTTACTCTTCCGACAGTGTCAAGAGTCCCTGGGTTGATTTGGTTGATGTAGTTTATTTCTGATGATGCGTAGTAATCATCTCCATATCTTATAATATTCACAATGTTATTGTCTGTGAAATCACCAATGGTGTTGACCAGATACGTGAACGCTCTGAAAAACAAAAAAATTGTGACGTGCAACTGATCCAGTCTTTTGCAAGAAAAAAACAACACAAATAAAGGTTGCCCTTACCTTGAGAATATATTCTTGCACGGATCAGGATGGGCCAGGGTCCCAAATTCTGACACCACAATCCTGTTCGCAGTAATGTTTTTCATGTAAGTCACACTTCTGAGGAATTTGCTCCTGTAATATACATCACCTAGCAAAAAACGTTATAAATACATGGTTTGTATGCACAGAATATGCTGCGATACAAGTTTCTTTCAGCATGAAACCACAAAATGGCGCTTGATACCAGAGAATACAACAAATTACACCAATTTTTATGGTTAAGAAACAGTGGCGCTGAGGAAAAGACAGGAGGCGGCGTTGGAGGTAGCAGAGATGAAAATGTTGAGGTTCTGTTTGGGAGTAACGAGGATGGATAGGATCAGGAATGAGGACATCAGAGGGACAGCACATGTAAGCGGTTTTGGAGACAAAGTCAGAGAGGCTAGATTGAGATGGTTTGGACATGTGCAGAGGAGGGATAGGGAGTATATTGGTAGTAGGATGCTGAGGTTGGAACTACCAGGCAGAAGGTCGAGACGAAGACCAAAGAGACGATTTATGGATGTGGTGAAAGAGGACATGAAGGTACTTGGTGTAAGAGAAGAAGATGCAGAGGACAGGGTGAGATGGAGGCAGATGATTCGCTGTGGCGACCCCTGAAGGGAACAGCCGAAAGGAGAAGAAGAAGAAGAAGAAGAAGAAGAAGAAGACAACAAATTACACCAATTATTATTATTTAAAATACAGCAGCTGACCTACCCTGTTTAAAAGTGAAACTGTGTATAAGAGACAATCCATCAAACCAATGTTTATAAGATGTATTACCAATGGAGAAAAGACCAGGTCCATTTCGTAAAAGTGTTCCCTGAAGCCATGGAGGGATTGTACCTACAGGAACACATAGTACGAAGCCATTAATTTTTAGAATTATTATTAATTAATGATCGTTCACAGTAACGTTCTGGTAACTCCTGCAGTGGTACTGGAACCCAGTTGTATCGGCACTTGCCCTTCCATTGGATCCTTCTGGTGGTGCCGAGAGGGGGGACTTGCTGCTTGGGTAACAGCCTGTCCTCCATTACTCCCTACCCCGACTCTGCACACTGGAGAGTATCACCAGCCGAGATACCAGCCAGAGCACAGCTAAAGTCCTTCGGGTCTGATGGAGGCCTACTACTACTACTACTACTACTATTAATTAAAAAACATTTATTATCTCACATCCCATTTTTTACTGGAGAATAATAATAAAGATATTTTCACAAATCTTTCCCAAAGATATTTCGGATTGGATCACAGTTTTCCCACGACCCTGACAGGTAAGCGTACAGATATTGGATAGATATTATCATTCATTCATTTTTTGTAACTGCTTAATCCTAATTAGGGTCACGGGGAGGCTGGCATCCATACCAGCCGACTCCGGGTGAGGGCAGAGTACACCCTGGACAGCTCGCCAAGCCATTGCAGGGTGGAAACGCTGACGGCTATGCAGCTACTCTTGTTGAAGGTCAGCAATGGTTCTTTTACATGAACCTCTCACCATAGATAGTGAGAGACAGGCCTTTGATAACCTAGTTAACGGCACTGGGGGGGGGACGGTGACAACCTGTGGAGAGTGGGACTCGAACCCTCAACCTTAGGTTTAGTTATCCAGCACCTTTACCACCTGGCCACCACTACCCAATTCAATTAATTGAACTGCTTAATCCTAATTAGGGTCCTGGGGAGGCTGGCGCCCATCTCAGCCAACTCTGAGCAAAGGCAGGGTACATCCTGGACAGCTCACCAGGCCATCGCAGACTATAAAATATCATAGAAATAATTGTGCAGTGACCAAGAGAAGTGTTAATTCAGCATGATAGTATATGTTCAATTATTAACCGTATTTCTGATAATGCACCCACACATCTTCTCACAAAGCTTCGTGATAAGATTTCACGCAAAAGAATTTTATAGAAGTGATCTATGGTTATTTTAATGCAAAAGCCTTTCGGTTAAAAGAGATAATCAATTTTATTCAAATATTTGAATATTTTTTGTACTGTATACGTATGTCATGATTCTGCATATTTTCGCCACTAGGGGAGCTGTTCTGTTTTTTGCTTTTTTTGTTTACTGTGTTTTTTTTGTTTTTTTTTTCCATTTGTCTCTCCAGGCTGACAGGCATGGCCTTGACTCTGAACTCCTCTCCCAATTATCTCCACACAACTGTCCCTCATCTACTCTCCCCAGTGTTGGTTCATTGATGATGTTGTCACTACCTGTGATCCTGTCTACACCAGGGCCAAGATCATTCTGCTTGTTTGTCTACCTGTCAGCCTCCCTCCAGTTTTCGGTTCTGTCTTGTTTCTGATTTTCCTCTGCCTGGGAGGCTCGGAATAAAAAGTCTAATTTTTCTCAGCTGCACTCAGTCTCCTGTAGTCCTGTGTTTGTGTCCTACCTTGTCTGCCTGTACTGTGACAATACAGTATATACATTTTGTGCTTTCTTTTCAAGACATGTCAGTCATTAATTTATTTTCTGTATTGCTTAACGCTAATTAAGGTCGCGCGAGGGCGGGGTACACCCTGGACAGCTCGCCAGGCCATCACAATCAAAACTCACACGATCATTAATAATCACTCTCACACCTATGGATGATTTAAAACAACCAGTTAACCTACTGTGCACGTTTTTGGCTTGTGGGAGGAAACCAGAGTCTCCGTAGGAAACCCACACAAGCAAGGGAAGAGGATGGGGGGAGAGGGGGGTATGCAAACTCCACACAGAGACACCCAGGCTGGGACTCGAACCCAGGAACTTCTTGCTAATGAAGCTAATATGCTAACCACGACGTCGCCAAGCTGCGATCCTCGCACTTATTTTCCAACCTTGATACAGGTCTTCTTATTTACTGTCACTGTATCGTCTTCTATCTACTGCTTATAAACATTACATAAGTCTGTGTGTATATGCATAAGAGCCAGAGATGAATTTTCACAAGAGCAGACAAAGATTTCTACGTCTATACATTGACATTATATTATTCACACAGTTCGAAGTTGCAGCATAATCAACATTGAAATTTGCATTCAATAAGACAAGATATATTCAGACTAATGTGTGGAAATTTGTGCCTTACATCAATATTATTCTTAAAAAAAAAAAAAAAAAAAAAAAAAAAAAAAAAAAAAAGAAATTTCTATGAATAGTGGTTTATAAATATATGTCTTATAGCATGTACTTGTAGCTTATGTTTCCTTATATGTAATTGTATAGACTAATTATATCTGGAATTTGCATGAAGAAGTCCTGCTGTAAAAACACACACACACACACACACACACACACACACACACACACACACACACACACACACACAATGAACAATGTGCTACAAAGTGTGTTTTTACTGCTTGTTTTCCAAAGACATATTTATTATGTAATCCAATATATTTATATTTATATTCCCTATACATTTATTCAATTTATGAATATGCTCGATGAATTACTTTGTTCTTACCAAACACCTCTGCTTTGACCGGTTCTGGTGTCTCTGTGCCACCTTTACAGAGTATTGCTTCCATGATGAGGACTGATCAGACTGAGGCTTGCTCGAGCGGAAATTTATCTCTTTTATCTTTTAACTTTGACCCTTATTACCAAATAAAAAAAAAAAATAAAAAAAAAAGTCATCGACCGTTCTTTGGTAATCATTCATGTGTTTCCTGTCTCACATTGCAGTATAATCATATCATATTCAATTAAAGACTTCATATTGAGGTTATAATATTGTGAAGAACATAGTGATAATGTTCTGGGCAGGTTTACGTTTTCTGTATATCTCGTTCAGGCATGGACAAAGTACTGTGGGGTTATATTTTAGTGAAAACAGACAATCTATCAAAGTCACAATCCATTTAAAATTACTGTATGCAGATATAAAATTACTTTGAAAGTGAGATTATCTTTTATTCCGATTTTAATATTTTCAATGATTTGTTTCTAACTATGCCATTTTTCTTGAAAACTTAATTCAGTCTATTACTGTTTATGTTGATTAATGCTCCTGAATTTGCAATTAAAATAATCAGAAATAAAATATAGTGTAAATATCTTGTGTATACAATTAGCTGAAATTGAAATTGCTGGTTGTAGATTAGACAATATTTCTATCGTAAATCCTTGCCATATCTTGTTCAGGAAGCTGGAAACACGACAAGTTTCACTCGCATTAAAAACTCTTGCTGTCCTCGTGTGGAATTGAGATGTGGAGCATCAAAAAACTGTTCATCATTGCTACAGAATGAACAGAAATTACAATAAAATGTTGTAGATGTTGATAAACAAGGTGAAAATTTATAAACAATTACATAACGGTAGACCGTTTTTTTTTTTTTTATATATTTTATAATACAAAGCCGATTCTTTATTCCAGATGTTCCTATTCATCTGCCACTGGATATTTCAAAATATGACATAATTTGTATAGCCTCATCCAAGCATTACCAAAAGCAATGTTTACCTAACTTTCCATTAGCACAATGCTTCTCAAACAGTGGGGCACCACCCCCCACTCCCACCCCACCCCCCACTCCCACCCCCCCTTGGGGAGCGCGGTATGATGCTGAAGGGGGTGCGGTGTGATGTCGGGGGAGCGCGTATGACCCTGGGTAACATGCTTTTCTGGAATAGTGTACAAGAATTAAGTGTAATTGCACCTCCACTCCAGTAGTTGGTAATGGCGCTCTCATTGTCACGCTATAGTGTAGCGGTTTTTCGCACGAGCAAACGATATGAAGTGCAGTAAACAACCTCTCAAAAACCAACATGGAAAATTTTCTAATAGGAACAAAGATTTTTTTTTTTTTCAGGCACGTCGGTGCACTTTAAATCTTTTCTATTACAGATTAAAAACAATTTTAATAAACTCTATTTCTTTTTTTTATTTTTAATGTTAATAAAGATACAGTGTTATGCAGAGGTGTACTAATAACAATTTTATAGGCAAATTATAATATTTATAGTTGTGCGTGGGGCAATGAGGGCTGTGAAATGTTTTTTTTCTTCCTAGAGGGGGCGCCACAGAAAATAATTGAGAAGCACTGCATTTGCATCAAAAATAGGCTAATTTCACCCATAATATTATTGTTATCCTAAATTTTCTGAAGTATGTTTTTTTTTTTTAAATTACTCGACAGATTCAAAAATAAACAAAGGCATTTTTATATATTTTTGTTTACTCTAGCGTGGGGGTCCCGAACCCCTGGTCTACAGACTGGTACTGGTTCGTAGATCGTTTGATACCGGTCCACAAACAAAATCTTTCATGGTACAAATTATAGGGTTTTTTTTTTATTAGCGCTTCCAAATCTTATTTTGAAAAACAACTATTTTTGACATTGCTACAGAAGCAGATGACAGCCACCAAAACAAGACTACGGAGTAGACTCTAACCGGTCCACGGAAACATTTTCATAGATAAAACTGGGCATTGGTGCAAAAAAAGGTTGGAGACCACTGCTCTAGCGTATTCAAACTTTTTCCTGATGTCGGGCCCGGAGTTTTTATTGTATGATTATTGATGGTTTGTGTAAATACAGAAAAGAAAAGAATAGTCATTCATGTATTTTCCACAATGATAACTTATGATAGACAATTAAATAAGTAGCCTCATCCGCATAGATACTGAAATATTTCTGCTGGTACTTGGCACAAATGTTCCAGATTCGCTAGGTTTTGTGATTCTACAGTTTGGGCCAGAAAGAAATCAGCTCCAGCCTCTACTTTATCCACAACTGTTTGTCATGGAGGATTTTCCCTATCGAGTGATTAATTTGAAAATAAATCTGTATTTTCTCTAGTTATGGAAACATTTATTCATGGACTAGTGCAAGCAGGGCTGAAAGGAGATAGTGACGTGTTTCCAATCGGGATAAGATGACGGGTACAGTTATTAGGATACGGTTTCTTCACCATTTTTTATTTTTCTGAAGCGTGGAACTGTTGAATCCTGGTGCAAACTAGCCTTAATTATAAAAAGATTTAAAAAAAGATTTTTTAAAATTTAAGAATAGAGAGTAATTGTCGGATTATTATTTACTCAATATAGTAGAGACGCAGATGGATAAGAGCAGGAACAGAGCAGTCAATTACTCAGCACTCTCAAAATACATCTGTTTTTATGTCGGGGAAACCTCAGTGCGCATTAGGCAGTATCAGATTAATAATCTTAATCCATTTCTGGTTGTTTAATGGAAGAAATAATTCTTCAAAAGAGTTATACTTATCCTTATAATTACACAATCAACCTCCGCCCAGAGTTGGCTGAGATGGGCCCCAGCCTCCCCCTGACCCTAATTAGGATTATGTGGCTTAGAAAATGATTGAATGAATGAACGTATGAATTAAGTATAAAATGCACTGCTGTGGCCATCACTTGGGTCACTCGGTTGCATCTATATCAACCAACAACAGGCAAAAGTGGTGCACACCCTGAATATAATTTTTTGGGGGAATTCTCCAAGTTGTTTAATGGACAGTAAATTTAGTTTTATTAAACGTCTGCGGTGGTGAAGTGGTTAACATGCTTACCTCACAGCAAGTAGCCTGGGTTTGATTCCAAGCCCAGACATTTCTGCGTGAAGTTCTGTGTACTGTAGTTTGTGTATGTTCTTCCCTTGCTTGTGTGGGTTTCTTCCGGGTACTCTGGTTTCTTCCCACAGTCCACAAGCATGCACAGTATAGGCTAATTGGCCTGTGTTCAAAATCACCACTAGGTGTGAGTGTGAGTGTGAACGGTGGTCTGATTGTTGTGCCTGTGATAGCCTGGTGAACTGTCCGGGGTGTGCTCTGGAGTCGGCTGCAATGGGTGCCAGCCAGCCTCCTAATGACCCTAATTAGAAATAAGTGGCTGAGAAGATGAAGGAATGAATGATTGATACACGTCTGATCCTTTTCCTCTGGTAGTGCTAATTTATTATTATTCTTAAATATACACGTATGCAAACTTCCAATTCAACTTCTGGTCTTTGATAACCCAGTTAGCTGTACTGGGGGGATTATGTAAGAGAAAAGGGAACGATATAACACAGTACTTTGAATTACAGCTGCACCGATTAGATATCACAGGAAGGTCAGTCATGATTTGTCTCACCTCTTATCTCGACCTGTGCAGGCTCTGTTTTGAGATGTTAAAGGTTGTCAGAAGAAAGAATGCTCCGGTTTACATGTCCGCCATTATTGCAATGTTCATGGACAATTCTTCTAATTCTAACAAAAAAACAAACAAACAAACAAACAAAGCCCTCCCCGAAGCTCATGTAATTACGTCGTCTTTTGTCTGGTACTGACGTCAGGCCCCTTTAAATATAAATGTTTGTCAAACGATGTAAGAGAAGAGATGAAGATGGATACACGTATTCTGTCCTCTGTCTTACTCTTATTCATTCTCAGTGTCAATACAGCCCATAATGAAGAAGACACCCAGCCCCTGTTCTGTCTGGAGCACCAAAAAGCTTTTGACGGCTCCTGCTATGAGTTTGTAACCCTGCAGCGCAGCTTCATCGAAGCTCAAAGGTGGTGTGAGCGTGGCGGTGGACACTTGTCCTTCATTCAGAATGATGAGACACAGCAGTTTCTCCAGGGACATTTGCAGTCAGAGCAGGACTGGTGGATAGGACTGGCACCTGCCTCCTTCAACCTCAGCATGGGTTCAGCCGCCACAGAAGGCAAGTGATTTTGTCTCAAGTAACATAGTCATTTGTGGGGCCCGTAGCATAGTGGTTAGGGTACTACGCTCATGAACGGGAGGTTGTGTGTTCGAATCCCAGTTAGATCCTCAATGTGTTAAGACCCCTGGGCAAGGTCTTAAACACAAGTGTGCCTCTGTTCACTCAGCAGTATAAATGGGTACCAGTAAAAATATATTGGGAAGGTAACCTGTGATGGACTAGGGTCCCATCCAGGGGGAGTTGAACTCCAGGTTGCTTTAGGTTATAGAATATGAAAAGCCATGGGCAAGCTTGAAAACTCATATGTCAGGTGCTCCTCCGAATGTAGGCACCTGTCGCAAGTGACGTATGGTGCCTGTGAGACAATGCACAGCTTATTCCGACTTCTGATCTTTCAAGTCAGCAAGTGAACGTTGAATACTTGTTTAGTACTCAACCTTCACTTGCTCACTTGAAAGATCGGAAGTCCGGATAAGCCGCGCTTTGTCTCACAAGCACCATACGTCACTTGTGACAAGCTACTACATTCGGTGGAGCGCCTCACATATATTCCCTATTCTCTGTCCTGAGCATGGCCCACAGGAACCCATGCAAGGGGTCATATTTGCTGGGATGTATGTCTATGAGTAGCCTAATTTGTTAAACATGAAAAGACCTTCTCCTGCCAGAATATTTAGTGACTGTGTAAAATTTTAAAATAAGATATCAAATAGCAAAATAGAATCAAAATAACCAGCGGATTGGTGCAGCCACTGCTGTAAAGCAGAGCTTGTACAAATCCGTCGTGGTGAAGAGGGAGCTGATCTGGAAGGCGTTCCAACCCTCACTTCGGGTCTCAAGCTTTGGGTAGTGACCGAAAGAATGGATAGAGATAACTGAACTGAGCTTCCTTTGCAGAGTGGCAGGGTTCTCCCTAAAAGACAGTGTGAGAAGCTCAGTCATTCAGGAGGAACTTGGAGGAGAACCGCTGCTCCTCAGCTTTAAGAGGAGCCAGTTGATGTGGCCGAGGCATCTGGTTAGAATGCCTCTCGTATGCTTCCCTGGTGTGGTGTTTCGGGCATGTTCAACCGGGAAGAGACACCAGGGCTAATCCAGAACATGCCGGAAGGACGATGTCTCTCAGCTGGTCTGGGAACACCTTGGTGTCTCCCTGGAAGAGCTGGAGAAAGTGACTGGGGAGAGGGATGTCTGGACCTCACAGATTTAACTGCTGCCCCCATGACTCAACCCCCGGAAGAAGAAGATGATGATGATTGAAAATATACTATAAAATAAAACATGCGTATATCAAAATACTGTATTGTTGCATGAAAATACTTTTCTAAAGGCGTATGAAATCACCTTCCATTCCAGATCTGCATGATGATAAAGGATGTGATGGTCACCAAGAACAGGAAACCAACAGTTTTTTTAATGATCTATAATTTTAACACAATTTAGTCACTTCTCTGCCTTTTGACTAAAACTGAGGTCACTGAGATTTCTCTTTGGTTACGTATAAATCTTCCTACTAAGGATTTCCGAGGTCAGGACCCTGAGGCGGACATGGAATGGTATGATGCTCAAGTTCCTCATAGTTCAGGTGAAAATTCTTTGCACTCTAATAAGGATTTCCCTGGAGCAGAAGCTGAGAGGTGATTGGTTCCTTTGTGAATTTCCCACCTGGAGTGAGTGAGTGAGGGAGTGTCTGTCTGTCTGGTGTCTGTCTGTCTGTCTGCCTGTCTGTCTGTCTGTCTGTCTGTCTGTCTATCCATCCACTTGGTGTTTGGTAATGAAGGGCCAATTCTGGCTGACTCAGGCTGATACTGATTCATTGACGAACAATAGCACCTTTATATATAACAACTAGTTTAAAAATAATTATTAATAATTTAATTGTTAATCAAAAATCTAATAATAAATTATGTGTTTGTCCTTAATGCAATGGTATGAACATCACTTGATAAACAATTAATATGTACATTTATGCACTTTATTTAGGAACTCTACTTTTACCACTCAGGCAGTGGTGGCCTGGTGGTAAAAGGTGCTAGATTGCTAATCCTAGGGTTGGGGGTTCTAGTCCCACTCTCCACACGGTTGTCACCCCCCCCCCCTCCCCGCGTGCAGCTAACTGGGTTATCAAAGGCCGGCCATGTCTCTTACTGTCTGTGGTGAGAGGTTCATGTAAAAGAACCATTGCTGACTTTCGTAAAGAGGAGCTGCAAAGCTGCCTGGCGAGCTGTCCAGGGTGTACTTTGCCCTCGCCCGGAGTTGACTGGGATGGGTGCCAGCATCCCCGTGACCCTAATTAGGATTAAGCGGTTACAGAAAATGAACTGATGATGAGGTTGGTACGGTGACATAGTGGTTAACACCACCTCACCGCAACCACACAAGCATGGGAAGAACATGCAAACCGCACAGAAATGCCCCAACCGAGCCCAGGATTTGAACACAGGACATTCTTGCTATGAGGCGGGCATGTTTACTGCTATGCTGTTGTGCCACGTCATTTGAAAAACACTATTCAGCTTCAACTGTTTCACTAATTGGTTATGATGTCATCACGTAAACACGTAAACTGTATTGTACAGTTATTTTAAACGACACGAAAACAATCCTCTCTTTCGTTTTTGAAACTGATCTGATGGTTTCTGTCAAAAAGCTTCCTGTAAGAAGATGAGTTTGCAGTGTCAGTGGTTTTAATGGGCTTTATCTCTCTTGCTCTGCCTATTATTAGTCATGTGTCTGTATGCCCACCAGCCGCAAATGCCAGTTGTATAATTACACATTGTTGTGCGTGTTACAGATAACTCTTGGTTTGTTTAAATCATTCACCGAGGCCTTAAATGTGTCAGTCTCTTTTATTGGTTGGACAGTCTTTTGTTCCGATGCATAAACAAGCTAACATTACCGTTCAGACTCTGGCACAGCCCCTATCGTGCTGCCAGTGTTTACATGCTGTTATGTTCCTTTCTTTACAGACTCATTATCATTGGATGAAAACAACAAATCTTTTGTTCTCAGGTCTTTTCTTACTTCAGATTTAGTCCCATACATCGAGTATAGAAAATAAATATCCCCTTTCAAAACATTCACATTTTATTGATTTGGAGCCTGCAATGAAGAAACATAAAAAAAAAAAAACATGGCTATCAATGTATGTAACATAACAGTCAGGTGAAAGATTAATAGCAACAGTATGGCGAGAGAGAGAGAGAGAGAGAGAGAGAGAGAGAGAGAGAGAGAGAGAGAGAGAGAAAGGGGTCATAGAATTTATAAAGGCATATTCTTGTTCACACCTTCATACTTGAGATCTTTTGACAGTGCCTTGCCACCCATGGTTGGTTGACTGCTTTCATTTACACTTTCATTTTACTGACTGGCGGAAGTTACACCCTGGATACAACCTGAACAGGCCACACGACCATGACAGGGAAACAAACACAACTGTTCACACTCAGACTTAGGACATCTTTGAAACAGTGAATTAGCCTAATGTGCATGTCTTTGGACTGTGGGACGGGCCCATCTCAATGCAAAGCAGACGTGCTAACAGTTACATTTTAAAGGTTTTTACCTTTAGAGATGTACAGAGATCCTACAGAGAAGAAGTGTACAGAGAACAAGAAGAAGAAGAAGACAGAGATCCCTCACTTTCCATGGTTAATGAGGACCGAGATCGCCACCCCCGCCACCCTCACGACCGCCACCCCCCGTGACCGCCAAATTCCACAAAGTAGGATCGACCCCCCCCCCTGACTGACGTATACATACATGTATATGTGTATATAATATCGATAAATACATATTCAACACTATCTGTCTGTCTTCCTTTCGGCTTTTTCCCTTTTCTCAGGAGTCGCCACAGCGAATCATCTGATTCACACGTTTGATTTGGCAGAGGTTTTTATGTCGGATGCCCTTCCTGTCACATCCCTTTTTTTAGCAAGGGACAGAAACACGCTGACGACTTTGCAGCTACTCTTTACGAAAGTCAGCAATGGTTCTTTTACATGAACCTCTCACCATAGACAGTGAGAGACATGGCCCGTCTTTGATAACCCAGTTAGCCGCACTGGGGGGGACAGTGACAACCTTGTGGAGAGTGGGGCTCGCACCCCCAACCTTTGGGTCAGTGATCCAGCGCCCTATACCAATGCTTATAATAACAATTAAACATTCAAAAATAATGCAAAAATAATGTAAATGAAATATAAATGCGCACACATACGGGCACGTGCACACTCAGATGTGCACCTCACATAAAAATATCAGTAGTTTTGTTGGGTTGGTTTTTATTTTTATTTGTTTGAGTTTTTTATATATATAATTGGCCTTGTTTTTGGGGCAATTTCCTTAACTTTCCCCCTATTTTTCCTTAATTTCCTCATTTTTTTAAATTTTCGATGAATATTTTTGAAAAACCTGCGATTCACTGAAGCACAAAGTAGCGCGGGATCACTGAATACACATTTGAGAACTGATGGTGTTGTGATTGGTTTTCAGATGGGATGATGTAATCAGTCATTTGTTTTTATTATCACCCCAACCTCATCATGCACACGCACACGCACGCACACACACACACACACACACACACACACACACACACACACACACACACACACACAGTTGATACAAATGAACCCATTAATCAGCTAGTGAAAGGTGGTGAAGTGGAGGAGGATCAGGGTATCATGTTGGGGTTGCGATGTGTTTTGGACCGATGAAGTGAGGCAGGCCTGTGGTCTGCTGGTCAGAAATGTCATAATGTCGTATATTTCATTCTACATAAATATTATGGAAATTGCTGGGCTTCCATATCACAAACGAAAACTAATTATTGATCATTTAAAGGCCAAATAAAAACCTGAAAATGTGTTAGTATCTCTTGCGTTGTGAACTGGACACGCTCATATTTGGTGGCCCAGATAATGGTGGCTCGGTTCTCCTTCCTGGTAACTCCGGATCAGTGAACTTGAGCCTGTTAATGATCAATAATTAATTTGAGTTCGTGGTAGGGCGTGCCAACAATTTGCATAAGATTTAAAGAGAACTGAATATTCGATATTATGACAGTTCAGACCAGCAGAACATAGGCCTTCGTCCTAAACACACAGCATCCCCCACTGGCACCTGATACCCCAATCTTCCTCTACATCAGTGCGAGACAGGAAACTCGGGTCAGAAGCATGATCCAGTGGGACAAATGCATAACATCTTATGATCTTTGGGAGTCAGGGTGCCTGTACCGCATGTGTCACGGCAAACATAAAGCTCCACTGACCGACAGTCAGAGTACACATTTTTGAGTGAGTTGGTATTTTTCGGGTATTTACTAATTATGAACGTAAACACACTCCTCCCTCAACTGTTCTCCATGTTCATTTATTTATCTTTGCCATGTTACTGGGTGTGTGGCTTCTGTGGCATTATTATTATGGGTTATAGCTTGGAGGTTCCTACACATACTCCAGTCAACAAAATACTGTATGTTCAATTTAAATGAAAAACATGCTTTAATTGCATTATGCGTACAATAACTTCCAGTGGGGTCAGTAATCGTGGCACATTTGATGAGATAGAAAATCTGTTTTGTTTTGTTTTTTAATAAAACAGGTTACATAAATTGTGGAAGGTAATGTAAGTCATGCACGACCAGCAAAATTCCACTTTGTTTCTTGCATTTATAGGTTCCTTGTCTTGGCTGGACGGATCTGATGTGAGTTACTCTAACTGGTTTCGTGAACCTGAGCACGGAGAAGCTTGTGGTTACATTTTGAAAAAATCCGGATTTCAGTGGGCATCAACCAAAAACTGTAGCCAAGAGTTTCAATCTATCTGCGAGTTTGGTAAGTTTTTATACCAACACATGCAAGCCTCTGTGTTCCATTGTACAAAAATTCTTAATAATCTCATTTGTTGCAGAGTCAAAACATGCTCTAGCCTGTTGGGAACACAATGCTACGCTACAGTGTGGCTCTGGTCAGGTTATCAAGATTGATGACAGTTTCTATGGAAGGAAGACTCTGCACTACTGCAGGACTGGACACTTTCCACATCATACGCCCTTCCAGGAGGAGTGTAGTTGGGTCGATGTAGTGGATATGGTGTCAGGTATGAATGGAAACATGGTAGAAATATTTTAAAATACTAATTTTGTTAGGGATTCCTGTACACAGGGATCCCTCACGTTCCGCAGTTAATTGGGACCGAGATCTATGCCGTAAATTTCCACGAAGTAGGATCAACCCCCCCCCCGACTGACGTATACGTGCATGTATATGTGTTCAGTTCATTTTCTGTAACCGCTTAATCCTAATTAGGGTCACGGGGAGGCTGGCGCCCATCCCAGCCAACTTCGGGCAAGGGTCGCCAGGCCATCACAGCTCGCCAGGCCATCGCAGGGCGGAAACACGTCGACGGCTTTGCAGCCTACTCTTGTCGAAAGTCAGCAATGGTTCTTTTACATGCCTCTCACCATAGACAGTGAGAGACATGGCCCGCCTTTGATAACCCAGTTAGCTGCACTGGGGGGGGACAGTGACAACCTTGTGGAGAGTGAGACTTGAACCCCCAACCTTTGGATCAGCGATCCAGTGCCCTATACCACTAGACCACCACTGCCCCTATATGTGTATGTAATATCGATAAATACATATTCCATGTTATAAATGCTTATACATACACATATACAGACTTGTGAGCAAACACACTCAGATGCACACCTCACATAAAAATGTAAGTATGTATAGGGATCCCTCGCTACTTTGCGCGTCAATTCATGCGGCTTTAGTGCATCGCGGTATTTTATTTTATTTTTTTAAATATTTCTCGAATAAAAAATATGGAAATTAAGGAAGAATAGAGGAAAAGGTTAAGGATAATGCTGCAAAACAAGGCCAATTATGCAAAAAAAAAACCTAAACAAACAAAAACAAAAAACAACCCAAAACCTCCCATCAAAACTACTGTACTGTACTTACATTTTTGTGAGGTGTGCATCTGAGTGCGCGTGTATTTATATTTTATTTACATTTTATGCATTATTTTTTTAATGTTTAATTGTTATTATAAGCATTTATAGCATTGGATATGTATTTATTGATATTATATACACATATACGTGTGCGTATACATCAGTCAGGAGGGGGGTGGGGGGGTTGATCCTACTTCGCGGAATTCGGTCGTCGCGATGGGAACTCGGTCCCAATTAACCGCGGAAAGTGAGGGATCCCTGTAGTTTTGATGGGGGGTTTTGGGTTGTTTGTTTTTTTGTTTGTTTGTTTTTGTTTGTTTGGGGGACGGGGGTGGAAATTATTTGCCTTGTTTTGTGGGATTTTCCTTCACTTTTCCCCCTATTCTTCCTTAATTTACTTATTTTTTTAATTCAATGAATATGTAAAAAAAACAAAAAAAAAAACATGATGCACTGAAGTCGTATGAATTGAAGCACGAAGTAGCGAGGGATCCCTGTATATATAGTCTCCGTCTTAGCTGACAGCAGTGCAACAGGATGTGGTGTTTTGCTGCCCTTCTGCTTCAACATTCAGATGCTTTGTGTTCTGAAATGCTTTTCTTCATGGCATTGTTTGTAAAGAGTGGTTACTGTAGTTCAGACTCGTCTGACTATTCCCCTCTGACCACTCTCATCATCAATGTATTTCTTTCCACAGAATACTGCTCACTAAATATTTTTACACTTTTCTGTGTAAATTATAGAGACTGTTGTGACAGGCTCAGCCTGTCTGTTTGGTCAAGTACATCAGCAGGTATAACGTCAGCATCATCAACAATTATTCTGTCTTAGGTAGTGTCACTGTGTTACTGTCCAATGCATTCCATTCGTCCAAAATCCAAAAACACAGATTTTAAAAAAATATTCCGTCATTTTCCGTCATTCCGTCATTTTCATTCATTTTCTGAACCGCTTAATCATAATTAGGGCCAGGGGGAGGTTGGTGTTAGGCCATAGCCTACTTTTCAATAATGCACATAAAAAAATGTTGGGCAAAAGAAGAAGGAAAAAAAAAGCTTGTACTCTAGACAGTGATTGTATCTGTAATTGTATCTCTTGGCCTATATCTGGATGATATCAGACTGTGTACGATTGCCACAGGTTGGCATGATGGTGGAGTGAATAAAATGTCTGCCTCACAGCTAGAGAGTCCTGGATTCGAGTCCCGGTCTCAACAAAAAGGCATTTCTGTGTGTAGATTGCATGTTCTCCCCATGCTTAAATTGGTTTCCTCCAGTTTCCTTCCATAGTCAAAAGGCAAGGGCATTAGGCTAATTGGCTGTTCCATATTGCCCGTGGATGTGAGTGTTCTTCTTCTTCTTTTCCTTTCGGCTGCTCCCTTCAGGGGTCATCATAGCCAATCATCTGTCTCCATCTCACCCTATCCTCTGTATCTTCTTCTCTTACACCAACTACCTTTGTGTCCTCCTTCACCACATCCATAAATCTTCTCTTTGGTCTTCCTCTAGGCCAGGGGTGCTCAATCCTGCCCCTAGAGATCTACCTTCCAGATGACTTTACCTCCAACCCTAATGTGGCCCATGTGACATGTAAGATCCAGTCAGGTCTTGATTAAATGATTGGATGGTGAGATGGGCATGATTAGGGTTGGAGGGAATGTCTTCTGAAAGGTAGACCTCCAGGAGCAGGATTGAGCACCCCTGATCTTGGCCTTCTGCCTGGTAGTTCCAGCCTCAGCATCCTACTACCAATATACTCACTATTGTGTCCTCTGTACATGTCCAAACCATCTCAATCTAGCCTCTCTGACTTTGTCTCCAAAACATCTTCCATGTGCTGTCCCTCTGATGTGCTCATTCCTGATCCTATCCATCCTCGTTACTCCCAAAGAGAACCTCAACATTTTCATCTCTGCTACCTGCAGGTCTGCCTCCTGTCTTTTCCTCACCACCACTGTTTCTAAACCCTACAACATCGCTGGGTGTGAATTATTTTTGTGTATGTGTTGGCCCTAGGATGGACTGCTGAGCTGGTCTGGGTGTACCCCCACCTTTGCCCAGAGTTGGCTGTATAAGGCTTTAGCCTCCCTACAACCATAGCAGGATTAAAAGGGTTGCCAGATAAATGAAAGATTGATTACTATTGCCACATGACTGGCTGATGGGAAAATCACATCAATGAGTCCAACTAAGAGAGTTTATGTGTTTATTTGTAATTATTATTATTATTATTATTTTCATTTCTCCAGGGCAGTGCCATGGGCTGCAAGTATGCCAAGCTGTAGCAGAGGTAGCATCCATTGGAGAACCTTGCCCAGGATTTGGAAGCTATTTGTCAGTGGATTACCACTGCAAAGATGGTCAGATTCCTTTCTCAGTCTTTACCGGTCTCCTTGAGACCGCAATAAAAAAATTACAATAATAAGTCGTTGTAAATATATTTAGATAGGTTAGATATTTTGATATGGTCAGGGTTACAAAGGCAGTTCTTATCATGGTGCAATTCAAGCAGTTATTGAGCTACAACATTTAATTATCACAGCTATATCTGATGGTACGTGCCATATCGCAGTAATATAAAGTTATTGTTATATTATAATGTTTTAATGTTACTATCTGAAGGACCAGAGCAGGAAATTGTATTCTGGTTGTCTTGGAAAAGAAAATAACATTCAGATCTGACGTGGACTTCTACCTTTTACGTATATAATAACGTTGTTGTATTGCTTATAAGGTCTTCACCTACTGGGTAACAGTGAAGCTGCGGTCTATGATAACTTCACCTTGACAATAAAGTGGTTGCTCTACCCTTTCCAAGGAAATCTCACATGTGATTTGAATGCCGGTGATGGACACACCATCAACCCCTACCTGCCTGAAGAGTATTTTCCAAATATCTTTCTAATTCTAGTGAAATTTCTTTCAGAATCCATTAATGTAATACAAAAATAAGATTAATTCTACTTTCCTTTTAGGTTACAGAGTAATATAGTTCACAGGTACCAACATGCTGGAGTCTACACTGTTACAGTAGAGTGTAGCACCAGCGAATGGCATGTGGCAGCTCAGAAAACCATCACCATCCAAGAACCTGTTGGAGAATTTAGTACAATTGTGTGCCACAGCTTAAATCAGACAACAACGAGTGACAACTGCAAAGGTCTTCACCGTCATGCAATGACAATCCAAGTGCAGCTAAATGCTGGTAAAATATCCGCTTCTCATCATCGACTTCGTTAATGAAAACCCCAAAAGAAATATATGTAAAGCCGCTTTAAAATGACCACTTTGTTCCATCAGGTACTAACATTATATATAAAATCCAACATGGGATCACTGAGCTTGTCCGCTCTTCTGAAATCAGAGGGATCATTCCTCATAACATCACGATATCTCAAGAAGCTTTACAGATGTTGGGATCAGGATGCCATCAACTCACTCTCCTGGCCTCCAATGCAGTGACAGATCCAGATAAGTCTGCTCCTCTGGAACTTTGCTTGGTGGAGCTAGTGGAAGGTCTTCAAGTTTCTGGAGGATCAGAACAGAACTTGTGCTCAGACTCAACTTTATATGTCAATGTAACTCTGGACAATGGTGCTCCAGTTGAGCTGCTCTTTTTGGTATCGGGGGATAATGACAGTTTTTCAGAGATCCATCAGATGCAAAATGGGAGTTTACAGATGTTCAAGTTCTCCAGAAAAATAAAAGGTACTGTTCAGAGTTACCACGGTGGGTCTTTACATTATTAAATCTATTCTATCTTGGTAACCAATGAAAGTTCCTGTTACAGGTCAAAAGCAGGTAAAGGTCAAGGCATGGAACCTGTTTTCATCAATGGAAGTAGTTGCTGGAGAAACACTATTGCACTGCCAGGTCAACAACTCAGTATGTAAAAAAAAAAAAGGATACCTTCGTGTCATCATAAAAGCAATGCCATATATCAATACGAAAAAAAATTTCCATCTTTTTAGACTGAAGATCATGTGGGAGAGCAAAATGGCCATAACTTGATGATCACTGCAATTCCAGAGAGCCCAGTCATTGGCACGAGTAGCATAATGTTGGGTGTTAATGGTCTAAATGGAAATGAAGAACTTTACACATTTGCCTGGAACTGCAGTAAGTAGTTGGTTGGTTGGTTGGTTGGTTGGTTGGTTGGTTGGTTGGTTAATTGATTGATCATTGAATTACACAGTGTTTTGCAAACCTTACAGTACTGTCCCATATCAAGTATACATCCTCCGTGGAGCCTTAATTAGGAGACTACTAATATTCCGCTGGGTATTTGGACAGGGTTTCAGGCAGAACCACAGTATTAAACGGCATTATTTATGGTGAGCCCATGGAAAACTCTACAGAGCTTCCATAGAAAACCTACGTTTTTGTGGAGGGACAGGATTCACGGTGAACTATAAATATAACCCTTTGTAGCTTGACGTACACTTTAAATCTAGACATCAAGGGTCGAAACATGATGTCGGGAAACATTTTTTTTTTCCACTAAACCAGGGGGTCACCAACCTGGTCGCCCGGAAAGACAACATGAGTCGCCCGTAGGCCTGTTCACTGCTATTTTTAGAACAGGTCCGTGGCTCCATAGCGTCACTCTCCATTGAGCTGCATATAATTTTTTGGCTTTTTAAAAAAAAATGTAATCAATATATTCACATAGATGAATATCATTAATTATTAATAACAACATATAATTAAAGGTAAATTGAGCAAATTTGTTATTTCAGAAGTGTCGATCGACCTGGTAGCCCTTCTCATTAATTGGTACCCAAGAAGTAGCTCTCAGTTTCAAAAAGGTTGGTGACCCTTGCACAAAACCAAATACCTTAGAAAATAAAAGTTTGTATTGTGTATGTCCTCGTCCCATTACAGTGGTGGTCTAGTGGTATAAGGCGCCGGATCGCTGATCCAAAGGTTGGGGGTTCGAGTCCCACTCTCCACAAGGTTGTCACTGTCCCCCCCAGTGCAGCTAACTGGGTTATCAAAGGCCAGCCATGTCTCTCACTGTCTATGGTGTGAGGCATGTAAAAGAACCGTTGCTGACTTTCGACAAGAGTAGGCTGAAATGCCGTCAGCGTGTTTCCGCCCTGCGATGGTCTGGCGAGCTGTCCTGGGTGTACTCTGCCCTCACTCTGAGTTGGCTGGGATGGGCACCAGCCTCCCCGCGACCCTAATTAGGATGAAGCGGTTACAGAAAATGAACTGAACTGAACTCGTCCCATTATTATGATCATCGCTTACAGAGGTTAGTAGGTGGAAGTTAAGGTGACGCTGCAAAGGATTTGTTGAGCATCCATAAAGATTTCAACTGTATGTACAGGCAATGTTGTACTTTTGAGGCAATGCCTCTATGTTCGAGCATTACAGTAAATGCAGATGTTCTGCATGGGCTTTGGAGGACAGGGATCCCTCACTTTCCACGGTTAATTGGGACCGAGATCCCCCACGACCGCCGAATTCCACAAAGTAGGATCGACCCCCCCCCCCTTGACTGATGTCAATAAATACATATTCAACACTATAAATGCTTATAACAACAATTGAACATTCACAAATAATGCACAAGATGTAAATAAAATATAAATACACACACATACAGACACGTGTGCACACAGATGTGCACCTCACATAAAAATGTAAGTAATTTTGTTGGGGGGGGTTTGGGTTGTTTTTTGTTTTTGTTTGTTTGAGGTTTTTGCGGAATTTTTCTTAACATTTTCCCCTATTCTTAATTTCCTTATTTTTTAATTTTTCGATGAATATTTCTTTAAAAACGATGATGCACTGAAGCCGCATGAATTGAAGCGCGAAGTAGCAAGGGATCCCTGTATATACTTGGTAAGTGAGAGTACTATACCCCCCCCCCCCCCCCCCAAATTTTGTGAGCATGCATTAAAGCATACTGGTATTGCACCTCACTGCTATTTCTTTTTCTTTCAGGTGGAACTTGTCCCTGTAATTTCACGACTCAAGCAAAAACCCATCAGATAAACGCTAGTTGTCTTCCTCCACCCTACAGTTTCTCAGTCTACTCAGTGACCGCCACAAAGACCAGAGGGCAGCCAGAGGAACAGACAGCAAGCAAATGCATCTCTCTTTCACCAGGAAATGATTTACATCCAGTTATTATGTAAGGGGATGTTGTATTTACTTCTTTTTGGCGGAGATCTTTTGTTTCTCCCTCCTGCTGATTGGTTGCAAATGATGTGTACACCTCTTTTTTTCTCCTTCGCACACATGTCATCAACGTGATTGCTTGAATTGTGAATTCACATTTTTTTGTGTTTTTAATGATTATTTAAGCCATATGATGTCACTCAAACGTCCTGCATCTTCTCTAGCTTTTGGTAAGGAGCCTAAGCGCTTTATTTATTCATATACATTATTACAGTACAAAATTAAAAAGTTTTTACTTCATCATTAATACAATAATAATGCAGTAAAATGTAGGAATGAGTAAGACTGTCTATAGAATGTGTTTAAGAAGCATATTTTAGCGCATGCAATATCATACATAGGGTTTTAAAACCGCGCTAATAACTTGTGGATTTTCTTGATCCGCGGGAAGGGCTGGAACCAAACCATCACGAAAAACAGTGATGTCTGTACTCAAATACCCGCGTAGTTTGCATATACTTGAGTACTCCAGTTTCCTCCACCATTCCAAGGAGAAGTGTGGATGTTTGTGTGTTGCCCTGGAATGGCAAGTTGTTCAGGGTGTACCTCACCTTTACCCAGAGTCAGCCGAGATCCCACCTAGTAGGATTAAGCAGATCAGCAAATGAATTAATGAACAATACCCTGTCGTGGTGGCATAGTGATTAGCTCGTCTGTGTTACAGCAAGAAGGTGCTGGGTTCGATTCCGAGCTCAGGTGTTAATGTGTGGAGTTTTTACATGTTCTCCCTGTGCTTGTGTGGGTTTCCTCTGGGTACTCCTGTTTCCTCCAACAGTCCGAAACCATGCACAGTGGGTTAATTGGCTGTTCTGAATCATGCCAAGGTGTGAGTGTGCTTATGAATGGTTGTATGAGTGTTGGACCTGCGATGGCCTGGTGAGCGGTCCAGCGTGTACCCCATCCTCACCCAGAGCTGAGAAGAGCTCCAGCCACCCTGTAAGCCTAATCAGGATGAAGCAATTCAGAAAATGAATGTTTTATGTTTCCCCATTTAAATGCAGCCGTGAGGATGGGCACAAACAAGTGTCCGTCCTCAGGCCGGTCCCAAGCCCGGATAAATGCAGAGAGTTGCGACAGGAAGGACATCCGGCGTAAAACTTTTGTCAAAATACATAATGCGAACCATCAATAGTAATTTCATACCGGATCAGTCGAGGCCCGGGTTAACAATGACCGCCATCAGTGCTGTCAACCAACAGGGTGCTGGTGGAAATTGGACTACTGTTGGTCGAAGAAGGAGAGGTGGAAGAAGGAGAGGCAGGAGGCGTGTCCGTAGGCAGACAGAGAAGAGGAAAAGCATGAGTCTCAGACTGAGAGTATAGGGACTTTGAACGTTGGAACTATGCAAGGAAAAGATGGAGAGCTGGCTGACATGATGCAGAGGAGGAAGGTGGACATACTGTGTGTTCAGGAGACCAGCTGGAAAGGTAGAAAAGCTAGAAGCTTAGGATCAGGGTTTAAGCTGTTTTTCTATGGTGTGGATGGGAAGAAAAAAATGGAATCGGAGTCATCTTGAAGGAGGGGTTTGTCAGGAATGTTCTAGAAGTGAAAAGAGTGTCAGACAGAGTGATGAGTCTCAAGTTAGAAATTGAAGGTGTGATGTTCAATGTTGTTAGTGCTTATGCCCCACAGGCAGGATGTGAGCTAGAAGAGAAGGAGAGATTCTGGAGTGAGTTAGATGAAGTGATGCAGAGTACCCCCAGAGGTGAAAGCGTGGTCATTGGGGCAGACTTCAATGGACATGTTGGTGCAGGTAACAGAGGGGATGAGGAAGTGATGGGCAGGTTTGGTATCCAGGTCAGGAACGCAGAAGGACAGATATTGATAAATTTTGCAAAAAGGATGGAAATGGCTGTGGTGAATACTTTCTTCTAGAAGAGACAGGAGCATAGGGTGACTTATAAAAGCGGAGGTAAGAGCACACAGGTAGACTACATCTTGTGTAGGCGATGTAATTTAAAGGAAGTCAGTGACTGCAAAGTAGTAGTGGAGGAGAGTGTTGCCAAACAGCATAGGATGGTGGTGTGCAGGATAACGCTGATGGTGAGAAAGGTGAAGAAGGCAAAGGCAGAGCAGAAGACAAAGTGGTGGAAGCTGAAAAAAGAAGTGTCATGTTGTCTTCGAGGAGTTGAAACAGGCTTTGGGTGGTCAGTAAGTGCTTCCAGATGACTGGACAACTACAGCTAATGTGATCACGGAGACAAGTAGGAAAGTTCTTGGTGTGTCCTCTGGAAGGACAGTAGATAAGGAGACTTGGTGGTGGAATGAGAAAGTGCAGGAGTGTGTAAAAAGGAAGAGATTAGCTAAGAAGAAGTGGGACATTGAGAGGACCGAAGAGAGTAAACAGGAGTACAAAGAGACACAGCGTAAGGCAAAGGTTGCGGTGTCGAAGGCCAAACAGAGGGCGTATGATGACTTGTATTCTAGGCTGGACAGTAAGGAGGGAGAAAATGATTTATACAGGTTGGCACAGCAGAGAAATAGAGATGGGAAGGTAAGATACAGCAAGTTCGAGTGATTAAGGACAGAGAGGGAAATGTATTGACTGATGACAGAAGTGTGCTGGGAAGATGGAAAGAGTACTTTGAAGAGCTGATAAATGAGGAAAATGAGACAGAAAAAATAGTAGAAGAGGTGACTGTTGAGGACCAGGAAGTAGAGTGGAAAGGCATATGGTCCTGATGACATACCGGTGGAGGTATGGAAGTGTCTAGGCGAGGTAGCAGTAGATTTTCTGACAAGAACATTCAACAAGGTCTTAGAGAGTGAGAGGATGCCGGAGGAATGGAGGAGAAGTGTGATGGTGCCCATTTTTAAGAAAAGGGAGACGTGCAGAGTTGTGGCAACTACAGAGGGATAAAGTTGATGGGCCATACGATGAAGTTATGGGAAGGAATAGTGGAAGCTAGACTAAGGGCAGATGTCAGCATTTGTGATCAACAGTTCGGTTTCATGCCAAGAAAGAGTACCACAGATGCAGTGTTTGCTTTGAGGATGTTAATAGAGAAGTACAGAGGGAGCTGCATTGTGCCTTTGTGGCCCAGAGGCCCAGAGGAAGACCAAAGAGAAAATTTATGGATGTGGTGAAGGAGGACATGAAGGTAGTTGGAGTATGAGTAAAAGATGCAGAGGATAGGGTGAGATGGAGGCGGACGATTCGCTGTGGCGACCCCTGAAGGGAAAAGCCGAAAGGAAAAGAAGAAGATGTTTCCTCATTTAGTTCCCATATATACATTCTGCCACCTGCTTCCTTTGTTGCTTGTATTTATTGTGTATTAAGTGCACTATGAAGCTGTGGGTTTTTTTTTTTTAAAGTTGGCACACATCCTGCTCACAGATCCGCAGTGCAGACTGTTTTTTAGCAGCCAGCCATTCTGTCTGTATGTAAGGATCTGTGAAGAGGATGTTCTTTCCTTCCACATTTCATCTTGGATTTGATTCAAGACCTTGCTGCATTGGGGAAATGATTTCTATTTACATTAAAACATGCTCTTGAAAAATAGCTTTTATAGCAATTCAGGGCCCACAGTGTTTGCTAACTGGGTTATCAAATGCCAGCCATGTCTCTTACTGTCTGTGGTGAGAGGCATGTAACAGAACCATTTCATCAAGAACAGGCTGCATTGCTGTCAGCATTGTTCTGCCCTGCGATGGCCTGGAAAGCTGTCCAGGGTGTACTCTACCCTCGCACAGAGTCGACTGAGATGGGTGTCAGCCTCCCTGTGATCCTAATTAGGATTAAGAAGGTTAAAACAATGAATGAATAAATTTCCTGTATCCATAGTATTAGGGTCATAACTTACATTTATTTATTTTTAAGATTACAGGAATCCCTCACTTTCCACAGTTAGTGGGGACCAAGAGCCCCCCCCCATCCCGCGACCGTCGATTTCCACGAAGGAGGATTGACGAAACCCCCCCCCCCCCCCCGACTGACGTATACGTATCAATATATCAATAAATACATATTCAACACTATAAATGCTTATAATAACAATTAAACATTCATAAATAATACATAACATGTAAATAAAATATAAATACACACATACAGACACGCACGCACACAGATGCGCACCTCACATAAAAATGTCTGTCGTTTTGTTCCGGGGGTTTTGGGTTGTTTTTTGTTTTTGTTGCATAACTGGCCTTGGCGTTTTCCGTAACTTTTTCCCTATTTTTCCTTAATTTTTTATTTTTCAATGAATATTGATGCACTGAAGCCGCAGAAACTGAAGCACGAAGTAGTGAGGAATCACTGTATTTATTATTCGGAGTGACTACCCATACAGCACCATATTTCTACGAGGTTTTGCTATTCGTTCGGCATCTCGAAAACAGCATTTCAAATATATGTGTGACCTGACGTTAGTCACATGCTCAAAATGCCGACGGAAGAACATGCGTTCCATTTCGGGTATAAAATTTTCATCAGGGTTAGGGATCGGGGTTTAGGGTTATACGGGTATCGTCTGCTAAACATATGTCAGAATGATTAACCTCATTTCCAGTAGGTGGTGCGTCAACCACATGCGCGAAAAGGATTGCTGTACGAATCGCAAAAAACAAATCCCGTATGATGCCTTACGGGTAGCCACGGTCTTTATTATTGGACAGGTCCAAACGTTTCCCTGAGACTGAATCCATGTTATCATGCATGAAAATGATTTATTTCACATGTCCTTATTATGTCCTTCCTCACTTTAATATTTCTGGGGGGGTTTTTTTCTTCAGGTGTTCCAACTGCAACCCAGTGAACCCCAATGAAAATGTTCGGTTACAGTTGCAGTGTGAAGGCTGTCAGCAAATTGTCTGGTACTTTGAGGATGCAAACCCTGTACCAGTAAGCACATTTCTGTTTTCTACCAAAGCACGATATTTATAAAATATTATCCTTAATATGTTTTACCCTTGCTTCACCACTTTTAGGATGATTTAAACTACTGTTATTCTGTAAAAGAACACAAGCCACTTACAAAACAGAAAGAAGGCGTCGACTTGTTTGTAATTGGGAGTGAAACTCTACTCAATGCGCAGCAAAATATAAATGTTGTTGCTTATGGTGGGTATCACCATAATGATATTTATTTTATTCTGAGTTCTTTGAGGATTTACAAATGAAACGCTATACCTGCTAATGAGGCTTGAATCAAATTCTACATTCTAGGTGTTCGAGGTGGTTTATCTGGAGCAGCTCAATACACCATCCCAATATTCAGTAACTCATCTATTTTGATGCCAACATTATTATCTGATAACCCACAAGATGTTTCTCCTCCGCCGTCCTGTAACATTAACCCCACTGTTGGAGACATCTTGTCTCCCTTCAACATCACGTGCACAGTGGTTCCTTCGTTCTGCAAAACTGGGCCCTGCACATATTGCTTCAGAACTTCTACTGGTACAAAAACCTTTAACCAGTGCTCATGATGTTCTTAAATATAAAAATGCAAAAGGTGCTTTACTGCCCTTTGTTTGTTTCCTACTGTAGGTGTTCACCTCTACTGTGGCCATAACCAGATGATGGAGTCACTCTTTCTCCCCGTGGGGAGCGATGCTAACAACAGCCTGGTTTTAACGATCACTGTTAAGAATAAGGAAGGACAAAAGATTAACACAACCTTATCTGTCCAGGTTTGTGCAGAATGATACAACAGCCTTATCTGTACTGACCTACATAAACAGACCATGCATGTTATATTACCGCGGAAATTGAGAACGATTTTGTTTAAGTTTCCGAATACAAACTGCAACAAATTATAAAAAGAAAACGTTTTCCACAAAAAATTATTTTGCCCAAAGTCTATTTTTAGGGATAATTTTCCAGCATATATTTGAATATGCAAGCATTGCACTCTCTTTGCAACCTTGCATGTATCTGTTCAAGTCTACAGTCCTTTATCAGTAGGCACAGTATTAAATAAGGTTCTTCCATGGGATGCATTTATTATTTTCACAAGACTGTAAACAGGGATCCCTCACATTCCACGGTTTATCCCCCCACGACCGTTAAATTTCCGCCAAGTAGGATCAACACCCCCCCGACTGATGTATAGGTACATGTATATGTGTATATAATATAAATAAATACACATTCAACTCCATAAATGCTGATAATAACAATTAAACATTAAAAAATAATGCATAAGATGTAAATAAAATATAAATACACACACACACATCACACATACATTTTTATGTGAGGTGCGTATCTCTGATGCGCACCCCACATAAAAATGTAAGTAGTTTTGTTGAGGGGTTTTGGGTTGTTTTTCTGTTTTTGTTTGTTTGGGGTTTGTTTGGGGGTTTTTTTTTGCATAATTGGCCTCACTTTGTGACATTTTCCTTAATTTCTTTATTTAAAAAAAAAAACAACAAAAAAAAGCTAGACACTGAAGCCGCATGAATTGAAGTAGCGAGAGATCCCTGTAATTTCATTTTCACACACTGCATTCAAAATAGAAGTCTTAGAGAACATTTCAAGTACAGTGGTTCCTCAGTTCTAGTTCTCGAACACTTTGGAGGTCAAAGAAATCGGAATTCGAACAAAAAATCTGGAATTTTTTTTTTTTGCGTTGGAAGTCGAACTCAAAAAATGCACGAGAAAAAATGAGACCGAGAGTGATGAAAACTGCGCGACTTCCAGAAATTGGTCTCTTTTGATGGGTGCAAGCCTCCCTGTGACCCAAAAGAAAAATGAATGAATGAGTGTATTTTATTATTTTATGAATTAATTTCCAGTTCCTGGTTGTTGGGTTTTTTTTTTTAATCATGTCGGGTCAACGACGCCAGTGTAGGACCCAGAGTGGAAGATTTGTAGATAATATAATATATATAATATATAAATACACAGAATGAACAATACACACTGAATATAAATACACACACCTACACTTACATTTTTATATAACAGATGCGCGCGCACACACTCAGACGCGCACCTCACATAAAAATGTAAGTAGTTTTGTTGGGGGGTTTTGGGTTGTTTTTGTTTGTTTGGGTTTTTTTGAATAATTGGCCTTGTTTTGTGACATTTTACTGAACTTTCCCCCCTAGTTTTCCTTAATTTATTTATTTTTTAATTAGATGAATATTTAACAACAACAAAAAAAATGCTATGATTGCATGCTATGAATGCACCGAGGCCACATGAATTGAAGTCGCAAGGTAACTTGCGTCTGTAATTTTACCTAAAAACCTGTAATTTTATTTTCACACACTGTATATAAAATAGAACACTTAAAAAATATACTTGAAATGTTCTCTAAGATTTTTTTTTTTTTTCACTGTGCAGTATTTTTGTATTAGCTGTCCAGGGTGTACTCCAGCCTTGCCCAGAGTCGGCTGAGATGGGTGCCAGCCTCCCTGTGACCCAAATGAAAAATGAATGAATGAGTATATTAGATTGTTTTTTGAATTAATTTCCAGCTCCTGGTTGTTGTTGTTGTTGTTGTTGTTTTTATCATGTCAGGTAAACGATGCCAGTGTTGGATCCAGAGTGGAAGATTTGCAGAACTTTGTGTCCAAGCAGGTGAACCAAATGTTTCAGCTGGGGAAGCTAACAGGATTAGCTCAGATGTTCCAGTCTGTGTCTGACAGACTGAATGGGGACCCAACCCAAGGCCAAGAGCAAGATACAAAGATGAAGGTGTGGATTACTTTTGTCAATTAAAATTATTTATTGATTGATTCATTGCTTTCTTATTTAGATTGTTGATTATTTCATGTCTCTACACACTAAATAATGCATATTCTTGTCCTGACTGAAGCTACGAGAGCAGATGTTGTTAGACCTGGGCACAGCTGTGAATGCCGCCCCACTCACGAATCCTTCAGAGGTGCACAAGATGGCTGACGCTGTAGCGGGCCTCACTACGCAGACTGAAGAGCTGACCTCTACAGCCCAGGTGGTTCTTCTGCTCCAACAGTAGATATTTCTGGATAATGGGCATTTCTGTTGAGTATTTTTACTCAAACGTGTCTTATTTTTATTTGCAGTTAGAGGCGAGTTCACTTTTGTCAAATCTCAGTATGTCCCTAGTCTCTCTCACGCGCTCTGAGAGGGATGACAAAGAAGTCACCAGGCAGGCGGTCACACCTATAATTCAGGCCGCCAGTAACATCCTCAAAGTTTCTGCCAGCACAGACCAGCAGGTATCAACCTCTAGCTGAACTGGTAATATCTACATTAATAGTAAGTACATAGGTAGGTCGTCTGTTGGGCTTATTACACCCGAGCCTAGTGGCTCATCAAGCGGGTGCTTATCCCCGGTTTCTATAGCCGAAAGCTTTCACGAGTTCAACTCCTCCTGGATGGGACGCGAGTCCATCGCAGGTTACCTTCCCAGTATATTTTTACTGGTACCCATTTATACTGCTGGGTGAACAGAGGCACACTGGTGGTTGAGACCTTGCCCAGGGGTCTTAGCACAGTGAGGGTCGAACTGGGATTCGAACACAAAACCTCCCAATCATGAGCCCAGCACCCTCACCACTGTGTCACCGGCTCCACCAAGTAGTAAGTACTTGATTAAGGAAAAACCTGGGGTGTGCTGTTACTGGAAACATAATCAGTGGCAGGGTTGTGTGATATAGCCCAATGTGAAGTAGAGTAACTACCAACAATTTATATTCATTAAATCACATATTATAATATAATAAAAAAGAGCAGTAATATCGGTGCAATAATTTAAACCTGTGATTTATAACTTTTACTTTCCTACATTACTGCTTTCAGAATGTCTGTGATAGACTTCAGGACCCGTGGAGCGGTTTGAAAACTGGGTGGGCTAACTGACAATTTTGAGATTTTAGATGATTTGAAACACTAATCCCATTGCTTGGGCGTGTACGATGTTCTGATCTTAGCCTTCCATACTTGTGTACACACCCAAGGACCAAGACTCAATATGTACGACGCTTATATTCTTGTGTCTATGTTTTGAAGTCATGTTTCGTTACATTCCCTAGAAGGCTGCCACTATACAGTGATCCCTCGCT
>CM045751.1:9322500-9340000 GCA_024760905.1 Plotosus lineatus
AGAGCCTTTTTCGTAACCTGGAGTTTTCGTAAGTAGAGGTGCATTTTACATGTAAAACGCGTGATTCATTCCAAGACTACCCCATAAACTCTTTAAAAATTAGAAAAGTGCAACAATTTTGTATGAAATATGTGTCAAAAATAAAAGTAAATTATTTACCTTTTTTTTTTAATATCTCTCGAACCACCCATGTGACTCTTTAAAGTCTGGGGGTTGCTGGTCGAAAGAACCTCCACCCCCACCCTTTTTCACGAGGTCCTTAAATATGGTGGTTGCTTTTTCCGAAATAATCGCCTCCGCCACTGTATCTCCGCTTTTAAGGTCTCCTTCTGCTTCAATATCGTCCCGATTGTAGAGGGGTTTCGGCCATACTCCTTTGTGATTTCGTTCAACCGCATCCCACTTTCGTATTTTTTTATTATCTCCTGCTTCACTTCGATTGATATTGGAGCCCGCTTCTTCTTTTCAGTGTCACTGGGAATCACTTTCTTGGGGTCCATGATGGATAACGAAATATAACGCTGCAATGATCACTCTCAAAAAAACTCACGAGCCAACAGTCCTATTCAACTCTCCTTCACGCGTGTGACAAACAGGAAGTATGGATACAGTTCAGCTCCCTCCTAGCCAATGGGAGGCCAACAGGGCAGGATGTTGGGCCAGTGAGACAGCCAATGAGAGAGCAACTCGCGCATTGTTTAAATTTTTGAATGGTGCGTTTGGCGCTTTTCGTAAGAAGCGGTTGTTTCGTATACAGAGGGCGAAAATTTCAGAAGATGTTTTTCGTAACCTGGATTTTTCGTATTCAGAGGTTTTCGTGAGTAGAGGGCCGACTGTATGTGTGTTTGTGTGATATAGAGGAGAGGTATACATGGGTGCTGGAGCCCAAGGATATTGCAATAGAACCAGGGATGTACTATCTTCTGGTGAGACCAGTTGTCCAAGCAGGTGTAAACTCCTCAAATGCCTCAGTGTTTATCACATCAATCGCTGCTCAGTGCAAGTTCTGGGATGAGACGGAAACCACCTGGAGTGATCAGGGCTGCAGGGTAAGTTTAACTAGCATATTTTCTCAAAGATAGACTTGCTGCAAGAATATTTATTATAAAACCATTTACTTGTTTATTGATCTCTTCAGGTTGGTCCTCGGACCACGCCACTGCTCACTCAGTGCCTGTGTACCCATTTAACATTTTTTGGAAGTTCTTTCTTTGTCATGCCCAACATCGTGGACGTGTCTCGCACTGCTGAACTTTTTTCTACGTTCGTCAATAACCCTGTGGTGGTGTGCTTCGTGGGTGCCATTTTCCTCGTGTACCTTATTATCGTGATTTGGGCACGTAGAAAGGATAGCCAAGACTTGGCAAAGGTAATACTGTATATTAAAATATAATTACAATCTACAAGTGTGAGTTTTGAATTGATATGTAATTAAATTTATTAGTTCATGTTTTAAACATCGTTTCACTTTATTCGTCTGTAATCGGTGCTGAGAATCTCACTTCACATTGTAGTTGATTCCTTCAGCACATCATATTATCTACTGAAGGAACGAAATGTTCCACGAGTTATAGGTTGAACAACGTACAAGTGCATTATCCATGTTTTCTAAAAAGCTCATGGGAAGAATAAAATAACTTTTTTACATCGTGAATTATACCAACTAAAAATAATTTTAAAGGACAATTTTATTCCAAAAATTACACAATAAAAATGTTCATCTAGATTTCACTAATTTGGAGATCATAATGGGAATGCTCCTAAGGATGAGTTCATTTCATTTTCTGTAACCGCTTAATTCTAATTAGGGTCGCGGGGAGGCTGGTGCCCAACCCAGCTGACTCTGGACAAGGGCAGCGTACACCCTGGACAGCTCCCCAGGCCATCGCAAGGCAGAAACATGCTGACGGTTATGCAGCTACTGTTGACGAAAGTCAGCAATGGTTCTTTTACATGAACCTCACACCATAGACTGAGAGACATGGCCGGCCTCAGATAACCCAGTGAGCTGCACTGGGACGGGACGGTGACAACCCATAGGGAGTGGGGCTTGAACCCCCGACCTTAGAATGAGTGATCCAGCACCTTTACCACCAGGCCACCACTGCCAGGCACCTCATTTCTCAACATATATATTTATATACCATTAGGTCAAATAAAAAAATAAAAAATTCCCTTTTCACATCAGAACTTTTTAAAAACCTAAATGAACATGTCTCTTTTATTTTATATATATATATATATATATATATATATATATATATATACACACACACACATATACATACATATATATATATATATATATATACACATATACATATACACACATATATATATATATATATATATATATATATATATATATATACACACACACACACACACATATACATATATATATACATATATATATATATATATACATACACACGTATACATATATACATATACATATATATATATACACACATATACATATACACATATACACGTATACATATATAGTATGCTGGGTGCTGTAGTTAGTTAGCACCGTCACCTCACTCCAAGAAGGTTTTTGGTTCAATCCCAATAACCGAACTAGGGGTCAACTGGCTATAGTACACTTCCCGCAGTTCAGTTCATTTTCTGTAACCGCTTAATCCTAATTAGCAACGCAGGGAAGCTGGTGCCCATCCCAGCCGACTCCAGGCAAGGGCAGAGCATACCCTGGACAGCTTGCCAGGCCATCGCAGGTCGGAAACACGCTGACTGCTTTACAGCTCCTCTTGTCGAAAGTCAGAAATGGTTATTTTACATGAACCTCACACCATAGACAGTGAGAGACATGGCCGGCCTTTGATACCCAGTTATCTGCACTGGGGGGAGTGGGGGCAATGACAATCTGTGGAGAGTGGGACTCGAACCCCCAACCTTAGGTTCAGTTATCCAGCACCTTTACCACCAGGCCACCACTGCCCAATTCAATTCATTGAACTGCTTAATCCTAATTTGGGTCAAGGGGAGGCTGGTGCCCATCCCAGCCAACTCCGCACGAGGGCAGAGTACACACTGGACAGCTCTCCAGGCCATTGCAGGGCAGAAACACACTGAGGGCTATGCAGCTACTTTTGTCGAAAGTCAGCAATGGTTCTTTTACATGAACCTCACACCATAGACAGTGAGAGACATGGCCGGCCTTTGAGAACCCAGTTAGCTGCACTGGGGGGCACAGCAGTGACAACCTTGTGGAGAGTGGGACTTGAAACCCCCAGCCTTTGGATCAGTGATCCAGCACCCTATACCACTAGGCCACCAGTGCCCACTTCCCGTAGTTGTGAGTGGGAATGGTTGCTTGTGTTCAGGTTTGCGGAGCCTTTTTTCAGCCGACACTAGGCGAAGGCAAGATGCGCACCTGAACAGTCCCAGACCATCGCAGGGCCAACACACACACAAACCTATTCCCTGTCACACCTTGGGTCAATTTGCAACAGCATATTAGTCTAATGTGCATGTCTTTGGACCGACTACCTGGAGGAAACACATACAGTATATACACCGAGAGAACATCCACCCAAGGTCAGGACTTGAATCCAGTACCTTCTTGCTGTGAGGCAGACGTGCGAACCACTATGCCACCCTGCCACCATTGGAACAGATAAGCGGTATAGATAATGGGATGGGCCTTTGTGCTTTTTTGTCTGCTGATGATATTCGTGCATGATTTTTATGTATGGTGTAACGTGACCTCAAAGGTGAAAGTCACAGTGTTGGAAGACAATGATCCTTTGGCTGAATATCGCTACTTACTTACAATCAGCACTGGGCATCGCCGGGGAGCTTCAACATCATCTCAGGTCAGTATCTCATTGAATATTCAATTACAAATTATATTTAAGTGTGATTAAATAATTAGTTCTGATCCCACAGGTTACAGCGACTCTACTGGGCTCGGAAGGAGAGAGTGAGCCCCATCATCTAAGTGATCCAGACAAGCCGCTGTTTGAGAGGGGAGGAATGGATATGTTTCTCCTGACAACTCCTTTTTCACTTGGAGAGCTGCAGAACATCAGATTATGGCATGATAATTCGGGGAAACATCCTGCTTGGTAAGTGTTCATTCGTTCGTTTTCTGAACCGCTTAATCCTAGTTAGGGTCACGCCGAGGCTGGCGTCCATCTCAGACGACTCTGAGTGAGGACGGGGTACACCCTGGGCAGCTCGCAAGGCCATTACAGGAGTCACATTCACACCCAGGGATGATTTGAAGCAACAAATTAACCTACTGTGCATGTTTTTGGATTGTGGGGGGAAACCGTAGTACCCAGAGGAACCCACGCAAGAACCCACCGGGAGAACATGCAAACTCTGCACAGAAACACCCAGAGCTGGGATTCGAACCCAAGACCTTCTTTACGGTCCATGGTTACAAGCTTATTCTTCATGTTCACTTTAAAGTGCCATTTTTGTGCTTGAATTGGAATGATGTGACTCGACCATCACCTTGAATCTACCACTCAGGTATGTTAATAAAGTGATCGTCCAGGACCTGGAGACTGGACAAAAGTGGCATTTCTTATGTAGTTCATGGCTGGCAATTGACGTAGGAGACTGCACCCTGGACAAAGTGTTTCCTGTAGCAACAGAAATGGACTTAAAAAGATTTAGGTGGGTCAGTTTAGTTATTTAAATTTAAATACCATCCTGAACATGCACTATATTGCCAAAAAGTATGTGGATCACCGAGTACTGAGCATCCCACTCCAGATATTGAATTTTAAATAATTTCTTATTGAACTGTGCGTTACATGAAGCTGTCACAACCTCCATTCGTTTGGGACAGCTTTTCACACGTGGCTCGTGGGGAACTCATTCAGCTACAGGAGTACAAGATGTGAAGTTGATGTCAGGGTTCTGTGCAGGCCACTCGAGTTCTTCTGTTCCATCCTTGGTAAACTATGTCTACCTCGATCTCACTTTAGTTCCTTTGAAAGGAAATCTTATTCCTTATCGGACAGACACATCCGATGTGGTCGAGTTCTTCAAACATTCCGTCAACAGTGTAAGAAAGACCTCTGAGGGGACCGAACCCCTGTGCTATTGATATCAGTTTCCGATACTTGAAAGCGCCTCCATGCATGAAGTACCATTTTGGTATCCAGGTATCTTAAGTTTTTTTTGCAGAAATACTGTCTGGGTGAGCGAGTTCTTTTGTATGTTTGGACTTCCTCTGTCCAGGCAATGGTGGCCTGGTGGTGAAGGTTCTGGATGACTGATCCTAAGGTTGGGGGTTCAAGCCTCACTCTCCACAGGGCTGTCACTGTCCTCCTAGTGCAGCGAACTGGGTTAACAAAGGCCGGCCATGTCTCTCACTGTCTATGGTGAGAGGTTCATGTGAAAGAACCATTGCTGACTTTCGACGAGAGTAGCTGCAAAGCCGTCCGCGTGTTTCTGCCCCTTGCTAAAGGGTTGTGTCAGGAAGGGCATCCAACGTAAAAACCTACGCCAAATCAAACATGCGAATCAAATGATTCGCTATGGCGACCCCTGAAAAAGGGAAAAAGCGGAAAGAAAATAAGAACAGTCTCTGACTTTGCTTAATACCAAGCAAATCTATAATCAACAATGATTCCAAAAATCTGCCTCCGCAACCCAACCCCAGATTAAGCGGAAGATGATGAGATGAGATCCCAAAAAGCAACATAGGAACAACTCAAAAATTCCTCTGCAATAGCAGAAACCAACAGAAACCAACATGGCACCACCACTGTTCATCAGTTCATTTTTTGTAACCATTTCATCTTAATTAGGGTCACGGGGAGGCTGGTGCCCATCCTAGCCGACTCTGGGCGAGGGCAGAGTGCACCCTGGACAGCTTGCCAGGCCATCGCAGGGCGGAAACATGCCGACGGCTTTGCAGCTACTCTTGTCGAAAGTCAGCAATGGTTCTTTTACATGCCTCTCACCATAGACAGTGAGAGACATGGCCCGCCTTTGATAGCCTAGTTCGCTGCACTTGGGGGGACAGTGACAACCTTGTGGAAAGTGGGACTCGAACCCCCAACTTTTGGATCAGCGATCCAGTGCCCTATACCACTAGGCCACCACTGCCCCATACACCACCATTGCTTAAACCTTATTTCGTCAAGCAAATCTTCAGTGTTTCCCCGATTGGGACCAGATGTCCACATACTTTTGGTCATATAGTATACACTGTATAACATAGCGGATCGTGATTTGTACTTTCTAAAAATTCAGAAATTAGGATAAGTACAGAAGTTCTTTTATTTCTGATCTAACCGCCATAGTGTCATGTTTTTGCTTCAACAGTAATCTGTTCTTTATGAAAACCACAAAGGATTTCCAAGATGGTCACATTTGGTTTTCTGTGATCAATCGGCCACCAAATAGTAACTTCACACGAGTGCAGCGTGTTTCATGCTGTTTATCTCTGCTGCTCTGCACCATGTTGACTAGCATCATGTTTTGGGGGATTCCCACTGACCCCGCTGAGCAGACCATGGATCTGGGTAATGCATGCTTATGTCCTTTGAATTTACCGGTGACATTTTCATGACAAGTTCATGTGCTGTCACCAAAATTAAAGTTCTAACAACTTTGGATTAAAGGGAAGATTGAGTTTACCTGGCAGCAAGTGATGATAGGAATCCAGAGCTCGATTATTATGTTCCCCATCAACCTTCTTATCGTGAGCATCTTCAGGAATGTCCGACCAAGGGAACGAAGAACAGATCAAACTCCAAAACGTCCCAAGACTGATTCTACGAAGCAAGGAAAACCAGGAAGGGTGTCACCGACTCATCCTTCTTCTCCACAGAGTGACCATTGGGAGATTACACCAAATGCTGTAATCAAGGTACACACAAGAACCCTGACCTTTTTTTTTTTTTTTTTTAAATGTCTACTTTTCATTTAAATATTTGTTGTATTTGCTTTGTCAAATTTTAGGATATTAAAAGGATAGCCCAATCACTTTCCAAGGCTCTGAAAAGCCCCATGCCGAGGATCGACCCTGATAAAATGGATCTCAATGCTCTCCTGTCGCTTGTTGAAGATGTTATTCGTCAGCAAAACCATATAGGACACGAGTTTTATTCTGATGCCTCCAAAAAGGATTTCGCCATCTCTCTAGGTCCTGTCAATCTCCATCTCCATGGTATGGGATGGGGAAAAAAATTCTTTCCAAGCGCTCTTTGTTTTTTTTTGTTTTTTTGTGAAACATGCTTTGATATTATTTTAGTCTTTTTTCTACATCACCAGAGCGAAGTCTGGAACAGATGCCAAAAGAGAAACATGGTATCTACAGGCAGTATCTCTACAAACAACTCCAGAATGTGGAGAAAGAGCTGAGGCTTCTGGGACCTTCCAAATTCTCCAAACCAGAGAGCTACATTCAGGCAATGCTACAGGTTCAGGACATGAAACGATTGTTAGAGCCATATCTCTCTTCCAGCTCCACAAAGGATCAGGTATCCTGTAGCTCAAGTCTTGGGGGAGATAGTGGAGGTGATAAGAAGTCCTGGAAGAAAGGCTTGCCCTGGTGGCTTGTGTTTGTTGGCTGGGTTCTTGTTGCAGCCACTAGTGGTGTGTCAGCATATTTCACCATGATGTACGGTTTAACTTACGGAACAGATCGCTCAGTCAGCTGGCTCATTTCTATGGTTGTGTCTTTTTTTGAGAGCCTCTTCATTACCCAGCCAATGAAGGTAATGGTTCCTGAATAAATCGGCTTTGTATTCTTGAAGTGGAATCGAAACAAAATTTTAACTGTCGTTGTTTTTGATCAGGTGCTTGGATTTGCCGTTTTCTTTGCTCTGGTTCTTAAAACAGATGATCAAGAGGAATATGGAGATGTTCCGTTTGATAGTGCTGGATCAAGTACAGGTAACCTTAAAAGTTAGTTTCAAAAAAAAAAAAAAAAAAAAATTCCAAGGATTGTCAGTACATTCGCATAGCAGGTGGCGTTGGCACGTCACAGCCTTCAATCTGATGGGCTGGATTTAAATCCAGAGTGTATTCCAACCGCACACCCGATATCTCCAGGATATGCTCAGATGTTCCAGAATGCTCACTAACTAGGTTTCTGAATTCCTTAATTCTTTACGCAGGGGTCTCAAACTCATTTCACAAAGGGCCGCAGTGGCTGCAGATTTTTTGCTTCAACCAAGCAACAGCAGCAAACCTGACTTGGTTCATTTCATCAACTGATCTGAGTCTTCAGGCAGTTGATTGGCTAATCTGTGTGCTCTGTCGAGAGACTGACCAATCACCTGCCTGAAGACTCAGCTCAGTTGATTAAATGAACCAGGTCAGATGTGCTGCTGCTCGGTTGAAGCAAAAACCGGCAGCCACTGCAGCCCTTTGTGGAATGAGTTTGAGACCCCTGCTTTATGCCCCCATTTCACTGGAGCACGGCAGACTTACGGAAGCAAAACTGTTGTCATCCGCAAACGTTCCGCAATTATTCCCTCATCTTCCGTGTCATTCCGTGTGATTCCGTAGTTATTCCTCAAGTCTTCCTCCACTTCCATATGCCTCCGGCAGGTCAAAATATTATAAATGATATTGAACATTTTCAAAAGGACGTTCATGGAAAAAAATTCCGTGAGTGTTCCGTGGGGTCACTTTGGCGTACTTTGCCGTACCGGTTCCGCACATGCTGTTAACGTTCCGAGAGTAAGATTTTCCACTTTTCCGTACGATTTTCACCCATTTTTTTGTGTAAAAATGCCGAAGCTCTCCTGTCGACTGCGTTCCGCGCCTTTCCGCTACACGTTCCTTGCATGCCGTAATCCAGTGAAATGGGGGTATAAGAATTTCCACTTTTCTGTAGGATTTCTGTAGGATAAGCTCTTCCGTAGACTGCGTTCCGCGTCATTCTGCTATGATCCTTGCATGCCGTAGTCCAGTGAAATGGGGGTATTAAGGGCTGCTTGGACACTGGAGACTATCTCAGCCAGCACCGATAGAAGGTGAGGTATACCCTGAACAGCTTGTTAGACCATCGCAGTGCCAACGCCCACAGAACCATTCAGACTCATATCCACACTTTAGGGTAATCTGGAACAGACAATTAGCATTAGCCTAATCTGCATGTAACTGTGGGAGGAAACTGGAGTATCTGGAGGAAACCCACACAAGCATGGGGAGCACATGCAAACTCCATACAGTAATGCCCAAGTCTGGGACACAAACCCAGGACTTTCTTGCGGTGAGGTGGATGCTAACCACGACACCACCATCTGTTGGGTTCTTGTGAAGCGACCAGGAGTTCAACTCCCCTTGGATGGGACGCTAGTCCATCACAGGTCACCTTCCCAGTATATTTTTACTGGTACCCATTTATACTGCTGGGTGAACAGAGGCACACTTGTGGTTGAGACCTTGCCCAGGGGTCTTAGCGGGATTCAAACTCACAACCTCCCGATCATGAGTAGAGCACCCTAACCACTACGCCACCGGCCCCACTACACCACCACGCCACCCAAAATAAAATACTTATGGAATGAAAGAACGCTCCCAAGAATTTCCTGTGATTCATAAAATTTTGTCAACATTTAACAAGGTTGTTATTCACAGATGATCCTGATGTCATATGCTTTGCCAGGAGAGACAGCGCATGTACTTTCTATAAGCCTCCTCCTCCCTGTGATATTGAGAAGATAAGAAACAACATGATCAAAGAACAGAAAGTTTTTGCACTGATCAGGGAGATTCTCAGTAAGAATTGCCCATATTTGATAGTTATTGACTGGAAAACAACAACCAGGTGTGATATAAATGTTTCTTTCATAGTTTACGTGGGGTTCCTCTGGATGCTCCTTCTGGTGGCTTACAGTCAGCGAGATCCAAATGCTTACTACCTTACTCAACATATTCAGCAGAGCTTCAGTAATGGCATTGCTGACAGTATGAACTACAAAGACGTGTTTACCTGGGCAAATGCTACTCTCCTAAAAAATGTTTACGGACGACAACCAGGTATGTATGTTCAAGGCACCCATTCACATTTTCTGAGCCGTTTAATCCTATTTCGGGTCGCAGGGAGGCTGGCACCAATCTCAGCCAACTCCGGGGGAGGTACACCCTGGACAGCTCACCAGGCCATTGCAGGGCCAACACTCACACAACCATTCACACCTAGGGGAGATTTCGAACAGCCAGTGCATACTTTTGGACTGTGGGAAGAAACCCACGTAAGCACCAGGAGACCGCCCGAGGTGGGAATTGAACCCAGGACCTTCTTGCTGTGAAGCAGACGTGCTAACCTCTACGCCACCATGCCGCACTAGTAAACAAACTGTGCGTTTTATCTTTCATTATCGGCTCATTGTGACTGAATACTTTTCCTTTCGGCTGTTCCCTTTCCAGGGTTGCCACAACAAATCATCTGCCTCCATCTTCATGGAAGTCATATTAATGATTCGCATATTCGATTTGGTGTCGGATGCCCTTCCTGACACAATGCTTAGCAAGGGGCAGAAATACGCTGATGGCTATGTAGCGACTCTTGTCAAAAGTCAGCAATGGTTCTTTTATATGAACCTCTCACCGTAGACAGTGAGAGACATGGCCGGCCAATGATAACCCAGTTAGCTGCACTGGGGGGGACAGTGACAACTTTGTAGAGAGTGGGACTCAAACCCCCAACCCTAGGATCAGTGATCCAGCATCTTTTACCACCAGGCCACCACCGCCCTGCTCATTGTGACCGAATGCAAAGGAACAAAAGTGAAACCATCCCAGCTCATGAGCTTAGTATCATTTTCAGTTTCATATCTTGTTTTGGTTCTGCATCTGTTTGCAAAAACAATCTTTCACATGTACAATACTTTACAATTGCAACACCAATATTTGTACAATGTAGAATAGTCTGAGATCAAGCATGAAACAAGAAAAGGTATATGATTTCAGGAGAAATGGGAAAAAATGGCTATAATTTACAAATATCATGGCGGCTGTTAGAGGAAGTCATTGACACTCACATACTGTACCTGGGAAGGGACTGGGTCTGCATATAAAGTGTATGTTCACGTTCATGAAACGTATTCATGATGTCCTTTGGTCATTACGTTAGGCTTCATCACAGATGGAAACTCAAAGCTCGTAGGCACTGCTCGACTCCGGCAGGTTCGAGTGCACAAGGACTCTTGTAAGACCTCCAGCTTCATCAGGCACTCCATTCATGACTGCCATGCTCCATACTCTTGGGAAGTGGAGGACATGGGCTCATATGGTCCAGGATGGACCAAGATGACACAAGTAAATGCGTCCAACAGTCTCACTATGCCATGGCGATACCAAACCCAATCCAAACTCAGGGGGCACCCGATCTGGGGTGGAGTGGCTTTTTACAGAGGTGGTGGCTTTGTTGTGGAGCTCGGACCGAACAAACAAAACGCAAGCAGGTATTAATATCTCAGTTCATCACATGGAAAATTGATGATTCAGAATACATGTGGAAAGAGGAGGATAATGCCTCCCTTCATCAAATATAAACTGAACCCTGGTGCTTCTCTTCCATAGTTTGCTTCGGGATCTTTTTGAGAACACCTGGGTGGACAAATACACCCGGGCTATCTTTGTGGAGTTCACCGTGTACAATGCTAATGTCAATCTCTTCTGTATTGTCACGCTAATGTTTGAAACCAGAGCAGTGGGTGAGACTCGTTTTCTGTGAAGTTATAGAAATTTGATTTTCTTCAGATCCAGGGGGTTTCCTGAGTTCATTATTTTGTGTTTCAGGAGCATTCCAATATCGCAGTGATCTACAGGGTGTGCGTCTTTATCAATCAACTGGAGGTTTTCATATATTCATGATGGCCTCTGAGGTCATTTATTTTCTCTTTATTCTTTATTACATGTTTCAGCAGGTAAGTCCTCTCTCACGAAGCAACACCACTTATAAGTGATTATAAGCATATTATAATATAAGCACAGTGTGTAAGAAATTTAATGGTGGCGCTCCAGATAGCAACCAACTGAGGTTTCATTCCCATCCCCTGTCTTTCAAAACATGCACTATGTTTCTGGGCTACTGTAGGAGCATGGCGGTGAAGGGAGCTGCTCCATCTGCACACACACACACTCATACACACACACACACACACACAGACACACAGGTATTGCTCACCCCCCAACAACACACATTTTTTTCTGCTGGTTCAGGAATCAAACCAGCGACTTTTCGGTCCCAAAGCTGCTTCTGGAACTATTAGGCCACGGTTGCCTCCTGACAATAATAACTCTAATTAAAAGATTCTTCTTCATCATCATCATCATCATCCACTTAATCCGGGGTCAAGGGGGCCCGCTGGAAGAACACCGAAGCATTCCCAGACCAGCCGAGAGACATAATCCCTCCAGCGTGTTCTACACCTAGAGGACACGAAGTGAATTGCTGAAAGAAAGATAACCTGATTATTCAAAACTATGCTAACAAGGCTTCATCATCTTCTTGTTGATAATAAATAAATGTTCTTTTCCTGGTTGCATTCTCAGTGTCACCGATAAGGAAGAATTTATCACTTTTTTTTTTTACTTCTGTATGATGTTTGTGACAGACAAAATTAACATTAAATTGACGGTCTATTTATTTTGCCTCCTTATAAAAAGTGATTAACTTTCATCTATTAAAACGGTACGGTGGTGTAGTGGTTAGCACGACCGCCTCACAGCAAGAAGGCCTGGGTTCGATTCCCGGCCTGGGCGTTTCTGTGTGGAGTTTGCATGTTCTCCCTGTGCTTGCGTGGGTTTGCTCCGGTTTCCTCCCACAATCCAAAGACATGCACAGTAGGATAATTGGCCGTTCTAAATTGCCTGTAGATTCGCATCGTGCAGAAGGCAATGGCAAACCACTGCACTAATCCTGCCAAGAAAAACCTCCATGAAGATGATAACCAGGGCGTTATCCTTCATGTTGGGTCGCCAATGGTCATCCTACAACTCAGGCACAAGATAGATAGAGATTAAAAAGTGAGAGACTTCAGCTTTTAGAATCAGTATTGAATATTGAAGTTTTTTTTTTTTTTTTTTGCAATGGAGCTTAAGAATACATCCAGGGTTTGAACATGGATGAATGACAAGTGTATCCTGTTGGTTTGGGTTTTTCAACAGGGGAACCTTATGAAGAAGCTCAAGTGGGAATATTTCAGGAGCAAGTGGAATCTTTTGGAGTCGGCCATTATTATTTTAAGCTGGAGTGCACTGTGTGTTTTTATCAAGAGGAAGCTGCTGGGTAACCGGGACATTGAGTATTATCAAAACCACAAGGACCAGTGAGTACTTTTAGTCATTTCGTCCCCTAAGTTCAAGGAATTATACTGAATACAGGGATCCCTCACTCCACGGTTAATGGGGCCGAGACCCCCAACTTCCCATGACCGCAGATTTCCGCCAAGCAGGATCAACCGCTACTTCATGCTTCAGTGCATTGCAGGATTCATTGAAATTGAAAAAAATAGGTAAAAAGTTAAGGAAAATTCTGTAAAACAAGGCCAATTGTGCAAAAAAAAAAAAAAAGGCCACCCAACAGAACTACTTGAGGTGCGCATCTGTCTGTGTGTTTATTTAGATTTTATTTACATCTTATGCATCATTTTTGAATGTTTAATTATTATAAGCATCTATCGTACTTCGTGGAAATTGGCGGCCGTGGAGGGGTCTCGGTCCCCATTAACCGCGGAAAGTGAGGGATCCCTATATGTACATGTATATGCGTATATAATATCAATAAATACATATTCAATGCGATAAATTCTCATAATTAAACATTCCAAAAAAATAATGCATAAGACGCAAATAAAATATAAATGCACACACACACACAGATGCGCACCTCACATAAAACTGTAAGTTGTTTTGTTGGGGGGTTTTGGGTTGGTTGTTTTTTTGCAGAATTGGCCTTGTTTTGAGCCATTTTCCTGAACGTTTTCCCTATTTTTTCTTAATCTCCATATTTTTAATTTTTTGATGAATATGTTTGAAAAATCCGCGATGCACTGAAGCCACAGAAACTGAAGCACCAAGTCGCGAGGGATCACTGTACGCAAATTAGTTTTTTTTGTCAGCCACCATTTTTTTTTTTTTTTGCTGTAGGTCTCCAGTAACCCTTTGCTCCTTTGCCAGACATGCGAGCTTCCATGAAACGGCCACAGCAGATGGAGTTCTTGGATACTTGATAGCTTTCCTGGTTCTGCTGGCTACCGTCAAACTGTGGCACCTGCTGCGCCTCAACCCTAAACTGCAAATGATCACTGCAACACTGAGTCGGGCTTGGAACGACATCTCTGGCTTCCTCGTAGTCATGACAATTATGTTCTTGGCTTACTCCATTGCTGTAAGAAATCTGAAATAGATCATTATAAAATGTGTTTTCTCAGCTTTAACAGGATTCAACTTTATTCACATTACAAGCTTTACTGCTTCATTTTGTGGTCAGATCGGATACGTGTCATAACCTGACTGTTCGCATTTGTGAATGCAAGTGACCCCAACCCAGCAGTTTGATGGGGCGCTGGAGGGCATGAATAATAATTATAATTTTAATACCCCCCCCCCAACGTCCCATGAAACTGCTCTCATGGTCTAAAATACACTGATAGAGACAGACTGAGAATCACACCCAGGACTTTTCTCTCCAGCCACACCCTTCCTAATCCATGAGAATTTATTTTATTTTTTTTTTTTTAATTACAGCGTGGGCACAATTAGAGTTAAGTTAGTCTCAGAGCTGAGGGGGAAGTTAGATTTTAAGGATAGCATGACAAGACACATTCATTCATTCATTCATTTTCTATACCACTTAATCCTGATTAAGATTGCGGTGAGGCTGGCACCCATCTCAGCCGACTCGGGGAGAAGGCAGCGTATACCCTGGACAGTCATCGCAGGGCAGAATCACACTGACGGCAATGCAATCTACTCTTAATGAAAGTCAGCAATGATTCCTTTACATGCCTCTCACTATAGACAGTGAAAGACATGGCCGGCCTTTGACGACCCGGTTGGCTGCACTGAGGACGACAAGACATGTGTTGTACAAACACTTTGAAGGACACGGGGAAGGAACTTTTGTTTCAGAAATGTAGCATACAATGAATGATAATACTGAAGATGATCATCATTCATTTTCTGAACCACTTAATTCTAATTAGGGTTGTGCGGAGACTGACACTCATCTCAGCCGACTCTGAACGGCTCACCAGGCCATCGCAGGGCAGAAACACTACACTGACACTCCTCTGATCAAGGTCAGCAATGGTTCTTTGACAGTCTCTCACTACAGACAGTCAGAGACATGGCCAGCCTTTGATAACCTAGTTGGCTGCACTGGGGGAGGCAGCAGTTGACAACATTTGAGAGATGCTTGGGTGATCTCAAGCACCTTCCCACCAGACCACCATCGCACCATGATAACAATCAACATCTCTCCTCTGTTTCATCCTCCAACAGTGCAATTTAATCTATGGATGGAAGCTTTATTCATACCACACTCTTCTTCATGCTGCCAAGACCATCGTAAGCTTGCAACTGGGGATATTCGACTATGAAGAAGTACGTGAGACCTTCATAGACCACAATGATCAATAACGAAGAACCTCATGAAAATGATTAATCTTTCTCCTCCACCCAAAACCCCCCACAGATTTTGGATTACAATCCTGTCCTTGGTGCATTTGTCATTGGATCTTGCATCATCTTCATGACGTTTGTGGTTCTGAACCTATTTATATCCGTCATCCTGGTCGCATTTTCTGAAGAACAGGTACACCATAAGGTACAGGCATTTACCTGCTTCATTTCCTCCAAACTTTTCACAAAAAGCAAGTCAAACTTACCCTAGTAAAAATATATGTCTCTTTCTTAGCCCTCAGAAGAGGAAGAAATCGTAGATCTGATGCTGATGAAGATATGCAGCCTTTTGGGACTCAAGGTTAAGAAGAAGCAGTTGCCAGAGGAACCAAAAGCAGCACCTTTTGCCATATCATAAACACACGATTGAGATGGAAAAGATCATCGTAGTCCTCTCTTTTCCTTTCGGCTGTTCCCTTCAGGGGTCGCCACAGTGAATCATCTGCCTCCATCTCACCCTATCCTCTGCATCTTCTTCTCTTACACCAACTACCTTCATGTCCTCCTTCACCACATCCATAAATGTCCTCTTTGGTCTTCCTCTCGGCCTTCTGCCTGGTAGTTCCAACCTCAGCATCCTACTACCAATATACTCCCTATCCCTCCGCTGTGCATGTCCAAACCATCTCAATCTAGCCTCTCTGACTTTGTCTCCAAAACATCTTGCATGTAAAAAAGATCATCACAGTCCATGAAGTGGATTACAGAAGCTTTCATGTAATTCTATTTCTGTCTGGAGATTGTTGACCTATTCATATCTCTGTCTCTAGCTCTGTATTTACATTTAAAACAATGTGAACGTTGTTAAACATATAGGTAGGACTTTATTATATAAGCTGTATGTTCAGCCCTGTGTGTCTCTGTACAAGACTTTAAGTGCTTGATCTCTTTCTGATCTCCTTAAATAAACACCAGAAAAACTGCAAGCTTTGGTCTGACTCACTTTAAGACAGTTTTATACAGACAGAACTACTGTACTATTATTTTGCCCATTCATTTTTCAAACTGCATTATCCTATTAAGGTCATGGAAAGGCCGGAGCATCTCTCGGCCAACTCTGGATAAAAGCGGGGTATACCCGAAAGAGCTCGCCAGACCATTACACAGCTGAAAACCACAACCGTCCAGAATCACAGCTAGAGGAAATTTCAAATCACCAAATTAACATGATGTGCATGTCTTCGGGCTACGGGAGCCCACACACGCACAGGGGAACCGCAAACTCCACCCAGAAACACCCCAAACTCAAACCCAGCTTGCTAGGAGACATGCTGACCACTACACAACCCACCCCTACTTTGTGTGTGTATTTATTTTATATATATATATATATTATACACACACACACATAGAATGCAGCCGTGGCGGGGGCACAAACAAGTGTCCGCCCTCACACCGGTCCCAAGCCCGGATAAATGCAGGTTGCGACAGGAAGGGCATCCGGCATAAAACTTCTGCCAAAATACAAACCGTAAAGAAAAATTTTCATACCGGATCGGTCGAGGCCCGGGTTAACAACGACCACCACCAGTGCTGGTGAAAATTGAACTACTGTTGGTCGAAGGAGAGGTCGAAGAGAGGCGAGAGGCATGTTCATAGGCAGAGAGAGAAGAGGAAAAGCATGAGTCTAGGACTGAAAGTAGGGACTTTGAATGTTGGAACTATGACAGGAAAAGGTAGAGAGCTGGCTGACATGATGCAGAGGAGGAAGGTGGACATACTGTGTGTTCAGGAGTCCAGGTGGAAAGGTAGCAAGGCTAGAAGCTTAGGAGCAGGTTTAAGCTATTTTTTCATGGTGTGGATGGGAAGAGAAATGGAGTAGGAGTCATCTTGAAGGAGTTTGTCAGGAATGTTCTAAAAGTGA
>CM045751.1:9345000-9407500 GCA_024760905.1 Plotosus lineatus
GGAAATGAAATATTTCACTTGGGGATCCGGGGGGCGTATCTTCTTTTACTTTCGGCTGCTCCGTATATTATAAAAAATTATTACTGCCAAGTAAAAACAGCGGAATTCCGCTAAATAGCGGCGATAATGCTAACTCCCTGGCCCTAATTTAGACATGCACCTGTGGTGAGGCTTTAATTTCAGGGTTTACCATGCTCCCATATTCCTTCCACATCTTTGGCTTAGTCTGGGGTCGGGTCGTGGAGGCAGGAGCATAAGCAATGAGGTCCAGACCAGCCGAAGGACATAGTCCCTCCAACATGTTCTAGGTCGACCCCGGGGTCTCTTCTGGTTGGACATGCTCCAAAACACTACACCAGGTAGGTGTTTGGTAGGTATTCAAACCAGAAGCCCGAGCCGCCTCAAGCAGCTTCTCTCAATGCGGAAGATCAATGATTTTAAACCCCCCCCCCCCCCCCCATGACCGAGTTTCTCACTTCATCTCTTAGAGAGAGCCCCGCCACATGGCAAAGGAAGCTCATTTCGACCGCTTGTATCCGCGATCTTGTTCTTTCAGTCACTACCCAAAGCTCGTGATCATAGCTGAGGGTTGGAATGTCGATCGGCTGGTAAATTGAGAGCTTTGCCTTGCGGCTCAGCTCCGTTTTCACCACGACAGACCAGGACAAGCCTCGCCATTAGCTGCTTAACATATAATTGCACATTTAATTACATTCTTATTCAACTATACCAGGAGTGTCAAAATCATGACACAAAGGGCAATGTGGCTGCAGGTGTTTGTTTCAACCAAGCCGCAGCACACCTGACTCGCTCATTTAAACAAAAGGTTTGAGTCTTCAGGCAGCTGATTGGTCAATCTGTGTGCTGTCAAGAAACCAACCAATCAACTGCCTAAAGACTCAAACTACTTTTTTTTTCTTCCTATTCAGAAAGTTGCGTCTTAAAGACATAGTTTAGTAACGGCTTTTACTAAATAGGGTTGAATCTTGTTGCTCACGTAAGCCTTCGAGGACAGGAGTCCGGGACAGTGTAATCGACCATTCTCTGTGAAAACAAGATCCCTTACAGTAACCAGTAACACTAACCAATCATGTGGCTGACTCTGTGTTTCTGGGAGAAGCACATTTTAGTCATCACTCTTGATGTACTCTCTTATAAAAGAACTAAATCGTGAATGTAAATTCTTCAGGGTCCCCCCCCCAGTGTTATTCTGTATCTGCGATTCATATCACCCACTCAATTTGTCAGAACACACCCAGACACATACTGTACACAGGTACATATTAATCCAAAACAAACATCCGTGGCATACCGTGTGCTGCTTGTCTCTGATCTGCAAGTGTGCCGATGTCCTGAAGCTGTTTACTCTGCTCTTCATCCAAAGCCTGAGTAAGCGCTTGGTACCATGTGGGATCACGGCTTTGGATATCTGGGGGGGGCGATTAAGAGAAGTTAGTTTTCAAAAGAAAAAAAAAATCTACAATCAATAAATGCCTGGTGTCTGCAGTTTGCCTTTAAAAAGGGTGCATAATCTCAAGTCTGGTGTTGTGACAGCTCTATACATTACATACTAATAAAAATTCATCAGTTCATCATCATTTTCTGTACTCACTTAATCCTAATTTGGGTCGCGGGGAGGCTGGTGCCCATCCCAGCCAACTTCGGGCGAGGGCAGAGTACACCCTGGACAGCTCGCCAGGCCATCGCAGGGTGTAAACACGCTGACGGCTTTGCAGCTACTCTTGTCGAAAGTCAGCAATGGTTCTTTTACATGCCTCACACCATAGACAGTGAGAGACATGGCCGGCCTTTGATAACCCAGTTAGCTGCACTGGGGGGGACAGTGACAACCTTATGGAGAGTGGGACTCGAACCCCCAACCTTTGGATCAGAGATCCAGCACCCTATACCACTAGACCACCACTCCCCCCCCTAATTTTTATTTATATGTGTGTGTGTGTGTATATATGTATATATATATATATATATATATATATATATATATATATATATATATGGTATCTGCACACATGACATCCCGTTGAAGTACATGTATTCTTTACACAGTGTATTATAGATTTTTTTTTTTTTTGAGAAGAATTCCTATTAATAGTTCTTCATTGTTAGCTGTACAGTGAGTTGTCGACTTACGACCGCTTTTGGTTCCGGCAGACCGGTCGTAAAGCGATCCGGTCGTATGTCGACATTTCATCCAAATACACTCATGCCGAACAAAAACAGATGAATAAATCATTTATTCATTTAAATCTATACATCTATTTTCAATTCCACGTCACTTTGGTGTGCAGCGGAGAGCCAATCCTTTCTGTCCTCCAGTTGTGGGCGGGTCCGATACCTTCAAACTCTAATTTTATTGGATTATAACAACACCCACAGACTGTGCGTGTTGTTTTTGAGTAAAGAGATAAATTTCCCTTGTTTTGATCGGCTCATTTCCACGAAGCCAAGCACAGCTGGCAAGCAAAGACAAATGGACAGACATGGAAAAACTTCAACCCGTAGACCAGCTGATTGCCAAAACTAGGGATGCGCTTCCTGTCACAAACACTGCAGCGTGCGAGTCCAATAAAATTAGTCGCAAGGTATTGGACCCACCCACATACAGAAAGGATTCTCGCCACAGTGACGTGGCAATGAAAGTAGATGAATAGATTTGCACTCGAGAACTCAAATTTCTTCAAAATTCTCACCCCTGCGACTCACCATGGAATTTTGTTTTTATCTAAACCTCTCTTGAAGCTCAACACTTACATATTCAGGAGAAAAATGAAGCTGCTGAGAAGGGTGTCAGTGCTTTTTATGGAGAGTAAAATCTACTATAAGTTTCAGGTTTGCTTTTTATTCAGTTCTTCTGGCAGTTAATATCACAACCTGGCAACCTAAGGAGTCGAAATGGTCCTGGGATACGTAACAGTAAAATAAAACTCAATGAAATAAAAAATGGCCTTACTCTGTAATATGGCTTTGAAGATCTGGTACTCATCAACAGGATTCTCGTCATCATCGACGGCGGTGGTGTATCCCTCTAATGCAGTTTCTTCAGCGTCATCCTCCTCCCATTCCTCATCACCATCTTCTCCTGCTTGCTTGGCAAGCATTTCAAGGTATTCTTGCCCTTCCTCATCGATGTCATCTTCATCACTTCCAAGTTCAGCTAAACACAACCACCACAATAAACACACACACACACACTCAATATAACGACATAACAAGACTTCAATACCACAATGTCAATGAAACAAACCAGTACCAACACTAATGCTTTCAATATCACTGATAGTTACCGTTATCATCCTCTTCTTCTGCATCTTCATCGTCGTCATCCTCATCATTCTCATGCTCGGCTCTACAGGCGTAGGCCCTCTTTAGACCATTAAAAAGGAGAATGGCAGCAGGTAAGAGTTGTCCGGCTACTTGATTAACAGCTTGTGGCCTCTGTTCCAGGTCCATCAAAGCACACAGCCCCAATACACACATCTTCCGGTCATGAAGCCTACAAGAACAAGCAAAGAACTTTTCTTCAAGCAGAGATAAAGCCACAAACCCCCCACCCCCACCCCCACCCGGTTAAGTGTGTGCTTCACACCTCCTTTAGCAGCTCACATCTATGCTCCACTTCAAAATACAACACGGTCTGCACATTCAAATCACTGCAGTGGGGTCAGTTCAACTATGGCTGGCTAATGAATAACACTTCACTCCGATTGGTGGGTTTTATCCGCACCAGAACACAATTTAAATGGCCTCGACTAAACACTGCATATGTGAAAGCCGCCAAAAATAAATAACCAGTCATCAATTTATCTGTACAGTTAGAATCCCTGCACGAAAGGATTTTTTGTTTTGATTTCTTAAAAAAAAAAAAAAAAAAAAAAGCCCAATTCAATCTCTAACATGAATGAAGATGTGAAAGCAAACAAGTACCCAAGGAAGCAGTCCACGTCTTTGAGCCATTGAGAGATAAAGTGATTGGTGATTGGCTCCGTGTTGTTAGGGAAACGTAGATTCTCCAGCGTGTTGAGCAGCAGTGGAGGGTTATAGTAGAGTGCAGCGATGGCCACCTGCAGGCACATGGTCCTCAGTTCGCTGGTCTTCACCTCCCTCGTCAGACGCTCCAGGGCTGTGGTTACAAATAGAGGCACCACCTGCACAGAGAAATAACATGATTTTCTTGGATGGTGTTATTACAAGGGTCTAGACGGTGCCATTTGGGAGTCTGCTGATTTTATAGTACCTGGTCAATGCCACGTCCTTTACACTGAAGGATGATGACTTCTAGCAGCTTGGCAGCATGGCACTCTGGGTCCTCTCCTGGGTCACCAGACAGAATCTGATAAAAGAGAACACTTTATAAAATCTGTCCTGTCAGGAAAAAGGTATAATCTGCCCTTTCGCTCATTAAGGACAATTGACTCCAGCTGACGGCGGAGTGATGGAGACCACCGTGAAGTTATCCATCATGGTACCGGTCGTGGCTTTATTCATTATGAGTTATAATCAGAGCACATAGATTAATGGAAATCTCTGTGCAGAGATGATCTGACCTTTTTGCACATGCTGTAGATGACTTCAAGGTATTTTGTGTCAGACAGAAGAGTGTTTGTATCGACTGTTATGTAGTTGTGGAGGAGTGGCATCATGTCTGTAATTAAAACATTCAGCACGATTAGAGAAACGACAACAGACCAGTTTGATCAAAATTTTCTCTTTTACAATATAATATTTTGGCCAGATTTAATTGAACAGATAACCAGCTGAAAAAGAAAATGGACAGAAAATAAACACCGACACGTCCGTTTTTCTAGAATTCTGACAGTACAGTGATCCCTAGCTACTTCGTGCTTCAGTTTCTGCGGCTTTTTCAAAAATATTCATTGAAAAATAACAAAAATAAGGAAATTAAGGAAAAATAGAGAAAAGATGAAGGAAAATGCAGCAACACAAGGCCAATTATGCAAAAAAAAAAAAAAAAAAAAAAACCCCACCCCAACAAAACTAGTTACATTTTTACGTGAGATATGCAGAGGAGTGCGTGTGTGTGTGTGTGTGTGTGTGTGTACAGGGATCCCTGACTTTCCGTGGTTAATGGAGACCAAGATCCCACCGCGACCGTAGAATTTCGCCAAGTAGGATCAACCTCCCCTTAATGACATTAGTGTATGTATATGTATACATAATGTCAATAAATACATATTCAACACCATAAATGCTTATAACAATTAATCATTAAAAAATAATGCATACTGTAATACATACGTGCAGATGTAAATAAAACACAAATACACACACACATGCGCGCGCGCTCAGGACATTTTATGACTCTGTGGTAGCCTCTGCAATCCTCTACGCTGCCATCTGCTGGGCCCCGGGCAGCACAGAGCGGGACAGAAAGAGACTAAACAAGCTGGTCAGGAGGGCCAGCTCTGTCCTCGGCTGCCCACTGGACTCTGTGGAGGAGGTGAGTGAGAGGAGGATGGTAGCAAAGCTCACATCCATCCTGTTCAACAGCTCTCACCCACTGCACCAGACTGTAGAGGAGCTAAGCAGCTCCTTCAGTGGACGACTGAGGCATCCTCAGTGCAGGAAGGAGCGCTACCGCAGGTCGTTCATTCCCACCGCTATCAGACTGTACAACGCCACTTTGTAACTGTCTGTGAAAATACCGGTTATGTGCAATAAAACCCCGCCCACTTTAATCAACCACATCTACCCCACTGACTGTGAACCATATCAACCCATCTACTCTGCACTCAGATACATTACACTTTAATATAGGCCAGTCTATAAAGTTGCTCCATTCTTTTCTTTTATTGTTTAGTAATTTATACTATTTATGTATCTATTTATTTATTTACTTATATAATATATGTATGTGTGTATGTTTGTACTTGTATCTATTTTTGCACCCCCTACTGATAGTACCTCAAGAGCCTGTAACAGTGAATTTCTCCATTGTGAGATTAATAAAGCTGTATCTTATCTTATCTTATCTTATCACACTCACACACACACACACACACACACACACACACACGTTCATCTCACATAGAAATGTAAGTAGTTTTGTTGGGGGGGTTAGGTTTTTTTGTTTGTGGGGTTTTTTTTTTTTTTGTGGGGGGGGGGGGGTCCCATATTCTTCCTTGATTTCCTTATTTTTTTAATTCGATGAGTAGTTAAAAAAAAAAAAAAAAACCACGATGCACTGAAGCCGCATAAATTGAAGAACGAAGTAGTGAGGGATCCCTGCATTTATATTTTATTTACATCTTATGCATTATTTTTTAATTTTGTTATTAGAAGCATCTATAGCATTGAATATGTATTTATTGATATTATGTACAAATATGCATGTGTGTATGCGTCAGTTGGTGGTGTGTGTGTGTGGGGGGGGGGCTTCAAAAATAAATAAATAAATAAATAAAATAAAATAAATGCTTTTTGAGATGTAAAAAATTTCATGAAATCCTACTTCGTGTTTTCATTTTTCAGACTTAAGGATAACCAAACACCTTATTTTTAAATTAATGAACTGAATGTATTTTAAGACTTCTGCATCCCTGAAGGATCTCTCGTAAATAACAGTGCGCACGCAGGTCACAGGGAAAAGGTGCGTGTATATCACAAAACTGGTAAGTAATCAGAAATATCCTGAATTCATTCTTACTGTACTGGGAGATTGTTTAAAATGCATAAGAACAGCTCAAAAGATTGCAATATCTCATTCTTCAGGAGATGAGATGGCGTAAGGGTTGTGAATATAACTTCTGATTCATTGTGTACTAAGCCAGTGCAGTTTCCTGTTCTTTTCCGAGAAACAAAGGCATTTCAAATGAACATTCAGGATGTACCCGTGAAGTAGTCAAAACCATCCTGTTGGAAGACCTCATAGACCAGAGGGAGGAGCTGCCACATCTGTGGAGAAACTTGCTGACACGTCAGACTGTGAGCCAGTGACAAAATCTCTTCATAGAATTCTGTTGTCGTCCCCACAAAAAAAAAAAAATTAATATTAATTACAGGAACTTCTGTGGAATGTTCTAGTGCACCGAAATGCAAGACTTACCTAAGACGTGCTGCTGCAGCACTGTACCAATCACCTGCAGACAGATCCCTTCCAACTGCTGCGTGATCTGAAACAAGCCAGTAAATGGATCATTGACTCATTAGCTGCCTCCAGCAAAATACAATTGTGCTGCAAGTCTAAAAAAAAGTTTAGAGAACTAACTAAACATGACACACAGAACTCTGCAGAACTCTTATTCTGTGTTTTGAGAGCCGGGTCTTGCCTATGAGGCACGTTATAGAAAAGTGGAGAAACGATGCATATGCCCTGAAACTTGTGGGCGGCAGGAAGTAAAATCAGCGCTATGATGCACAGCAGGGAGAATAGAAGGATGGACACACGAGCACAGCATCAGCATGTTCTGTTATGAGAAATCCAGCGAGCGGGTGTGGGGGCTGCACTGACCTCTTTATGGTCCTCAACCACACTGAGCAGGGTATCAATGGTGTTGAGGATGCCCATGGCTGTGACGGCTTTATCATCACCGCCTTCCTCGTCAGGGCCGGTCTGAATCACCTGGTTGAAGGTCATAGCCTGGAATAGGAATATCAGACATTCAGGCACACAAGTAAAATATTCAAGGGAACATTAGCAGGCACACTGTGTGCTTGTTACATAAACCTGGGAGCGAAATAAAAATACACGTTTACGCACTAAGTCTCTGGAACCTTACCAAATGCTGGGTCATCTCCACGGCAATGGGAGTCACCTCTTCACTGTATTCGCAGATCATCTTCTGGATGACATTGGTGAGGTCGTCATTCTCAGTCTCACGCACAATGTGAAGGAGAGCCTGCATCACTGGCCGGATGAAGGGAGTGATGTACTCTTTGGCTGTTGAAGAGAGTATAAAACACTGGTCCATTATCGCCGGCACCGTTCCTTAAGAAGCTCCTCCGCTGCCATCTCGGATGAAGCGCTGAAAAGGAGAGTCAAGAGGAAAGACGCCTACCTTTCTCTTGATTGCTGATGAGGACCTGCAGGGCAATAGCTGCCTCCACTTTGACAGGCATCTCATTGTCGCTGATGAGGCAGAGGCGGGTGAGCTCCAGGGCTGTCTGCAGGTTCTGGTCGCTCTTAAACTTCACCTCGCAGAAGTAGTGTAGCACCCAGCAGGCCTAGGCACGGAATATCATTTCATAAACAAAAAGATTTTAAGATAGGAGCAAAAGCTAGTGAAAATCTACAGTGATGGTGTGTAGGTAATTATATAAAACAGATCTGAGAGGAGAGCTACATCAAAGAAAAATATATAAGCCTTTCGTAATAGTTTATACAGTCGGCCCCCGTTTTTCACGATAGATCGATTTCAGCCATTCCTGCACATCATAAAAATCTGCGAGTTATTGACGCGGTTTTAAAACCCTATGTATGATATTACATGCTTGTTAAACACATTCTATAGACAGTCTTACTCATTAAGACAGTAATAATGTAGCAAAATGTAGTAATGATTAAGTAAAAACTTTTAAATTTTGTTCTGTGATATTTATTCATGATAAATTTTGAGTGATTAAAAACACAAGAAAAAAAAAAACGTACTTTGCAATTCAATCAATCACGATGATGACATGTAGGTGAAGAAGGAAAAAAAAAAAGGTTTAAACTTCATCGGCAACCAATCAGCAGGAGGGAGAAACAAAAGCTCTCAACCATTGGCTAAATTTGAATCACTTGCCAGTAACTTCCAGGTTTGCCGCTAATTCGCGAGTATAATAATAATGCAGTAAAATGTAGTAATGATCAAGTAAAAGCGTTTTAATTTTGTACTGTGATAATATTTATGAATGAGTAAAGCGCTTAGGCTCCTTTCCAGAAACTGGAGAAGATGCAGGGCATTTGAGTGACATCACAGGGATTAAATAATCATTAAACAACACACTAAGAAAATGTACTTCGCAATTAAGGCAATCACATTGTGTACTTTTTGTGCACGAAAGACCAAAAAATAAATAAATAAAAGTGTACACATCATCTGCAACCAATCAGCAGAGGGAAGAAACCCTTTCAAAATAATTTCAAATCATGTGCCAGTAATGTCGATTTGTATAATTTGCCGGGCTGCCGCTAATTAAGTATTTCTCAAATCGTGGGGTTTGATATGATTACAATGATGTAAACTTTTTTTTTGTATTTTTGAAAACCGACGTATAATCAAAAACGACTTAACTGGAAACAACTTAATACGAGGTATATCTGTTAAAAGTTACTTCTAGGTCTGTCGCCAATCCTCGAATATGCAGGGGCGTGAGCGATGAACCGCGAATGGTCAAGGGCTGACTGGATTATAGTAGTACAAGTTGATGTAAGACCGATTTCTTATTTCATTTAGTTTGCATGAGCATCACAATATTTAAAGCACCTGAGCATTAGAAAAATATAATCAGCTTTAAATCCTAAAAACATCACCAGCTCTATCAGATGAATGTGCTCAATAGCACTGAAACCCAAATATGGAAACCTGATTCATAGCCAGAAGGAGTTTCGAGATGGTACTGCAGATAACAGGATGTGTTTAGTGCAGCAATGGCACAGAAAGATGCAGTTTTACTGCTGCACTTTTAGAATATGAAACTAATACCTTATACATTATTCAGTTTCATGCCACGTACTGTTCAACTGGCCCTCATACGCACACATTTTTTTTATTTATATATATATATATATATATATATATATACACACACACGCACACACATATATATATATATATATATATATATATATACACACACACTATATTTATACACACACACACATTATATATATACATACACACACACACACACACATATATACATATACATATATATATATTATATATATAAATATATATATATATATATATATATATATATATATATATATATATATATATATATATATATATATATATATATATACACACACACATACATACACACACACAGTGGTACCTCACTTTACGAAATTAATCTGTTCCAGAGCCTTTTTTGTAACCTGCATTTTTTGTATATTGAACTGCATTTTACATGTAAAATGTGTGATTCGTTCCAAGTCTCCCAATACTACCCCCTAAACCCTTCAAAAATTATAAAAGCATACTTTTTAAGACCTCCTTATGCTTCAATATCGTACCGATGGTAGATGGGTTTGGCCATCTTCCTTTGTGATATCACTCGAGCCCATTTCTTCTTCTCACTCGCACCGGAAATCACACGCGAGTGTGTGTGCGCGCACGTGTTGACCATGTCTTCTTAGCAGAGTTATAATCTTACAAATGTTTATGGAAGGTTAAAAGCCCAAGTCAAGAAATAAAGCATAAAGCAACAGTAACTCTGTCCTTTACACGAAAAGCATCATGGTAGATTCAGCTCCATAATAAGCAGTGGGAGGTAGCTGCGTCATCCCTCCTAGCCAATGGGATCCCTGTCCAAGATGGCACTCAAGTGAAGGCGACATGAATGACAACTCAGTTGTTAGCCAATGGGAGGCCAGCAGAGCGGTATGTTTGCACATCATTGATGGGAGAGTAGCTCGTGCATTGTTTAAATGGCACATTTGAATTTTTAAGATGGTGCTTTCATAACATGAACTTGTTTCGTATACAGAGACAAAAAATTTTCGGAAAATGCGTTTCATAACCTGCATTTTTCGTTTGGTGAGACTTTCGTAAAGTGAGGTACCACTATATACCACATTTTTAAATTCACAATACTGTCTATGGTCGACTGAGTTTTAAAAGGTCAACACAGGGTTTACAGCTCACCACTGTGTTCAGGATTAAAGAATTATCACACTCATTCTGGCCTTCTCCTTACCCTTGCTCTCATGTACCCCAGCTCACTGCGGAAGAGAGGAAACACATGGCTCTGCAGCATGAACTCCATCTGGTCTTTGTAGATTTTTTTCTGTTGGGCAGAGACAAAACTTGGGGTGAACAGTAATACAGTGACCATTATGGAATTCTGTCTTTTTTGCTTGGAAAGGGAAAAAAAAAGAAGGGAAAAAAAAAAAAAAAAGGTCATTGTACGTACCTTGAGCAAAATTTCAGCCAAAGAGCCGATCATGTGAAGTGCGCCGTCCTTTTTGCGAGGATCTGCTGTGGCGTCGGTGAGGGTTTGATAACAGAAGCCCATCGTTTTCTGCAAAACCTGGAACACAAGCATACACACAGATTTCTTCAATATTCTCGAAAAGGGATCAAATCAACACCAGCTACGCTAAAAGTTTCTCTTACACCAGGTTTTCTCCCCAAACACCTGCAAAACATGTCACTTATTATAGTCCTACAAGCTTTGTGTAAGTTTCAGTTTATTTATATATAAAAATAAAAAATAAAAAAACCACAAGTATTTTCCCCCAGTTCAATCCAGATGTTTCTCGCCATTAATCACATACAAGGTACACACAGAATCATGAAAAATCAAAAAAATTTTAAAAGTTATTAATTTACAAACCTGAAATGTCACTCAATTCAGTTTTTATATATCATTATTTTCATACATGAAACCTAATGATGCAGGAGAGTGGTGCTGAGGTCTGTTGGTAGCCCAACTCCAACTTGACCAACTTGAGCTTGAAGAATATTTGGGATTTCAGAAATCAGAATCCTTCACTAATCTCAGAGAAAATTGTGTGTAGTTGCTCCATACCAACTAGAAAAAAGTTTCAATATCAGAAAAATTACAAAGCTCTATCGCTCTATACAGTGGTACCTCACCTTGTGAAATTAATCCGTTCCAGAGCCTTTTTTGTAACCTGGATTTTTCGTAAGTAGAACCGCATATTACATATAAAACGCATGATTCGTTCCAAGGCCCCCAATACGACACTTTAAAAATTATAAAAGCATCATACCTTTTAAGGTACTTACTTTGTGTTAACCATGTCGTCTTAGCAGAGTTATCATGTTTATGCAAGGTTAAAAGCCTGAGCCAAAAAATAAAGTTTCAATGAGCACACTCAAAACTCATGAAACAAGCTGCTGCTCAAGGGAGCTGCGTCATCCCTCCTAGCCAATGGGAGGCCAGCGGGGAGGGATGTTGGGAGATAGCCAATGGGAGGGAGCTGCGTCATCCCTCCTAGCCAATGGGAGGCCAGCGTGGCAGGATGTTGGGACATGTAGTCAATGGGAGAGCAGCTCATGCATTGTTTGAATGGTACGTTTGGCGTGTTTCGTAAGGAGAATTTGTTTAGTATACAGAAACAAAAATTTAGGAAAATGTTTTATATAAACTAGATTTTTCGTCTTCTGGGACTATCGTAAGGTGAGGTACCACTGTAGATTATTGTCTGGTTTATTGCCAATATGAGTCCCAAGGTATTTATAATACACCACCATTTCAACACTGACACCCTGGATGGAAATCAGGGTGGCTGGTGTTTTGGATCTCCAAAAACACCAGAGAACCCTACATCCAACAGAAAGCTGAAGTTACGCCACAGTTCTCAGATTACTGAAAGCAAAGTGCAATGGAAAGCGTTGTGGATCGAGTGCCTCCATGCCGTGACAATGTTGGGTGGACCTCTCACATCGTGATTTTTCTGTGGGGTACCTTAAATCACAAGCCCAACCTCTTTAAGCCCTTAAAATACAGTGAAAGAACTCCAAACTTTCCTCTTATACATAAACAGATACACATGTTCATTATCAGGTAGTTCTTAGTTTTGAAGCTGCAATCTGCTCAAATCTGTTCAATCATTGGCAATCACCAGGTTGGAAAAACCTGCAGTTTCTCACCTGCCAGTGTGCGAAACTACAAAAATAGGACACGAGTTTCCAAGTCCAGACAAAACAAGACAACGGCAAGAACAGCGAGTGAGTGTGTAATATTCATGTATGAAAGAACTGGAAAGATTACAGAGAACTATGGAAAGATGATAGAGGTTTTATGCAGATCAGTTGCATACTACAGGGCAAAACTGTGTTCATGTAACTTTCCATAATTCAATATTCCAGCCCAATGGCCAGAGATGTTTTGGGTTTTTTCCACAAATGGTTCATGAAACAGTACATTGTAATAGACACAAGCAAACTACACAAACAAGCTTTTATTAAGTTTGTCTTTAATTCCTCTTGAAGCTTGTTATTTAGAAGATCGCTGCTGTTCCACCAGACCTGATCAGTCAAGCCATGACAGCCTTCAGAAATCACCTTCAAGCATATACATGAATCAAATAATTTAATCATTTTTAAACAAATTATTAATTTTCCTTTACAATGTGGGAGTTTTGTTTGTTCATACTATTTCATCTTGTATCTAAAATGCAAATTTCAAGCAATTTCTTAGTACAGTGGCACCTCATCTAATGAGTGTCCCTTATGACGAATTTGCCATGATATGAGCTTCGAACCCACCAAAAATCTGCTTCATCCAACAAGCAAAAATTCACTTTACAAGCTCCCCCGCACGACTATAAATAATGTTTACTGCACTTCATATCATTTGCTCGGTGCTTTTTCCCTATACCATAGCACAACAATGAGCGCGCCACTGCTAACTACTGGAGTGGATGCGCAATTACACTTAATTCTCGTAAAAAAGTTTGTTTGTTTCCCAGGGTCATACGCACTCCCCCCCCCCCAGCATAACACGTATATATTTGAATAGCACTGGCCTTGTGGGAGCATTTCCTCATGCATTTGTATTGCACACCTGCACAAAATTGTCTCCTCTTCTGCACACCACCTCCTGCCCGCCCATGTGACACCTTCGCCGCAGTTGATGATCGGAAGGGCGAGTTGACTTATTGTTAATTCTTGTTTTATTATTATTTATTATTAATTATTATTAATGTTCATGTACATTTAAAAACAATAAATATTTCATAATAATAAAAATACATGTTTATCTTTAATATATCAGGTCAAATATCCATGTATGTAGTAGGTTGGAACGGATTCATTGGTTCTCTGTCATTTCTTATGGGAATAACTGCTTCATCGAACAAACTTTTCGGCTTCCAAGCTTGTCATCGAAACGGATTACATTTGTGAGCGGAGATATCACTGTATATTTAAATTTGCAAATCCTATATTCCTGGTATTCTGTTTGTCGCAAGGGGTCTAACAGCTTTTTTTTTTTTTTTTAATATTGTTTTATCCCAGCATTATGAACAACATCTATATGAACATAGTCAATATGCAGAACATGGCAAATAAATAAATAAATAAAATCTCTATTTATATCTGTAGGAGGGAGTGGAAGCTGGCCAGTGGTGGAGGGCCATTCTGACGTTACTATGCCAGTACTATGATTTCCTGTGGTTCTGTGGCCACAGGTGTGGTGTGAGCACAGTGACAGTCTATAAAAGACAGACGAGAGATGGAACTAAACACAGACAGGCATCACGCACACCATTTCACTGACAGTCAGAAAGAGATATGACAAAAATAAATAAATCGGAAACCTTTTTTGGTGCCTTATAATTAGTCTTTTACAACATTTGAATACTGACACGATTCATCTAAAATGATAATGATGCAGTTAAGTGAATGAGTTTGATTCTCATTGTGCAAAATATACCCCCTGCCTTTCATCTAGCGTTCCTCTGAGCTCAAGAAAGATGTTTTCGAAGTGTTAAAACACCTCATTTACTAGATTTTGCATTAAGCAACACCTCCATGTAAATTCAGTGATAGGCCAAAGCCACAATGTTCTCCTAATATTCCAAGTTCACCTCAGCAGCTGCTCAGCAGTGACGCTATATGAACAGCAGGGTGCTGATTAGATACATCAGCATGTTGGCAGTAAGACCTATACACATGGAAGTAAGCCCAATCAGTCAGAGGCCTTGTAGTGCCAGATGGCATTTTGTGAGAACTCACTTCTTTCCTTTTGTTACAGGCAGTGAAGAGCAGGGTCTGAGCAGCCGTCGTGGGCGAGATGAAGTCCTCGAACACATCTGAGCAAAAGCCATAATAAAAGACACGGTAGTAACGAGCCTTCCCTTTTATGTGATTTAAAGCAGCTATGATAGAATAGAAACCTGATGAATTCAGAGGACTTTCATCTTAACAGACGCTCTTACCGAACTTCATGCGGATGTACTCGTAGGGATCCTCCTGCCACAATTCTTCATCGCTGTCTGTGTAGCACATGAGGGGGAAGACCACATTCTGAATGATTCCCTGCAATCACACATTCATAGCATCTGATCTCCATGGATAAATTAATTTCATCGATTCCCACATCTAAATCAGTGGTGACCAATCTGATCAGCAAGGGACCAGTGCGGGTGCAGATTTTCAAACCGACTATGCAGGAACCACGCCTTCCACCTGTTTAATTCAACTGATGTTCACTTTTCAAACAGGTGGAATGAGTTGCTACCAATTGGCTGGAATGAAAATCTGAGACCCACGCTGGTCTTTAATGGATAAAATGAGACACTGATGAAAACCAGCTGTGTAACACAAGATTCACCTGAATACTATTGCTTAACTTCTGACAAATAGATTCTCAAAACTTATAACAGCCACCTTGGACCATGAATATATCTGTACTGTTCATTATTAATATTCCTTATTTAACATTATTTAATACACACACACACAGGGACCCCTCGCTACTTCCCGCTTCAAATCATGTGGCTTCAGTGCATCGCGGTTGTTTTTTATATATATATAAAAAACATATGTGTGTGTGTGTGTATATATATATATATATATATATATATATATATATACACATATATATATATATATATATATATATATATATATATATAAAATATTCATCAAAAGAAAATTAAGGAAGAATAGGCAAAAAAAGGAAAATGCTACAAAAACAAGGCCAATTGTGCAAAAAAAAAAAAAAAAACCTAAACAAAATTAAAAAAAAACAACCCAAAACCTCCCATCAAAACTAGTTACGTTGTTCTGAGCTGCACATCTGAGTGCGTGCACACGCGTGTATTTGAGCGCGTATTTATATTTTATTTACATCTTATGCATTATTTTTTAATGTTTAACTGTCAATATAAGCATTTATAATATTACACATCTACGTCAGTCAAGGAGGGTGATCCTACTTCGCGGAAATCGGTGGTCGTGTGGGGATCTCGGTCCCAATTAACCACGGAAAGTGAGGGATCCTTGTGCACGCACTCACTCACTCACTCTCTCTCTCTCTCTCTCCTGGGTTCCATGCTTGAACAAGCTAATACCCTTGGGATCTTAAAATTGCATCGAATTCAGTTGAGAGATCTCCATTGCAATTTGATTGACACATTTTAAGACTTTATCTTAGCAAATTATTCAGAGCACACAAATCCTGAGATCGTTTTGATATATTTATTTATTCAAAATCAGGTTGAATAGGGGAATGTTCAAGTGCTCCTAAAATCTTTTTTTTTAAGTCTTCTTCCTAAATTGAAACAAAAAACTCTGGACAAAAAAAAAAAAAAAAGCAGTTTTGGTCACATGGCAGAACAATAAAAATAATTACTATTATTAGAAGTAATATTTTTATGAATAGTAATCTTAAAAAAAAAAAAAAGGATTCCAACCTTGTGCTCCTAGTAATAAAGGTTGTTTTATACCAGAGATGATGTGGGAAAGCTGGAAAAAGCAACCATTTCCTTTCCACTTTGGATGTGGACGTTTGAAAGAATCCAGTGTTTCACAGGACATCAACGATTATTTCAAAAGCTGAATCAACCAGCGTGAAATACAGTGCATAATACACAAAGCAAAACCCCTTTACCTGGATGCTTGGCTTTAGGTTTTTCCAGGTAACAGCATGAGCAATACCCTGGTTAATATAATTCAGGGCCTGCTGCAGAACTCGGGGTGCTACATATTGGTTCTCTTTATAGTGATACAGCACCTTCAGCAGCACCTGTGAAGACATACAGGAAGTAGATCTCAACATCACTGCACCCAAGATTAAAGAAGACAATCGATGCACTCGTTTAAATGTTCACTCCCTACCTGCTGAGCAGCCACAGCATAAGCCTTCAGGAAATGTTCAGCAAATTCTGTATACTCCTTGGTTGTGTTGCCAGGGCTGCCATATCTTCAGAGACAAACAAAACATTTGGGAGTGATGTCAGTTTACAGCCAAAAATAACTAGTCCATTATTTCACACTGTTCTGTGTGGGCTGTTAATTCAGCAGTGAGATATCACCGAGAGCTGAGAGTGATCCAGAGACAGAGGCACGGTTTACCTTTCAAAGAGCCGAGCCAAGATGTGGAGAGCCCACTTCTTGCACTTCCACCAGGGCAGCTCGGGCCTCTCATCCTCATCCACCTCCAAGGTCTCCTGTGGAGGAACATGCAAATGAGCAGTAGTCAGAAGTGTTCAAGAACTAACCGAGAAACTGAGTATGAAACAAATTAAAATACATGCACTAATTATTCAAGAAATAAATACCAGCATTTATCAACCAGCCCGTTACCTTATACCGTACTCATACCTCAACTTCATACATCGCCAAATATCTTTTTTTTTTTTTTAAATCCAATTACATATCCAGTTCCGCTTTACCACCATAATGACCTCCGCACTCCGAGGATGTCATTGAACTAGGTCTTGGAGTGTGCCTTTGGGGATTAGTGATCATTCAGGCACAAGATCACAAGTGAGGTCAGACACCGATATCAGACAAGAAGGCCTGACGGTCAGCATTCCAGTTCATCCCAAAGATATTCAGTGGGGAACATGCGGGAATGAGATAAGGATGAAGGGGAATTGGATACATACTTTCAGTTCAAAAAAATAAAAATTTAAAAAAGCTACTAGTTTGAGGCTTTTCAGAATGTGGCGAGACAGATCTGCTTCCATAACAGCAGCCTCCTCAGTCTCTGTCTTCTTGTGACTTGAACAAACCTTGAAACATGGTTCTGAAAATCCTTTTAGGAAGGAAGTAAACCCCGTTTGCTACTTCTGTTTATTATTTACATCAATTAGAGACAATGCATTTTTACAGGTATCACAGCGAGGTTTAGAAAGAATAGGGGAAACGGGTTCAGAAATAGAGGAAATGAAATATTTCAGCTGAGGGTCAAAGGGGCCGCAGGGAACCTGAAAAAAAAACAGGAATTCCAATAAATAGGCGAGCAAAAATAGAGGAATTCCGCGAAATAGGCGAGTAAAAATAGAGGAATTCCGCTAAATAGAGGAGATCTGGGATCCCTGATATTTAGTATTATTGTGACCAATGTGGATGACAGATGGTGAGCACAGACAAAGACTGGATTCGATCACTTGCAGTATATAAGGTGCGAATCTCCCAATGAAGACTTGTGTCACCTTCGATGTTTATTTGCACTGGTGTCAAAAAATAACCAATTCAAATTAATGGGAACTGCCAAAACAGGGGAAAAAAGCCTTATCAAAAAAGAGAACAGGTGCACAATAGCATGACAAATTAGTTGAGAATGTTTGGTCGAAATAAGCTGACTGTCTGAGAGTGAGCTTCTGTTTTTCCTTTCGGCTGTTCCCTTTTACTCAGGGGTCGCCACAGCCAATCATCACGTTTGATTTGGCATAGGTTTTTAGGTCGAACGCCATTCCTGACATCACCCCTTTTAGCAAGGGGCAGAAACACGCTGACGGCTATGCAGCTACTCTTGTCGAAAGTCAGCAATGGTTCTTTTACATGAACCTCTCACCATAGACAGTGACAGACAGGGCCAGCCTTTGATAACCCTGTTAGCTGCACTGGGGGGGGACAGTGACAACCTTGTGGAGAGTGGGACTTGAACCCCCAACCTTGGGATCGGCGATCCAGCACCTTTTACCACCAGGCCGCCACCGTCTGAGAGTCAGCGTGATAAAGAATTACATCACAAGGCACAAAAAGTGGTTCCTTACTCTGAAAGGGCAGTTACGAAATTCACATTGTGATCCAAACTGCCAAATACAGTGGTACGTCGCTTTACGACAGTCCAAGCAAACGAAAAATCCAGGTTACAAAAAACATTTTCCGTTTGTCTCCGGATATGAAACAAGTTCACATTACAAAAGCACCATCTCGAAAATTCAAACAATGCATGATTGCTCTCCCATTGACCATCTCCCAACATCCCACCCCACTGGCCTCCCATTGGCTAGGAAGGATGATGCAGCTCCCTCCCATTGGCTATCTCCCAACATCCCACTCCACTGGCCTCCCATTGGCTTGGGGAGTGACGCAGCTCCCTCCCATTGGCTATTATGGAGCTGCATCTCCATAATACCCATGATGCTTTTCGTGTAAAGGACAGAGTTACTGTTGTTTCATGAGTTTTTTGAGTGTGCTCATTGCAACTTTATTTTTTGGCTCAGGCTTTTAACCTTGCATAAACATTTGTAAGATTATAACTCTGCTAAGAAGATGTGGTCAACATGAGTGAGTAAAAATTATAAAAGCGTACCTTTTAAGGTAAAGGGTTTGGGGGTAGTATTGGGGGCCTTGGAACGAATCATGCATTTTACATGTAAGATGTAGTTCTACTTACAAAAAATCCAGGTTACGAAACTGCCTCTGAAACTGATTAATTTCATAAGGTGAGGTACCACTGTATTCAGATTCGGGCTGTATTGTGAACATAGCGCTGGTCCAGTGAAGGGAAAGAACACAACAGCACAGAAAGAAATTCTAGATATTTGTGTGCTTCCAAATTTGTAGCAGACATTTGGGAAGAACTACAGATGGCGGTGCTGGTGGTCAAGGGTCAACAAAATATTAAGCAGGTCGTGCTCAGGAAGGTTTTTTGGGTGGAGAGTACAAAAAAAGGTTCTTGGGATATTTAAGTGATGATTCATGACACTAACATTTCTTAACAGGTGAGTTCCAATGTCTGCCGTAGTTTTAGACTTTAATAATTGATTTGTAGGAGGGAGTGGAGGCTGGCCAGTGGTAAAGGGTCATTCTGACGTCACTAGGCCAGTACTATGATCTCCAGTGGCTCTGTGGCTGCAGGTGTGGTGTGAGCACAGTCACAGCCTGTAAAACACAGACTAGAGACGGAACTAAACGTAGACAGGCACCACGCACACCGCTTCACCTACAGCCCATTACACAGTCTAAACACACTCATAAGTCTGGCAGGGTCCTGAACAGCCTTACCGGGGGAACATCTCGGTCCACAACCGTCTTCAGAATTTCCATCCATTCAGTCAAGTTCTGCCTGTTAATCAGCTCCAGTGGAAGATTATACTGTGCAGGAACGAAATTCATAAATTAACATCAAACCTTTCATATATGTACATATATATATATATATATAAATATACCCTGCATAAACTACCTGAAAGAGAGCATAGAGGATTTTGAAGATCTGTTTCTGCACCAAAACTGATTCGCTGGAGGGGTCAGGCAGCAGCTGGATGAAGCGATCTTTCAGCATGGGCATGAAGATTTGCATGGCGGCGATTAACGGTTGCCGCTCCTCTGGTTTCTTGTACCTGTGGATGGATACAAACCAATCAGCAACTGTAATCCTAGCAAGCAGAACACCAACACACCAAACACGTGTTGTAGTCTTACTCATAATTTTTCACCAGCTGGTAGAGGCACAGTAGGATGCCCAGCCAGCAAGCACTGTTGTCAGAGTGCAGGTAGAAGCCAATCTTGTCCACAATGGTCGTCCATTTGTTGGGGTAATCGTGCTTAATCATGTGGTGAATGCAGGTCGTGAGCTGCACTCTGAAAGCATAAAGCGAATACAAAATCAGTTAAGGGAGAAAAGCAATTATGGAATAAACCAGCCCTCTCCATAACCCGGGGGTGTGTACGTTACCTGATGCGCTCTGGGGAGTGAATGATGGCCTCCACGATGTTGTCTCGGATGAACTGGCGGTCCTCTTCTGGGATATTGCTGCCAGGCACTTCATTGTGCGTGTTGTCACCTTCACTCCAATACTGTGTGACCATGTTCTTCAAATATATCACACCTACAGGTGAGAAGTACGTGGATCACTAACTTATGTGAAAATGACAAATACTTTCATGCAAACTACAGGCCAACAAACCATAAAATGTGCTCATGGCTCAGTGCTTCTCAATTGTTTTCTGTGGCGCCCCCTCTAGGAAGGAACCCGATCCCCCCCCCCCCCCCCATAAATAGTATTATTTGTCTATAAAATTGTTATTAGCACACGTCTGCATAACATTGTATCTTTATAAACATTAGAAATAAAAAAAGAAATATAGTTTAACTTACAATAAAGAAAAACTTCATTAACATTGTTTTTTAATCTGTCATAGAAAAGATTTAAAGTGCACCAATGTGCCTGAAACAAAAAATACATCCTTATTTAAAATCATTTAACTCATTTATGTCTTAATATCGCTGTCTCTCTCCACCTTTCTCTTTGTTCCTGTTAGAAATGCTTCCATGTTGTTTCTCGAGGGGTTGTTTACTGCACTTCATATCGTTTGCTCATGTCAAAAACCGCTACACCATAGTGCGAAAATGACAGTGCCACTGCCAACTAGTGGAGTGGAGGTGCAATTACACAATTCTCATACAGAAATCCAAAAAAAGCATGTTCCCCTGGGTAATATGCGCTCCCCTGGCATCACACCGCACCCCGCAGCCCATTATTTGAGAAGCACTGTCAGCGCGAAGACAGTCCTTCATGTAAACATAGACCGTATACAACTGACAAAACAAAACTAAATAACCTCTTTAATGACAATCAATACTTTTGAAAACTCTAACACACAAAGGTAGTTCAGAGAAGAATTCAGCATGCAATCACTTCGCCGAGCAGATGATTACCAGATCAATAAAGTTATTTTTTGAACAGTGGCCTGGCAAGATGTCCAGGGTGTAATCTACCCTTGCCCAAAGTCGGCTGAGATGGACGCCAGCCTCCCTGTAACCTCAGTTAGGATCAAGCGGTTCAGAAAAATGAATGAATAAAATTAATTTAAAAAAAACAAAAAGACTTGAATGGGAACAAGCGGCTACATTGTGTCCTGAAAAGTTGATTTATTACAGCATCCCTGCAGCTGAGCTTGCATTCAATACGAGCAGGTGTGCTTTTTAGGCAGAGCCCTTTCCTGTATTCATCCATAACCCACCCACCTCCACCCCCCAAAACACACTGTTATACAAAACCTCCATCCACTCATGTATTCAGTAGACACAAGGGCCTATACATCAGCCTCTCCTTCATGTGGAAATTGGCACTGAAGGCTAGATGACAGAAGGAAAACGAACCCAGCTTACTGTCAATGGGGTCGCTCTGAGTGAGCGTGTGGAGCAAGAACATGTTAAAAGTAAAAGAGGAGCATGTGATGGGGTTGAAACCCGCTCTGTATTGACAATCTGCAACCCTGCACTCTGCAGCTCTGTGACTATAAGATGCTTCGGCTGGGTGTGAATCAGAGTGCAGACTGCTGACGCGGACAGACCCGTGTTGCCGAAATCCGTCCGACTGCCGATTCAGCAGCTCTGGGTCTGCAGTATGGAATGGAAACCAACACATTCCAGTACTATCTAACTACAAAAGAACCTTACCCATCCAATTACCATCACATAACTGTACATGTGACCATACGCTTGGAAGGAATGAATTTGGGGCAAAGCAGCTCAACAAATGGGATTTTCCGGGTCCATATCACGAAATTTGGAGGTAGTGGTAGCCTGGTGGTAAAGGGCGCTGAATCGCTAATCCTATGGTTGGGGGTTCGAGTCCCACTCTCCACAAGGTTGTTGCCACTGTCCCCCCCCAGTGCATCTAACTTGGTTATCAAAGGCCGGCCATGTCTCTGACTGTCTACGGTGTGAGGTTCATGTAAAAGAACCATTGATGACTTTCAACAAGAGTAGCTGTATAGCCATCAACATGTTTCTGCCGCTTGCTAAAGGGTTGTGCCAGGAAGGGTATCCAATGTAAAAACCTATGCCAAATCAAACACGCGAATCAGATGATTTGCTGCAGCGACCCCTGAAAAAGTCGAAAGGGAAAATAAGATCACCACAAAACTTGATGGGAACGTTATTTGATACCACAACATAGGAACGGTGCAGATCGAATGGAACTCGTGGTTGAGCTAAATGGGAAAATGATTTAATAAATTAAAATCCATCCCAAACCACACATTACCGTACATTATTCGAAATGGAATTACAGACTAAATTACTGAATCACGCTATGATGGACAGGTGCCATAACTGTCCAGGGAGTCAAGCTCCAATCCTGATCACGTCTGAATTCTATCTCAACGATTCCTATTGGAGCTCAACAGCTTTCAGTGCTTCAGAGGCAAGAGATCCCAAATTCTCAAATTAAGACCCGACACCTCAGGAGACCTACACTCGTTTGAGGACAGGTTGCTTAGTGTTCTGAATTCCAGACACAAACAGATGCCAGTAAACAAAAACAACAACTATAACAGACATTTAACCTGGTGACAAATCTAAATGTTAATGTGTGTCACTTGTATCACCCACTGGGCATTCGAAACACTCCATAATGCAACAGCTTTGTTCTTCTCCCCAAAGTGGTACGTGCCTCAACAGCTGTCAGCCAACAGATGTGACAAAGCCAGGCAGTAGCACGCCAAATTGAAAAACGAGGAGAAAACTCGCAAAACATAAGGGCTCTTTTAATACAGAAGACACCAAGCAGCTGTCAAACTCCTCATAAACAACACGATATACACTTGAGGAATGCCGGTGAACACACAGTTTCCATACATAGTCATTCTGCCTTCAAGCGAGTATAGGACTGAAAATACCTGACTCAAGGCCAAATGCAGGAAGGTAGTAAAGAATAAGGTACTAAAGGAGTGTTGATGTGTACAAAAAAAAAAGCAAGGATGAATAAACTGGGCATATAATCACACAGACAGCTTCATGTGTATTCACACCACAGGTAGCAGATTACACTAATAAAAACGGCTCTGATATGTAATAGCGCTTTCAGTCCTTTTCAAGGAAAGGCGTTTTCTCTCAGAAGAACCAGGTACATCTGTGAAGGCCATTACCTGCTTGTCGGACTGGCAAATCCAGCTGTTCAGACATGGTCACCTGGAGTAGAGCGGATATAAAGTTCACCTGAGTGTGGCCCTGTTAAAGGAAAAACAAAATACATTAATTTTTTTGTCATGAAAGGACAGGAATGTGAGCGTGTGTATGTATATATATATATATATATATATATATATATATATATATACATACACATACACACACACACACACTTACACACATATATATATAAAAATGTAACTTATATATATGTATGATTATATATATGAGAGAGAGAGAGAAAGCAAGAGAGAGAGAGAGATAAAACAATCTGAATTTCCAGGAATTGACCATGATCCTGAAACTCAGTAACACGAGACCGCACAAGGGCTTCTGAGTCCTTACCAGGCAAACCCTCCGCGCCAGCTCAATATCCATGTCCCAGTTTGTTCAACCCTCTCATCTGTTGTCTTATGATCCTGCTCGAACACATGATATAATACTGACATTCTTTTATCCCCAAATAGCTGAAAATAGTAAATATTATCGCACTCACAGGGACACTGGGTTAATCAAGGGCTCACTTGTGCTTAAACAGAACACCCCCCGCCCCTCAACACACACGACTCTGAATACAGCCTCACCAGAATTCCTTATGGAGAACATATTTCATTCATGATCCATAAAAAGAACCACATGAAGTGGGGTGGGGTTTTTAAACCGGTAATAAAGTAAAATGCCATGTCACCAGTGCTGCATGGTCTTTCCCCCCCTCACTGTCTGTCTAGCAGCACAGAACGTGTCAGCACCCAAGAATTTAAATCTGCTGTCCACATGGAATGTCTGGAGATGGGCCAGTACGGTGGCTTAGGCAATGAAGAACGCATTCCCATGTTCAAACGCAGCCCGTCTCAATTACAAAGCGTTTCCTCTTTAACAACAGATCACTTGGCACATTAGGGGGCCACAGTGAGGACAAGGCACAGATCACCACAAATTATCTGCAGTGAACATATTAACCCGAGGACATTTATACAGACAGCAGTGCTGGACTGAATCTCAGATGATTTTCTGTGCAGACACAAGAATGATTAAACTTCTGGTCCATTTTCAATAAACACAGGCATGAATACAAATGATAATAGCAGAATTATATTTCAAGTGTTAAAGTTTCAAGTTCTATTTGTCATATACAAGTAACAATGAAACCGGCAATGAAATTCTTGCACTCACTGGTGCATATAATTCAATATTACACAAACACAGACAAGGAATATAAATATATATCAGGATACACAGACAGATTTTTTTTTTTTAATATGAGAAGTTCAACAGTTTGTTCAGGAATATTGTTTTATCCCCTCCTGTCTGTTGCAACGAATAGAATGAGTTACAAAAGCACTGACACGAAAACGCAATGTGATGTCATGTTCTGTGTTATTGATATACAGGCATCCCTCACTTTCCACGGTTAATTGGGACCAGGACCCCCACCAATTTCCGCAAAGTCGGATTCCCCCCCCCCGTACACGTACATGTATGTGTGTATATAATATCAATAAATACGTATTCAACACTATAAATGTGGAGCCGGTGGTGTAGGGGTTAGCGTGCTGCGCTCATAATCGGGAGTTTGTGAGTTCAAATCCCACTAAGACATTCACTGTGCTAAGGCCCCTGGGCACGGTCTTAACCACAAGTGTGCCTCTGTTCACCCAGCAGTATAAATGGGTACCAGTAAAAATGTCCTGGGACGGTAACCTGCGATGGACTGGCGTCCTATCAAGGAGGAGTTGAACTCCTAGTTGCTTCACGCTACAGAAACCGGGGATCAGCACCGACCTGATGAGCAGCTATGGCTCGGGTGTAAAAAGCCCACAGACTTTACCTTTTTACCAATTCTATAAATGCTTATAATAACAATTAAACATTCAAAAATAATGCATAAGATGTAAATAAAATATAAATACACACACACAGATGCGCACATGGACGCAAGCCTCACATAAACATCTCAGTAGTTTTGTTGGGGGGTTTTGGGTTGGAGTTATTTTTTGTTTGTTTTGCATAATTGGCCTTGGTTTGCGGCCTTTTCCTTAATTTTCCTTTCCTCTATTCTTCCGTAATTTCCTTCTTTTTTATTTTCCGATTAATATTTTTGAAAAACCCGCAATGCACTGAAGCCACAGAAACTGAAGCACGAAGTAGAGAGGGATCACTGTAATAAAGCTCCAATCATAACAAAGGACATGTGATACATGGATGAGAAAAATCTCATTAAAGTCTATTTACATTTGAACAATCTGAGGGGCTCAGAGATAAATATCCTCTCATGATCAAACACTTTTCTGAACAGAGACAAAAGAGGGTAAAATGTCAAATACAATAAAATTAACAGTTAGTTTTTTCCCCGTAAACTCCAAATATTTGATGGCTGAAGCACTCCTACGTATTCGAGAACAATTCCATTACAAAGCATGAGCAATAACGACACATCAGCCCGACGAGTGCTCATCCACAACGACCACATCAATGATATTCACGACTGTTCTTCATCACTACTCCTATGAACGTCAGAGATTTCATATCCTACGCTCTGCACTTCAGATGCAGCCATTATGTAAGGAAGAAAACACTTGGGGGCGTGCTGCTGGACAAAAAATAATCTATGACAGGGCGGTGTGATTGAGTCTGACAAAATGTTGAGTTATGGTAACTACACACTCTGAGGTTGGTTATTTCCCTCGAATTGTTTCAAGCATTTTATTCCTGTCTTGTTTGTTGCTGCAATTGATCTGCACCAATCACCACCTTGTGTGTTTGTTAGATGGAGATATTAATTCTTCACTAACTTGGTGCTTAAAAAATAAATAAAATCTTTCTTTTTCATCATCATCCTCATTCATGAAGGGGAAAACAAAAAAACAAAAAAAAAACCCACACATACTGAATGTTTGAATTCTCTGGGAAATTCAGTATAACATTTGACTCCATCGCCAAGTCATGACCAAAACATTTACATTTATGGCATTATCATTTTCAAACAACTTGAGCAATTCAGAGTTAGGAACTCAATGGCTCAACAGAGGCAGCTTGGAGGGACTGGATTTTGAACCCTAAACCTTCGGCTCAGTAGCCCAAAGCATTAACCACCAAGTCACTGCTGCTCCACGCCAGCGTGAATCTAAGAATCACACACTTATCTGTTAATAATGGGTAATCAAAAAATGATGGGTTTCAAAATTAATAGGACAAAATAAAGCAGCAGCATATAATGTTACACCCAAACAAACAAAAAAAACTTTCCACAGGTAGAAAACTTGCTCATTTGTTTTGAAGTGCTGACAATGGAGACTCCCCACTTCTCCCCCCAAAAAACCCTGACCTTCTAATGTGGAAGCTGAACTACTTCCAGTTATAGACATCAGTATACTGTAAGACTCGTAGTCTCACCGTGCTTGTCTCGCAGTGCCTGGCTGTCCCCCTGCCTGTGCCTGGCTGTCCCCCTGCCTGTGCCTGGCTGTGTGTGTGTGTGTGTGTGTGTGTGTGTGTGTGTGTGTGTCTGTCTGTCTCTCCATGTCTTTTTGTCTGTCACTGCCTTTGTGCATGTCTCTGTGTGAGTGTGTCTGTCTTCCAATGTATCCCTGTCTGCCCGTCTTTGTGCCTGCCTGCCTGCCTGCCTGTCTCTCACACACAGCAGTGACCGATTCACCCTCACGTATCCCTGGATACCACGCAAATGACTCACCTCGAACGATGTGAAACATTTCTTCACTCCATTATTTACTGTTGATTTACCTTTCAGTGAAAATATTCCTATGAACAGCTGTTTAGAAATAATCAATGTGAAAAACTGAGCAAATGACATTCTATTACGGCACTTGTCTACTGTTTACTATTAAGACGTTGCAGTTGATCAGAAACTCAGTGGAACATTTATAAATTCCTACTTTCCACGATACAAATGACTCACTGAGCAACCCTGAAGCTACTTCAGCTAACGCAACACACCCATCCCTTTGCTATTACGAAGAAAACTGCCATCTCAAAGTTGTTTGCTCACAACAATCAGTACTTGTTAAAACAGAAATGTTATTTCCCAACAAAAAAATGACCAAAAACGTCCGATCAGAACCAAATGGCGAGCTTAGCTCCAGCGATCCACTCAAGCAAGCTGCCAACCGAGCAGACATTTCGGCCCCAACAGTCGGAGCCTAGCATCTATAGAGCCTGGTTAACTTTCCCTGATGCCATTTTTCTTTTGCTCGAAATACTTGGCTAGCATGACCGACATGTTTTCGCTTATTCTAAATAACTATCTAAAACTTATCGTTGTCTGTAATGTTTACATACACTGTCTGAACCGCCATTATGAGTAACAACGGCCACATGACACGTGAGACTCGCTGAGGTGATGTTAGCCATGCTAAGCTAACCTAAGCTAAGCTAAGCTAAATCAACGTACGTCAGTGGCAAATGTTAGCGTGGAAGAGTTTGATAGGTAGAAAATTAACCTACTATACATTAATTCCAAGTTATTTCCCTCTATATAGTGACAGAACTTGACAATGGCACCATTTGTGATAGTTTCAGGGGAGGAATTGTGCTCATTTCTCTCGGCTAGGCTAGTTAGCCTTTTAGCTAGTTAGAAAAAAAAATCCTAGTGGCCTCGTGTGACAAAATAACCTCCGAGTCTAGCCGATCACGTACACTGTTCATGTCTTAAACCAACTTTCACCTGTGTGGTGTGAAGTACAAAACAGATCACACAGGCTACGAGCAAAAAAACAAATAAACAAAAACAAACAACATAAAAAATCACACAGTAAACTGAGACTCCACGCTGCCCCGCTGTGCGCGAGGCCGCCGTAATAATAACCGCTGTCGTTACCACATCATCCCGCAAGTCTTTACCTCGTTTAGCTGTCTCTCAGCGGCCTCCCGCAAATTCGGGTCCATGGTGCCCCGAAGGGCCTCGATCAGTGAGTTAGGATCCATAACAGGGCTATTCGAGTGCGGCTGCGGTCTGGAAGGATCAGCGGTCTTTACAAATCCGGGGCGAGACGCACATGGGACGCGCGGTTCTCCAACTACCGGCGCGAAAGGAAGAAGGCTGTGACCGGGCAGGATAGATCAGCGCCAAAATTTCCACACACTACTTCCGCTCGGCACGCAAGGTACTCTGGGATATGTATTTTTTTCCCCTGTAAACACGATCTGAACGGGTTTTTTGAAGCTGGGCCAGAAGAACTCGTCGATATTGATGAAATTTAAATGAAAGTGCAACCTGTTTGGCCGGTGATGCTTAGTTGTCGTGCTATGGGAGACGACACCGAATAGGGTTTAATACACTATTATGTGACGTCACAACACAAACACTTCGACGTCACAAAACACGTTAGGATCAGAGTGGCACAAAGGTGAAGTTGAAACTTTAAAACAGTTAAACACAAACGTACTCCATCGAGGGGCTGATGGGGAAGAGAAATCCGAGAGGTTCCAGGGACAAAACAAAAGCGCTTATTTTTTTGTTCTTCACAATCCGATATCTCATTTTATCTCAGAATACAACACTTATAGAGCGAGAAAGGTTTCAGTGGCACAATCTGTCAACTTAAAGAAAAAATGCTCAAAGAAAAACCTTTATTTCTTGTACTGCTAAAACACGGACTTTTTTTTTTTATCATATCCTGAACACGCCATTGCATATTTCCGGTTTGTGATCCATATACCACAGCCAACACCTGTTCATTAAATCCGTCACCTCAAAGTTTTCAGTCGAACAGCTGTTCAAAATGGAGGATGCCTGGTTTCAGGACTCATGGGTGTTTTTAACAACACAAACTTTTTTTTTTTTTTTTTTTTTTTCAGGAAGTGCAGTGAATGTAATGCTGTGTGAGTTTAATTCAGAAACTGTTTGGTTTCTGTTGGCTGGTCTCAACCTGGCGGATCTGATCAGACTCAGCTGGACCTTGCAGCAACTTTCTGATTTCAAAAAAACGATCGCTGATCCTAAGGTTGGGGGTTCGAGTTCCACTCTCCACAAGGTTGTCACTGTAGCCCAGTGCAGCTAACTGGGTTATCAAAGGCCGGCCATGTCATTCTGCCCCTTGCTAAAGGGTTGTGTCAGGAAGGGCATCCGACGCAAAAACCTACACCAAATCAAACATGCGAATCAGATGATTCGCTCTGGCAACCCCTGATAAAGGGGAAAAGCCGAAAGGAGGAAGTCGTAACGTCGAGTGTAGTCTATGTAGTAGGAAAATGAATACACTGCATACAATAAATGAATGCATACACAAATATTGTGTGCCCCAGGAATGAAAGAAAAACTGAAAGATGACAGACATCATGATGTTTCACCATCTTGCTCATCAATAAATAAATTCATATAAAAAGTATCTCATCAATAAAGTCATCTGTGGCTCATTTATTGTGGTTCTAGGAAGTGTTTCTACCTGAAGTGAGAGCAAAATCACTGTAATGAGATTAAAACCTTGAGAATATATGTGCTGGAAATTAATCAAGATTAAAAGGAAAACACTTGCTCATCTGCTGAACTGCTGAATCCTACTTGGATCGCAGGTAGGCAGATGCCTATCAGCCCACAACCGACAAAGGACGGGTGTACACTGAAGAACTGGCCAGACTATCGCAGGGGCAAAATACACACAACCATTCACTCTCACACTGACAACAAGGGGCAATTTGAAACAGCCAATCAGCCTCATATCTCATATGCATGCCTTTGTATTTTGGGAAAAAACCCAAAAGTACAAACACAAAAAAAAAAGTGACAACCTTGTGCAGAGTGGGACTCGAACCCCCAACCTTTGGATCAGCGATCCGGCGCCTTATACCACTAGACCACCACTGCCGCCACACCCAACTCAGCATGTGTTTATTCATTACTGTTTTTGTTTACCAGAATATGGCTGCGTACAAGTTTGGGTGTCATTAGTCATTTACCAGCTCATTTCAGCCGCTTGTATCCGCGATCTTGTTATTCCGGTCACTACCCAAAGCTCGTGACCATAGGTGAGGGTTGGAACGTAGATCGACTGGTAAATTGAGAGCTTCGCCTTGCGGCTCAGCTCCTTCTTCATCACGACGGACCGGTACAGGCTCCGTTTAACAACAGAGGCTGCAGCTATCAGTCTGTCAATCTCCCGCTCCATCCTTCCCTCACTTGTGAACAAGACCCCAATATACTTAAATTCCACCACTTGGGGCAGGACCTCATTCCCAACCCGGAGGGTGCATTCCACCCTTGTCCGACTGAGAATCATGGCCTCGGACTTGGAAATACTGATCCTCATCCCGGCTGCGAATCGCTCCAATGAGAGCTGGAGGTCCCGACTTGATGAAGCCAAAGGGACAACATCATCCGCAAAAAGCAGAGAGGAGATCCGATGGCCACCAAACCAAACCACTCAATGCCTCGACTGCGCCGAGAAATTCTGTCCATAAAAATTATGAACAGAATCGGCGACAAAGGACAGTCTCGGTGGACTCCAACTCCCACCGGAAATGAATTCGACCTGTTGTCACCAATACGGACCAAACTCTGGCTCCGGTGAAACAGCGACCGAATTGCCCGTAGCAACGGGTCCGGAACGCCGTACTCCTGAAGCACGCCCCACAAGATTGTTCGAGGGACACGGTCGAATTATATATATATATATATATTTTATTTTTAATGTTAATCAGGATACAATGTTATGCAGACATGTGCCAGTAACAACACTATTTATAGTCGTTCGTGGGGGGGGGGGGGGGGGCGCCACAGAAAATAATTGAGAAGCACTGGGTTAATATAACGTACTGTAATATTCCTGCAGTCAATAAACACTGGCCCCGTTGGGATGATGTAATAAACCATTTATTAACCCACCTTTGGACTTCATGAATTGCCGAGTGCATGATTTTCAGTGTGGGCAGCATGGAGATGTAGGGGTTAGCATGACTGGCCCCACAAGCAAGAAGGTCCTGGATTTGAGTCACGGCCTTGGAGAGGGCATTTGTGTGTGGATTTTGCTTACCTGGGTTTTCTCCGGATTCTTCAGTTTCCTCCCACAGTCCACAGACTTGCACCTGAGGCTGACTAGCTGTTCCAAACTGCCTCAAGTGTAAATGTGAACGGTTGTACTGTACATCGTCAATGAGACAGTTGTGCAGAGCCACAATGTATGCAAATTCAGTCATGAAAAGATTTACATGTTTGAGCTTTAATATAAACTAACACATCTCAGTGTACAAAACCTTCCACATTATATTCAGGCTACAGGTTTTTTTTTTGGTTTTTTTTTTCCTGGAAATAAATTAGTCATTACAGTATTTGGTAAAGTTTCACAACAGATGCAGCCCATTATAAACCTGATAATCAGCTAAATAGAAATAGAAAGGACAGACAGATACAGACACAATACAGAATCCAGTCCCAAAGTAAAGCAATGAGAATATCTGCTCCAAAAAATTCATGATTTGCAATTTGGGTTTGGCCCATGTTTCCCTGTGGCGTGTACTGTATATGGTGATGAAGTTACAGTTCGAACGGGTTCCTTTTTATCAGGGTGTCGATTTGCATCTGAAGATATTCAGGTGTTTAAACCTGGCCCTCTCGTGCCCCGCTTCCCAATCAGAAACAAAAGTAAACACCATGCTGCATGCGCGTTTCGGGCGAGAAAACATCATCGTGACAGCTGGAAGTCCTGGTGTTTAATGCCTCGTGATAGTAGGTGGGTGTCTTCTCAGATGCCTCTCTATTCATCACTGAGGTCTCTCATGCAGCAAACGTCCCCCCATCCACCACTCTGTCCTGCTCTGCAGAATATGTACAGTATATAATATACAAAGTACGTATGTTTGTGTATACAGTACATGTATGTCAGACACCTGGGTCATGGGGTGTAAATACCCACCCCAGGAACACAGAGCTTTGTTCATTACTGTGATCCCTCGCGACTTCGTGCTTCAGTTCCTGCGGCTTCAGTGTATCGCGGGTTTTTCAAAAATATTCACCGAAAAATAAAAAATAAGGAAATGAAGGAAAAATAGGGGAAAAGTTAAGGAAAATGCCACAAAACAAGGCAAATTATGCAAAAAAAACAAAAAAACAAACAAAAAAAAAAACAAGCAAAAAACAAAACACCCAACAACGCTACTTATATTTTTATGTGAGGTGTGCATCTGTGTGCGCGTGCGTCTGAATGTGTGTGTATTTACATCTTATTTACATCTTATGCATTATTTTGAATGTTTAATTGTTATTATAAACATTTCAGTTCAGTTCAGTTCATTTTCTGTACCCGCTTAATCCTAATTTGGGTCACGGGGAGGCTGGTGCCCATCCCAGCCAACTTCGGGCGAGGGCAGAGTACACCCTGGACAGCTCGCCAGGCCATCGCAGGGCGGAAACACGCTGACGGCTTTGCAGCCTACTCTTGTCGAAAGTCAGCAATGGTTCTTTTACACGCCTCACACCATAGACAGTGAGAGACATGACCAGCCTTTGATAACCCAGTTAGCTGCACTGGGGGGGACAGTGACAACCTTGTGCAGAGTGGGACTCGAACCCCCAACCTTTGGATCAGCGATCCAGTGCCCTATACCGCTAGACCACCACTGCCCCTACATTATAAACATTTATAGCTTTGAATATGTATTTCTTGATATTATATACACATATACATATACGTATACATCAGTGGGGGGCTCGATCCTACTTCATGGAAATCAGTGGTCATGGGGGTCTCGAATTTTGCAGACTTCCTTCTCTTTTCCTTTCAGCTGTTTCCCTTTCTCAGGGGTGGCCACAGCGAATGATTGGCATGTTTGATTTGGCATAGGTTTTTATGTCGGATGTCCTTTCTGACACAACCCTTCAGCAAGGGGCGGAAACAAGCTGACGGCTTTGTAGCTCCTCTTTATGAAGATCAGCAATGATTCCTTTACAAGAACCTCTCACCATAGACAGTGAGAGACATGGCCGGCTTTTGATAACCCAGCTAGCTGCACTGGGGGGGGGGTTGTTTAATTTGAAATTAAATCAACAAATCTTCTGATTCCTTTAGGGAAAAGATCAAATATACAATCTAACACTAATGAATAATAATAATAATAATAATAATAATAATAATAATAATAATAGAAGCAGTTGTGACCTGGTGGTAAAAGTGCTGGATTGCTGATCCAATGGTTGGAAATTCAAGTCCCCCTCTCCACAAGTTGTCACTGTCCCCACCCCCCCCACCCCCACCCCCCAGTGCAGCTAACTGGGCTATCAAAGGCCGGCCATGTCTCTCACTGTCTATGGTGTGAGGTTCGTGTAAAAGAACCATTGCTGACTTTCGACAAGAGTAGCTGCATAGCTGTCAGCATGTTTCTGCCCTGCCATGGCCTGGTGAGCTGTCCCGGGTGTTCACTGCCATTGATCAGTCAGTCAAGATGGGCGGCAGGCTCACCGTGACCCTAAGGATTAAGCGAGTCAGAAAATGAATGTTGAAATGAAGGGAATTCATTCACTCATTTGCTGAACCGATTACTTGAGGTGTAGGGGCAGTGGTGGTCTAGTGGTATAGGGCGCTGGATTGCTGATCCAAAAGGTTGGGGGTTCGAGTCCCACTCTGCACAAGGTTGTCACTGTCTCCCCCCCCCCCCCCCCCCCCCCAGTGGAGCTAACTGGGTTATCAAAGGCCGGCCATGTCTGTCACTGTCTATGGTGTGAGGCATGTAAAAGAACATTGCTGACTTTCGACAAGAGTAGGCTGCAAAGCCATCAGCGTGTTTCCGCCCTGCGATGGCCTGGGGAGCTGTCCAGGGTGTACTCTGCCCTCGCCCGAAGTTGGCTGGGATGGGCTCCAGTCTCCCCGCGACCCAAATTAGGATTAAGCGGGTACAGAAAATGAACTGAACTGATGATTACTTCAGATTAGGGTTGCGGGGAGGCTGGTGCTGATCTCACCCAACATTGGGAAAAGGTGGAGAACACTCTGAACAGCTTGAAAGACCATCACAGGAAAACACACACACACACACACACACTTGAAATACCCAGCCTAATGTGCATGTTTTTATTGTGGGAAAAAAACGGAGGACGCGGAGCAAACCACACAAGCATGGGAAGAACATTCAAGCTTCACACAGAAATGGCAGCGTCTGGGAATTGAACCTTCTGATTTTCTTATAACGTTGTTGGTTTGTATCCCGGACTTGGGTGGTTCTGTGTGGAGTTCTTCCTGTGCTTGAGTGCGTTTTCTCTGGGTACCCGGGTTTTCTCCCACAATCAAAAGACATACACGGGCAAATTGGTTATGTCAGTTGAGATAGGTGTTAGCCTCCCCATGACCCTAATAGGGGACAAAGTACATCTTGATCAGCAAACAAATAAGTTATTTTACACGGTATGTCCCCGTTGATGGAAGTGGTGGTCTGGAGGTAAAGGTGCTGGATCACTGATCCCAAGGTTGGGGGTTCAAGCCCCACTCTCAATGGGTTGTCACTGTCCACCCCAGAGCAGTTAACTGGGTTATCAAAGGCCAGCCATGTCTCTCACGGTCTATGGTGTGAGGTTCATGTAAAAGAACCATTGTTGACTTTGGACAAGAGTAGGCTGGAAAGCTAGCTGTCAGCGTGTTTCTGTCCTGTGATGGCCTGGGGAGCTGTCCAGGGTGTACTCTGCCCTCGCCCGGAGTCGGCTGGGATGGGCGCCAGCCTCCTCGCGCCCCTAATTAGGATGAAGCGGTTCCAGAAAATGAATGAATGAATGAATGAATGAATGAATGTCCTAGCTGTTACAATAGAGTTACAGCAGAGGTCGCTCGGCGTTCTGAAACACTTTGATTATCACAGCTGAAGAAGAAGATGAAGACGAACGCTGATCGAGGTCATTTCTTCTCCGCGTTTAGAAAATAACCCGAGAGACCGCTAACCGGCTGAGTTTTTTCGTTCGCTCATTCAAGTAAGAAACCACGAGTGATTTCTGGACGTCATTAAAAATAATTCAACATGGCGAAGAAGCGAAACGGAGTTTACGAACCAAAAGACACGTCATCTCTGCTCGAGGAAGAATCGACTCCGGAAAAAAGGCAGCCTCTGAAAGGTAACAACTAACCGGCCTCGAGTTACCCGTATTTGCCAAATTCCGCCCACTGGTGTATGATTGACATCTTATTGAGGCAGTCACAGATCAGCATTGTGCTCGAATTCGGCTTACGCGAACACTTTCATCCAATCTGAGCATTGTAGGCGGGGCTTGACTGGAAATGGTTGGGGAAAAAGTTTGACTGAACTTTCAGATGACAGAGCTGTAATTGATTAAAGATAAAATATTACTAAGGTTGAATTGAAATGTAGATCGTTGTGAAAAGTTTTGAGGCGAGCTGTTCTATTTCTCAAATGATCAGTCTAGTGAGTTTAAGAAATGTCTGCCTAGAATGCTAACAGGGGATTTTATGTGTATATATATATATATATATATATATATATATATATATATATACACACATACATACATACATACAGTGGTATTTCACTTTACGAAATGAATCCGTTTCAGCACCTTTTTCGTAACCTGCATTTTTTGTCAATTGAACCGCATTTTACATGTAAAACGTAAAATTCATTCCAAGGCTCCAAATACTACCCCTACACCCTTTAAAAATGATAAAATTATACCTTTTAAGACCTCCTTCTGCTTCAATATCGTACTAGTGGTAGACAGGTTTGGCCATATTCCTTTGCGATATCACTCAAGCCTGTTTCTTCTTCTCACTCGCACTGGAAATCATATGTGTGTGTCTGTGTGTGTTGACCATGTCTTAACAGTTATAATCTCACAAATGTTTATAGAAGGTGAAAAGCCTGAGTCAAGAAATAAAGCATGAAACAACAGTAACTCTTTCCTTTACACGAAAATCATCATGGTAGATGCAGCTCCATAATAGCCAATGGGAAGGAGCTGTGTCATCCCTCCTAGCCAATGGGAGGCCAGCGGGGCGGGATGTTGGGAGCTAGCCAATAAGAGGGAGCTGAGACATCCCTCCTAGCCAATGGGAGGCCAGGGGGCGGGATGTTGGGAGATATGCAACAGGATGCTGTGTCACCTCTCCTCGCCAATGGGAGGCCAGCGGGGTGGGATGTTTGAACGTCAATTGATGGGAGAGCAGCTCGTGAATGGTGCATTTGACTGTTTGAATGGCGCGTTCGAATTTTTAAGATGGTGCTTTCGTAACGTGTTTTTTATATATATATATATATACACACACACACACACACACACACTGTATATATAAAAGCATATGTACATTGATGTGATCATGTGATGAGTTCCTGGTGTTCCTTCTCTCTCTCTCTTTTGGTGTTTGTGTGGGATGTTGAAACACCTGAAACAGCAAAACTTAAGCAACATCTTGATTCTTAAATGGTCACCTCTAAAACCAGTAATAAGTTTTTCAGGAAACACTCACCTGCACTGCCTTGTCCAGCTTTGAAAAATAAAACGGGAGGTGTGCAAACATCTGAAGATTCAGTGAAAGTTTCATAAAAAATTAATTCACAGATTATGGAGGAGTCAGGGATTAACGATAGAAAGCCTTTTCTGGAGTAGTCACTGTTTCGCTATAGGAAACCCCAAATAATCAAATTAAATAGGAGGATATTATGATGAAAATAAGATTCTGTGAAAGTTGGGTTGAAATAAATTGACTGGTGAAGAAGCAGGTGGGACAAAGATGACAACAACGCAGGCAATAACTGCTTCGCTGCCAGGCAATAAATAGTAAATATATGGTTCACATTTTTGTTATATTAAGTTCCTGACCAAATTTGGGTGAATACCAATGGGGTAGTGGAGGAATGAAAAAAATAAAAGTGTGACACCAATAGATCACGACAAATATGAGACAATTCAAAATTACCACTGTGTGTGTTGCTCCAGTTTCCCTTTCAGGCCACACAATAAACTCCTTTAAAAGCTGGGATTGTGTGCTTTGGTGAGATGAGACCAAGATGGAGCTTCTTGGCAACAAACAATAAGTGAATCTGGCAGAACACAAAAAATGACTATGCAGAAAACCACCTCATGCCCACTGTGAAATATGGGGGAGGATCGGTGACGCTGTGGGCGTGTTTTTCTTCCAGTGGCCCTGGGAACCTTGTTCGGGTGCATGGCATCATGATCGCTTTGAAATGGCAGGAAATTTTAAGTCAAAATCTGGTGGCCTTTGCTCAAAAGCTGAAGACAAGTCATCACTTGGTCTTTCAGAAGGATGATTCTAAATATGTGACCAAATCTACACAGAAATGGTTCACCAGACACATGCTCAAGCTCCTCCCATGGCCACCTCAGTCCCCAGACCTCAACCTCATTGAAGAACCTGTGGAGTGAGCTGAAGAGGAGAGGACTCCGGTTGCTGGATGATTTAGAGAGATTGTGCAGAGAAGAATGATCCAAGATCCCTCTTTCTGTAATATACCATCTTGTAAAACCCTATTGGAGAAGATTCGGTGCTGTTTTGTTGGTAAAAGCAGATTGTACAAAGTACTGTATAGTGCTAATAATTAACGGGCAATGGTGTCTTAGTGGTTATTGCAATGCGTTACTGAAGGTCAGCGGTTCGATCCCCATGTATTATCTGAGTCTCCTGTTATAAATTCACGTTTGACACCCCTGGTGTTGGGGAATGTCTAGCAAGGCCTGTCACCGTCCACCTGGCCAATTTCTGGGTGCATATCTAGTTCTGAACAAATCAGAATCAAATTTGTGAAAGTGGAACAGCACAGAATGAATTTATATTTAGACTGCTCAAAGTTTTTGCACCCATGTTTTGTGTAAGCTGTTGGCTTGACATTGTTTTGTTCGGTGTTTCCTGTACAGCAGCTCATTATCGTGGAGCAGGATCTGCACGCATGTCCCTCCTCCTCTTGATTGTCATCTTTGCCTGTGCGGCTTCAGTCATGTACCTGGTTTACAGAAATTTCCCTGAGCTGAGCGAGTAAGTGGCCGGTTTGTTGTTTTCAAACTGTAAAATGTATATTTATTTGTCAGCAAGACTTTGTAACTAAGCATTTTAAATCAGGAGTAAAACTTAAAATTTGCATCTTATTACATTTTCAGTTATGGCGCAAGTCTTCCAGATAAAGGACTTTAAGCTTTCTGGTTGTTCACTAACAGAACAGGGGGAAACTTAAACTGAAAAAAATAATTAATTACTTCATGGCTGAGAGAAACTCGTGAAGGAAGGACTTGTTAGTTAAAGGAAAATTAAAGGATTTTTATCATAAAGGTATGATACCAAATCAGATATAAACAATTTAACATGAACAATATATAGCTCAAGTGAAAGGTAATAACTTAATAGGGCAGATTGCACACTCATGGATGTCAGACAGACGAACATACACAATTTTCTGCAGAAAGAAAATCAGCACCTCACAGTACCTTCCGTGTGGTTCACATCAAGGGTAATAAGGCTCGGCACCTCATGTAATGCTCCATCACTTTCATATAGACAGGTGTCTGCTTGATTGTATGAACACGTGGTGTATATGTACTGTACTGCACATTGAACTTAGCGATTTGTAAATGTGGTCTGATGATCATTCACTGCACCTCTTCCACCTTAAACCACTAACACAAAGCTTGAAGGACATTTTTTGATGAACACAGGGTTCAGTGTGGAAGGTGCACACATCTTGATTCAAGGCTTCATCCTGAATTTGGAATAATGTCTTCCGTCCCAAGAGTCGACCAATCAAATCACGCCACTAGTTATCATGTAGTGCAGTAGTACTGTTCATTCATTATATACTACAGTTTATAATCGCTGTACAGATATGGTACATTGTATGGAAACGGTATAGAAAAGTGTTGGGACGTTGGTGTGGTGGTTAAGTTGCTAGGCTTATGATCGAGATAGTTGTGGGTTTGAATCTCCCATTAGACAGCAGCCATTATGATAATACAACTCTGAAACCTGAATATTGTAATTGTGTTTTTGAGTGAAAAGGAGATTTTTATGTTTCTGGCATGTTCTTTATTTTTCAGAGAAGAGAGGGAGACGATAAAAATCCCCAAAGATATGGATGATGCAAAAGCACTGGGTACTGTGCTCTCCAAATATAAGGATACCTATTATACCCAAGTGCTTTTAGCATATTTTGCGACTTTTGTCTTGTATCCTTTGTATGAAATCATACAAATTACAGATTCCCTGATTTTTACCAGCTGATTGAAACGTGCACGCCACTGTCCACAGTGGTCCGAGTTCAAATGTATACTGTATATATCGTACTCGACGTGATAAGCGCCCAGGGCGATTTTAATTGGAGTGGGTGGGCGCTTACTAAAATGTTACCAGCAGAGTGGAATGGCAAGGGCTTATTACCATTGAGATGGAAAACATGACTAATAACAGAACAATAAGAGTTTTACTGGTATTTATGTTATTCATTTTGTGGTATCAGCCGAACGACTTACATGAAAGCTGAAAATAAACAGTGAACAGCATAAATTAAAAAAATAAATAAATAAAAAGAAGACCCCTGACTTTTCCATCCCGGTGCTGTTCCTTTAAATATTTCCCAGACGTACAATCAAGCCAATCAACACAAATGTCAACTTTAGCACATGGCAAGTTGAACCCATCAACACTAATATAAACAAAAGCACATGGCCAGGAACATCTTTAAATTTATGAAGTTAGTGAGCAGGAGAATCGGGTGAAAAATACTCATCACTTTCTGATAGGTCCATATCTGGCTCATCGTTCCACTCATTCACAGCATCCCATAGTTTTGCTGTAGCAGTTTCTAATGGTTCATCAGTTGTTGGACATTTACCAAGAGAACACAGCAAAATATTTTCCTGTTTTTTAAAGCACGGCAGAACAATCAAATGTGTTGTTACTGATGAACATTATAGACATTCCCCAGTGGCAGGGGGTCTTGAAATACTGTGTAAAGTCACTTTTACAGGCAGTGAACGTCTCATTTTACTGTTACAGAGACTGATCGAATAAAATTGGTAAGTTTGATCTACCAATTTGCTCCCAGTACACATGGGCGGTTATTAGACACAAGATCAAAAACATTGGGATGGGGGGGCACTTATTGGAGCAGAGTGCTTATTATGTCAAATACGGTATATATCTGCCAATTAATACATTAAAAAAATGTACTTGGTACGTTTTCTTGGGTCCGAGTAGGGAAATACGCTTTGATAATACGGATTCAAATAATAATGCCGGCTATTTCACGAAAAATAAGCAAACCATAAACTTTCGCTATGAAGAATTGCGAATAAGAAAATGTATGAGCCACCGAGAATACCGTCCCTTGCCAAATTTAGCGACTACACATGTGTATGGACATATATGGGGAGCTGCTATACTGGTTCATGACGCCAGTGGTAGAGCCGTGGTAATGGCTTTCCATACATAGCATAAAAAATGGCTGTGTATTGGTTAGAACTGACAAAGCATGATAACCTCGGTGGAATTAATGAGGCGTTTAGAGTGTAAGAATAAATAAATAAAATCTGTTGTTGTCCTTAATCATTTTTATCAGTCTACAGACATTTGCCATTCCAGGTACAATTTTCCTCAGTATTCTCTCTGGTTATCTGTATCCCTTCCCCTTGGCTCTGTTCCTGGTTTGCCTGGTAGGTGTGAATAATTATACACAAATTTACAATGCAAATAACTCCACACTAATATATTATTATGTTGTATTAGCACCACTGTCTCCTTATTTATTATTCTGCACTAAACTGAAATCTTCAGCTTCATCATGGTAACTGATCTGTTCTGCTTCTCAGTGCTCGGGTCTGGGAGCATCTTTCTGCTACATGTTGTCTTATTTAGTGGGCAGGCCTGTGGTTTACAAATACCTCACGGAGAAAGCGCAGAAATGGTCGCAACAGGTGAGATACTGTATTGGCACATCAAAATAAACACGTGACAATAATAATAAAAATCTTAGGGTTGTGAGTTCAGTGATAAAATGCCGCCTTTAATTTCTCCGCAGGTTGAAAAACACAGAGAGCACCTCATCAATTATATAATTTTCCTGAGAATCACGCCGTTCCTCCCAAATTGGTTCATCAACATCACGTCCCCAGTTATAAACGTGCCCCTGCCGGTCTTCTTCTTTGGTACATTCCTCGGTAAGAAATACGTGTGGGCGAATATGTCTGACGTGATTATTTTCGTATCTACAACACAGGAACAGAAGAAAAGCAAATTAACCAAGGAAAATTATGGTTTGTTTAAAAATTTTAAAACATGACTTTGAGAGAAAAAATAAAACAAAACGTGAGGCCAAACTGCATGATTTTACTTCCTCAAGTATAAAACCTTTTTGTTTGAAGCGTTTGCGGCTGTTAGGTCAGTCACCCTGATAAACCATGAGTTTTTGTGCCATGTTTTTCTGAAGGATTTATTCTGAATAATTCCAAAAAGAATACGTATAATTATACACATATGTTCACTTCCCTGTCACTCACAGCGATCGCCAGCTAATCATGGGCGTCTGTGAGCTCATTCATACAAGGGGGTGGAGGCAATCCCTCAGAGTGTAGGAACGACACAGCTCAAAAAGAGGTGACTGGCTAGCATTGCATGTCACGGAAGGAAGTTCATGTGATACGTGATGGGTGAGAATTGGATACAACGAAAAATGAGAAATCCAAAAAAAAAAAAAAAAAAAAGTCTTTTTATTCTGATTCAAAGATTATCTCTTTGGAATAAGGTTAATATATCCAAGCACAGTGGCGTATCCATGTAGTATAAGCTAAAGTGAAATATATAGTACCGTAAGCAAGAAATATTTTTTTTCTTAAATCTGTCTGACAATATGTTTTATTTATTTTAAATTCAGTTTAGGATTTTATTCCAGGATTTTAGAAACACAAAATTAAGTTAATACAACTCTGTTCATTTCCATCAAAGAGATTTGAAATTAATTATTTATCACTGGTCAAAATATATTCATATTGCTCTTATTGGACTTATTGAAATAGGGCAGTACTACTGTGGTACTTTCCTCAATGCAAGAAGGTTCTGGGCTCGATTCCCAGCCTGGGCGTTTCTATGTGGAGTTTGCATGTTCTTCCTGTGCTTGCGTGGGTTTCCTCTGGGTACTCTAGTTTCCTCCCACAGTGGAAAAACATGCACAGTAGGTTAATTGGCTGTTCCAAATGACCCTCAAGTGTGTGTGCTGGTCCTGTTAACTTTTTCAGTGTTCTTTCACACCTCTATTACAGGTGTTGCTCCTCCGTCTTTTGTCGCGATAAATGCTGGAACGACGCTGTACAAGCTGACCACAGCGGGTGAGGCCGTATCCTGGTACTCCTTAGCGGTGCTGGCCGTTCTGGCCGTAGTCTCTATTCTTCCAGTGTGTTTTCAGAGAAAGCTGCAGGAAAAGATGGAGTAACTCTGCACCACCTCACCACCTCTGCCTGTCATCCCAGTTCACCTGCTTCTTCTCGTCCTCACACACAGCCATCTTTGTGGAAAACGAGCCTGGAACTGTTGCATTGTCGGCTCGCTTGTTCTTTTACTTTGGACACTGAATGAATGTTGATTTCATTTATTTTTGTTTATGTTTTTAAGTCTTGTACAGGAATAATGTTTCAGTCTTAAGTTTGTTTATTTATTTTCTGACTTTACAGCAATACCATTTGAGGTGTCTTAAGTCTGTGCTGCATCAGCAGCACAAAGAGGAGGAATTTAACACAACATGTCTCACAGATGCTGTGCCATTGACATTTGTTTCACTCACAGTTTAGTTATAAACAATAGCAGTGTTCTGGATGAACAATTAAAAACAAATGATTGGTCTCCAGCTAGGCAGCCCCATAAACCGCAAAACTGTAATGCACTGGTTTCTGACACCTTTCTATCAAAGACCTAACAAATTTCAAAGAAGGACAGCCACTGAACTGCCAAGGAGATCATAGCTGCCGAAGATCATTGATATGCATGGAGGGCAAAGGCTAGTATGACTGGTCTGATCCCACAGAAGAGCTACTGCACCACAAACTGCTGAAACTGCTCACAGTGGTGATAATTTTATGGCTGATCAGTATACGTGTGTGTGTGTGTGTGTGTGTATATTTTATATATATATATATATATATATATATATATATATATAAAGATATATGTGTGTATATATATATATGTATGTGTACACACACACACACACACACACACATATATATATATATATATATATATATATATATATATAAATATAAACAAAAAGGACAGGACAAAGACTTTCTATTGAAACTCCATTTATCCCTACAGATCTGTTTCGAGGGGTGGTGAAACCATCCTCTCTCTTCAGGTGATTATAGAAGAAATCCTCTCTCTCTCTCTATATATATATATATATATATATATATATATATATAAAAAACCAGGGCGTTATCCTTTATGGCAGGTTGCCAATGGTTGTCCTGCAATTCAGGCACTAGATAAATTGTTGCCCGACAACATTATTGTTAACTGTTTTCTTATTGTTTTTCTGATCAATAACTATTTTCAGACAAATCTTCCATAAAGCCCAGCTCTGTTAAGTATGGACAGATACTCCAGTTTCAATGTGGTGCTTTCAGCTCCATTGTTTTTTTTTTTGTTTTGTCCCCCCACCCGCCTGAACTGCCAGTGTTCTTGGACAGCCCTCTATAGGCAGGACTGTTGTGTTGCCACATTCTTTAAATTGTATGATGCTGCACCAATGGGATTTTTGGACATATTTTTTTTTAACGCAACTTTCCCTGAACTGTTTGGAAAGCTCTTTGGTCTTGGTGGTGTCATTTGCTAGGTGGTGTCTTTTAATTAGTGGTGTTGCAGACACTGAGGCCTTTCAGAACATATGTCTCGATGATTTTGGGGTAAACACGCATGCATGGACTGTTTTTCTTTTATTGTTATTAATAATAAGAATAGTAATAATAATAATATATTCTTTATGCATGTCTCAGTAGTCCAGTTTGGACTATTTTGTGAAAATTTAGTCCATAAAATCCAAGGCAAAATTAATTTAGGTCACAGGCAACAAGATACCAACAAGGTGAAAACTTTTCCCAGTCACTGTATGCATATTTGTTTATCCGTAAAAAAAAAAAAAAAAAAAAATCACCATTAAACAAATAACTAGATCTCAGTACAACATTTAAGTTGTATATTTTTTTCTCATTTGAACAAGCAGACATTTCACCTTTTTAAATCGTGCCTACAGATAATATCCAGACTCAAAAATCTGGTATTGGCTTCCTTTGGCAGGAATAGCTTGTAGCATCTTGCTTTATGGGTTCTTGGTCAAGTCCCTCCCATCGGCGTGATTAAACCTTTCGACCATTTTGTTTTGTTTAGATGCAAAATAAATAGGGTTTCTAACATGTACTGCCCTTTAGCTTCGAATCCTCCACATCTCAATGGGGCTCAAGTCTGGGCTTGGAGTCCCCATTTCCGTAATGGCTCATATCATTTTGAGCCTCTTGTCGGTGCATTTTGTATTTTGCTTCGGATCATCATCCTACTGAGAACACATTACAGTTTTCGAACAGTTGACCTCACGTTATCTTCAGGAATTTTCTGATATGATGCAGATTTCATAGTTCAATGAATTTCAGCCCCTGAAGCAGAAAGCAGCCTGAAACCATAACATTTCCATCACCATACTTTTAGGTATGGTAGGAGGTTCTTCTGTTCACGAGTAGGCTGTGATTGTGGCCAAACAACTCAAATTTTTATTTAGTTGTCCAGAGAAGGTTCTTCTTAAAAGCCTGGACTTTGCCTCTGTAGCCAATTTGCAAGTTGTATGCTTGATGCAATTTTTTTTTTTTTTTTTTTTTTTTTTGGACAGTCAGATTTTTCCGACTAGAAAGTTTTGTTTTTTTCCATGCAGGTAACATCTGTACAATCCGTCCCAGTGTACATGTATACACTTTTACAGCAACAGTGACTAGAGTCTCCTGCAGGCCCTGTGATGAAATTTTTGGTGTGTTCTTGGAGAATTTTTTTTTTTTTTTAACATCAAATTCTCTGTTCATATGATCAGTTCTACTCAAAATTGTTGAGATAAATTATAAATCTCTTGCCAGACTCATAGGCACAACAACAACAACAACAACCCAGAAGGCCTTAGAGAGATGACATCACACACCTCAACAGAAAAGGACAGCAAACTGTAGGCGTCCGGTTTAAATAAGACTGTTATGTTGGAATAGATCAGAGAGGGTGAAAAAGTGACAGATATGTTGTGTGTGTGTTTGTATAATATCTTACAGAAGAGAAACAATCAGATGCTAAATTGTATTTATAATGCCTCATGTATTTTTTTTTTTTATGTAGCTAATTTTTTTTTTTTGCTTCTATACATTTTGCCCCAATCGGCAGTTTCCTGCAAGCAGACATAGACATGCAGTCAACCTGTTGATTTCTTTCCCCACCTTGGACATGCAATATAAAAGAGGAAAAACAAAAAGACAAAAGTACAAATTATGAGTTTTAACTCACTCAGTCAGGACAGTCTTCTTATTCTTCTTCTTTTCCTTTCGGCTGTTCCCTTCAAATAATCCGCCTCCATCTCACCCTGTCCTCTGCATCTTCTTCTCTTACTCCAACGACAAGAAGAAGAAGAAGAAGGAGTGTAAGGACAGTGGCGGCCCAGTGATAACGTGCTGGATTACCGATTCCAGGCCCCCCTGTCAGTGGTTGTCACTGTTGTCCCACCAGTGCAGCTAACTGGGTTATCAAAGGCCGGCCATGTCTCTCACTGTCTATGGTGTGAGGTTCATGTAAAAGAACCATTGCTGACTTTCATCAAGAGTAGCTGCTTAGCCGTCAGCGTGTTTCTGTCCTGCGATGGCCTGGCGAGCTGTCCAGGGTGTACTCTGCCCTTGCCCAGAGTCGGCTGAGAGAAACGCCAGCCTCCCGGTGAAAATACAGTACAGTAATTAGGATTAAACGATTCAGGAAATGAATGAACTCATTTTTTAATAAAGACTAAAAGTCAGATATAACTACTGAATTTTAACTGTATTTTGTGTCTTGTTTCTGAAATATTTTCTTTCTTTGGTCAATCATCTATTAAATCAATTAATCAAAAATGTCCATGGAATGGGTTTCCCTTGTAGGAGGACCAGTATTGGGAACGTGTCATTTAATCACTTCCAGTCTGCTTTTTGCAGCTCAGCGATATATTTTATGCTGCATGTTAATGTTCTGTTGAACCAGGTGCATTTTAACAATGTCTTTACTTTTTTTTTTTCCATGACTATATACTTTCGTGCAATTTGTGTTGACTACTCACACACCAAGTATTACATCAAACTCTTGGGATGTTCTTCATATTTCTATGCTACTAATTGATATTTTTTTCTTTCAAAAGGTCATGATATGTTATATAATAAAGATATTTATTATGAAATAAGCAAACTATGGATCCCTTCACATTGTATCATTCACAATGATATACAGTGGTACCTTATCTGATGAATGTCCGTTATAATGATTTTTCCATGATACGAGCTTCAAACCCACTCAAAATCTGCTCCATCCAACGAGCAAAAATTTACTTTCCGAGCTCTCTTTGAAATAGCTTTTCCGGGCTGATTAGCCTCGTCTTTTTCCACAGGTATTCTTCTGCTCCGAGAATGCTTTGTGCAGTGCTTCCCAATTATTTTCTGTGACGCCCCCTCTAGGAAGGGGGGGGGGGACATTTCACGGCCCCCAGTGCCCCACGCGCGACTATAAACAGTGGTTACTACACTTCATATCGTTTGCTTGTTGCTTTTCCCCGACATCATAGCGTGACAATGAGAGCACCACTGCCAACTACTGTAGTGGATACGCAATTACACTTAATTCTAGTACAGTATGGCACAAAAGCATGTTCCCCAAGGTCATATGCCACCCCCCCCCCACCACCACCACCACCACCACCACCATCACCCACTAGTCGAGAAGCACTGGCCTTGTGGGAGCTCACCACGAGTCTTTCCTCGCTGGCATTCGTAGCGTGCACACGCACAAAATTCTCCTCCTCCTGCTCGGTTATGCATCACCTCCTGCCTGCCCAGACAGGCATCGCCGCATTCGATGATCGGAAGGGTTAGATGACTTATTGTTTATTCTTGCTTCATTATTAATTATTGTTCATGTACATGTATTATGAAATATTTGTTGTTTTTCCATGTTTATCTTTAATATATTAGGTCAAATATACGTGTTTCTGGCAGGTTATACGAGGTTGCGAGCGAGTTGGAACAGATTAATTGGTTTTCTGGGGTTTTTTTTATTGGAACCATGATTTCATCTTATGAACTTTTCGGCTCACGACCTCACATTTGGAATGGATTAAATTAGTTAGACAGATACTACTGTACGTATTTTCTTTTTTTCTGTGAACAAATCAACATTGTAACAAGAACAACACAAACATAAAGATGTATACTGAGAGGTCATGAATCAAATACGCATGAGGAACGAGACCACTCACACTTCCAACGAATTAAGCAATCTCACAATGTTAAAGAATTCCCTGCAAAATTCCCGAGGCTCCAAAATATAATGCAGTCTTCGTTGCCCAAAGCCAGACCTCTTGTCGGCATTTTGTGAAAATACTCACCATTTTTTGCACTTGGTATGCCAACAAACAAATCAACTCGAATAAAAACATTACCTCCTTCGTAAAAAAGGACGGAAAACTACAGGGGACTTCATTTAGAGTAGCAATCATGCACTGAACTAGGACGTAGATAGATATGTCATGAACCAGGCAGGCGAAAAGGTTCATGACACAATTTTCTGTGAGAATTTCCACCCCAAAATTATACGGCTAACTGTAATATTATAATTATAACTCTGACTGCTGATCATTTCACATACTGCATTTGTTATGCTTTGTACTAAAGGACAATCCTGAGCTTGGATTATTATTTTATGTGGCGACTTTCACATCATCTCCCCATGTCTGCTTTGGTTTCCACCGGGTTCATAGTTTTCCTTCTGCTCTGTTTGAGCGTTATTCTTTGAATATTTCTTGCACGCTGGAGAATCAGTAAGTCAAATCTCAAATGCAATTTCAAGCATGGACGTAATGCCTATTGTGCCCCTATCTTGTAATAGTAGTCTATTACTCACACAATCTCCTCCGGGATCAATAAAGTGTTCTGATACAGCACATTTTTTTTTAATAACTTTTATATGGACGCCAAGCCCAAGGCAAGTAATAATGGCAGAACTGTCATTCATCCGTGTCTGATACTACTCAAGGGTCACACTCCACCCCCAGCCCAATATTTCTTGTGTTAACTCGGCAATGTGACATCTTTGTGCTTACATGAATCCCTTATTTTTTAGATTTGTTTGTATTTTTTGTATACTGTATTCGTCCCACAAGCAGAAATCATTGCCTTTCTAGCAAAAATTATTGTCTCATCCAACGTGAACGAACACACACGAACACACACACACACACACACACACACACACACACACACACACACACAAAGGGCTACTATGCACATTGGAGAGCAGTGGTGGCTCAGTGCTAGATGGGTTACTGATCTGAAGGTTCAATCCCCTCTAGCACCACTGTTGGGCCCTTAAGCAAGGCCCTTCCTTAACTCGCAATTTCTGTTCTGCAAAACGAATGATGCTCTGGATAAGAGCGTCTGACAAATGCTGCAAATCTAAAATGCAACCTGGTGAGCAGTTAATGTGGGCGGGAAGGAAACGTGCAACTCAGTCTCCCACCACCACATCGTTTCTCTGCTGGTTCCGGAATCAAACCAGTAATCTTTCAGTCCCAAAACCACTTCTCAAACCATGAGGCCGGCAAATTTGATTGGTTGTAGAGCAGTGAAGGGCAAGACCAATTTTCCTGATGTTCTACTCTTAAAAGTTCATGTAATTTATGAACATTTCACAACCCAATCTAAAATAAACAACAACAAAAATAACAATAAATAAAATCACGTTTCCCGTTATCTTCATTAGACGTACAAGATGTAAAAATTACTTGTTTGCTGGTGAAGGTTTATGTTGTGAACATAAAACCTTGAAAATCCATGTGAAATTTGTCCAGATGAATTTGAATCAATGCCTCTTCCGGTCTGTCTGCAGTCAGGCCAGAGTTCACGCGCTGTTTTGCCGATCATGAATGCTTCGCCTGTCGGGAGTACCAATATGGCGGACGGTGGCTTCAACTTAAGAGTCCTATTTGTGGCGTGCACGCGCTGTGACGTTATATACGTGCGCGTGACTGTGACGTTGTTGTTGTTGTTATTATTGGTTTACAGTAGTTTTTTTTTTGACCGTATAAACTAACCGTTGTGGGTGTGGACGGAAACGATGTTTGAAGCAAGCTAAAATGACAAATGTTTCTTTGGACCAAGGAGCTGGAGGGGCGGGTGATGGGGGCGTCAGCAACAATGCGACCCAGTACAACCCTTTAACCAAACAACCCAATTACCAGAGCCGGCAAACACTTGAGTCCCATGGTGAGTGGTGTTTTTTTTTTTTTTTTTTTTTTTTTTTAATTAATGTTTGTAAGAAATAATTATTAGATGGTGTGCAAATATATTGTGTATTCTTTTATTTTTACTACCAGTAATGATGGTGGAGACACTTTGTTATCGAAAGTGAGATTAATCCAGTGCTTCTCAATTATTTTCTGTGGCGCCCCCTTTCGGAAGAAAAAAAAAATTCACCCCACCCCCACCCCCACCGCCCCGCGAATGACTATACCAGGGGTGGGAAATCTTATCCGCAAAGGGCCGGTGTGGGTCCAAGGTTTTCACCTCAACCAAACAATAGCCACACCTTCCACTTGTTTCCACCAATCACTGATCATCAAAAGAAAAGGAAAAAAATCCTAGATTGAACATTACAGTTTCATTTCTGAAGTGGAGCCATCTTGGTGAGATCACCTTGTTTTAAGTCTTAAACAGTAATGTGATCTCACCAAGATGGCTCCGCTTCAGAAACGAAACAGTAATGTTCAATCTAGTATTTTTTTCCTTTTCTTTTGATGATCAGTGATTGGTGGAAACAGGTGGAAGGTGTGGTGAATGGATGAAAAATTCCTTGCTCAGTTTTAAAAGCAGTCAGGAAAGTTTTATGTTTCTTAGCAGGGATTTCCGAGATTTTGTCCTCATCTGTGTAGTGCAGTGCTTCTCCCAGTATGATGCGGGGGAGGGAGGGGGTGTTAATGACCCAGGGAAACATGTTTTTCTGGAATTGTGAACAAGAATTAAGTGTAATTGCACCTCCACTCCACTAGTTGGCAGTGGTGCGCTCATTAAACAACCTTTCAAGAAACAACACAAAAATTCCAAATGGGAACGAAGAGAAAGGTGGAGACAGATGGTGATATTAAGACATAAATAAGTTGAATGTGTTTAAATAAGGATGTATTTTTTAATTTCAGGCACATTGGTGCACTTTAAATCTTTTCTATTACAGATTAAAAAACAATGTTAATGAAGTTTTTCTTTATTGGAAGTTGAACTATATTTCTTTTTTGTTTTCAATGTGAAGAAAGATATAATGTTATGCAAAGGTGGACTCATAACAATTTTATAGACAAATAAAACTATTTATAGTCGCTCGTGAGGTGCCAGTGTGTGTGTGTGGGGGGGGGGGGGTGAAATGTTTTTTTTTTTTTTTGTTCCTGGGGGGGGCGCCACAGAAAATAATTGAGAACCATTGGTGTCGTGGAATGTCTCGTCACCGTCTGCCTGGCCAATCTCGGTGCATATCTCGTCCTCAACAAATCAGAATCAATTTGTGAAAGTGGAACAGCACAAAAAAAAAAAAAAAAAAAGGTTTTGCACCCATGTTTTGTGTAAGCTGCTGTCTTGACATTGTTTTGCTCTGTTTCCTGTACAGCAGCTCAGTACCATGGAGCAGGATCTGCAGGCAAGTCCCTCCTCCTCTTGCTTTCCATCTTTGCCTACGCGACTTTATTCATGTACCTGGTTTACAGAAATTTCCCTGAGCTGATTGAGTAAGCAAACTGCTTTTTTTGTTTTCTAACTGGAAAAATTAATTATTTGCAAATCCACTATTGTTCATTTTCTGTAACCACTTAATCCTAACTAGGGTCACGGGGAGGCTGGCGCCCATCCCAGCTGTCTACGGGCGAGGGCAGAGTCCATCCTGGACAGCTCGCCAGGCCATCGCAGGGCAGAAACACGCTAACGGCTTTGCAGCTACTCTTGTCGAAAGTCAGCAATGGTTCTTTTACATCAACCTCACACCATAGACAGTGAGAGACATGGCTGGTCTTTGATAACCCAGTTAGCCGCATTGGGGGGACAGTGACAACCCATGGAGAGGGGCTTGAACTTCCAACCTTCGGATCAGTGATGCAGTACCTTTACTACCAGGCCACCACTGCCTATCTGCAAATAAATTATTGCTCCTTCGCTACTTCTTGTTTCAGTTTCTGCGGCTTCAGTTCATCGTGGATTTTTCAAAAATATTCATCGAAAAATAAACAAATAGGGGAAAAGTGAAGGAAAATGCTGCAAAACAAGGCCAATTGTGTAAAACAAAAACAAAAAAGAACACAACCCCCCCACCAAAACTACAGTGGTACCTCACCTTACAAAATTAATCCGTTTTCTTAACCTGCATTTTTCGTAAATTGAACCGCATTTTACATGTAAAACGTGTGATTCGTTCCAAGGCCCGCAATACTACCCCCTAAACCCTTTAAAAATTATAAAAGCATACCTTTTAACACCTCCTGCTTCAATATCGTACCGATGGTAGATGGGTTTGGCCATACTGTATTCCTTTGCGATATCACTTAACCGCATGCCACGAGCCCACTTCTTTTCACTTGCACTGGAAATCACACACACGCGCATGTGTGTGTGTGTGTGTGTGTGTGTGTGTGCGTGCGTGTGTTGACCATGTCTTCTTAGCAGAGTTATAATCTTACAAATGTTTATGGAAGGTTAAAAAGGGAGGTAAGTCTATTGGGTTTTTACACCCGAGCCTAGTGGCTTAGCCTCATGGCTCATCAGGCCGGTGCTTATCCCCGGTTTCTCTAGCCTGAAGCGACCAGGAGTTCAACTCCCCCTGGATGGGACGCTAGTCCATCGCAGATTTACCTTCCCAGTATATTTTACTGGTACCCATTTACACTGCTGGCTGAACAGAGGCACAGTTGTGGTTGAGACCTTGCCCAGGGGTCTTAGCACAGTGAGGGTCTCAGTGGGATTTGAACTCACAACCTCCTGATCATGAGCACAGCACCCTAACCACTACGTCACCGGCCCCAAGGTTAAAAGCCTGAGTCAAAAAATAAAGCAATGAGCACACTCATGAAACAACAGTAACTGTCCTTTACACGAAAAGCATTATGGGAGATGCAGCTCCATAATAGCCAATGGGGGGAAGCTGCATCAACCCTCCTAGCCAATGGGAGGCCAGTGGGGCAGGATGTTGGGAGATAGCCAATGAGAGGGAGCTGCATCATCATTCTAGCCAATGGGAGGCCAGCAGGGCGGGATGTTTGGAGATAGCCAATGGAAGGGAGCTGCATCATCCCTCCGAGCGAATGGGGAGGCCAGCGGGGCGGGATATTGGAAAATAGCAATGGAAGAGCAGTTTGTGCATTGCTTGAATGTTTGAATGGCATGTTTCGTATATAGAGAAAAAATTTTGGAAAATGTTTTTCATAACCTGGATTTTTCATTTGTTGGGACTATCGTAAGGTGAGGTACCACTGTACTTACATTTTCAATGTGAGGCACACATCTGTGTGTGTGTGTATTTATATTTAATTTACATCTTATGCATTATTTTTGAATATTTAATTGTTATTATAAAAATTTATAGTGTTGAATATGTATTTATTGGTATTTTGTACACATATACATGTACGTATAGGTCAGTCAGGGGTGGTCGATTCTACTTCGTGAAAATTGGCGGTCGCGGGCGGGGGTCTTGGTCCCCATTAACCGTGGAAAGTGAGGGATCCCTGTAAAGTCTACCATCCCAAGATTTGGCCAATCAAATAACGCCTCTCATGTCGTGCAGTAGTACTGTTCATTCATCACATACTACAGTTTATAATCGCTGTACAGATATGGTACATTGTATGGAAATGGTATAGAAAAGTGTGGGGACGTTGGTGCGGTGGTTAGGTTGCTGGGCTTATGATCAGGAGGTTGTGGGTTTGAATCTCCCATTAGACAACAGCCATTATGCTAATATAACTCTGGAAGCTTCACATCGTAATTGTGTTTGAGTGAAAAGGAGATTTTTATGCTTCTGGCATGTTCTTTATTTTTCAGAGAAGAGAGGGAGAAGATAAAAATCCCCAAAGATATAAATGATGCAAAAGCGCTGGGTACTGTGCTCTCCAAATATAAGGATACCTATTATACCCAAGTGCTTTTAGCATATTTTGCTACTTTTGTGTTGTATCCTTTGTATTGTACAAATTCCAGATTCTATTATTCTACTCATAATCATCCTTTATGCTTGACTTTATGAATACATATTTATTTGCTTGGCTATTAAATCTAACATTCATACTTTGTTGATCAGTTACAGATCTGTGCTACATTACTTCTGAACAGGCCCAGTGGTGGTGGTGGTGGTGGTGGTGGGGGGTGTGTGTGCAGATCTCTGCAAATGTTTGAGGAATTCATGGTTACTGAGATGTGTCCATGAGGGGACCGTTTGGGAAAATTTTGAACGTGAGATAAGAAATGCACTTGGAAAGTGCAAACCTCCACCAAGTCGGAAAACAATACCAAAGTCCACTGCACCTACTCTGGGCTTTGTGTAATAGAGCACTTCCAAATATCTCACAAAAAAAGCTTAAAGAAAATGAAAAATCTTTGGATCCAATATTGAACCTGGACCACCACCAAAGGATCATCCATAAAGCACGTACGCATAAAATCTGTCTGAATATACCCCTACCCCTCTTATGTACGCATATGGTCCACATTAGCGATCGTCGCTATAGCAAACGTACGCATAATTTTAATGAAATGTGCAGTGTCTTTCATAACAGATGAATGTTGATATGCATCAATGTTTACTTGTTCATTTGTTGATGGATAAGCTACGTTAGCGCTGTTTGGGTCTCTTGAAGCCATGGGAAAAAAAAGTATTGACTCATATTGCCTGGAAAGGATAGATCACTGTGTTTTCATATTTCGTGGCTCACTTACATTGGGCACAAATCAAATGGAATCGAAACTGACTTAAAAAAAGTTTCGACCAAAATACAGTGGACAGTTTGAAGGCTTCGTTTTAAGAAGCCACATGTTGGTTCTCTAAATTCTGGTAAACCTGATCGCAAGGGATTTTATGTCTATGAAATTATATGGAATAACAAAAGGCAGATGCTAAAATGAATAATTGACACATGATAAAAATGTGTCCCGAGCTGAGACTTGAATTTGGGTCGACTAACTGAGAATCCGACGCGCCGCGAGCAACGCCATAGAAGCGTGTATATCTTTCAAAGTGTTATATAAAGCATGTATAAAGCGAATATACAGTAATGCGTATGTATGTACATTTGCTGGTGGACCCCCCCGTTCTGATATGAGTCACACCCCCCTTCCTGGGCCATGTGTACGTACTTTATGGATGATCCCTAATCTGAAGGAGTGCTAACTGGACTACTTAACTCCTCCAAAATAATGAACCCAAATCCATAATTTTGTGTAAAGTTGCTTACAAATAAGCCAAAAACTGATAAAGCATGATAACCTCGGTGGAGTTAATGAGGCGGTTAGAGTGTAAGAATAAATTTTAAAAATCTGTTGTTGTCCTTAATCATTTTTATCAGTCTCCAGACATTTGCCATTCCAGGTACAATTTTCCTCAGTATTCTCTCTGGTTATCTGTATCCCTTCCCCTTGGCTCTGTTCCTGGTTTGCCTGGTAGGTGTGAATAATTATACACAAATTTACAATGCAAATAACTCCACACTAATATATTATTATGTTGTATTAGCACCACTGTCTCCTTATTTATTATTCTGCACTAAACTGAAATCTTCAGCTTCGTCATGGTAACTGATCTGTTCTGCTTCTCAGTGCTCGGGTCTGGGAGCATCTTTCTGCTACATGTTGTCTTATTTAGTGGGCAGGCCTGTGGTTTACAAATACCTCATGGAGAAAGCACAGAAATGGTCGCAACAGGTGAGATACTGTATTGGCACATCAAAATAAACACGTGACAATAATAATAAAAATCTTAGGGTTGTGAGTTCAGTGATAAAATGCCGCCTTTGATTTCTCCGCAGGTTGAAAAGCACAGAGAGCACCTCATCAATTATATAATTTTCCTGAGAATCACGCCGTTCCTCCCAAATTGGTTCATCAACATCACGTCCCCAGTTATAAACGTGCCCCTGCCGGTCTTTTTCTTTGGTACATTCCTCGGTAAGAAATACGTGTTGGCGAATATGTCTGACGTGATTGATTATTTTCGTATCTACTACACAGGAACAGAAGAAAAGCAAATTAACCAAGGAAAATTATGGTTTGTTTAAAAATTTTAAAACATGACTTTGGAAAAAAACAAAAAACAAAACGTGAGGCAAAACTGCATGATTTTACTTCCCGGGTGTAAAACGTTTTGGTCTGAAGCGTTTGTGGCTGTTATGTCGGTCACCCTGATAAACCATGAGTTTTTGTGCCATCCTCTGAATACAGGAACCCTCACTTTCCACGGTTAATGGAGACCGAGAACCCCCCCCCCCCCGGGGGGGGGGGGGGGGGCGCTGATTTCTGTGAAATAGGATCGGCCCCCCCGTCATGTATATGTGTATATAATATCAATAAATACATATTCAACGCTATAAATAAATGCTTATCATAACAATTGAACATTCAAAAATGATGCATAAGATGTAAATAAAATGTAAATACACACACATACAGACACAGGGTGATGTCATCGCATAATTGGCCTTGTTTTGTGGCATTTTCCTTAACTTTTCCCCTATTTTTCCTTTCTTTTCTTTTTTTTTTTTTAACTTTTCGGTGAATATTTTTGAAAAACCCATGATGCACTGAAGCCGCAGAAACTGAAGCACGACATAGTGAGGGATCACTGTATTTCCAATAGGAATATGTATAATTACCAATTATACGATGACATCACCCCCCTATTGCAGCGAACTGGGTTATCAAAGGCCAACCATGTTTCTCACTGCCTGTGATGAGATGTTCATGTAAAAGAACCATTAATAACTTTCATAAACAGAAGGCCACATAACCAACCGTCAGCGTGTTTCTGCCCTGCGATGGCCTGATAAACTCTCCAGGGTGTACTCTGCCCTTGCTCAGATTTGGCAGAGATGGGCACCACCCTCCCCATGACCCTAATTAAGATTAAGCGGTTCAAAAAATGAATGAATGATTCATGAAGTCCAAGTGAATGTTTAATTGCAATCTTATTTTAATCTGTATGAAACTGAAACAAAAACACAACTACGTCACGATGTTATAGTTTATTTTACATGTTTGAACATTTACGAAGATGGGTCAGATCAGCTCTGCATAAATCGAGAGGTTTCTTTTTTTTTTCCTTTTAACCCCATTTAGATTTTTGGTTTGTGCTACACGGAAATATAAATGAACTGCAGTTGTGGGTTTTAAAGCTCATTTTAGCTTTTGTGGGATACTACACTGATACACAAGTAAAATAAACTAAAATAACATTTGGGGTTTATTTTTCCATTTGAAAGTGTCATAACGATAACGACGCTTATTACTGTATTTTGATTCAAGAATTATCTACTCTGAATAATTTTTTAATGTCCCAATATTCAGCTCACTCAGTTCCTATACATATAAACTGAAGTAAAACATATTGTCGGTAAGAAATGTACAGTCGTTACTCAGGGATGAGAGTTTTACGCTTTTTGGCGGAATTCCACTTTTTTTGTCAAAATGGATTATTTTTATATATATATATATATATATATATATATATATATATATATATATATATATATATATATATATATATATATTATTGCAAATCCGTTGAGAAAATTTAGAGGGGTAGGGTAGGGCCTGGTATTATTTCTGGGTGGCCAGACTGACTCGCCGCCAGCTGACTCAGGACTTGTGTAATGTTTATAAGTCACAGATTTGTCGGCATCCATTTTGAATATCGTACTTTTCTCGTAAAACGTTAGTTTTTATTTGGTGTATAACCAATGTCTCATGTGGGGGACAATGACAACCTTGTGGAGAGTGGGACTCCAACCCCCAAGCTTTGGATCAGCGATCCAGCACCCTATACCACTAGACCACCACTGCCATATGAAATGTGTTAAAAGTAAAATAAAATTATTTCTTAAACCATTTAAACATTTTATTAGCATATTAAACCTTTATATTAACATATTTATTAATTAAACCATTATTAAACATTTTTTATTAACACAGATACACACACACACACACACCCACACACACCCCTCCCTGTCTCTCTCTCTCGCTCTCTCTCTCTCTCTCTCTCACTCGCGCTGTGGGCCACGCCCACAAGACGTGGAATTCAAAGCACATTCCAGTGTACATGACGGTGGTGAGGCCAGCGATGTTGTATGGATTAGAAACAGTGGCGCTGAGGAAAAGGCAGGAGGCAGAGCTGGAGGTAGCGGAGATGAAAATGTTGAGGTTCTCTCTGGGAGTAACGAGGATGGATAGGATCAGAAATGAGTACATCAGAGGGACAGCACATGTAAGACGTTTTGGAGACAAAGTCAGAGAGGCTGGATTGAGATGGTTTGGACATGTACAGAGGAGGGATAGTGAGTATATTGGCAGTAGGATGCTGAGGTTGGAACTACCAGGCAGAAGGCCTTGAGGAAGACCAAAGAAGAGATTTATGGATGTGGTGAAGGAAGACATGAAGGTTGTTGGAGTCAGAAAAGAAGATGCAGAGGACAGGGTGAGGTGGAGGCGGATGATTTGCTGTGGCGACCCCTGAAGGGAGCAGCCGAAAGTAAAAGAAGAAGAAGAAGAAGAAGAAAAAGATTCCCTGCTTGACAAATTCTACTTTAATTTGATTCCTTGAGGGATCGGAATTCCAGATGAGCTCAAATGCGTCCATATTTATTAAACATTTACTGAATTAAACAACTTAAAAAACTCAACTAAAAAATTATCTATCTGGGAGGCCAGTAGGGCAGGATGTTGAGAGACAGCCAGTGAGAGAGCAACTCTCGCATCGTGTGAAATTTTGATTGGCGGGTTTGAATTTTAAATTTCTTTTCGTAAGAGGGGGTTGTTTCGTATTCCGGGGACGGAAACTTTGGAAAAACCGATCTTCGTAACCTGGGAATTTCGTACACAGGGGTCTTCGTAATTAGGGGGCTGACTGTATTTATCATTGGACAAAATATATTAATCGCTCTTTCATGATTGTGAGAGTATTTATTGAAATAGGGCGGTACTGTGGTTAGCACGTCTGCCTCAATGCAAGAAGATCCTGGGCTTGATTCCCAGCCTGAGCGTTTCTATGTAATTTGTATGTTCTCCCTGTGCTTGTGTGGGTTTCCTCTGGGTACTCTAGTTTCTCCCCACAGTCCAAAAACATGCATAATTGGCTTTAATTTGCATTAATTGGCTGTTCCAAATGACCCTCAGGTGTGTGTACTGGTCCTGTTAACTTTTTCAATGTTCTTTCACACCTCTATTACAGGTGTTGCTCCTCCGTCTTTTGTTGCGATAAATGCTGGAACGACGCTGTACAAGCTGACCACAGCGGGTGAGGCCGTATCCTGGTACTCCTTAGCGGTGCTGGCCGTTCTGGCCGTAGTCTCTATTCTTCCAGTGTGTTTTCAGAGAAAGCTGCAGGAAAAGATGGAGTAACTCTGCACCACCTCACCACCTCTGCCTGTCATCCCAGTTCACCTGCTTCTTCTCGTCCTCACACAAAGCTGTCTTTGTGGAAAATGAGCCCGGAACAGTCGCACTGTCGGCTCGCTTGTTCTTTTTCTTTGACATTGAATGAATGTTGATATTCATTTATTTTTGGTTGTTTTATGTTCTAAACAGTCTTGTATCCTTTTGAGGTGTCTTAAGCCCGTGTTGCATCAGCAGCACAAGGAGGATGAATTTAAGCAGCACCTGTCACAGATCCTGTGCATCAATTAGTCATAACATTGAAAACACCTGACCGGCCTGCAGCCAGTCATCCCCATAAGCTGCAAACTGCAATACACTGTGTCATCAACTGTTCTATAATAAAAATATTTATGTTGTGGTAAGAATAGATTTTCTTTTTTTTTTCTGGTAATAAATCTACATTGTAAGAACAGGACAAATAATGATGTACAGCGAGGTCATGGATCAAATACGCATTAGGAACAACGCCACTCAGAGTGCAAACCTCTGCCTCGCTCGGAAAAAGTACACAAGGTCCGCTCTCGGGCCTGCTGCAATACCACACTTCCAGATAATTATCTTTGCTCACAACATTAAGAATTTTGCAAGGAATTCTTTAAACCTCCAAAAGCTAATAGAGTCTTTGTTGTCCAAAGCCCCGCCCCTTTTAGACATTTCATCAAAATACTTTTTTTTTTTTTTTTCAACGTTGCTCACAAACAAATCTACTCTGACACAACCATTACCATCTTGGCAAAGGTACAATAGTAAATACAGGAAGCTACAGGGGGTAATTTTAAGAGTTGTGATCATGTATGGACTAGTTTTACCACCTAAAGTGGCGAGATCTCGAATAAGAAAAGACAGAATCCAGTCCAGATGTTTCTCACAGACACTCTGTTGATCACATCTCACCTCATGATATTTTTTGATGGTTTTTTTTTTCTGGCACCATTTGACACGTTTCTTCACCTTATCAAACCATGTGTTCCTTTGGTAGATCACTATTATCGGCCACATCAGAACACAAAGCAAATGTCTCAACTTTGTCCCACCTATCGTCAAACAGCTGTGTTTGGGAAAATTATAGGATGTCACTGAAAAGTTGTTTTTGTGGTGATGTTTGTGACAGAATCCTATGAGTCCAAACCTAACTTTGAAAATAATATTGAATATTTAAATAAGAAGATGAATATTTGATTAAGACTGCAGGAAATAACTGCAGAAAAATGAATGATGTCATGAATACTTAATCGCACAGTCGTCTTTGAATTAACACTGTCTGTCTTCCTTTCGGCTTTTTCCCTTTTACTCGGGAGTCGCCACAGCGAATCATTTGATTCGCACGTTTTGATTAACACTACGTATTTATCAGTTATTTTCTCTGGCGCCCCCTATAGGAAGGGAAAAAAACATTTCACACCCCCCCACCGCCATGTGAGCGACTATAGTATGACAGTATTTGTAAAAAAATATATATATAAACACCTCTGCATAACACTATCTTTTTTTACATTAAAAACAAGAAAAAAAGAAATACTGTATAGTTCAACTTACAATAAAGAAAAACTTCATTATCATTGTTTTTAAATCTGTAATGGAAAGATTTAAAATGCGCCAATGTGCCTGAAATAAAAAAAAATACATCCTCATTTAACCTCATTTAACTCATTTATGTCTTAATATCTCCATCTCTCTCCACCTTTCTTTTTGTTCCTATTAGAAAAATTTTCCGTGTTGTTTCTTGAGGGGTTGTTTACTGCACTTTTTATCGTTCGCTCGGAAAAACCGCGACACCATAGCTAGACAATGAGAGCGCCACTGCCAACTAATGGAGTGGAGGTGCAATTACACGTAAATATCGTACACTATTCCAGAAAAGCGTGTTCCCCAGGGTCATACGTGCTCCCCCCAGCATTATACAGCGCCCCCCAAGGGACCCCACTATTTGAGAAGCACTGGATTCAGATCAGAAGGGTCATGATCCGAATTCACTTTCTATAGCAGCAGAATCACTTTGTAATTCACAGTAATAATATACAGTAATTATATTCACTGAAATATGAATATATCAGATTGAACCATCATTTAATAGGTGCAAGGACAATTGTTTGTATTCATACAGTACAGTACTATAAGTTTGTATACCATTGCTCTGTGTTCTGTAAGCAGTAGCTTTATTCAGCCAGAAGAGGGCAGACTTAATATGCATCATGAAGATTTCCACCCCAAAATGATATGGCTCACTGTAATACTGTACTGTATTATAACTCTTACTGCTGATCACTTCACATGTTTCTATACTTTTTACTCGGGGACAACCCTAAACTTGAATTATTGTCTGTCTGCACTGGCTTCCAGTGGGTTCTCCATGTTCTTCCTCCCTCACAAAATCCAGGCTAATACACTATATTATCAAATATTTGTAGGCACCAACCTCCTGGATGTATATGTTAAATATCCCATTCCAGATTTGCCACCTTTGGTTGTTCTAATAACCAACAGTCTTCTGGAAAGACTCAATTTTGGAACATCTTTTCCTTTCAGCTTTTCCCTTCAGGGGTCACTACAGCGAATCATCTGCCTCCATCTCACCCTATCCTTTGCATCGTATCTTAC
>CM045751.1:9412500-9450000 GCA_024760905.1 Plotosus lineatus
TTTGGTAGATACTGATGGTTTAGGAACTGATGCCATATTTGTAGCTTTCCTGACCTATAGACATCATATATAGTGTATGGGTTACCTAAGATTTTTGAAGTGGTGCTTCATTAACATGAGCAGAGATGGGTAAACAGTCTCAGTTGTCAATAAAATAATTCAAACTGTCAAGCTAGTTAATCTTGAGGGAGAAAAAAAACAATTCTCTCAATGCACCTTTATTTCTGTCTACTGTTTTTGATTTTACTCCGTTCAACTCGATTAACACTCCTAATTTTCTGAAGAAGTTTCTCATCGGCACAAGGTTTTTTTCATATTCCTCAACATTCTGCGGTAGAAAGATATATAATAATTCTGTTAAATATATAATTGAGTAACAATAAAAATGATATGCATATTAAATAACTTTATAAGATATAACCTTGAGATCTTGTGCTTTATGTGGTCCTGCACAGACTTGCAAAGTACCGTATTGTCCAAGTTGTTATGCAACACAGGAAAAAGTTTACTTTTTGGTATAGAAATGTGCAATACAGACGTTCCCTGACTTGCATTCATTGGTTTTACGTATTTTTCGATTTTACTTCTTTTTTTTTTTTTTTAAATTGTCAAATTTTGAGTTTAGCGTACTCTCTGTAGTACGAGACATACCTACATAGTATGCTGGCATAATGACGCTGCGTCCATTGTTTACAAATGCAGCCGTGAGGGGGGCACAAACCAGAGTCTCTCCCTCATGCCGGTCCCAAGCCCGGATAAATGCAGAGGGTTGTGTCAGGAAGGGAATCAGATGTAAAACCAATGCCAAACTTTATCATGCAAATAACAAATATTACCTCCATACCGGATTGGTCGAGGCCCGGGTTAACAACGACTGCCATCAGTGCTGTTAACCAACAGGATGCTGGTGGAAATTGGACTACTGTTGGTCGAAGAAGGAGAGGTGGGAAGCGTGTCCGTAGGCAGAGAGAGAAGAGGAAAAGCGTGTGTCTAGGACTGAGAAGAGAGACTTTGAATGTTGGAACTATGAAAGGAAAAGAGAGAGAGCTGGCTGACATGATGCAGAGGAGGAAGGTGGACATACTGTGTGTTCAGGAGACAAGGTGGAAAGGTAGAAAGGCTGGAAGCTTAGGAGCATGGTTTAAACTGTTTTATCATGGTGTGGATGGGAAGAGAAATGGAGTAGGAGTCATCTTGAAGGAGGGGTTTGTCAGGAATATTCTAGAAGTGAAAAGAGTGTCAGACAGAGTGATGAGTCTCAAGTTAGAAATTGAAGGCGTGATGTTCAATGTTGTAAGTCCTTATGCCCCACAGGCAGGATGTGAGCTAGAAGAGGAGAGAGTGAGTTAGATGAAGTGATACAGAGTGCCCCGAGAGGTGAAAAAGTGGTCATTGGTGCAGACTTCAGACAAAGGAAGTGATGGGCAGGTTTGGTATCCAGGATAAGAACACAGAAGGACAGATGTTGATTGATTTTGCAAAAAGCATGGAAATGGCCATGGTGAATACTTTCTTCCAGAAGAGACAGGAGTATTGGGTGACTTATAAAAACGGAGCTACTTTGAAGGAAGTCAATGACTGCATAGTTGTAGTGGGTGAGAGTGTTGCCAAACAGCATAGGATGGTGGTGTGCAGGATGATGCTGATGGTGAGGAAGGTGAAGAAGGCAAAGGCAGAGCAAAAGACAGTGGTGGAAGCTGAAAAAGGAAGAGTGCGGTGTTGTCTTCAAGGAGGAGTTGAAACAGGCTTTGGGTGGTCAGGAAGTGCTCCCAGATGACTGGACAACCACAGCAAATGTGATCAGGGAGACAGGTAGGAGAGTACTTGATGTGTCCTCTGGAAGGACGGTAGATAAGGAGACCTGGTGGTGGAATGAGGAATGCAGGAGTGTGTACAAAGGAAGAGGTTAGCTAAGAAGAAGTGGGACATAGAGAGGACCGAAGAGAGTAAACAGGAGTACAGGGAGACACAGCGTAAGGCAAAGGTAGCAGTGTCAAAGGCCAAACAGAGGGTGTATGATGACTTGTATGATAGGTTGGACAGTAAGGAGGGAGAAAAGGATTTATACCGGTTGGCATAGCAGAGAGATAGAGATGGGAAGGACGTGCAGTAACTTAGAGTGATAAAGAACAGAGAGAGAAATGTATTGACTGATGACAGAAATGTGCTGGGAAGATGGAAAGAGTACTTTGAAGAGCTGATGAATGAGGAAAATGAGAGAGAGAAAAAAGTAGAAGAGGTGAAATTGAGGAGCAGGAAGTAGCAAAGATTAGTAAGGGTGAAGTGAGGAGGGCACTGAAGAGGATGAAGAGTGGAAAGGCAGTTGGTCCTGATGATATACTGGTGGAGGTATGGAAGCATCTAGGAGAGGTAGCAGTAGATTTTCTGACAAGAACATTCAACAAGGTCTTAGAGAGTGAGAGGATGCCAGAGGAATGAAGAAGTGTGATGGTGCTCATTTTTAAGAACACGGGAGACGTGCAGAGTTGTGGCAACTACAGGGGGATAAAGTTGATGAGCCATACGATGAAGTTATGGGAAAGAATAGTGGGAGCTAGACTAAGGGCAGAGATCAGCATTTGTGAACAACAGTTTGGTTTCATGCCAAGAAAGCGCCACAGATGCATTGTTTGCCCTGAGGATGTTAATAGAGTAGAACAGAGGTCAGAAGGAGCTGCATTGTGCCTTTGTGGATCTGGAGAAAGCATATGACAGGGTGCCGAGAGAAGAACTGTGGTATTGCACGAGGAAGTCTGAAGTGGCAGAGAAGTATGTCAGAGTGGTGCAGGACATGTATGAGGGATGTAAGACAGTGGTGAGGTGTGCTGTCGGTGTGACCGAAGAATTCAAGGTGGAGGTGGGACTGCATCAAGGGTCAGCTCTGAGCCCCTTCTTGTTTGCGATGGTGATGGACAGGCTGACAGACGAGGTTAGACAAGAATCTCCATGGACTATGATGTTTGCAGATGACATTGTGATCTGTAGTGAGAGCAGAGAACAAGTGGAGGAAAATCTAGAGAGGTGGAGGTGTGCTCTGTAAAGGAGAGGAATGAAGGTTAGCCTCGTGAATGAGAAGGAACCAAGAGGAACGGTGAGGTTACAGGGAGCAGAGATAAGGAAGGTGGAGGATTTTAAGTACTTAGGCTCAACAATCCAGAGCAAAGGAGAGTGTGGAAAAGAGGTGAAGAAGCGTGTGCAGGCAGGTTGGAATGGTTGGAGAAAAATGTCCGGTGTGATGTGTGATAGGAGGGTATCAGCAAGAATGAAAGGAAAAGTATACAAGACGGTATTGAGGCCAGCAATGTTGTATGGTTTAGAAACAGTGGCACGGAGGAAAAGACAAGAGGCAGAGCTGGAGGTAGCAGAGATGAAAATGTTGAGGTTCTCTCTGGGAGTAACGAGGATGGATAGGATCAGAAATGAGTACATCAGAGGGACAGCACATGTAAGATGTTTTGGAGACAAAGTCAGAGAGGCTGAACCATTTACAAGCAGAAAGATTGCACCCTAGAGAATGTTCAAAGTTATATTTGGTATGGTATATGATATTTGATGAGTGAATTTCATTAAAATTTATGTATTTGAAATTATTTTGCTTGAATTTAATTTATTTGAAATTAATGTTGATATTATTTGATATATTTGATATTATCTTCCAATATTATGTTTATAATAATTGATTTAGGGATGTTTTATGAGATACGGTAATGGTATTTATGGATGTATAGTACAGTATGAATGTCATACGTCACTGGAACACACAGTAATAACTTACGGTTTTTTCACCTTACGTTTGGCCGTCCGGAACCGAACTAAAACGTAAGTTGGGGAGCGTCTGTACATATATTACATTTTAGGGGTATAAGTAATCTGACTGAAACCAAAGGCATGATTTAAAAGCATATAATAAAGGTAATTTTTATCATATCAACACAAGGTCAGGTTCTGTGAATATTCCTTTGATACTACATGGTAATTCTTTTCTGTTATAAATCCCAGAAGTCTCTCGAAGGTTTCATGGCAGAGGTTAAACAGCAGCCAAACAGCAACAGCAGTGAAAATACCGAAAAGTTTAATAAGTTCACTCTTTATTTTGTGCCTGACTCTTTCTAAGACCATAAAAATGTTAACTGGCATTAAGTCTGGTATGTTTGAGCACATGAGAGAGTCTGGAAAGAGTAAAGGACTAAGAACTATCACTTGAATTGTTGGTAATGTTGAAATCCAAAGTGACAATGTTATGAATTTTTACTAATATTTTGGTATATAATATGTACATTATTAATATAAGCATATATTAAAAAAGAGACTATTTATAGTAAGTTTTTTCAAAGTTCTCATATGACAGCTATTCTTTGACTCATGTATCTTAAAGGTTGGAAATTGTAGTATATTTCATGGCAGATTGTCAGTACATAACTAATGAGTAACAAAGTTTTGACAACCTCTCCTTTTTCTGATGTATTGTATGCGGTTACAACAGGGAGTAAAATACCCAGCCTGGCTCAGGTCATGAATCAGGTCATGCTTGTTGTGAGTTGAGAAACCACGGAAGAAACTGGAGGTCAACTTGAATTGAGAAACTAAGGACTACAGATTTTTAGTAGATTAAGTAGAAGTACATGTGTGAGTAGCTCACTATTTGTCTATAGGCCATGCATAAAAAAAAAAAAAAAATCAAACTGAATATAATAGATATAGAAATCGTTTGAAGCCCCGTTCCACCACTTGAAAAAAAATGACCCACATAGTGTGCCGTAATAATGAGAAAATGTCTCATTATAAGATACTATGTCATAAGTAAGACTTATAAGTCATAACAAAGAACATTCTCAAAATGATTGCATGCTATATGATAACGACATATGAGATAGTAAGTAAGAAGTTCTCATTTTATTACTGTAAGTTAAGTATTTATTCTGGGAAATGTTCTCATAGTTTATTATTAAGAGATGGCGAGACATAATTCTGAGATACAACTTCTAAAGCATAAATAATCAAGTGATGTATGGTGACATATTGCCAACCTTTGTTCGGGAGACTGCTATGCTTGGTAAAACCTGCGGTATGCAGTAATAATACAATAATAGGCCAAATGTTTGGAACAGTCATGATTCTAAGATCCTAAGTCATAATACTCAAAGTAACTTTGAGATACTAATCTGTAATTATGAGACATTAAGTCATAATTCAGAGCTACTATGCCACAATGATCAGATATAAAATCGTAATGATTAGATACTAAGTCACAATTTTTAAACACTGTCTAATTATGAGATATTAAATCCCTATTGTGTGGTCCGAAGTCATGATGGAGATACTGTTTTTTAATTATGAGAAAGTTCTAGTATTTTCAGCATTTAGCAGATATTTCGTGATAACCAGATTGTAAGACATAATTTAGATACTAAACCATAATTATGAGAAGCATTCTGATGTTTTATAATAAGTCATTATAATAAGAAAAATACATTCCCGGAAGATCATGTCTTCTCCAATGAAGCCAGACCTGAAGTTATTTCTAAGCAGAATCTCATGAGATGTCATTAACTGCTCAGTTGTTCCCCTGGAAATTTCAGCAGAGAGTTGTTGTTGTTGTTGATGTTGGTTTTTCTCGATATGAAAATTCCTTTTTCAACATGTTTTATAAAGAGATGTTATACTTTCATAGTATTGTTTTTCTTTTATTAATATTAATAATGAAGGAATGATGAATATAAAAGTGAACTGAATGTGGTTTGTTAAAATTCTTGATAGATTTCCAGCTCTTCTCTAAAATTTTACGCATAGTTACCTTTAGGTCCAATAATTCACTGCAGAAGACGGTAAAGTACATTTCTTGATTCCTTGGTGGACACAATCGACTCCTTGTGTTTGTCTCTGACAGTGTATCGCAACATTTTCTTTGTTGAAGTTTGCAAATTATAATGCATACGAGTATCTCAGATGTGAGAACGTTTTAAACTTTTGAGTGTTTGAACCAGAAAAAAAGATGATGGATGTCGCCATGGTCACCTTCTGTTAGCTCATTGTGATTTGTATATTTTCATCTTCAAAACTGCAAACCGTATTGTCTGCAGTCTAGATTCAACAGGATAATGTGTTCCTATGTGCTGTTTGATCCGAAGCAAACACTTATCTATACATTTATCGTTTAAAGGTAGGAGGACTTGTCTTGTTTGTTTACAGTTGACACTGTAAGGAACCGTTTTTAGTTGACATCATTAGCTGAAGTCTGGGTCGAGTTTCTTATAGAAGAAAAATTCAAGTTGGGAAGGTGTCTTTTTTTTCTTTCGAAATGTAAAGTTACAATTTATACACTTTAGTCAAATTTACAGCTTGTCTGTATGTACTGACAAATTTTTACTGCAAGAATCCTTTTACTGTAATTCTGACGGGAAATAGCTGCGATTACCCCGAATCTTAATTAGGGTGACAACACTACCATTTACTGTAAAACTGTGTGTTCTATAGAGAGCAACTCGTAACCCACATATGAGTTAAAAGGGTCTTTTTGTTCATGTGCATCGTGTCACTGACAAGTTTTGAGCAAGGCATCACATGATTTGTAACTTACCATACATTCATTAATTTCATCCCTTGTAATTGGGTATTCCAGGTATTCTGGTTTCCTCTCACACTCCAGAAACGTGTGTGTGTGTGTGTGTGTGTGTGTGTGTGTGTGTGTGTGTGGGTCCTGTGACGGACTGGTGTGCTGTGCAGGTTGTACTCTATCTTTACCCAGAGTTGGCTTAGATGGGCTCCAGCCTTCCCGTGTAATGACGTGCATCCAAACTTAAACGAAGGACCTGCTTGTTTTGAGGCAGGTCCTTCGACAAAGATAAAATTCAAATCCAGAGGCACAACCCACATGAAAATAAGCTTGCTGCTTCCTCTTTCCTGAAATCTGCTTCTTGCAATGGTTAAGTTTTGAGTGAAAGGCATGTGATTAACATCCTTCCTTTTTTTTTTTTTTTTTTTCCCCCAAGCATGTCTCAGATTTCTTGTGCAGCAGAACCATGCGCCTAATTCATAGCACAAATACCTTCACGTCATTAACCCTATTAAGGTGATCGCGATTATGTGATGTTGAGTTGTGACAGAAGTGTTCCGAGCTACTCGACGCTGTCTTGCCATCATGTTCAGTGTGCTGACTGCATTTCCCCGTGGTGACTCACGCTGACAGCTTGAATGCCACACATGTTTTGGGGGGGTTAGTGTAGTTTTTGGCAGTGTTGCAACACTGCAGTCACTTTCCACCTTGCAGTCTTTCAGACATGTTTCTGAAACCTGTGTGACAGTTTTGTGGTAATGTCTGGGGTGAATTCTGAATCTGGGTCACATCTTGCAGTAAACAACAACAATAAATGCTTAACCAGTGGTGTAAATATACAAGTTTATGGCATGCATAATTGTTGAAGGGTGTATATGCTGTACTTTAGCATTATGTCACAGCCTCTCACTATGTTAGTTATCACCGATGTATTAGGTTCTGAAGAATTAGTTTAGTGTATCAGAATATTCGGAGGAAATTGTGTGTGTACACTCAATATCCGAGTCACGACGTACGCGAGTTACGACCACCCGTACTTACGACCACGTCTAGCGGATGCCGATTATGAGTTTACTGTATATGTCCGGCAGCGCAGTGCGCAAGATGGTTGTGGCAGCACAGCATCTCACACTCGCAGCATTCTACCACTACACTCAGTGAGTAGATACCGTCACAGTATCATTTCTTTTACGGTACAATTTTACTTTCATTTATTGTACACCGTTACCATGACCCCCAAGAAGAAGTCCGATTCATCAGATGGCGATTCTACCAAGAAAGCAAGGAAGGCACCGGCATCGGAGACGTAGATGAACGTGATAAAGCAGTATGAAGGAGGAAAAAAGTAAATTCCATCGCTCGAGTTCTCTGTCTCTCCCACTCCACGGTGTCTACAATTTTGAAGGACAAGGAGCGCATTAAAGAAGCAGTGAAAGCAGCAGCACCGATTAGGTCGACTATCATCACAAAACAGCGTGAGGGGCCGATTGCTGAGATGGAAAAGTAGCTATACACGTGGTTGGAAGATAATAGGCAAAGAAATGTGAACATGATGTTGCAAGCAGTGCAAAGTAACGCTATAAGTTTATTTAGCATGTTGAAAGAACGTGCAGGTGAAGTATACGCTTCACATAAATTCATAGCGAGTGCTGGGTGAATGGGATCTGACTTACGACTGGTTGGTTGGAACCGATCGAGGGCGTAACTCAGATAGTGATTGTATATACCATATGGAAACAAAGAAAAGCAAACGAAATCAGGATTTTGGTTTATTTTTACATTTTTAGTTGATTTTAAGCATGAGTTTGCCTGCTAGAAATGTCCATATAGACAATACGGAAATGACCTGATTAGTCTGCTATGAGGGGATTAAACAAAAACAACAGTATTCCAAATGTATAGTGCTTGAATCAAAATAATCTACATTTTCAGTTTGTCACACTTAAGTGGAGCAGATGTTCTGCATTGTCATTCACTGCCATGTATTAAAATTGAGAAATAAAACTACACTGCACATAGGTCAACTCGGAACACCTGATCCGTCTTTATAAAAGTCAAAGTACACAAAAATAAACGTTAAAAATTGCATTTCAGTTAATGTTCCCATGTAGTACTCTAGTGCACATACACTTCAATAATCTCATTGGGTGTATGGTGCTGAACGAATAGTTTAACAGATTAAGGTGGAGAGAATGGGTGGAGTCAACAGTTCAGTTCTTGAAGTTGATGTGATGCAAGCATAAGTTAAGAATCTAACTGACTTTAATGAGGGCTAGAAGGACTCAACAACTGGGTCATTTTCTCTTGCGATTTTACTTAGTTTGATGATGAACGCGATGACAACCGTGATGATTCTTATATTTTACAATTTAACGCCGCCCGCAAAATAAAAACGGCCCCAAGTGTAATCTCAAAGTGCAAAAGATTGTGATTAAACATTTATTCAGTCGTTTTATGCAAAATGTACTGCGACTACATCTTATTCAGACCGCCACACTTCCAGATAGAAATGCGCGCACACACACACACACACACACACACACACACACGGGTGTGCAAGATGTTTAAAGAAGCAGTAGTAGGTTTAACAGACGTAATGTATGTCAGCTTCAAGATTAGTCCGTGTGCTTCTCTTGAACTGACTGAGGCGCCGTTTCTAATTATAGCTTTATACAGGAACTGTTTCAGGCCTCTTTACTTTCACCGACAGGGCCGGGTTTACTTGAAACAATTCTGTATACAAAGCTTAGGAATGCTTATCATAATCCGAACACAAGCTCGGCTTTCAACCGCACAGAACTTCTCCAGATTTGGCACGACTTATATCTATATATATATTAGTCCTTCTCAAAAAATTAGCATTTTGTGATAAAGTTCATTATTTTATGTAATGTACAGATAAACATTAGACTTTCATATATTTTAGATTCATTACACACAACTGAAGTAGTTCAAGCCTTTTATTGTTTTAATATTGATAATTTTGGCAAAAAGTAAAGAAAAAACAAAAATCCCTTTCTCAAAAAAATTGCATATTTCATCTGACCAATAAAAAGTGTTTTTAATACAAAGAAAGTCAACCTTCAAATAATTATGTTCAGTTATGCACTCAATACTTGGTCGGGGCAGTGGTGGTCTAGTGGTATAGGGTGCTGGATCGCTGATCCAAAGGTTGGGGGTTCGAGTCCCACTCTCCACAAGGTTGTCACTGTCCCCACCAGTGCGGCTAACTGGGTTATCAAAGGCGGGCCATGTCTCTCACTGTCTATGGTGAGAGGTTCATGTAAAAGAACCATTGCTGACTTTCGTGAAGAGTAGCTGCAAAGTCGTCAGCGTGTTTCTGTCCCTTGCTAAAAAGGGTTGTGACAGGAAGGGCATCCGATGTAAAAAAAAAAACCCTCTGCCAAATCAAATGTGCGGATCAAGATGATTCGCTGTGGTGACTCCCCAGTAAAAGGGAAAAAGACAGACATGCACTCAATACTTGGTCGGGAATCCATTTGCAGAAATGACTGCTTCAATGTGGCGTGGCATGGAGGCGATCAGCCTGTGGCACTGCTGAGGTGTTACGGAGGCCCAGGATGCTTCGATAGCGGCCTTAAGCTCATCCACAGTGTTGGGTCTGGTGTCTCTCAACTCTCTCTTCACAATATCCCACAGATTCTCTATGGGCTTCAGGTCAGGAGAGTTGGCAGGCCAATTGAGCACAGTAATACCATGGTAAACCATTTAGCAGTGGTTTTGGCACTGTGAGCAGGTGCCAGGTCGTGCTGAAAAATGAAATCTTCATCTCCATAAAGCTTTTCAGCAGATGGAAGCATGAAGTGCTCCAAAAGCTCCTGATAGCTAGCTGCATTGACCCCGCCCTTGATAAAACACAGTGGACCAACACCAGCAGCAGACATGGCACCCCAGACCATCACTGACTGTGGGTACTTGACACTGGACTTCAGGCATTTTGGCATTTCCTTCTCCCCAGTCTTCCTCCAGACTCTGGCACCTTGATTTCTGAATGACATGCAAAATTTGCTTTCATCCGAAAAAAAGTACTTTCTTCTGCCGCTGTTTCAGGTTCAAAAGTGGCTTGACCTGGGGAATTCGGCACCTGTAGCCCATTTCCTGCACACGCCTGTGCATGCTGGCTCTGGATGTTTCTACTCCAGACTCAGTCCACTGCTTCCACAGGTCCCCCAAGGTCTGGAACCGGCCCTTCTCTGGAACCGGCCCTTCTCCACAATCTTCCTCAGGGTCCGGTCACCTCTTCTGGTTGTGCAGCGTTTTCTGCCACACTTTTTCCTTCCCACAGACGTCCCACTGAGGTGGCTTGACACAGCACTCTGGGAACAGCCTATTCGCTCAGAGATTTCTTTCTGTGTCTTACCCTCTTGCTTGAGGGTGTCATTGATGGCCTTCTGGACAGCAGTCAGGTCGGCAGTCTTACCCATGATTGCGGTTTTGAGTAATGAACCAGGCTGGGAGTTTTTTAAAAGCCTCAGGAATCTTTTGCAGGTGTTTAGAGTTAATTGGTTGATTCAGATGATTAGGTTAATAGCTCGTTTAGAGTACCTTTTCATGATATGCTAATTTTTTGAGATAGGAATTTTGGGTTTTTATGAGCTGTATGCCAAAATCATCAGTATTAAAACAATAAAAGACCTGAAATATTTCAGTTGGTGTGCAATGAATCTAAAATATATGAAAGTTTAATTTTTATCAGTACATTACAGAAAATAATGAACTTTATCACAATATGCTAATTTTTTGAGAAGGACCTGTGTGTGTGTGTGTGTGTGTGTGTGTATATATATATATATATATATATATATATATACACACACATATTTTGGTAGCAGAAGTGATCTGAAAGCAGACCTTGGCTCGTTGTACTTTTTCTTCTTCTTTCTGTTGAATTACACAAGCCCACTTTCACGCTTTCTTCTAGCCAAGCTGGTGACGTATGCTGACACACACGTCTCTCTCCTTTTTTTTTTTTTTTTTTTTTCTCTCTCATCCTCCTCCTCCTACATTGCATCAGGGCAAGGAAGTGCTCTGACTCCCACTGAAGAGCCCACAAAGCCCACTCTCTGTCTCTATGGTCCAACTCTCCTTGCTGTGGATGTCATGTCAGAGGTTCAGCTTTCCGATGAGGACAAAACACTTTTCTACCCATCTGCTGGCCACATGACCAATTTCACCTCACTTTACAGTTGAAAGAATCCAGAGCAAACAGGCGACTTAATGGAAGCCCACATTGCTGATGGCTGTGAGTGTGTGTGTGTGTGTGTGTGTGTGTGTGTGTGTGTGTGTGTGTGCAAACAAGATGGCATTCTTGACTTTTTTTTTTTTTTTTTTTTTAATTGAGCTGTGAAATCGAAATGGTGGCTTTTTTTTGGAACATGTCGGTTTTACTTTCTCTGATTGTGTCGAACTGCCTTTCCGTGGCATCTCTGCACTATAGTCTGCTACGGCGCAATCGTTATTTTCCCCCAAAGTGTCTCGGCACGTTAAGGCTTGATGGTGTGATGAGGTTTCGAAAGCTTTCTCTCTTTTCATAGTTGCTCATCCTTGATTTTAATCTCAGTGAGTTTTTTTTTCGTAGGGTATTTTTTTCTGAACCACACAAAGACCTTTTTTCGACACCGCCGTAAAATAAAATTTGACATTAGTTTTGGTGTTGGGTCACATTTCTTATAAACATTTTTTCTCATTATTATCTTAATCCATCTCTGAATTATATTCGGGACAGAGATGGTGGTTGTGTATCATGTTATAATCTTGTAACCTATTTTAAATGTCGCCCGAATATGCGTAACTGTCTAGTGAGGTCATGGTGTGAAAACTAGATTTAGATGATATGGTGTCCTTCAATGGATACTTTACTCTAACCTTTCCCATCATGCACCACAAAACGAGGGCGAGATGGTTCCAATTGATAAAGAGATGACATAAAAAAATAACAGGGTTGCTCATGTTCGTAACATATCTGTGACCACCATCTTTATGTCTGGCTCGGAATTTTAATACAGTAGGCCCCTGTTTTTCGCGGGGGTTCAGTTCCGGGCCTTCCCGCAGATCAAGAAATTCCGCGAGTTATTTACCCGGAAGCAAAACCCTGTGTATCATATTACATGCAAGAATTATTAACGCGATTTTAAAACCCTGTGTATGATATTACATGCGATAGAATATGCTTCTCAAACACATTTAATAGACAGTCTTACTCATTAATACAGTAATAATGCAGTAAAGTGTAGTGATGATTAATTAAAAGCTTTTTCATTTTGTACCGCGATAATATTTATTGATAAAATATATAAACCACATCGAGTGTGTATGTATGTATGTGTGTGTGTGTATATTCACTCACTGCATAATGGCGCCCTACTGCAGCATAACGTTTTCCTTCCTGTATCATATCACGCAGTTCTACTTTTTCATGCAACGTCATTACTTTTTTCTGGCGCTTAGGATCGTTACCAGAAGCCTGAGAAGATGCACGACGTTTGGGTGGCACTATAGAGCTTCACTGGTAATTAAAAACACACAAAAAAATGCACATTGACAACTTTTGCGCGAATGAGAAAAAGAGGCGTATACATCATCTCAACCAATCAGCAGGAGGTAGAAACAAAAGCTCTCAGCCATTGGCTAAATTTGAATCACATGCTAGTTACTTTTGGGTTTCTCAGCAATACGTGAGTATGCAGGGGTGCGAGTGCAAAACCGCGAATGGTCGAGGGCCTACTGTATTTTAATGAGCTGCACAATAAAATCGACAGGATACCTGTGTTGGTTAAAATAACAATACTCTCCATAATTATTGGCACACTTCACGAAACTCATCATCACCGTCACTCTTTTTTCCTTTTTACAGCGTTCCCAAACGGCTTGTCATAAAAGTGACATTTTAAACACTAAATTTGAAACTTCACAATGAGAACCACACTGTGTAATTATAACCATCCTCCTCAGTGTGTGGGTGAAGTTTCCAACTTTACAGTCCTGCTTATACTCCTTTTAAACGGTGTTTTGCATTCATTCTTTTTCTGTAACTACTTAATCCTAATTAGGGTCATGGGGAGGCTGGTTCCCATCTCAGCCAACTCTGGGAGATTGCAGAGTACACCCTGGACAGCCCGCCAGCAACACGCTGACGGCTACACAGCTACTCTTGTTGAGAGCCAGCAATGGTTCTTTTACAGCCTCACGCCATAGACCGTGAGAGATATGGCCATTGATAGGCCGTGGCCTTTGATAACCCAGTTAGGTGCATGGGGAGAGATACAGCAGTAAGAACTGCTGATAGTGGGGCTTGAACCCCCAACCTTGGGATCAGTGATCCAGCAGCTGATCACTAGGCCACCACTGCCCCAGTATTTTGCACTGCTGTTGTATTTTTCCATCCATTATCGGATTTTTGTGCTTAAGACAAAAGCAGTGCTTTTTTGTTTTCATATATATATATATATATATATATATATATATATATATATATATATACATTTTTTTTATTATAATGTGTGTGTGCACCAATGTCATTGAGTACAGATGGATTTTATGTTTGTGAAGTAGTTCAGTACAGCTCCCAGGTTCCCTGTGCACACACAAGCATTTTCAGCAAGATAGAAAAATATTAATATAAATATAATTTATTAAATATTATTTTCTTTGATGTTGACAAAAGAAATGTCGGCTTGCGTTAATTTCATCCATCCGTTTTCCTTTCCCTTTCAAAGCATGTTTTATGTTGCATTGCTTTTTCTTATACTATATAAGAAGCACACTCACTCACTAAATTACTAATTTGCTGGACCGCTTAATCTTACCAGGGTCGTGGTGAGGCTGGTGTCTATCTTACCCAACACTGGGTAAAGATGGGGTACACCCTGCACAGCTCGCGGTACCATTGCAGGTCAAATATGCAACCTTTCACACTAAGAACAATTGGGAAGGGCTAGTTAGCCTGATGCCTATGTCTTTGGACTATGGGAGGAAACTGAAGTACTTGGAGAAACCCATGCATGCAGAGGAAGGTCATGCATGCTCCACATAAACACCTCGAATAACTCCAAAGTTCCCCCCTTTTTTTTTTTTTTTTGGGCCAATATCTGGGTTCTCAAACTTGTCATCTTCCACCAGCAAATACTGACATCTATTTTTTTCTTCTTCTTCTGTTTTACTTTCCACACTTTCCTCAGGCTTCCCATGGCCATTTAGGAAAACATTAAAAAGAGATCAGCACTGACTAGAGGTTTGTTCATTCAGGGCTACTGTAGTGCCAGGAAGTGGCAGCTGTGTGGAAGAGAATCCACTCTCTGTGGAGATGTGCAAAAACACAACCCTTCATAGTTCCAGGTAATCGTACGGTAATTGCACTGGACTCTGTGGAGGAGGTGAGTGAGAGGAGGATAGTTGCAAAGCTCACATCCATCCTGTTCAACATCTATCACCCACTGCACCAGACTGTAGAGGAGCTGAGTAGCTCCTTCAGTGGACGACTGAGGCATCCTCAGTGCAGGAAGGAGCGCTACCGCAGGTCGTTCATTCCCACCGCTATCAGACTGTACAACGCCACTTTGTAACTGTCTGTGAAAATACTGGTTATGTGCAATAAAAACCCCGCGCACTTTAATCAACCACATCTACCCCACTGACTGTGAACCATATCAACCCATCTCTGCCCTCAGATACATTACACTTTAATATAGGCCAGTCTATAAAGTTGCTCCATTCTTTTCTTTTATTGTTTATTAATTTATACTATTTATGTATCTACTTATTTATTTACTTATATAATATATATGTACGTGTGTATGTTTGTATTTGTATCTATTTTTGCACCCCCTACTGATGGTACCTCAAGAGCCTGTAACAGTGAATTTCTCCATTGTGAGATTAATAAAGCTGTATCTTATCTGTATCTTATCTTAATGACTGTAGGGCCGCTCCGGTCGATGTTTAAAACGGTACAGTATCACCGTCTCACAAAGTTTGGTCGTTAATATACCTGCGTTTTGCCACTTTTTTATAAAACCTTGCATTGAAATGTGCCTTTAATGGTTTGCTCTCGTACATTTCCGTCATGAAGCCAGCAGCTCCTGTGAGTCGTTTCGGGGTAAATATATTTTGGATAAGGCGCAAAAAATTCTTGTACCAAGCCGAAAGGCAACTAGAAAGTATTTTAAATGACAGAATTTTGTTCAAACAGAAAAATAGTTCTTATTACTCAAGTGTAAATTTTTATTTGATGTGTCTAGTGGGAATTTAAAAATTTTACTAAAAATTTTTATTGAAAAAAATTTTTTTTTTTTTTTAATTGAAATTTTTTTTAATGAAGGGTGCTAACAGTCTTGGGAGACCCTGTAATATTTTATTCCTTCTAACGCATCATATGTTTGGCTCAGTTTATTGTTCTTTGAAATGAACTACATGCAGGTTACACTGGGCTTGACTCTCTCCATCTGTCACCCGTCTGGTACCAGGCTTTGTTTAACATGACCTTTAATGTAGGCCAAATCTTTGATATGATAACACTTGTGTATCTGGGTTTTTTTTTTTTTTCCTGTTTTTAATAGATACTTAATTTATCACATATTAAAATATCAGCAGGATTCAAAATGTTTTGGAACCTTCAACAAACCATCCTCTTTGTTCACATTGACAGGGCACAGGCGGAGAGTTAATTAGCATATGTATAAAAGGTTCCTCCTGCTTGGATCGTGTGATTGGTTGGCTCACAGCCGGTTTGCTCCACCAGGCCTTGAGTACATTGTGGTGCACAGCTGGGCTCAACACATTTCAATGTGTTATCCCCCTGGAGTTTCCCATGCACCCCATTGGCCTTTTTCAATGACATCACTCTTTTGAGTACATCTCTGTACTTTCCTGCTGCTCAGTGACTGATGTGCATGTGAAAGAAATTCTTAACACATCTCATAAATGTTTTTGAAACTCCATCAATGAAATTTAATTTTTAAATGGCACTTTTCAGATAAATATAAAATATACCCTACCACAACTATGTTAAGATAAAAGTACAGGAATTGAGGAAACACTACCACGGATCGCTTTAAATTTGCATTAGGAAACACCAGAGGCCACACAAAGGTGAATAACATGGATTAAGAATGAGAAATAAGAAAAATAAAATAACAGGAGCACTTTAGTGATTAAAAATAAAAAGACTGGAATATTATTATTCCATGAATTACTAAATAAATACACAGATTAAATTAGAGTAAAGGCAGAGTACAACAAGGGTTTTATTAATTATATCTGATGCAAAAAACATCCAATCAGGTGCATGTTACTGTGTTTTAACCCTTGTAACACCAGCAGGACCATATGGTCCTAGTTCAAAAATGCTAATAACCACTAGACGCATTCTATACTTGTGGCGTCGCCTGCTGCAACACAGATTGATCCCACGTGCCTCAATCAGCTGTGAGATGGCCTTGAGTTCGCAGGATTGTTTTGTTCTCGAATTTGAGTGTTATGATATTACCGTATTCGACGTGATAATCACCCAAGGCACTTAAAACATTGGAGTATGTGTGTGAGGGGGCTTATTAAAATGTTACCAGCGGAGTGGAACGGCAAGTGTTTATTACCATCCAGGTGGAAAACATGAATAATAACAGAACAATAAAAGAGTTTTAATGGTATTTGTGTTGTTCATTTTTTGGTATCAACCAAACTACTTACATGAAAGCTGAAAATAAACAGAAAACAGCATGAATTAAAAAAAGACCCCTTACTTTTCCCTCCCTTTAACCATTTCCTTTAAACATTTTCCTGGAAGTAAAATCGAGCCAATCAACAGTGTCAACTTTAGCACATGGCACATTGAACCAATCAACACAAACATAACCAAAAGCACATGGCCTGGAACGTCTTTAAATATATGAAGTTAGTGAGCAGGAGAATCAGGTGAAAAATACTTACCACTTTCTGATAGGTCCATATCTGGCTCATCACTCCATTCATTCAGAGCATCCGATAGTTTTGCTGTAGCCGTTTTTAATGGTTCATCAGTTGTTGGACATTTACCAAGAGAACGCAGCAAAATATTTTCCTGTTTTTTTAAAGCACGGTGGAACAATCAAATGTGTTGTTACTGTTGAACATTATAGACGTTCCCCAGTGGCAGGGGCTCTTGAAATACCGTGTAAACTCACTTTTACAGGCAGCGAACGCCTCATTTTTCAGTTAGAGACTGATCGAATAAAATTGGTAAGCTTGAGCTACCATTTTGCTCCCAGTACACACGGGCGGTTATTAGACGTGAGATCAAAAACACTGGGTGGGGTGGGTGTGCTTATTGGAGCAGAGCGCTTATTATGTCGAATGCGATATTAGTGTTATTATAATTTTGTTGAAAGAAATATGTTCAGGGTGTTTCCTTTGGCCTTTTTGATCTTCGGAAAAACTAGTGTTTTTTTTTTAACGTCAAAAAATAATTCGGGTTTTAAACGGTTAAAATATTCCTTTCATAAAACTATAAATAACCAGATGTGAGGTTTCACTGGGACTGGATGATATAATTTAATAAGGAATAAATTTTAAATGTTTCCATTATACTTATCTATGCATACAAACAAAATATTTTATATATTTAACTCTTTAAACAATCTACCATCAAAATTTTGTTTCAGAATTTTTTTAATGTTGTACAATATTTAGCTAAAATTATAAACGAACAAAAATTTAACACAAAACTAGCTCATCTCACTCATTTGCAGAACTGCTTAATTATTGCTGCCTATTCGGGTCACAGGAAGGCTGGAGCCTTCCTCAACCGACATAAGGAGAACGCAAAATACAGCCTGAGTAGCTCAGACCATCACAGGGCCAGCACCTACACAACCATTCACACTAACACTTTGGAATTTTTAAAAAAATTTTGGATAATTTGAAACAGTCAGTTAGCATAATGCACATTGTTTTTGGACTTTGTAAGAAAACGAGTATTCAGAGGAAAGCTATGCGAGCGCAGCGACAACATGCAAACTTCTTACATACAGGCCCTTGTTGGGGCCAAGTCTTAAACCCAGGACCTTCTTGCAGTCAGGCAGACGTGCGAAGCATAACGTCACCGTACTGCCTATATTTCATAATTTCTTAGCTTAAGAACGTTAAACCTCAGCTGCATCGTCAGTTTTTAAAAGGTTTCGTGTATTTAATTATTTAGCGGACACCTTGCAAAAAGCACATTATACCATAGACTTGATTTCCGCCTCACCACTTGGCTTGTCTCAGCACTCACACACTCACTCCTTCCTTATGTCCTCCAGCTAGTTTGAACACGGGAGCCATATAAAGCACTTCCTGTCTGTAAACGTCACTTCGTAATCCTGATCACAAAGCTCAGATTCATGGCTGCAGTGCAGCTTGTGAATTAACGTTCTGTTTACTGAGCTGCACCCAGCTGTCTGGGTCTCCTCATACCACAGTGTTGTGCGGGTTGTTTTTTTTTTTCTTTTTTTTTTTTTTCTTTTTTCTTTTCTCCCCCCCAAATGCTGCAGCCTCCTGTTGAGCTTCTGAGAAAATCAAAGCCAGGGTTTTGCTGTTCGAACACTGCAGTGTAATAAAGACAGTTAAAATAATTTCTATTAGTAAATCAGAGATGCTGTGAAATGACTCGAGTCATGACTAAGCAAATGAATGTTGAAAATGAAAATATTTCTAGTAGGTGTGTCGTCGTCTCCCCCACAACTGTGAATTACCGTAGGCGGCACAGCGGCATAGTGGTTAGCATGTCCGCCTCACAGCAAGAAGGTACTGGGTTTGATTCCTAGCTCGGGCATTTCTGTGTGGAGCGGGTACGCCGGTTTGTTCCCACACTCCCCAAAAAAAAAACAATGCACAGTTGGGTTAATTGGCTGTTCCAAATCACTCCTAGTTGTGAATGGGTATATGCATGGTTTTGTGTGTGTGTGTGTAGGCCTTGCGATGGCCTGGCGACTTGTCCAGGGTGTACCCCGCCCTCGCCCAGAGTCGGCTGAGATGTGGACTTCTCGAAACTATTTTTGATTGTTCATCCCAGAAGTATTTCACAGGATCTTCAAACCTTTGCTTGTGATCAGCGTTTGCGGTGAGCAAAAGTAATGCATCACAATCTATTCATGACCGGATCATATGTGGCTCTATCATGAACTCAAACCTCAAGCTTTGGATTGAGGCTGAATAAAGCACTAGTCACGTTTTGAGCATTCAAAATCCAACAGTGGCCGATGCTAAACCTTCATTGGCCTACTTCGAACAGATGAAGTTCTCGACTCTGGGCCAGGGCAGAGTGCACTCTGGACGGCTCGCCAGGCCATCGCAGGGCAGAAACATGCTGACGGTTATACCGCTACTCTTGACAAGTCATATAGTAAACATTGGAGAAAAAAAAATAATAATGACTTAACCACATCATTGTTTTGTTTTTGGTATTTCGTATCTGTTTCTGTACGTTTGACCTCATGGCCTATTTCGACAAGAAATCATTGCATACGGTGACCCCAAAAAAACCTCCCACAGTTTAAAGGAAATTTAAAAACAAAGGTTGGAGATTGCCAGATTATTCTTTGCACGCATAAAACTTTATTTAATAGCTTGTATTCAATCATTCTGTGATGGCCGCACAGCAGGTATTTTGAAGAGATTTCCATATTCCACAGAACTAAAAGGTTCCAGATCAGCAAACAATCTTGCAGGGCATCGAGAGCTTCAGGGCAACAGGGTCAGCCATGAAAATAAATCTGCTTTCTTTAATAACTGTGGCACATACTGCTGATGGTTCATTGGAAGTGCTGAGGGACATTGTTCCGGATCAGATGTTCTTGTTGTGTGGTAATGTTGGGTGGTGGCCTGTTCCCCTGACCTCGTCTTGGGATTTTTTTGTGGGGCTCCCTTAAATCACAACTGTATACTTATTAGTCCCGAACTCTGAGATGAGCCATGGCAGCCTTCAGAAATCACCTGAAAGCATGTACAATGATCGCTTGTGACTTCGTGCTTCAGTTTCTGCGGCTTCAGTGCATCGCGGGTTTTTCAAAAATATTTATAGAAAAATAAGGAAATTAAGGAAAAACGGGAAAAACGTAAGGAAAATGCCGCAAAACAAGGCGATTATGCAAAAAAAACCAACCCAAAACCCCCCAAGAAAACTACTTACAAACTACTTACATTTTAATGTGAGGTGTGGATCTGTGTGTGTGCACGCGCGCACGCGTCTGTATGTGTGTGTATTTATATTTTATTTATATCTTATGCATTATTTTTGGATGTTTAATTGTTATTGTAAGCCTTTATAGTGTTGAATATGTATTTATTGATATTACATGTACGTATACGTCAGTCAGGGGGGTTCGTTCCTACTCCGCAGAAATCGGCGGTCATGGGGAATCTCGGTCCCCATCCACCACGGAAAGTGAGGAATCTCTGTATACACTATTCTACTATTATACTGCATTCACTATTTGGTGAATGTCCCTTTCAAACATGATGAGCGAAAACTGCATTGAATGAATTTTAATTTTTTTTCAGTCTTTCATTTTCTGAACCATTTGTGCAAATAATTTGTTTATCTTTTTTTTTCCATTTAGTTTTGAAATGTTGTATGCTGTGCTCCCTCTTTCTGTTCCTCTGTCTGTTTTCTTTCTCACACATTCATCTCTGGGGAGTTCAGTCGTCGTCATCATCATCAGCAGCTATTGTCTTGTGCACTTGAGAATTGTCCTTCAGTCAGCCCATCATTTTATTATTGCCTTTTTCTGTTTATCAGCAGTATAATTTTTAGACTGCACCTGGATGTGCTCATTTTTATAACATGTAATCTAATAAAGGAGAAGAAAAAGTGTAAATTGACTAATCACAAAAACCAGTCCGCTTCTTGGGCTGCAAGCAGATTTTATGTATGTAATTTGAACATACTTATTTCAATCATTAATTAAATGTGTTCCTTTCCAACTAAGCTATGTTAAATCTAAAGGCCAATCCACCCTTAATTCAGAGAAATACACTTGCAGGGTAAATTAAAAAAAAAAAAATTTTCAACCCAGTGAAGATTGACATCCTAACCATTTGACGGATCCGATTCTGGTGTTCCGTGTGAAGGATGGGTTGTTCTGTAATATTACGTCACTCGTGGTGTGTATGCACTGAAGATTGTGGGTGTAAACATATGCAGATTTACTTGCATATACATTTCAGCTCGAATTCAAACCCCACCCACTTCATAATTCTGAAGAAAAAAAAGAAAAGCTAAACATTGGAGAGACTTGTGAGGAGCATGGGGCAGGAAAGGGATAAAATCTTCAGTGATGAGTTTAAATCCGATTATACTGGAAACTGGATGCATTTTCATTGTTGTGTTAAAGGAGGTTGACAGACCGGATTGAACTGCTGATTTACGGATTGGTAACCCATCACTTTATGCACTACACCACCACTGCCCTCTTCTTGTCGTTGAGGTAGGATTTAATGTCTTTAGTCACCCATGGCTTGTTATTTGGGTAGCGGAAGACTGTCTGTGCTTGGACAATGATGTCGGTGCAGAAATTAATGTAGTGAGAAATGTACTGCGTAAGCTCATCATTGTGTGGCTTGCAGAGCGTGGCCCAATCTGTAGTTTGAAACATGAATTGGAGCTCTTCCAAGGCGTCCTCCTACCATCTTTAAAAACAGCCTTCCAGTGGCAGGCTGCCTCTTCACAATAGGCACATAGCACGAAGAACGATAAATTAAGCTGTGGTCAAATCTTCCCAGTCGGGGGAGGAACTGCAGGCATCCTTAGTGTATGCATACAGCCGATCTAAAGCTCCGTACTCTCTGGTGGAACAGGCTACATACTGCGCAAAGTTCGGCGGTGTATTGTCCATGGTGACATTGTTGAAGTCACCCGAGGTCACAGAGAAAGCGCACGGATGTTGAGTCTGTAACCGGGCTATGGTAGCATGAAGAGTGTCACAAACAGCAGAAGGAGGAACATGAACAGCCACTAAGATGATATGGGAGAATTCCCGAGGCAAATAATATGGTCTGAGTCCAACAGCACAGGGTTCAATGTCTGGTCCACAACTCCACCCTTTGATGGTTATGTGGGAGGGCTTACACCACTGGTTATTGACAAGAATGGCAAGTTCCCGCCCAAACAAGTGTGAAAGCCCACGATGTCATTTATGTATATCCTGATGCAGCCATGTCTCTACAAAACACATTAAACTACAACAACACCCCCCCACACACACAAGATCCAAGATCCAACACAAATACCAAACATCCTATTTTTTTAAATTTTTTTTTCATAACTGCTGTAAGACCTAAGTGAAGTAAGAATTATTCAGTGAAGTGCCTCGCTGATGGAGAAGTTTATGGATGTGCTATATGCAAATTACAACCTTCACTGTTATTAAAAGTGCCGAGACACTGACTCACATCTTTGTTGTACATATTCTGCCTTTGTCATTATGCATGACTCCTTCTTCCAGTTCCACCCATAGAAGATGTGTCTGCTTGTCAAGTTCAGCTTAGGAACAGAATGGAATTGTGCAAAAGTAAAAATTCTGACTGTGTATAAAGGTTAATTATGATCTTTGCAGCACCACTTCAGTTATAAAGTAAAAACTATAAGCTAGCGCTAAATGGAACACCCCCCTATTTCACATGCTAATCATGCCATGCTTGTGAGACTCCACTTCAGAAAACCTGTTTTCTATTTATCAGATTTATTCTGAGAAATAAATTATAAAGATGATATCTGTGAAAATGGTACTATAAAGCTTTAGGCTTTACCTAAGAATGGAAGGATGAGATAATCAATTTCTTCTGATACAAGGCATCAGTGTGTGTTTGTTTTGATGACATGTCGTCATACAACCATTTTGTTATTATCATCATCATCATCATTCGATCATTTTATGTAACCGTTTAATTCTAATTAGAGTCACGGGGAGGCTGGCGCCCATCCCAGCAAACTCCGGGCGAGGGCGGAGTACACCCTGGACAGCTTGCCAGGCCATCGCAGGGCGGAAACACAGACGGCTTTGCAGCGACTCTTGTCAAAAGTCAGCAATGGTTCTTTTACATGAACCTCCCACCATAGACAGTGAGAGAGACATGGCCAGCCTTTAGCTGCACCAGGGGGGACAGTGACGACCCATGGAGAGTGGGGCTTGAACCCCCAACATTAGGATCAGTGATCCTGCACCTTTACCACCAGGCCATCACTGATTGTTATAATTATCATTATTATTAATATAATAATAATAATTTTTTTTACTGGAAGGCTGCACAGTAGCGAGATGCTATTCTGCTGGGTAGGTTTACTTCCATCGGTGTGAGTGCGTGTTGGCCTTGCGACGGACTGGTAAGCTGTCCATGGTGTGTTCCGCTTTTAGCCAAATGTGGCTGTGAAGCTCTAACCTCCTGGCAGCCCTAATGTGATTTACCCAGTTCAGCAAGTAAATGAATGAATGAATAAATAAATATCATGAGTCTCACCATGGAAAGGAATAGCTGTACAAGGTCGCCACGGTGACGGTAGCGCTCAGGTCATGAATGAGGTTGTGGTTATATCACCTTATTATTTATTGCATGAAAGTCAGTGCAGATGACGTATTGATGACTTCCACTCATTTATCTGCACTTCATTGTCCGCTTTTCAGGGGAAAGGGAGGGAGTCGTACACAAGCTCATCTGCTATGTCGTGATCCTCGGCCTTAATTAACCAAGCACTATACAGATAAATAACATTAAAAGAGCTCTGTGTGTGGTTTTATACAGAAAGCTCCTCTGGATAAACACCAAGCTTTCAGAATAAAAATAAACGGTTCATTGATGTGGCTTTTGTTCAACAAGGTTATACATGTGTTCCTAATGATTGGGATGGTCAGATTATGAATAAAGTAGTGGGTGGATCACGTGCAAACTTTTAAATGACCCTTTCAATGGCTTTTATTTTTATAAAGACATTATTTGACAATGGATGACGCACAGCATATTGTGTATCATGATTTTTTATTTATTTTTTATATATTTCTGTGCTGCGAGAGTCACTTTCACTGGCACACCTGCACATTCATCGAATCACATGATCAGGCAGAGTGGATCATCAGTGCTGATGGTCAATGTCAGACCCCCTGTGATAACCAGTGGGTGTGTCACATGCAACACTTGTTTTATACACCATTATAGAAATGCTGCGGAAGTAACCCTTTTAACTTTCAAAATCAAATAGATGCAGTAATTTTAAATCTATTCAAAGTCCAGATCAGAAGAAAGCATTTTTTTCCCTAAATGTATTTATTTATTATTTTATGTATATATATATGTATATATATATATATATATATATATATATATATATATATATATGTATATATATATATATATATATATATATGTATATATATATATATATATTTTTTTTTTTACAAGTCTTTCATTTAAAACTAATGTGTGGGGTCGTTTTTATTACAGGACTCTACTAGACAAATAAGAGTAAAGCAGGCCTGTGCTAGTGGTGATTACAGGGATCCCTCACTTTCCGCGGTTAATTGGGACCGAGACCCCCTGTGACCGCCGAATTCCGCAAAGTAGGATCAACCCCGCCCCTGACTAACGAATACGTACATGTTTATGTGTATAAAATATCAATAAATACATGTTCAACACTATAAATGCTTATAACAATTAAACATTAAAAAATAATGCATAAGATGTAAATAAAATATAAATACACACACATACAGATGAGCACCTCACATAAAAATGTAAGTGGTTTTGTTGCGGGGTTTTGGGTTGTTTTTTTTTTTTTTTTGCATAACTGGCCTTGTTTTGTGGCATTTTCCTTAACTTTTACCCCACTCTTCTTTAATTTCCTTATTTTTTTAATTCGATAAATATTTAAAAAAAAGGTGATACACTGAAGCCGCATGAATTGAAGCGCAAAGTAGCGAGGGATCCCTGTATTGACGTACATGTTGGCCACAGCATTGATAGTGATTGTCAGACCCCCTGTGAGAACCAGAGGGTGTCTCTTTTCATGTAGCTTGCATAAGCTCCGCCTACAAAAATGTGTACTGTATCATGAAACTTGTGGACATGCCATGGATGGTTACTTTCGAGACAAATCAAAAACTGTCTGTTTGCACATCCTTATTATTAAAATATGAGCAGGGGGCTGTTTACTAGCTCGTAACCCTTTCATTTTCTAAATCAAGTTGATGTTGTAATCTTAAATCCATTCCAAAGCTGAATTAGAACAAGGCAGAAATTTTTTGTTTACATCTTTTATTCAACACAAATGTGTGGGGTCCTTTTTATTCCAGGACCCTGCGAGACAAATACTGAAAGAGGAAATTTTCCAGAGTAAAGCAGACCGATGTAGGTGGTCATTATTCTGACATGTCACGTCATGGATGGTAAATGTCAGACTGCCCTGTGAGAACCAGCGGGTGTGTCACATTCAGCTTTAATAAACCCCGCCTACAAAAATGAGTGTGTCACGGAATCTATAGAATGTCGAGGAGTTTCATAGTAAACATAATTTTGCCATGTTTTATACATCAGTGGAAAAACATGTATGTCTGCATTGTGTTGGTAAAATTCTAACAGTGAACAACTTGATGATAAATTTGATACACAGTTGTCATAGCAATTTCACATTGGTTTTTTTTTTGTTTGTTTATTTATAATATATATATTTTTAATTATGCAGCATACAAAAAGAGAGAATGAATGACAATAGTTTAAAAGAGCAAATAGAGTCATGCTGAAATGATTCTCTAAAAACTTTATAAAGACGCCTGATTGGTTTATTTAAAAATCTACCTCACGACTTGGTTCCATTTATTTTTTTATTTTAGGGAGTTGTGTTGTTGTTTCTTCTCATTTTTAGTAACGTCTTTAAGGCAGAGTCACAGTGAGATCATCGCCTATATCAGGCAATACCTGATATGAGATGGGAATTCATTCTGGATGGGACACCATTCCATATCAGTGTGTTTTTTTTTTTTTTTTTTTTTTTTTTGTGCAAATGTGTCTGCTCAAATTCACTTGGTGTCAGAAAGCCTCTATGAAACACTTGATTTGTAGATTTTCTTAATGGTGATGCTTGGCACCAAAAGACTTAGATGGAGGTGTGTCCTGGTACCCTGGAGGAGATGTAGGAAGTGTTAAAAGAGGAAATGTGACATCATCCTGCTCCCATCTTCCATATGTGCTCTGCAGTGACATCACTGTCAGTACCAACAGACCTGGAGTAGTCATTATAGCTTGAAAGCTTGCACATGAACCGCCTCCTTTATGATCCAGACCCATGCCAGACTTGCTACTATATAGGATGCACCAGAAATAATCGCACCGTTCAAGAAACTTTTCATTTATGTGATATGATAACACCTCACTGGCAGTTCATTCATACATTAATTTTCTGAACCGTTTAATCCTAAATAGGGTGGCCGGGAAGTTAGCGCCCATTTCAGCCGACTCTGGGCAAAGGCAGAGTACATCCTGGACAGCTCGCCAGGCCATCACAGGGCAGAGACTCCGCAGAGACCAGCAGTGATTATTTTGTATACCTTGTACCATAGACAGTGAGAGACATGGCTGGCCTTTGATAACCCAGTTAGGTGCTGTGTGGGGACAATCGTTGCAAGTCGGGGTTGAACTTCCAAATTTGGGATTAGTAATCCGAGCACTTTACCACCGGGCCACCTGTCCACAGTTAGTTCATGTAAATAATAATAATTATTATTATTATTTTTTTAAAATATTTATATAAAGAAACACCTACAAATGTTTTAATTTGTTGCTCAATTTACAACAGAACTTGTGCTGTTTGGAAATCCTAGCGATCGTTCGCTCACTTCTGTGTTGAATTGTTAATTCTTAATAACAGAATACATTTCTCACTCCTGGACATCTAACCATTTTTATTTTTTGTTGAGAGGACATTTTTTATTTTTTTTTTTGCAATATTTGAATTTATGTTGAGCTTGTCAGCAGCACTTTTATTATAATGCAGTGGAATGATGCTGTTGCTTATTGCTGTACTTAAAGTATTTAATGAGGTCACATCCTTCAGCAAAGCCTCATATATCACTTATATGATAAACAAGCCGTGGGCGGTTTGTGCTCCTGTATTTTTTCAATTGTAATTCACTATTTAACAAAATATATTTCGTGATTTGACCCGGAAGCCATTTTGCGAATCAGTTTTGTATTCATTATATTTCAAACTGCTATATTTTCTCCTCTTTGCATGTTTTTCTTTAACATGCTGTTTGTTTTCAGTTGAATTTTTCATAGGCAATTCTTGGTAATATATTTCTGAGAAGAAAAATAACTTTCCCTTATCGCAGTCTGACTCGGTCCATTGAGAAAAAAGAATTAGGGGCAGTCTGGACTCTGTGAAGCTCATAACACATTCTCAGTGTTGATGGGATTTTGATATAATAAAGCTAGACCTTTAGACTTGGCCTATATTTTCAACCTAGAACACACTTGAATATCAGTATTAAAACAATAAAAGACCTGAAATATTTCAGTTAGTGTGCAATGAATCTAAAATATATGAAAGTTTACTTTTTATCAGTACATGACAGAAAATAATGAACTTTATCACAATATGCTAATTTTTTTGAGAAGGACCTGTAATTGGCCTTGTTTTGCATCATTTTCCCCAACTCTTTCCCTATTTTTCCTTAATTTCCTCATTTTTTTGATTTTTCGATGAATATTTTTGAAAAACCCGCGATGCACTGAAGCCGCAGAAACTGAAGCACGAAGTAGCGAGGGGTCACTGTACTGCCTTCATATGGTAAAACAAACTAAACCACTGGCTTCGAGTCTATTCATTTTATGATCAGCTGTAATGTGAACAACGTTTGGTATGAAATTAATAATTCTGTTTAGCTATATATAAAGTCTGTTGATAGGGAATGGGGCGGTAAAAATGTGTTGACCACACAAATCTTGAATGAGAGTGTAATTGTCATTTGATTTTCAGGATATTTTTTTAAAAAAAGTTTTCTTTCTGAATAATATAAAATATAACAGTGTTTTTGCCAGTATAAAGCTACATATATATTTTTAAAAAAATAGCTAAAGATTTAAAAAATGTAAATAAACACCTCAATAAACAATTATTACAGGTTCATACATCTTTTAATAAATATATTTCTAAACTCTTGAATAAAAATCAATTTTTGTTGAATAAACCTAGTGCTTGAGCAGCTGGAACAACTGAAACCAAATATGATTCAAAGCAAGCTCGAGACACTTTTTTAACTGGAGCTCCAAGTCGGTTAAAATGGCTGTTTTCCCTGACCACATTATCAGGTACTGTAGAACACACTGGTACAATATGGTGATTTGAAAGGTACTAAAGAGCTCTTTAATGGCCGGTACATATTTGTGTAACTGTAAAACTTGTGTGTTAATTGTTGCGAGTTGGAGCTATTTATATATGTAGTTTAATATTATGGTTTGCACAGATTGGGACCTCTGGTGTTGAAAATGTGCAACAGCACAGGAGGTAGTGATTAGCACTTCGGCCATACAGAAAGAAGGGCTTCGGTCCTCTGGGCGTTTTTGTGTTGGGTTTGCTTGTTTTCCATGTGCCTGCGTGGGTTTCCTCAAACAGTCCAAAGACATTTCGCTAGTTGAATATTCTTGATCCCCCCCGGATATATGAAGGCATGTGTGTTTGTTTTGGCCCTGTGATGGTCTGGCGAGTTGTTTGGGGTGTACCCCACTTGAGATGAGCTACAGCCTTCCTGTGGCCCAAATAAAGGATGAAGCATTTGGAAAATGAATGTAAATTTAAAACGGTTTCATAAGCGCTGGTTTTGTTTTGGTGCAAAACTTCGGTGTGGTGGTTAGCAGGTTCACTTCACGGCACAACAGTCCTGGGTTCGAGCTGTGTGTCTGAGACTAGTGTTGGATATTTTTTTCCCGGTGCTTGTCTGGCTTCCTCCCACAATCCCAAAAACTCTCCTTCACTTTAATAAAGGGTAAAGCTGTTCAGAAAATGAACCTTTTGGCCCCTCTGGTATCGGCAGGTTTATGTCGTAAGGTAAAACCCACTATTACGTATTGTATAGCTGAAGCTCATGGACTTATGACCAGTACCAAGTGTTTGTATGTTGTAGAATTATAATTTCCCTTTAATAGAACTCAAAGCCCCTTGTATTATGGCAGTGACCCTGTGCAGAAAGCAAGGATTATGATGATGTGGCACTGAACCCTGACCACAACTTTGGTAAACACCTTTGGATTGAACTGGTACATGGATCGAACCTCTAATGGAAACCCCCCCCCCTCCCCCACAACAGTTGAGGTTATTATAACAGCAAAGGAGAACTTTATCTGGAATGTGATGTTCAAAAAAAGTGTCACGGTCAGGCATCCAAAAACATCTGGTATACAAATATCTTGTGGTGAGAACAGTTGTTTAATTCCTTAACAATTCAACGTGAACTAAAATTTCCATCCATTAACACACAGTTCCCAGTCCACATAGTTTTTGTTCCTGGTCATGATGTTCTGACTCTGTTGTCATCTTATCGTTATCTCATGGGGTTTTGACTATATTTAGAGTTGTCTTCGATCTCTCTATCGGGATTGTTTAATTCCAAACATTCCTGGCCTACATTCTAATCTCAACTCGGAAACTTGGTCAGCTGTTAGTTAAATCCTATAAATATACATTTCACACTTTAATCAAAAGATAACTAAACAAATTTTTCTTATCCAGCACCTAATTTAAACCTTCTGGATTGGTTGGTGAATATCAAACCCTGGTGGTAGACTGATTAAGTAATACAGGGATCACTTGATATTTGGCGCTTCAGTGCATAGTGTTTAAAAAAAAAATAAATAAATAAATAAATTCATTGAATTAAAAAATAAGGAAATGAAGGAAGAATAGAGGAAAAGGTTAAGGAAAATGCCACAAAACAAGGCCAATTATGCAAAAAAAAAAAACCCTCTAAACAAACAAAAATAAATAAATAAAATAATCCCTCCCAACAAAACTACTTACATGTGGTGCGCGTCTGTATGTGTATGTATTTATATTTCATTTACATCTTATGCATTATTTTTGAATGTTTAATTGTTATTATAAGCATTTATAGCATTGAATATGTATTTATTGATATTATATACACGTACATATACATCAGTCGGGGGACGTCGATCCTACTTCGCGGAATTCAGCTGTCGCGGGGGGGGGGGATCTTGGTCCCAATTAGCCGCAGAAAGTTAGGGATCCCTGTACTACCAATGCAAACGAAGAAAATATTTTCGCTTGATTGCAGTGTTGTATGCGTTGAATTGCATTCAAATTTTCACAGTTTTAATTTTATTCGGAGACCAGTATAAAGAAAACTCTAAAGGAGAGTTTTTCTCGAATTATTCTATGAGATGCAAATGGGGCAGTGGTGATCTAGTGGTATAGGGCGCTGGATCGCTGATCGAAAGGTTGGGGTTTCGAGTCCCACTCTCCACAAGGTTGTCACTGCCCCCCCCCCCCCCCCCCCCCCAACCCGGTGCAGCTAACTGGGTTATCAAAGGCGGGCCATGTCTCTCACTGTCTATGTTGAGAGGCATGTAAAAGAACCATTGCTGACTTTCGTAAAGAGTAGGCTGCAAAGTCGTCAGCGTGTTTCTGTCCCTTGCTAAAAAGGGTTGTAACAGGAAGGGCATCCGACATAAAAACCTCTGCCAAATCAAACATGCGAATCAGATGATTCGCTGTGGCGACTCCTGAGTAAAAGGGAAAAAGCCGAAAGGAAGACAGACAGACAATTCTATGAGATGCAAATCACAAACAAATTCATGAACTGACCAACACTGTAGCATAATGGTTAGCATTTCCAATCAGGGAGGGGTGAAGGCATGCTTACCTCCCGTCCATGATATGCAATGCTAGCCACCCGCCTCTTTTCAAACTGCTGCGCATATGTATTTGGGTGGGGCAGTCCCACACAGTCGGAGGCTTTCTCTGCCCCCTGAGCGAACGAGCTTATGGACGATTACGATTGGCTGGCGATAGCTGTGAGTGACAGGGAAATGAGCGCATGCCGTCCCTCCGACCCTCCCGTGAAAGCTCGGCCAATTAGCTCCCATGAACTCCTGGTGTTCTACGGATGGCTGTGGTGTTCACCTGAATTTGAACTTGCGATCTCTGGCTTAATAGTCACGCACCTTGTCGATGCACCATTCGGGAGCCCCGCCCGTATCTTTATATCAAATATCAACACTACAAAATAAAATATTAAATTTTATGTTTTTTTTTAATTGAATTTTTAAAACAGATTCCAGAGTTTATAATTGTTATTTTATTTCTAAGGTATATGAGATATATTAGAAAAATGGATTGTGACATAAACATTTCATTATTATTTTATCACTTCGGCTCCTCAGTTACATCTGCATGGGGTGTAGTTTAAGACTGATTGATAACATTTTAAAAAGATGCCAGCATTGGGTCTGGAATCAATACCATATTGATGGAGATGTGCAAGAAAAAAGGTTGTGCGCGCACACACACACACACATACACACACACACACACACACACACACACACAGGATATGTTCATTCATTTTCTGTAACCACTTAATCCTAATTAGGGTCATGGGAAGGCTGGCACACATCTCGGCCAACGCTGGGTGAGGGCCTGGACAGCTCACCAAGCCATCGCAGGGCTGAAACACGTCAACGGCTATGCCGCTCCTCTTGACGAAAAACAGCAATGGTTCTTTTACAGCCTCACACCATAAACCGTGAGAGACATGGTCGGCCTTTGATAACCCAGTTAGCTGCACTGGGGGAACAGTTGACAGCCTGTTGCGAGTGGGGCTTGAACCCCCAACCTTGGGATCAGTGATCCAATACCGTTACCACTGGGCTGCCCACACAGGATATGTGTCATTATAATTTAGATGAAAGGATGCTGAAGAATATCTCTTGATTTCGGTGTTCACGTGCTCAACATATCTCTGATCATTTATGCCCGTTTATCAGAAGTAGAAGCAACATTATTATTATTATTATTTTGTAAGTACAGGGATCCCTGACTTTCCACAGTTAATCGGGACCAAGACACCCCCCCACCCCCCGCGAGGTAGGATTGACCCCCCCCGATTGACGTACACATACATGTATATGTGTATCTAATATCAATAAATATATATTCAACACGAGAAATGCTTATAATAACAATTAAACATTCAAAAATAATGCATAAGATGTAAATAAATTATAAATACACACACATTCAGACACGGACACGCACAGATTCGCACCTCACATAATTTTGTTTTTGTTTGTTTTTTTTTTTTGTTTTTTTTTGCATAATTGGCCTTGTTTTACTTCATTTTCCTTAACCTTCCCCCTATTTTTCCTTAATTTTCTAATTTTAAAAATTTTCGATTTCGAATATTTTTGCAAATCCCACGATGCACTGAAGTCACCGAAACTGAAGCATGAAGTAACGACGGATTACTGTACAGCTGCTCCCCAACTTACGTTCATCCATTTTGGGTTTTTTTTTCGATTTGACGTTTTTTTTTTTCCAAAAAAAAAAAAAAAAAAGTCAAATTTTGAGTTTAGACACACCTACATAGTACGCTGACATAATGATGCAATGACGTAATGACGCTGCTTCCATTGTTTACAAAACAACAGACTGAACGTGCTCCTCCTGCTTCCTAGTTCAGTTATATATACATCGTTTTATATATACAGTCATCCCTTGAATATCGCGGATAATGTACACCAGACCTGGCCGCGATATTTGAAAAACCGCAAAGTAGGATCACCCCTCTCATTTCTACCATGTTGTTTCATTTCTATCTGTTTTTGTGTCTATACAATATCAAGAAGTGTATATTAAACATTACAGTTATATGCATATGTAAATATATAAATACTTTCAGTACTGTACTCACCTCTGACAATAGCTCTTCTCCGCTTGATCTTAATCTTAGTCTTTTTTGATGTAATGCACGGTAGATTCATTTATGCCGTAATGGCGTGCTACATGGGCATACATATTGCCCGCTGTCAGCATATCTAGCATCGTTACTTTTTGGGTCACTGTCCTCATATTTTGCTTTTTCTTGGGCTCATTGGATGCCTTAGAGGGTGCAGGATGTTCACAAACACTGTAAGATCACAAAATCACAAAAATTCCCGCAGAAATGTGCGAGGCAACAGAGTCACGCGTCTAAGCCAATCAGCTTGTGAGATTGAGTTGAGTGGGCGGTCCCTGCCTGAACTGGGAAGGAGGGGCACTTCAGTCTGTCGTTTGTAAACAATGGACGCAGCCTGCCTTGGGTCCCTGCTTTCCGCTTGCATACATGCGAGTTTCAGCACGAATTTTGAATTTTTTTATGAATATATATATATTTTTTATTTTTTATTAAAATACCGTGATGCACCAAGACCGTGAAGTTCAAATCGCGAAGTGGCAGTATACTTCGTTATATAGCGTGTTACCCTTGTGTTAAGATGTCGTCTCAGTGATCTTTGTGTTTACACTGGTTTTGCGGACTTTTGCAACCCTAAGCAAATATGGTTGGCCAGAAGCATAAGCCTACTAGCATGGGTGCAAGTCTCATACACAGAGATGAATTAACTATCTGCTCGGATTGGCAGCAATCTACCATGCATATTCAATTAAGCAAAGAGAGTTGTAAAATGAATGAAAACCCAAATTCAGAAAAGAAAGAGAACTGTCCGCTCTGCTGGTGATTCACATCAGTGCAGGCCGAGTACTAAACCAGTATTCAATGGCGCTCTTGCTCACTTGAAAGACCGGAAGTCCGTATAACCATCCATTAACAGTCCAGTAAACTACTTTCGGTGTTGAGCGCATCACATATTGTAAACGTTGATTGGCTGCTTTAAGCTTCATGTAAAGTGACTCGGCTCAGCTTCATGTAAAGTGACCATCCGTCGACCATCGGAACCATTTGCAAGCAGAAAGATCGCATCACAGAGAATGTTAAAGGTTATATTTGATACTGTATTTGATATCTGATGAGTGAATTTGATTAAAATTTATCTATCTGAAATTGTTTTGCTTGAATTTAATATATTTTAAATTAATGTTGATGTTATTTGATATATTTGATATCTTTTTACAATGTTATGTTTATAATGATTGATTTAGGGGTGTTTTATGAGATACAGTAATGGTATTTCTGGATGTATAGTACAGTATGAACGTCATACGTCAACTGGAACAACTTACGTTCATTTTCAACTTGCGTTAGGCCATCCGGAACCAATTAAAAACGTAAGTTGGGGAGCGTCGGCATTTATTTACCAAAAGCAAAAATCTTTCTTTTTTTTGTGTGTTTTCTGTTCTCCACTTCAATGCAAATATTCCTCATGTCATAAAAAAAAAGCATTTTGGTCTGATATTATTTATTTTATCACCTTTTTTCCCCAAAGCATCTCGTTCTTTGTAGCATTAGAGCATCCTCATAGCCTGTGTTAATAATTGTTGTTTTATCTGTTGTGTAGCTTTATGCGAGTATATACAAGCTTCTAAATGCAAAGAAGGTGCCCAAGGAAAGTTGGCGATTGCACGTGAAGGTAATATCCCCCAACCACCACCACCCTTCCAAACCCCCAACTTTCTTTCTCCCTCGCTTCCATCTAAGATGATGCTGCTGTTCCTTTCCCGAATGATTCTGCCTGTGCCCTTTAACTTTTTTTTTTTTTTTTTAACGTTCAACTTCACGCATATACGCACAAGATTTCTGCTGCGGTGAAGGGAATTGTGAGATGCTCGCTCCTTTCTCACATTCATCTGGCTGTCTTCTTTCTTAGACAGAGCATTTTGTCGACCTGTTGCTTTCAGAGGCTGACTCTCACGCTCACTGCTGATCTCTTAGACTTTCACTGCAGGTCTTCACTTCCTGTCGTACTGATTAGGTGCCTGAGGTGCCTGAAGCTCTGGCGTCTGATTGGTACGTGTGTGTGTGTGTGTGTGTGTTCTGTTCTGCTTCTTTACTCTGAACGAGGTTATTGTTCCATGCCACTTCTGCTTCACTTTGCATACGAGAGACCTACTGATCATTTTTTGTCAATTTATTAAGTCTGGGTGCTTTCTGTTCTTTCTTTCTCGTCCCAAACAGCCTTTGTCTGGCCAGAATCTCTGCAACAGTAGATATTTTGTGACTGGAGATTTATCTTTTACTGAATTCTCTTTCAACCCTTAATCCACAGAGACGTGATGAATTAGGGTTTATACTGAATTCTGATAGGTCTCCAGGATCATGACGGTACTCTAGATGGTACATGCATGACTACACATTCTATAAAATGTTCAGGATGTTCTGTTTTCACCTTTTTCCATCACTGTTTAATATTAACCCTGGAATGGCCAAGAATGTAGTGAAGTAAGTGCTTTCTTATTGAAAACCGCACCATGTATTGTGCAGTACTCTTTGATGCCGATGCATCTCCTGCGCTCAGGTTTCTCGAGCTTCTACACTTCTTCTTCCTCTAATCCTCTGTCTGTCACTTTCCTCTGTGTCTCGTTACTTCCAGGTGAGAATTTCGAGCAGAGTCCACTGCGGAGAACGTTTAAATCCAAAGTTCTAGCTCATTACCCTGAGAATGTGGAGTGGAGTCCTTTCGACCAGGACGCAGTCGGCATGGTGAGCAAATAGGTGTATCTGTGTGTGACATCATCACTATAACTATAAAAATCAATGCGGCGTGATATTGAAATGTAAATGTCTCTGTCCCGCAGCTCTGCATGCCAAAGGGCTTGTCGTTCCGCACTCAGGCAGACATACGCGAGCCCCAATTCCACTCGTTCATCATCACACGTGAAGACGGCTCGCGCACCTACGGCTTTGCGCTTACATTCTTTGAGGAAGTGACCAGCAAGCAGATCTGCAGTGCCATGCAGACGCTGTACCACATGCACAACGCTGAGCAGCAGCCTGATGCCCAGCCACGTCTGCAGCGTTTCAACTCGTACGACAGCGGTCGCGATACACTGTTTGTGTCAAAGTGCATTTGTCTGATGGCGCCCATGGCCTTTGCGCAGGCCAGTCGCAAAATCCTCGGGCAGCTGCACCAAGCCGTGACGTCTCCACATCCTCCTCCTCTGCCACTCGACAGCTATGTGTACAACATCCTGTATGAGGTGCCTCTGCCTCCTGCCGGCCGTTCACTCAAATTCTCAGGCGTCTATGGGCCAGTGGTGTGTCAGCGACCCAGCTCTGCTGAGCTGCCACTTTTTGATTTCCCCATACGGGATGTTATTGAGTTGCTGGGAGTCGAGAACATGCTGCAGCTCTTCACTTGTGCTCTGCTTGAGATCCAGATCCTACTATACTCGCAACGTGAGTCCAACTTTTTACTAAAACAGTTATGATACTGCAGGTTTGGAGGATATTGCTCGATTGACTCGTCTCCTGTATTAAAGGCTCTATTGAGCCTATCTCAGCCAACACTGGGCGAATACTGTGCATGTGTTTGAACTGTGGGAGGAGACCAGAATGCCTGTAGGAAACCGTTCAAACAGGGACCAGACGGAAAAAGCCTGAGCCCGGGACTCAAACCCAGAACCTTCTTGCTGTGAGACGACGTGCTAACCATAACGTTACTAATGCTGCCCTGAAAAACATCTGTGTGTTCTTATCTCCTAGAAAATGTGTTCTGACGAGATATGTCGAATTAAGAAAATAGACTTTCGATAGAACATTTAATAATTATAGGCACAAACACCATTTACTTCACGCCAAACTCCGGCATGTTTGTGCCATACAGGGATCCCTCACTTTCCACGGTTAATGGGGCCCGAGTCTCCCCTGCGACCGCTGAGTTCCGCGAAGTAGGATCAACCCCCTTGACTGACGTATATGTATATATAATATCAATAAATACATATTCAACGCTATAAATGCTTTCATAACAATTAA
>CM045751.1:9455000-9580000 GCA_024760905.1 Plotosus lineatus
TCTTTTACATGATATATATGTGCTCTTATACTGTCTCTTTTTCTTTCTATGTTGACCAGATTACCAGCGGTTGATGACCGTGGCCGAGAGCATCACAGCTTTAATGTTTCCCTTCCAGTGGCAACATGTCTATGTGCCCATTTTGCCTGCCTCACTGCTGCACTTCCTGGATGCGCCCGTGCCTTATCTCATGGGACTTCACTCCAACGGCCAGGACGACCGGACCAAGCTCGAACTGCCTCAGGAGGTCAGGCTAAGTTTTGACACTTTGGCTTTAATACAGTAGAGTTTTTTTTTGTGTGGAAATGTGGAGTAACATAAGTCGTAATGGACATGTGTCACCCTTCTATTACAGCGACTAGGATGACCTCTCTTTTCCATGTCTTTAAAAAAATATGCTTATCTGCAGCAAAGTCATAATTTTAAAATCTGGATATCAGAATTATGTTCAAAGTTGTTTCATATTGGTCCTTCTTAAATTTCAATATTTTAGAAAGAAGTTTTCAGAAAAAAAAATGAATTCGATACGATCCTATCTCCAGGTATATATCTATGTAGCAAAACATACAGGGATATATATACCCCCCCCCCCCCCCCGTGACCACCGATTTTCGAGAAGTCAGATCCACCAAGACGACTGATGTATATGTACATGTGTATATAATATCAACAAATACATATTCAATCCTATAAATACATATAATAATAATAATTAAACATTCAAAAATAATGCATTACATGTAAGTAAAATATAAATACACACATATAAACGCACACCTCACATTAAAATGTAAGTCGTTTTGTCGGGTTGTTTTTTTGTGGGGGTATTTTTTTGCATAGTTGGCTTTGTTTTGCAGCATTTTCCTTAAGTTTCCCTCTATTTTCCCTTAATTTTTTAATTTTTTAATTTTTTGATGAATATTTTTGTAAAACCCGCGATGCACTGAATCCGCAGAAACGAAATATGAAGCACGAAGTAGGGAGGGGTCACTGTACTTTTAATTACTGGCGTTTGCTTGCTTTTCGGTACTTTTAATTGGTGCCATTTGTTAGGTTTTGATTTTTTTTGCGCAGTGGCTTGGTGGATACAGATGATTGGTTATTGATCCGAAGGTCAGCGGTTCAATCCCCACCATCACTACTAGTGGGCGTTTTGAGCAAAGCTCTTAACCCTCAGTTGCTCAGTTGTATAAACAAATGATACTTGTAAGTCGGGGCAGTGGTGGCCTGGTGGTAAAAGTGCCCTGATCACTACTCTCAATGGGTTCTCACTGTCCACCCCAGAGCAGCTAATTGGCTTATCAAAGGCCGGCCATGTCTCACACCGTCCATAGTGGGAGGTTCATGTAAAAGAACCATTGCTGACTTTCAACAGGAGGAGCTGCAAAGCCATCAGTGGGTTTCTGCCATGCGATGGCCTGGCGATCTGTCCAGAGTGTACTCCGCCCTTGCCTGGATTCGGCTGGAATGAGTGCCAGCCTCCCCGCGACCCTAATTAGAATTAAGCGGTTACAGAAAATGAAATAAAATGAATTCATAATTCTTTCTGGATAAGAGCGTCAGCCAAATGCTATGAATGTCAGTTTTTCTTTCAACAAAATCTGGAACTCATTTGAGCATGGATTTTTCACTAAATTTGGTGGGGACACTTCCCTACCTGTGTCACGGTTGATTTGATTTTGGTACGATAAGATTAATGCCATTAACCTTTAATTTACCATTAACTTAATGGTAAGGCTCAGAGCATGGTCATAGTGCTTTGGAAACACATCGCGATTGAGTGTCAACAGAGATTTCGTTACTATGGAACACTAATAGAAAACCAAATGAGACAATCACCTTTCCCCAGCAATCTCATAAATTCCTTTCATCTGGTTATGTGTTCATACTGCAGAACGTGTCATAAAATGAGCACATGGTTAATAAACTCATGCACAGCTCATATAGAGGCTTTTTTTTTGCCAGTTTATAAATAGGGGAGGTACCTTTCATTCTATGAATGTCCTTGTAGTATGTCCTTTATTTTACTGCATGTCTGAATCCATAAAATGCCCAAACACCCAGTGAGACATGTTTCTTCATCTTTGTTTCACCAGTCAATACAACCGTTGTAAACAAACAACTCATTTTCGTAACGAGGCCTTCTGACCTTATAGATATGAGATTGAAATGAACCTTTTCCGTGTTAGAGCCTCATTTTAAAGATGATTTTGTACTGGTGCCAGTTTCACTTTTATACCTTTTTTGGATTGAGCCCAACACAAGATGGCATTCTTTATAACCGTGGTCAGTTTCGAAATGATTGCTTTTTAAAATGGTTTTACAGTTTCATTCATCAATGAGTGCTTTATATGAACCCATTTTCATTATTAATATGCTGACATTATACAAAAAAAAAAAATCAGTTGAGATCATTTATGCAAACAATTTTTACTGCATTTAGAGAAATAAAAAAATAAAACCCAACAAAAGCTTGACCCTTCATGCTTTTGTAAATATACAGTGATCCCTCGCTACTTCGTGCTTCAGTTTCTGCAGCTTCAGTGCATCAGAGATTTTTCAAAAGTATTAATCAAAAAAAAAAAAAAAAAAGGGAAAAATAGGGGAAAAGTGGTGGTCTAGTGGTATAGGGAGCTGGATCGCTGATCCTAAGGTTGGAGGTTCGAGTCCCACTCTCCACAAGGTTGTCACTGTCTCTCCACCGCAGAAAGTGAGGGATCCCTGTATACATAAATGCAAATTATTAGTTGGAGATACAAAATACACTGTCGTGCAAGTCAAGTCAGAATCTGATGCAGCAGAGGACATGTGTCTGACATCATAAGTGATATTGTTCTTTGTTTTACCTTCAGGCCAATCTGTGCTTTGTTGACATCGACAACCACTTCATTGAGCTGCCTGAAGACTTACCACAGTTTCCCAATAAGCTGGAGTTCATCCAGGAGATCTCCGAAGTTCTGATGGCGTTCGGTGTGTCACCAGAAGGAAACGTGCCCTGCACCGATGCACTAAGTAAGCTAAAGGGCTTCCGGGCGGTGGACATGGCTTCCGACAAACGTAACGGGAATTTAGCCAGTTCTCCACTGAACTCGTATCTGCTGAGGGAGAACGAGACCATCGCTCGACTGCAGGCTCTTGTTAAGAGAACCAGAGTCAGCCTGGAGAAGGTTTGTCCACTGAAGACTAAAGGAACATTTTATTTATTAATACACTGTAATGGTCAAACGTTTGTGGAAAACTGGCTGTCCTATCCATGTGTAGCTGTTGATCGTCTCATTCGGACATTAAGTCTTTAATCTTCTGTGAGGGTTTTCTACGAGATATTGCAGCGAGGCTCTGGGAATCGGTATTCATATAGCCGAAAGACAGTTAGTAAGATATCAGAAGGATGTCTGGTGTGCAGTTTGTGTTCCATTTCATCTCAAAGGTGTTTTTTTTTTTTTTTTTTTTTTTTCTGGCATTGTGCACACTTCCCAAGCTCCCATACTTTAACTTTTGGAAGCCGAGTTTTCAAGGAGTTCAGCTTGTGCACAGGTGCATTGTCAGGCTAGAACAGGTTTGCATCTCTGAGTTCCAGTGATGGGGAAATCCTAATTTGTTCATTCTGTACAAATGTGCACTCTCATCTTTGTGGAAAAGTTTTCATATAGGTGTGAAGGGCTGGTGTCCATATACTTTTGGCCATGTAATGTAGGCGTACACCCACATTACTTTCAGCTTGATAGTCATCCATTCATTCATTCATTTTCTGTCACTGCTTAAATCCCAATTAGGGTTGCGGGGAGGCTGGCACACATCCCAGCCGACTCCGGCCGAGGGCAGAGGACACCCTGGACAGCTTGCCATGCCATCGCAGGGCAGAAACACGCTGACGGCTATGCAGCGACTCTTGTCAAAAGTCAGCAATGGTTCTTTTACATGAACCTCACACCATAGACAGTGAGGGACATGGCTGGCCTTTGATAACCCAGTTAGCTGTACTGGGTGGGACAGTGACAACCTGTGGTGAGTGGGGCTTGAACCCGCGACCATAGGATCAGTGATCCAGCACCTTTACCACCAGGCCACCACTGCTCGTTCAGCTGTATAGTATATCAAGTAATGCAACACTTTTGATGCATTAAAATTGCAAAAAAAGTAAAACACTTCCTAGGGCAGTAGTAGCCTGGTGGTAAAGGTACTGGATCATGGATCCTAAGGTTGGGGGTTCAAGCCCCACTCTCCACGGGTTGTCACTGTCCTCCAAGTGCAGCTAACTGGGTTATCAAAGGCCGGCCATGTCTCTCACTGTCTATGGTGAGAGGTTGATGTAAAGGAACCATTGCTGACTTTTGACAACAGGAGCGAGAGGTGTGTGTGTGTGTGTGTGTGTGTGTGTGTGTGTGTGTGTGTGTGTGTGTGTGTGTGTGTGTGTGATAGAAATGTTTAATAATGGATTAATTAATAGATATGCTCATAAAATGGTTTAATGTGTTCATAAAAGGGTTTAAATTGTTTAATAAATAATTTTATTTTACTTTTAACACACATTTCATACAAAACTGGTGTATTTTTATCATTTTTAAAGGGTTTATGGGGTTTATCCAGTCCAAAGACTTGAGCCTTGGAACGAATCAGGCGTTTAACATGTAAAATGCGACCCCTACTGACGAAATCCCCGCATTACGAAAAAGGTTCTGGAACAGATTAATTTCGTAGGTAGGGGCCGACTGTATATGTATATACAGGGATCCCTCGCGACTTCGCGCTTCAATTCATGAGGCTTCAGTGAATCTTTTTTTGTATTGTTTTTTGTATTTTGCATGTTCTTCAGCACCTATTTTCAGGACCCGGGTCTGTACTCTGTGTCTTCAGCAGGCTTTGTGTAGTTGTACTATTTTTCCCTCTTTTTTGCGGTAGGACAAGGCTCTCTGGGGTAATACTCCCTTTTGGATACTTGGCTCCAAACAAACTTGGGCACTTCCTTTCCCAGGCTTTTGTGCAATACTGAGATAAGCCAAGCAGCTTTCTGCCTTTGAAAGCCAGCTTTGAATTTCACACCCTTCTGTTTTATTTCGGAGAAACTGCCTGTTCCTTAACATCCACACAAGATTATAGAGAGGCACCTTTAAAGCAAAAGTGAAGATTTACTTTTCGACACTCCTGCTCAGATCATTTTCTTTCATGGATAAATTCTTTTGAAGTATTTTTCCCCAGAGTTGTTGTTGTTGGTTTTTTTGTTTTTTTTTGCCTGTTTGAGAACATGGTCTGCTCTTTGGTTTTGTCTGACAGCTGGATGTGAAAGAGGACACTGGAACTAAGAAGGGTACGAAGCTGCAGTTTGATGGAGAAGAGATGAAGATGCACCAGCTGAACATTCGTCTGCGGGAAGTTTTCGCCAACCGTTTCACACAGATGTTTGCTGACTACGAGGTTTTCGTCATCCAGCCCAACCAAGACAAAGAATCCTGGTTCAGTAACCGGGACCAGATGCAGAACTTTGACAAGGTGAACATCTTAAGTTCCATAAACTGCTCATGATGAAAACATTTTCATGTTGTGTCCTGTTTTCCTATACGGAATTCCAATATGTATGACAGTGGCTGGTGGTGCATTTGGTACCTGGGCCTGAAGTGGGACTTGACGGACTTAATACGCTCACTATCACATCGCAATTATACAAACCATCAGCAAAATTCAAAAACACAATATAACAAGACGTGGCATGAGCGAGAGAGAGATAGATTGATCTGTTAGTAATTATGAGTATTACATAACTTTCACAGGCGTGTACCAGTAGAAATTCCTGGTAAATCTGGCACTTGGCCAACTGTAACAAGCGTAACCCTTACACGGTGTCTGTTTTTTCTGTTAAAGGCCACCTTGAAAATGGCTTTATAAAAATGCCTGACATACAGCTATGACCAACCAATCAAAGGACGGAAAACTGCTGATGTTGATGTGGGCCAGCTAGCTGGCCTTGTGAGGAAAATCTGAAATCTGATTGGTTCAAAAAACAACCCCATAGCTAATACAGTCATCCCTTGAATATCGCGGATAATGTAGACCAGACCTGGCCGCGATATTCGAAAAACCGTGAAGTAGGAAGCCCCCCCCCCCCCCCCCCCATTTCTACCATGTTGTCTCATTTTTATGTTTTCGCGTCTATACAATATCTTGAAGTGTACATTTAAACGTTACACAGTTATATGCATATGTAAATACTGTAATGTATTAATATTTAAATAGCATTTATATATTAATACTTTAAGTACTGTACTCACCTCTGACAACAGCTCTTCTCTGCGGTGCAGGACGTTCACAAACACTATACAGTAAGATCACAAAATCACAAAAAATCCCGCGGGAATGTGCGAGGCAACAGCGTCACCCGTCTAAACCAATCAGCTTGTGAGATTGAGTTGAGTGGGCGGGAGGCAATAGCGTCACGCATCTCAGCCAATCAGCTTGCGAGATTGAGTTGAGTGGGGGGGGGGAGGCAACAGAGTCACTCATCTAAGCCAATCAGCTTGCGAGATTGAGTTGAGTGGGCGGTCCCTGCCTGAACTAGGGAGGAGGGGCACTTCAGTCTGTCGTTTGTAAACAATGGACGCAGCCTGCCTTGGGTCCCTGCCTTCCGCTTGCTTACATCTGAGTTTCAGCACGAATTTTGAATTTTTTATGAATGTTTTTATTTTATTTTTTATTAAAATACCGCGATGTACCAAAATCGCGATGCTCAAATCGCGAGGTGGCAAGGGATGACTGTACAGTTTTAGTGACATCACCAGCACCGCTGATTCTAAAGGCCCTGGGCAGATTAGATTACAGGCTTGATCCCAGGACCTTGTTGTTGAGAGGCGGAAGTACCAACTACTATATGACCGGCTCTTCATAAATGATTTTATAAATAATTTTATTTTCAGGTTCAAGTTCATGTACTCTGTAAAATAATATATTTTTTTCATATTTCTGTCTGTCAGGCCTCCTTCCTATCTGACCAGCCTGAGCCCTACCTGCCCTTCTTGTCCCGCTTCCTGGAGACACAGATGTTTGCTTCTTTTATCGACAGCAAGATCCTATACCATGACGACGAGGACAAAGAGCACACGCTACGGGTGTTTGACAGTCGTGTGGAAAAGGTGCGGCTGCTGAATGTCAGGACACCCACCCTACGCACCTCCATGTACCAGAAATGCACCAACATTGAAGAAGCAGGTGAGAGATGGTGCACTATTACGCTAGTGCATAAGGGTTCAACCTTGAAGTGTGGCTACTTCCATTTCTGGCATTTTCTGCTAATGGAATATAAACACAAAGGAATCTTAAACTTTTTTTTCACCAAGATATTTTTTGTGTTAATTTTAAAAATTAAAACGGCATCTGGATGCAAAATCCATATCACTCTAACAAATCATCTTTTAATCTCGACCATATTTTCATTTCGTACAAATACTGTCAGGGCAGGGGTGGCCTGGCGGTAAAGGTGCTGGATCACTGATCCAAAGGTTGGGGGTTCAAGCCCCACCCTCAACAGGCTGTCATTGTCCCCCAACAGTGCAGTTAACTGGGTTATCAAAGGCCGGCCATGTCTCTCACTGTCTGTGGTGAGAGGTTCGTGTGAAAGAATCATTGCTGACTTTCGATAAGAGTAGCTGCATAGCCGTCAGCGTGTTTCTAGCCTGTGATGGCCTGGCGAGCTGTCTAGGGTGTACTCTGTCCTCGCCTGAAGTTGGCTGAGATGGGCGCCAGCCTCCCCATGACTCTAATTAGGATTAAGCAGTTACAGAAATACAGAAATGCTGTAGCTGGTGTCAAACTGTATGCAGGGATCCCTCGCTACTTTGCGCTTCAGTTCATGCGGCTTCAGTGCATCGCCTTTTTTTATACATATATATATATATATAAATATTCATCGAATTAAAAATAAGGGAATTAAGGAAGAATAGGGGAAAAAAGTTAAGTTTTGCCAATTATGCAAAAAAAAAAAAAAAACCCAAAACCCCCCAACAAAACTACAGTAAAACCTCTGCTGACGAACGCTTAAGCTCACGAACTTTTCGCCTCAAGAACATTACATTTGCGAGCATATAGTCTCTGCTGACGAACTAGTTTTCGGCGGACGAACCAAACCACGCGGTCGAACAGCACCACGGCGGCGGCCACGAGAAGCTGACGCACGCTCACGGCGTCCCAGTTCGTCACACCCCTTTCTTTGAGTGCGGAAGTGGTTTGTGTTTGATAGACATTTTGGACCATATTGAGTGTACTTTTGCTATTATGGGACCGAAAAAGACCCCACCACAGGCGGAGATCATTGAAAAACACGAACGAGGTGTGCGTTTGTGTGACTCAGCGTCCCAGTACCAGTACGCCAAGTCTACCATTGCTCCCATCCTTAAGAACAAGGAAGCTATTAAGGGTGCGTGTGTGGCTAAGGGTGTTTCCAAACAGTAGGCGTTTCCAAACTCTCCTTCCAAACAGTAAGTCCCTCCCTCCCTCCTCCCACTCCATTCCATCAAGCCATCAACTACCATCACAAAGGTAAATAAAACCACTTTATTATACAGTACAGTTTATTTCTTTAATTACAATACAATAGACATTTATTATACATAAAATAATGTATATTTTTGTGTAGTTTTAAGGCTTATTTAGTAGAAAATTATGTTTTATGGGGACCTGGGAACGGATTATTCTCATTTTAATGGTTTCTTATGGGAAATAAATGTTCAGAAGACGAACTTTTCGCCTTACACACACTTTCTGGGAACCAATTATGTTCGTGAGCAGAGGTATCACTGTACTTACATTTTTATGTGAGGTGTGTGTGTGTGTGTGTGTGTGTGTGTGTGTCTTTATATTTTATTTACATCTTATGCATTATTTTTGAATGTTTAATTGTTATTAAAAGCATTCATAGCATTGAATATGTATCTATTGATATTATATACACCATATACCATATACATGTACGTATACGTCAGTCAGGAGGGGTTGATCCTACTTCGCGGAATTCGGCAGTCGCGGGGGGATCTCAGTCCCTATTAACCGCGGAAAGTGAGGGATCTCTGTATACTATTCATTAAATAAAAAGTATACTGTATTGCTAACGGTCTGAACCCAGGATGGCACAAACGGACTGTGATTCCTCGTGAGGGGTGTTTGGTTGTGTAATGCTCGCTCACAGCTTGACGAGTGGGTGAAATTTACTTTTTCTCACTCTGCGTGAGTCATGTAGGCGATGTAAGTGAACAAAAGAACAAAGTCAACGCTCATCCTGTTGTAATGTCTCTTTGCATTGTCTTGCCTTTCAGAGAAGGCCATTGAGATGCGTCTATCTAAGATTGACCACACGGCTGTGCACCCACATCTGCTGGATATGAAGATCGGACAGGGCCGGTATGAGCAGGGCTTCTTCCCCCGACTGCAGTCTGACGTGCTCGCCACCGGACCCACCAGCAACAAGTGAGACGCTATAACCTTGGTGAACCTGTAAAAACCCGCAATGTAGTCTTATTGGATACCGGGTGCGTTGTGTGTTCTGCTCCTGTAGGGTAGGTAGGTAAGTGTTGGGTTTTTACACACGAGCCGAGTGGCTCATCAAGCTTATCCCCGGTTTCCGTAGCGTGACGCGACCAGGAGTTCAACTCCTCCTGGATGGGACGCTAGTCCATCGCAGGTTACCTTCCCAGTATATTCTACTGGTACCCATTTATACTGCTGGGAGAACAGAGGCACACTTGTGGTTGAGACCTTGCCCAGGGGTCTTAGCACAGTGGGGGTCTCAGTGGGATTTGAACTCACAACCTCCCGATCATGAGCCCAGCACTCTAACCACTACACCACCGGCCCCAGTGTTCTGCTCCTGTAGTGTGTAGAATTTATAGAGCGACCACACTCTTAAATTATACAATTGCACTGTGACGAAATATATCGATGTTCATGTGAATATTAACAAAGACAATTTCTGATAAAAATCTGCCTCTTATTGGTTTGAAATTGTCTCAAAACTGCATCTATTCGACCCCAGCTCCCATTTTTTTGAGTGGGAGTCTGTAAAACCTACACACTTTCAAATGTATGTTAATCAAGACTCATTATTCCTCTCCCTGCACCCCTCTCGAGAACCCAAAACTACCTGCCCTGAACTTTTTGCATTTTCTAGAATTATAAAGTCAGTGGAGTCAAGTTCAGAGCTTAGGAGCTGAAGTTACACCCCATTTCATTCAATTTCTTAACCGATTAATCATAACTGGGGTTGCAGGGAGGCTCAGCCGACTTTGGGCAAGGGCAGAGTACACCCTGGACAGCTTGCCAGGCCATCGCAGGGCAGAAACACGCTGCCGGCTGTGCAGCTATTTTTGTCAAAAGTCAGAAATGGTTCTTGTGCATGAACCTCACCCCACAGGCAGCGAGAGATATGGCCGGCCTTTGACAAGCCAGTTAGCTTCACTGGGGGGGGAAACACACAACCTGTTGATAACTGGTGCTTGAACCCCTGACCTTGGAATCAGTGATTCAGCAGCTTACCATTGGGCCACCACTGGGCCACAATAATACACCTTATGATTGTTTTAGTATATACTATACCATATCAAAATCTTGTTTCTTATAGTTTAGGTTTGTGAGTTAAACCATTACAGAGGTGGCTCAGTTGAGCTTCACACCCTCTGAGGAGAACTAAGCGCTGTGTAGCCAATGGAAAGAGATTCTTCTTTTACTTTTGGCTGGTCCCTTCAGGGGTCGCCACAGCGAATCATCATCTGCCTCCATCTCACTCTATCCTCTGCATCATCTTCTCGTACACCAACTTCCTTCATGTCCTCCTCATCCACATCCATAAATCTTCTCTTTGGTCTTCCTCTAGGCCTTCTGCCTGGTAGTTCCAACCTCAGAATCCAATGGAATGAGATTAACGTGTAATAATAATTGACTGTAGAATCGACAGAACTTGTCTGTTGGTTACATAATGAGTGCTGTTCTTGTGTTTCAGGTGGACTAAGCGAAGCGCTCCTGCACAGTGGAGGAGGAGAGACCGACAGAAGCAGCATGCAGAGCACCTTTACCTGGACAACGACCAGCGAGAGGCAAGGACTTCACCATTTTAGGTTTTTTTTTTTTTTTTTTTTTTTTTTTTTGCATGTTGCTTTAATCACTCGCTTTGATTGCAGTCCATTCTTTGGTTGAAACATTTCCATGTAGCAACTAATTATTTATTTTGTTTATTGCCCTTCAACTGCCACCTGGCCCTGTTTTCATCCTTCCTTTTCCTGCATGATCTGCGTACTGCTCTTACACACACACACACACACACACACACACACACTCAGCCTTTGGAGTATCTTTATCCGGAGCTCCAGCTTCTACTCTCTCTGGACTACTACTGGTACTCGCAGTCCTTCAGGCCGTGTATAAAGTCTGTCATGGTGGATGCGGTATGTGCCAGCTATGATGTTGACCCAGAGAACCTGGAGTTGACATTTTCTTGCTGTAGGGCCCTGACACATCAAGTCAAATTGTTTTCTGCTCATATCTTGTTACTTTTTTTTGCCATCCATGAACTATGTTCCCTCCACCAAACAAGCAAAGTAAAGGCTTCTTGTGTTTCCCGAGACATGTAATGCCATCTACATCAGCATGCTATGTCTATTAACACGCTCACAGAAAAGCTCTTTCAGTCTCTCTCAGCTGGAAGGGCTTCTTTTTGTCTCTTGGCTCCTGCACATGGACAGCCATGACATCACCAGGATTTGAACGTGACATTCTGAAACTGGGCCAAATTTGTCTCCCATATTTTGTGTTTCATTGTTAATTTTGTGAAACATCCCCACCATCACGGGGCTATTGTTGTTATTATTATTATTATTATTATTATTATTATGCACAGAGAGAATAAATCCTGCTGTCGTTGTTACAGTATCAAAGTACTTTTTTGAATAATGGCGTGTCGTGGTTGCCGTTATTCTCTAATATGAGCTTGATGTGTCAAACCCATAATGATACCTCTGACCAATTTCACATGAGTAAATAAGATCTTGTGTAGCTTCTGTTCGGTTTACTTTTACACTGATTTGATAGTCATTTTGTCACTCGTCAGGAGCGAAGATGCTGTTAATGGGCAGAATTCACAGAGGCAATAATTGAGAGAAAGGTTTACAGTATACAGACGCTACCCGACTTGCGTTTTTAATTGGTTCCGGACGGCCGAACGCAAGTTGAAAGTGAACGTAAGTTGTTCCAGTGACGTATGACGCTCATGCTATACTTATACATCCATAAATACCATTACCGTATCTCATAAAACACCCCTAAATCAATTCATATAAACATAACATTGTAAAATAATATCAAATATATTCAATTCAAGCAAAAGAATTTCAAATTGATAAATTTTAATCAAATATCAAATACAGTGTCAAATAGAACCTTTTAACATTCTCTAAGATGCGATCTTTCTGCTTGGAAATGGTTCCGATGGTCGACGGATGGTCACATGACATGAAGCTGAGCCGATTCACTTTACATGAAGCTTAAAACAGCCAATCAACGCTTACAATATGTGAGGCGCTCAATACCCCGAAAGTAGTGCACTTTCTGAAAGGAGTTTACTTGCTTGAAACAAAGCGCGGGTTATACGGACTTCCGGTCTTTTGAGTGCGCAAGGGCGCCGTTGAACTCGTTTAGTATTCGGCCTGCACTGATGGGAATCAGCAGAGCAGAGAGTTCTCTTTCTTGGGTTTTCATTCATTTTACAACTCTCTTTGCTTAACTGAGATATATATATATATATATATATATATATATATATATATATATATATATATATATATATATATATATATAACTGAACTGGTAAGATGGAGGGGCATGTTCAGGCTCGTTTGTAAACAATGGACGCAGCGTCATTATGTCATACGTACTACGTAGGTATGTCTAAACTCGAAATTTGACTTTGACCCCAAAAAAAAAAAAACGTAAAACGGATGAACGTAAGTCGGGGAGCATCTGTAGTTAGATTTTAAAAATGTGAAATTGGTTCATAGATCAAACCAGCCCATATCAGAACCGGTAGCTCTACTTGTTGTGAAGTTGTTGCACTTCCCTTCAGTAAAATACAGGGATCCCTCAATACTTCGCCCTTCAATTCATGTGGCTTCAGTGCATCGCGTTTTTTTTTATTTTATTTTTTTATATATAATATTCATTGAATTAAAAAATAAGGACATTAAGGAACAATAGGGGAAAAGTTATGGAAAATTCTGCAAAAACAAGGTCAGTCATGCCCCGCCCCCCCCGAAACAAACAAAAAACAACCCATAAACCTCCCATCAAAACTAGTTACATTTTTGTGCGGTGTGCCTGAGTGCGTACACGCGCGTATATGTGTCGTCTTGTTCTCAATCAATACCATCTGTATGTGTGTGTATTTATATTTTATTTACATTTTACGCATTATTTTTGAATGTTTAATTGTTATTATAAGCATTGAATATTTATTTACAGATACTACTGTGTATATATATATATATATATATATATATATATATATACACATACATGTACGTATACGTCAGTCTTGGGGTTGATCCTATTTTGCGGAATTTGGTGGTCGCGGGGGATCTCGCTCCCAATTAACGCGGAAAGTGAGGGATCCCTGTAGTAAAATCCTGACTGCAGTTTCAGGCCATTCGTGGTAAAATACCCATCATAGCTCGAGAAGAGAGAACTGCTGGACATGTACTTAATAAAGAAATCCTGTGCTTACTGTATTATTTCAATTACAGAAGTACATCCAGGAGGCTCGTAACATGGGTACCACCATCCGCCAGCCCAAACTGTCCAACTTGTCCCCTTCTGTCATTGCTCAGACCAACTGGAAGTTTGTAGAAGGTCTTCTAAAGGAGTGCAGAAATAAGGTATGAATTGGAAAAATGAGCTTTTCATCGGAAGAACGACACACACACACACACACACACACACACGTGCTTCGTTTCAGCTGTTGACAACACACACACACGTGCTTCGTTTCAGCTGTTGACAGCAGCTCTGCTGTAGTGGTTTAGGTACTTGATTGCATTTTTTGACGCAGACAAAACGCATGCTTGTGGAGAAGATGGGCAGGGAGGCGGTGGAGCTTGGACACGGCGAGGTTAGCATCACCGGCGTGGAGGAGAACACGCTCATCGCAAGCCTCTGTGACCTGATGGAGAGAATCTGGAGCCATGGGCTGCAGGTTAAACAGGTACAGCAGGAAAACTAAAGCATCAGGGTTGGCCAACCAGTCTAGAGACCAAGAGCCACATTTTTTTTTTACTGTGTTGGGGTTAGCCTGGAGCCACATCATACACATAAATTTCACCAACCTTTCTCTCTCACACACACACACACACACACACACACACACACACACACACACACACACACACACACACCTCTGCTTAGCCAGATTTAGTGATTTACTTTATCTCACTGTATGAGGTGAGAGGTTCATGTAAAAGACCCATTGCTGACTTCAGAGTTGCTGCATAGCCATCAGCGTGTTTCTGCCCTGCGATGGCCTGGCGAGCTCCAAGGTCCCCTAATTAGGATTAAGCAGTTCTGTTTTGTGAAATAAAATGTTGAGTTAACGTGTGTGTGAGGGTGTGTGTGTGTGTGTGTGTGTGTGTGTGTGTGTGTGTGTGTGTGTGTGTGTCCCTTGCTGTTTCGGCTCTACTAGGGGAAATCTGCCCTATGGTCACACCTGCGGCATTATCAGGAAAGCAAAGAGAAGAGAGATGCTACACCAGCTGGCTTAGGGCCCCCTGGTAATGAGTGGGAGATGGATGGACATGAATGAATTTCTTCTGCTCTGTTTTACTCTTCAATTCTTTGATGGTGAGGTCTGATATTTCTCTTATTTCTCTTAGGTCTTATTCATGACACAGAGCGGAGGAAATCGGATGCCAGCTTCGCAATGCCGCCACTCAAAGTCTCTTTGATTGAGGACATGAGGTCAGAATGAGAGAGGGAACATAAATAGTTGTATTTCTATGTTTATTTTTATTTTATAAGCAGTTTATTATTAAATCCTTGAGGTTCCAATTAAAATCCTGACTGCCATCTTGTGGCGTAACAGTGAAAATAATGAAAGTGGATAAAGGTGAGATAAATTACCCAAAGTGTGTTCGGAAAGACCAAAACAAACCTTTTAATTGCCGTATTAATTACTTTCTAAAACTTTATTACAAGTTTTTATTCATTCATTTTAATATTAATCTGCAAACCTCATACTTTTTTACACACACACACACACACATGTATATATCCCTGTGTGTGTTTGTGTGTATATATACACACACACACACACATACATACATACATACATACATACAGGGATCCCTCGCTACTTCGCGCTGCAATTCACGTGGCTTCAATGCATCGCGGTTTTTAAAATTGATAAATATTCATTGAATTACAAAGTTAGGAAATTAAGGAAGAATAGGGGAAAAATTTAAGGAAAATGCCACAAAAACAAGGCCAATTATGCAAAAAAAACCCTAAACCAACAAAAAACAACCCAAAATTTCCCATCAAAACTACTTACATTGTTGCATCTGTGCGTGCATCTGCATGCGCGCACATATGTATGTCTGTTCTCTTCTTCTCATGCAATACCATCTCTACGTGTGTGTGTATTTATATTTTTCCACCTTATGCGTTATATTTTAATGTTGTTGTTATAAGCATTTATAGCATTGAATATGCTTTTATTGATATTATATACACATATATACATGTACGTATAGGTCAGTTGGGGGGAGGTGATCCTACTTCGCGTTATTCAATAGTCGCGTGGGGATCTTGGTCCCAATTAACCTCGGAAAGTGAGGGATCCCTCTGTGTGTGTGTATATGTGTGTATAATATATATATATATATATATATATATATATATATATATATATATATAAAAATAATATATATGTATATATATATAAATAATATATATGTATGTATATGTGTATATATATGTATATATATGTATATATGTATATATATGTATGTGTATGTGTATATATATATATATATATATATATATATATATATGTGTGTGTGTGTGTGTGTGTATATGTGTGTGTGTGTATATATATATATATATAATGTGTGTGTATATATATATGTATATATATGTGTATATATATATATGTGTGTGTATGTATGTGTATATATCATTTATTATAATTTATTATTTTTGTTTTTTATTTAAACTGTTGTATCTAATATTGAAATGTAAACCAAAAAAGTTCAGTTAGAAATATATTTTTATCTGGGTTGTCAAAACAGTGGATCCGGGTAGAGATTGTCTTTCCAGAATGCATTAAGAAGATTAAACAAGGTCGCTAAGTCTCGTCAAGTTATTTTCAGTCTAATTAGCCTAACCCCTCCCCCCCCGGGGGGGGGGGGGGGGCAGGATCTTCTGGTGAGCTCGTGAAACGGTGCAGGAAATCCTTTTAACATACCACACCAAACACACAGCTTTTCTTTTTAAAGAATCAGCAGGTCTTACTGACCAACTCAATATTAACTAGATATGCAGTGCTAGTGTGCAAGTTGCCCCCCCCTACCATGTAGTCTTGGATAATGCAGTGAATTGGTGCTATCTGGGTCCTGGTTTTAAGAAACCATGTTCTCATCTTATGATATATTCTAGACGAGACTACTCTATCTGGTTGTGACCAAATTGTGAGTGACCAAACCTTTTTCTCATTAGAAGGATAAGTCAGATAACTGGGGTTTGAATTTTAATGGTCACTCAAGGTCAAAGATACCGGTCTCATTTGAAAGTCCATGTATGGTTTCCTATTATTGTTCCACTGGAACAGCATGATTATCTTTTTCAAGTTATTATTATTTGTGACTTGGCTCTGCTCTTGACCATTAACATAGACATTCGAAAATAATACAATCTCTGGGACTTGTGGATGGTAGTGTCCTCATCAATTAAAAATCCTTTCATGGGTGTGGTCAGGATTTTGTTCAAAGACAAACTGACCAAACAAACAAAAAAAAAACCCTGTTTTGGGTGGAGATAACAATAAGCTGGCTTTTAGCTCATTAATGAAAAAAATTCAGCATAGTCAATTTTTATTGGTTTACCTGAAGTTTCCTGTAACTAACAATATTTACTTATTTTGCTCCGATGTATTAATTGTCGTTAAAATTCCAGCATGTTACCAATTACTGATAATGTACTGAGCTTGGTCCCTGGGCGTAAACATCAGTCCCTGCCATTCAACTTTATTTCTGATTGAAAATTAATACAGGTTTTTATTTTACTTACTTGAGTAATATTAAAATGCTGTTTATTAAGTGATAATTACTGTGTTGGCGTTTTGGTGCTATTATTATTATTAAAGCTGTAGATTTGATTTCCCTGGGACAATTTTTTTCTTCCAATCGTCTGCTTATTCATCTGTGGAAACTAGAGAAAGAAAAGTGAGTGCGGTTTATGAGAGGTTGAACTACATTACTGAGAGTCTCAGAGGAAAGATAGCACTTTAAGACTCTAAACAAGTGAATGCGCCTGCAGAGCCTGCCAGGATACCGGCTCCGAGAGTCTGACAGGCCGGCTGATGAAGTCTGGGCTGAAATTAATGCTCATCTTCTGCCCTCTTTTCCTCTCGAAATGTTGGAGGACATTGTGGAAAGGAAAAACTCCAGATCAGAAAAAGATAACCAGAATGATAAACTCAAACCCTGGAAGAGTTGTACATAAATATGGGGGGAAAAATTCTTCATCTTTGAAATGGAATCTTGGATGTTGGCTGTCCAGCTGTAATCGAGTCAGATCTGAAATCTTTTATTTATTTATTTTGTCTCGCACCAAGCTAAAAGCACACTAACATTCTCTGGTGATTTCACGGTCAGCCCTGGCTAAGAGCTTAATGGCCATCTTTGAGGTCATGCATATGAAGGTGGGCAAGTGGAGCATTTCTATGCAGTGATTCCTTGCTGCTTCAGTTTCTACGGATTCGGTGTATCGCGGGTTTTTCAAAAATGCTCATTGAAAAATAAGGAAAAATTGGCAAAAAGTTAAGGATAATTCCACAAAAAAGGTCAATTATGCAAAAACAAAAGAAAAAGAAAAAACAACCGAAAACCCCCCAACAAAACTACTTACATTTTTATGTGAGTTGTACATCGGTGTGTGTGTGTGTGTGTGTGTGTGTGTGTGTGTGTGCACATGTGTCTGTATGTGTGTGTATTTATATTTTATTTACAAGTTATGCATTATTTTTGAATGTTTGATTGTTATTATAAGCATTAATAGTGTTGAATATGTATTTATTAATATAATATACACTTATATGTATGTATACATCAGTCAGGGGGTCGATCCTACTTCGTGGAAATCGATGGTCGCAGGGATCTTGGTCCCCATTAACCGCGGAAAGCGAGGGATCACTGTCTTTAAAAAAAAAAAAAAGTGTGTGTGCGCACACACACACACACACAGTGGTACTTCACCTTACAAAAGACCCAACAAATGAAAAATCCAGGTTACAAAACGCACTTACCTAAAATTTCCGTCTCTGGATACGAAGCAGATTCATGTTACGAAACGCGCCATCTCAAAAATTCAAACAATGTGCGAGTTGCTCTCCCACTGGCTATCTCCCAACATCCCGCCCCACCTGCCTCCCATTGGCTATTATGGAGCTGAATCTCCATAATACCCATGACGCAGCTCCCTCCCATTGGCTATTCAGGAGCTGTATTTCCATAATACCCATGAAGCTTTTTGTGTGCCGCCGACCCATTGTTCATCACGGAGCTCTAACACGCGTAAAGGACAGAGTTGATGTTGTTTTGTAAGTTTTGAGTGTGCTCATTGCAAGTTTATTTTTTGGCTCAGGCTTTTAACCTTGCATAAACATTTGTAAGATTATAACTCTGCTAAGAAGACATGGTCAACAAACACGTGCACACACACACACATGCACGTGTGAGATTCCCGGTGAAAAGAAGAAGCGGGCTCGTGGCATGCGGTTGAGTGATATCGCAAAGGAATATGGCCAAACCCGTCTACCATTGGTACGATATTGAAGCAGGAGGCCTTAAAAGGTATACTTTTATCATTTTTAAAGGGTTTAGGGGGTAGTGTTGGGGGCCTTGGAACGAATCACGCGTTTTACATGTAAAATGTGGCTAAACTTATGAAAAAAATCAGGTTACGAAACCACGTCTGGAACAGATTAATTTTGTATGTTGAGGTACCACTGTGTGTGTGTGTGTGTGTGTGTGTGTGTGTGTGTGTATATAGTGGGGATCATTCAATACAAAGTGATATCCACCTCACTTTTGAGTTCAATATAATTGTTAATTATCACTTAATTAAAGCATTGTTCACTCAGTACGGTTTCAGATAATGTCTATAAATAAGAGAGTCTATCATTTCAGAAATGATTCTCTTGAAATGATCATCTTTTGATAGTGAGTTGTTTGACAGTGTTATTAGTGGATCTCATGTCCAGATTTTACAGATAAAATTGTGTGTATATTCATGTTAATGTCCCGATGTCTATAACCTTTGTGTTCGTGTAGTCTAAACATTATGAATTTTTTTTTTTTTCCTGAACACTCAGCGAACATGTCTTCTTTTTACCCCTCCAGGCACATTCAAAACATTGGGGAGATAAAGACAGATGTAGGGAAAGCCAGAGCCTGGGTGCGTCTCTCCATGGAGAAGAAACTGTTGTCCAGACACCTTAAGCAGCTCCTGTCTGATCATGAGCTCACCAAGTAAGTCCACCGTGATGCTGTGTGAATATTCCTCAGATCTAGTTCTTCCGAGTGGACTGCCCCACCCCCACCCCTCCCCCTTCACTTTTTTTTTTGTCTTTAAACCCTCTACATGTTAATGTGTTAAAGTCAGATGAAGATTTATATCTATAATAAATGAACATATCTGAAGTATCACCTTCCAATCCAGCAATCTTCCATTAAAAATGAAAACGTATTCTATTAATAATGAGGTCATCAGGGTAAACTGGGTCACGGTTGTGCTACGATTCCTTTGAAGAATATTTCCGCTTTGGCACAGTGTCTTTCAACCTGAAGAAACATGCCTTCTGCTGGCACATGTCATTATCAGGTCATGTATCATCTTCTCTTTCTTTTGATGCAGAAAGCTGTACAAGCGCTACGCCTTTCTACGGTGCGATGACGAGAAGGAGCAGTTTCTGTATCATCTGCTGTCCTTCAATGCTGTTGATTACTTTTGCTTCACCAACGTCTTCACCACGATCAGTGAGTTGCAGGGTGGCAACACTTAAACCGTGAGGCCTTCAGGAGTGCATTCTTATGACGTGCCTATGTTTCTTTGTTCTGCAGTGATGCCGTATCACGTCGTGGTCATTCCGAGTAAGAAGTTGGGTGGCTCGATGTTCACCGCTAACCCCTGGGTGTGTGTGTCAGGAGAACTGGCTGAAACTGGAGTACTCCAAGTGCCGAAAAATACTCTGGAAATCACTTTCGAGGTGAGGAATGTTTTTCACGACAGAAAAGTCACCTTGCTTGAATGGGGCACTTCCCAGCATTCCAACCCACACAGGCTTGTGGAATGATCATTGAGGCAGAATGCAAGTCTGGTCCTGTGACCCCCATTCAACCACAGTAGTGCATTCTGTTAAATCTGCACACACGTTGTTGTTGTTGTTTTCTTTTTTTATTTTAACCAGGCAAAAATGGTTCACAGCATCCAGAATGTCAACGTCTCCCACCGATATGATTATAAACTACTGAGACACCATACGTTTACAGTTGCACTGAAATTACACGTTGCATCAAAACACAAGCTGAAGTTCCATTGCTATTTTCTGAGAAATCCCCACAGAGCAAAGACACCACCCAGTTTAAACACAGCAAATAATATTTATGTACATATTAACAATCCTTGCAAGCATTTAACGGGGTTTTTTTTTTTAATTCGTATTTGCTCAAACTTGATTTTCCAATTATTTGTTCCTCCTGATCAATATTTTGGTGTAAAAAATAGTCAACTGAAAAATAATTAATTTATTCATTTTTTTTTAAGCTGCTTAATCCCAATTCGGGTCGTGGGGAGGCTGGCGCCCATCTTAATCGACTCTGGGCTAACGCAGGTACAAACTGGACAGCATCAACAAACCTTCGCGGGGCTAACACACACCCAACCATTCGCACTCGCACGTACAGCCAATTGGCCTACTGTGTATGTGTTGGACTGTTGGAGGAAACCTGAGTAATCGGAGAAAACCCACTCAAGCACAAAAAGGACATGCAAACACAGAATCACCTGAGCCTGGGGATCAAACCCAGACCTTCTTGCTGTGAGGAGGATGAACTAACCACTGCTTCACCATGCCGCACACAAAATTTATTTTGGACAAAGAAATGTATACAGTGATCCTTTGCTACTTTGTGCTTCAGTTTCCAGGGCTCCAGTGCATCGTGGGTTTTTCAAAAATATTCATTGAAAAATAAGGAAATTGAAGAAAAAAATAGGAAATGCCGCAAAACAAGGCCAGTTATGCAACAACAAAAAACCCCAAACAAACAAAAACAAAAAACAACCCAAAACCCCCCAACAAAACTACTTGCCTTGTTATGTGAGGCATTTGTCTGTATACGTGTATTTATATTTTATTTACATCTTATGCATTATTTTTTAACGTTTAGTTGTTATTATCAGCATTTATAGCATATATGTCTTCATTGATATTATATACACATATACATGTACGTATACGTCAGTCGGGGGGGGGGTCTCGATCATTCTTCGTGGAAATCGTCGGTCGTGGGGGGGGGGGGGGGGGTCTCGATCCAAATAAATCACGGAAAGTGAGAAATCCCTGTAAGATAAAAAATTATACACAAAGCTTGTGTTTTTGCAGGTTTTCGGATTTTTTTTTTTTTAAATCTAATCCATCTCTGTATCTATTGAACTGGATACAGATAAAGCATTGGAAAGACAGATAAACATAAATTAAAAAGCCATATTTCTGTCGATCTGTCAGTTATCCAAATGTGATGGAAATAGTTTTTCACAGGATTTAGGTTTACGGCAACATGAATGACTGACGGGTGGAGTGAACACACGCGTTCTCTGACCTTTTGCGCGGCACCAACTGGCAAATATAAATCCAGATCCTTGTTGTTGTGCAATAGGGCCTAATGTTAGATTATGTTACGTTACCTGAATGACGTATTTACACTAATACTATTAATAACATTCATATTATGACAGTAGTAGTTATTATGCCATAAGTAGAGAAATTTAAAAACATACCTCTTCTGAGTTTTTGGACACACCCACGCTCTGTCTAACGTGAAGATGGAATTGAACTGCTAGTTACCGGATTAGATCCCGACGTTGGGTCTATTGGAAAGCTTCTGTTTATGTGAATGTAATGACGATCATAATATTAGTTGAGTACAATTTCTGTAAGATAAGTTTTAGGTGAATTGTAGAATCAAGGACCGTTCAAGCAAGTTATCAACACACCCAGTAATATTTCAATTATTCTTACTGCCATTGTGCCAAATTACATTTTCACAACCTGATGATGTCGTCACTCAGACCCTCATCAGCATCAGTTCATCAAATGACCAAAAGGTGATGAGATGTATTCTGACTTTCATTCCAGTGCCAGAACCTCGGCAAGTTAACCACGGTACAGATGGGCCATGATAACTCAGGACTGTACGCCAAGTGGCTGGTGGAGTGTGTTCTGGTGCGAAATGGGATCACGGGACACACTTATAAGTGAGATTAGACTTATTAATCCGAGCAATCAATGTATCTTGATGTCTTAGAACAGGAGATACAGATGTGTGTGTTCGTATTCAGGTTCCCGTGTGGCCGCTGGCTCGGAAAGGGCGTGGATGACGGCAGTTTGGAAAGGATTCTAGTGGGAGAGTTGATCACTGCAGGTTCAGAGAATGATGAGAGGATGTGTCGCACTCCTCCCATGCAGCAGTCGCCTGGGATGATGCGCCGATTCGTTACTATCTCACCAAACAGCAAACCAAGTGAGTTCCCACATGGAAAACCATAAATGTAATGCTGCCGGTAGTATTGAAGCCTATTACATCAGGTTTTTATTGGTGGTGTTTTTTTTTTTTTTTTTTTTGTCTTGTCAGAACTGAACACGGGGCAGATCCAGGAGGGGGTCGGAGAGGCAATTAATGGAATTGTAAAGCACTTCCATAAACCGGAAAAAGAGGTATAGAGGAGGAGATTGTTATTTCCTTTGAAAAGTGCCATGATAAAGTCTCATGATTATGTTGATTGAGACGCACTCTCCGCATCTAATTTCAGAGAGGAAGCCTGACTCTTCTTCTTTGTGGAGAGTACGGTCTAGTCTGGGCTCTCGAGCAGGTGTTCCAGCACGGCTTCAAGTCACCACGTCTCTTCAAGAACGTCTTTATTTGGGATTATCTGGGTAATAATAATAATAACAATAATAATAAAATTTTTTATAAAGAGTTGATTTTCAGTCTTATTTGAGATTTTCTGAATATTCTGATTGTTAATTAATTTGGCCCTCAGTGATTTTTGACTGTGTATGTTTTTATGTATGAACATAACTTATTGTACCTTGTCTGTAATGATTCTATCCCTTCAGAAAAGGCGCAAGTTTACTTTGAAAGTGCTGAGCAGAGTCAGGCAACTCAGGATGAAAACTATCAGACGAGAGTGCGCCATTTCTGCCGCTTCATGCGTGCCATCAGCAGCACCCCCAGAAACATCGGCAAAGATGGAAAGTTCCAGCTGCTCGTGTGCCTCGGAGCCAGGTTCGTCTGTAACCGTACATCTTCTTCTTGCCCTTTCGGCTTTTCCCTTCAGGGCTCGCCACAGCGAATCTTCTGCCTCCATCTCACCCTATCCTCTGCATCTTTTTCTCTTACACCAGCTGTATTCATGTCCTCCTTCACCACATCCATGAATCGTCTCTTTGGTCTTCCTCTAGGCCATCTGCTTGGTAGTTCCAGCCTCAGCATCCTATTACCAATATACTCACTATCCCTCCTCTGTACATGTCCAAACCATCTCAATCTAGCCTCTCTGACTTTGTCTCCAAAACGTCTAACATGTGCTGTCCCTCTGATGTCCTCATTCCTGATCCTATCCATCCTTGTTACTCCCAAAGAGAACCTCAACATTTTCATCTCGGCGACCTCCAGCTCTGCCTCCTGTCTTTTCCCCAGTGCCACTGTTTCTAAACCATACAACATCGCTGGCCTCAATACTGTCTTGTACACTTTTCCTTTCATTTTTGCCGATACCCTCCTATCACACATCACACCGGACACTTTTCTCCATCCATTCCAACCAGCCTGCACATGCTTCTTCACCTCTTTTCCACACTCTCCATTGCTCTGGATTGTTGAGCCTAAGTACTTAAAATCCTCCACCTTCCTTATCTCTGCTCCCTGTAACCTCACCGTTCCTGTTGGGTCCTTGGCATTCATACACGTGTATTCTGTGGAACCTTGCATCAATAATATAAATTTAATCTAAAGTTTGCTTACAAAACACAAAATTAATTACTAATACAGCTTTCCTGCTGTTGAGCAGTCTTCAGTTTTAATTATAGGACTGGTAATTACAATGTATTGCTGTAAAACCAAACAAAATTAGTCCAGTGTACAGGGATCCCTCACTTTCCACAGTTAATAGGGACTGAATCCCCCCCCCCCCCCCCCCAGCGCGCGTGCGCACGGCTGACGATTTCCGCATAGTCGGATCGACCCCCCTGACTGACGTATACATACATGTATATGTGTATTTAATGTCAATAAATACATATTCAAAACTAGAAATGCTTATAATGACAATTAAGCATTCAAAAATAGAAATATACACACACATACAGACACGCACGTATACACACATGTGCCCCTCACAAAAATATAAATAGTTTTGTTTGTTTTTGTTTTTTTTTTTGCATAATTGGCCTTGTTTTGCAGCGTTTTCCCTATTTTTCCTTTTTTTTTTTTTTTTTTTTTTTTTTTAATTTTTCAATGAAAAGCTCCACTCTCGGCGGGTTGTCACTGTCCCCCCCAGTGCAGCTAACTGGGTTATCAAAGGCCAGCCATGTCTCTCACTGTCTATAGTGAGAAGTTCATGTAAAAGAACCATTGCTGACTTGTCAAGAGGAGCTGCATAGCCGTCAGTGTGATTCTGCTCTGTGGTGGCCTGGCAAGTTGTCCAGAGTGCATGGAGTTGACTGAGATGGGCGCCAGCCTCCCCGCGACCCTAATTAGGATTAAGCGGTTCAGACGTCTTTAAGAATACAAGGAAAGGCAATACACACACTTGTACTTGTTGTATTGTTGAAGAAAAATAAAATACCCGTTAAAATTTTCCCCGCTGTCTCCTTTCTTGGGTTTACTTTATAGTAAAATGCCAAACAAGGAATTTTTTAAAAAGAATGTTTTAATTAACTCTTTAATTTTCCTTCTCAGAGATCACTTGCTTCACCACTGGATAGCGCTACTGACTGAATGTCCAATCACAGCACAGATGTATGAAGACATGGCACTGCTCAAAGACCGTTCTCTAGTGAACTCGTTGATCCGAGTGTTGCAAACTTTGCAAGAATTCAACATTACTCTGGAGGCCTCACTCGTCAAAGGAATTGGAATATAAAACCTTTCGCTCCTGCTTCTCATTCTCTGAAAAAAAAGAAAGACATAATCCAGGCAGATCAGTGGGGACCATTTACTGTTTTTTTTTGTTTTTTTTTTCTTTTTTAAACATAAAGAAAGCGACTTTAACAAAAGGACTACACCTGGCTTACATTAAAGCTACTGTCATGTTTGCCCTATATAAAGTGCAATGAGCCTTTTCAAAATGTGTCATTATTTTTATCCTTTCACTGTTAAACATTTAAGATATGTTTTGTATTATAATATCACCTGTATAGCCCACCTGGACTGTGCTGTTTTAACCGAAAGCTCAATATTTTCATTGCTATTGTGAACTCTTGGCGACAGCTATATTTAAAAAAAAAAAAAAAATGGAGAGCAAGGAAGAAAAAAGGGTGATATATTTTCGAAAAAAGAGCAGTATTATTTTGATATATATGTCAAGTTGCTTGCTCTGTGGTTGATCTAATCCATACTGTCACAATGCAGAGTGAAAAGCAAATGATGTAGAAGTATGCTTTATAAGTATAACTCATGGGAACCTTGTATGTTAAATTAAAAAATACACACACATACACACAAAAACAAGAATTTAGCTCTTGTTTTTTTTTTTTTTTTTTCTAAGCAGGGGACTTAATTAATCAAAATGTTGTATGCAAACTTCCATGAGCACATGCAGAGATTAGATGCGTGTTATATAAAAAGGAAAAACATTCAATCTTCTTAAAACAATTTTACACAACTTTCCCATGTAGCCACACATTTTTATAGCCAGAAAGTTCCCTGTATAACTAATGCATTTATGCTAGAGATACATCAATTCATCTTTTTTTTAATCAATCAGGTCTGCACATCGCCAGTAGTTACAGCGCAGAGACATTACAGAGCAGCACATTTTTTTTCTTGGCATGGACAGAAGCCACATGCTCAACATCATGTAGTTCTGCTGTGCAATATTTACATCTCCATGAAGCAACCACTGATATACAGTACAATACACTGATAGAACAGCGGCTTCATCCAGATGTCCTGGTGTAGTGTGTGATGGGTGGCCCAAATGCTTCTGAGGTTCCCTGGTAGTCTCCATACCAAAATGCTCCAAAAATGCATCATTTGTATCTTGGTACATTTTAGACAGGACTGTGTAATGTAGTGTTTAATAAGTGAGCAACAGTGTATAAAATGAATTAAAAGTTGGAATTCTATGCTGGTGTTGTGGCTCGTCATTAAACTACAGTATTTATAAAAAGAAAACATTTATTGGTTCAGTCAAATGCAGAAAGCTACTGGATTTTTTTTTTAAGTTAAAGAAGCACTTTATTCAAACTTTGGCTGTTATTTAATAAGATGGTATAATACAGCATGAATGATCACTGTTATGCTTAAAAAGACCTTGTTTTAGTTTACGTTTTAATGTTTATATATAGTATATACTGTACTATATTACAATTATTCATCTTAACATTTCTTCTCAGTGCAATTGTTTAACACCTGGAACCAGATTTCACATGTATAATTATATTTATAAATGTTATTAAACTATTTTTTTTTCAACACGAAGCAGGAGGCGGGGTTTATTTGAATACTGGCGGAGCTAAAAGAAACAACAACACTGATTTCGCGCTCTTTTGGTCACTTTTGCAAAAGTAAACATGAGGCAATTTCGCCAGTGCAAAGCCTTCTGGGAAGCGAGTCCTTCAAATGCTCACCAACATGTCGATTATAGCATTCTGGCCTACATATCCCAGGATGCAACATTCTTAAATGGCGAAAAGAGAGCTCGCCGATTGGTTGAGTGAATGTTTAAAAAAGAGGGTTGACACTCCTTATATGGACTTCCTGTCAGCAGTCGCGCCGTTTTCTTCTGGTATTTGTATGTTAATGAGACGCCTCCATTCATGCTCCTGTGGTCCACAGTAGTAAGACATGCGCAGTGAGGAGGAATAAAACGGACGGAATTTCAAAGTTTCCGACGGTAAGCCCGTTGTCGTTATCGGTGTGAAGTCGTAATTAAACGTCGTGACACATATAGAACGGGTTGTGCGTCAACTTTGCGTGTGTGGTGAAGAATATGTGCCGTTTAACAATGGTGGCGTGTGTGGAGGACGCGGCGCGTGGCATGGCAGCAGCATGCTAACAATAGCTAACTCCGTCCGAAGGACGATTTCTCTCTGATGTGAAAGTTTAGATGAAGGAAACAGAAACATGTTCGTTTAGACGTCTGAAAGAAATATTTAAAATTTGATACGTCGTTATAAAATTAACCTAAAAGTAGATATGAGACGATAATTAGGTATAAATCCATGTTGAAGTAAGAATCCGGACCTCCCACTTTTGTCTCGCGCTTCCATGAACACAAAACGGTTCGGTTATTCACCCCCCTCCCCCCGCGTTGCTTTTATATTAAATAACACTTTCTTTTTTACAATTATAAACACGTACAGATAGAAATATTGAATGCGTTCTATACATTTTCTGATTTTTATAAACCTAGGTGTTTTTTTTTTTGTGTGTGTGTGGTTGTTTGATGTTGAGACTCTTCAGCTGTTCACTCTCAACTGATCCGCTTCCATTCAAGGTGCGCGCGCTTTACCTTCGAGTTGTGCACGTGCACGTAACACTTTTATTTTCTTTTAAATAATGTCCCAATACGAAGGTTTAACTTGGAATTTGATTTGTTTTATCGTCACCACGCTTCCCGCTTTAAACCTCTATGTTCTGATGTAACTTTCGGGTTTGAGACCTTGGTTCTGAAAATTAAATTAGCTTTTCTTGGAAGAAGTTAAATGTCCAATAGTCTTCTCCTCTATCTAAAGTAAATAAATGCACTTCATCGTTGAGCTTTTTTTCCCCCTTTTCTTGTTTAGGAATTTTAAAGTGTGAAACATTGCTCGAAAAATCCAAAAAAGTCGGTCTTCACTGCTTTGCTTCTCTCTCTCACTCACTCACCCTTGTATGGTGTGTGTGTGTAGGTAAAGCTTATTTTTCTTCTTTTCCTTTCAGCTTTTCCCTTTTTCAGGGGTCCCTACAGTGATATATAAAATCAGAACCACAGACACTAATATATTTATATATATATATATGTGTGTGTGTGTGTGTATAATAAATTAGTGTTGAGTCTGGCGACTGTTTTAAAAACAGGAGTGAATTTGTTGATGTAGAGACTGAGTTTTACACCTGTAGAGGGTATGAACATTCAGGGAATCCTCCTGTTTCGGTCGAAATGTGGCTATAAAAAACTTTTTGTTGTTGTAAGAAAGAGAATAGAATTGTATAAATAACCCCCACCTTAACTTTACCATAATTTTTATACTTTGTCTCCCACTTGAATTTTTTTTTTTGGGAGAGCATGAACATTAGGCCAAAGTATCAGGATGCCAGTATAAACTCAAAACACTGGCGATAAACTTGGTATGTGTTTTTATAATTATTAATAATTTGTAATATAATAAATACAATGCACAACTTTTGGGAAAATGACTATTTGTTTTTTGAGGGGAAAATGAACTCATCAGGACTCTTTTCCCCCAGATTTCAATGTCTTCCTTAATGCTTTGTTTCCTGGTGTTGACAAGCTCCCCCCCCCCCAATAAAGTCTGCAGGAACATATTTGGAGCAATGATTGCAGTGGACTTGACTCCAGCTGCCAGCGATGGGCATTTAACGTCTTAATTGATAATCGGCTAATATCAGAGATTTTTCTATCTCCAAGAAAAGAGTGTTAATATGCAATTTCATGTTTAAAATTGGAAGTAACATGGTTTCCATTAATTATCTTGACTGATTTTGCAAGCTGTTGTCCACTCCATTAATTTGGCCTCGGTTTCATAACAAATGGCATGTATAGCATGAGCAGAATAAGTAATGGAAGTCGCAGATTATTAAATTCACCTAAGTTACCAACACTGCTGTAAATGAACTTTAATTGGTTTACTTTCTTGATTAATAGATTAACGGTTTACAAAGTTTACATTTCGTTGCTCACAACAATCAGCTGCCATTTTCCATTTTTTTGTTGGTCACCTGATCTTTTTTGTCATGTTTGTGCAGAGGAGAGTCATTTTTGCCCTCTGCTAGTCTGTAGCTTTACCCCCCATGTCTGCTACTTGTCCCTGTTCTTATAAACTTTGTGTCCTTTTTTTTTGGAGGAGGGGCAACGACTGTGTAGTCTACCAGTAAAACCAGAATTGAAACTCTCGATCTCTCTGGAATTATTGTCTTGTCATTAAAATGTACTTTTAAAAAATTAAATATGGGGTGTTGCCAGCTTTGTTTTTGCCATCCAAACAAATTTTATTTGGAGAGGATTGTGATGACCACAGCTTATTCATTTTTATACTTTTTTTGTTTTCAGATTTGGGGTAAAACCCTGTTCAGTACCTTTTGGAATGCCCCCACAGACCATGTGATGAAATAACAAGCTCACAGTATTTATGAGAAAGAAGAATACATTTAAAATATAATGGATTATTATCGAGTGAGAGCCTCTTGTGTTTGCGACAGGTTTTGCGTTTAGTCCGTGATCTGTTCCCTACCTGCATGTCTGTCTGCTTATGAGTACTGCTTGTTTGTTTGAGCGGGGATCATGTGAGCCGTTTTGTTTCAGTTTAGTTTGCAATAAACCTCAGTTCTGTGTTTTATTCCTGTGTCTAGGTGATCTGCTTACACTGTTCTTTACTAGGCATGCTAGTCGGGGCCATAAACAGAATGGTTAATGTTTTGTCGCATTTATACATCAAGATTAACTAAGGGTGTCATGGTAACAGATACAATAACATTATAACTTGGAACAAAGAAGATTTGATGGGCAAATCCCAACTGACTCGGTGCTTTCCTGACATGCCATCCGTTTAAGTGTTAATGGCTGCTATACACTACCCAGTGCTTTTTTTTTTTTTTTAAATAATCGGCAGGAAGGGTCAGTGTATGTGTACATTTGTTCTAAAACTTGTGTGTAAATACAAGTCCTTCTCAAAAAATTAGCATTTTGTGATAAAGTTCATTATTTTCTGTAATGTACTGATAAACATTAGACTTTCATATATTTTAGATTCATTACACACAACTGAAGTAGTTCAAGCCTTTTATTGTTTTAATATTGATGATTTTTGCAAAAAAAAAAAAAGTAAAGAAAAACCAAAAATCCCTCTCTCAAAAAATTAGCATATTTTCATCCGACAAATAAGTGTTTTTAATACAAAAAAAAAAAGTCAACCTTCAAATAATTATGTTCAGTTATGCACTCAATTCTTGGTCGGGAATTCTTTTACAGAAACGACTGCTTCAATGTGGCGTGGCATGGAGGCAATCAGCCTGTGGCGCTGCTGAGGTGTTATGGAGGCCCAGGATGCTTCGATAGCAGCCTTAAGCTCATCCACAGTGTTGGGTCTGGTGTCTCAACTTCACAATATCCCACAGATTCTCTATGGGGTTCAGGTCAGGAGAGTTGGCAGGCCAATTGAGCACAGTAATACCATGGTCAGTAAACCATTTAGCAGTGGTTTTGGCACTGTGAGCAGGTGCCAGGTCGTGCTGAAAAATGAAATCTTCATCTCCATAAAGCTTTTCAGCAGATGGAAGCATGAAGTGCTCCAAAAGCTCCTGATAGCTAGCTGCATTGACCCCGCCCTTGATAAAACACAGTGGACCAACACCAGCAGCTGACATGGCACCTCAGACCATCACTGACTGTGGGTACTTGACACTGGACTTCAGGCATTTTGGCATTTCCTTCTCCCCAGTCTTCCTCCAGACTCTGGCACCTTGATTTCCGAATGACATGCAAAATTTGCTTTCAACCGAAACAAGGCCTTTGGACCACTGAGCAACAGTCCAGTGCTGCTTCTCTGTAGCCCAGGTCAGCCGCTTCTGCCGCTGTTTCTGGTTCAAAAGTGGCATGACCTGGGGAATGCGGCACCTGTAGCCCATTTCCTGCACACGCCTGTGCACGGTGGCTCTGGATGTTTCTACTCCAGACTCGGTCCACTGCTTCCACAGGTCCCACATGGTCTGTCATCGGCCCTTCTTTCATTTTTTCCTTCCAACAGATGTCCCACTGAGGTGCCTTGATGCGGCACTCTGGGAACAGCCTTTTCTCTCAGAGATTTGTGTCTTACCCTCTTGCTTGAGGGTGTCATCGATGGCCTTCTGGACAGAAGTCAGGTCGGCAGTCTTACCCATGATTGCGGTTTTGAGTAATGAAACAGGCTGGGAGTTTTTAAAAGCCTCAGGAATCTTTTGCAGGTGTTTAGAGTTAATTGGTTGATTCAGATGATTAGGTTAATAGCTCGTTTAGACTACCTGAACATGATGTGCTAATTTTTTGAGATAGGAATTTTGGGTTTTCATGAGCTGTATGCCAAAATCATCAGTATGAAAATAAAAGACCTGAAATATTTCAGTTGGTGTGCAATGAATCTAAAATATATGAAAGTTTAATTTTTATCAGTACATTACAGGAAATAATGAACTTTATCACAATATACTAATTTTTTTAGAAGGACTTGTGTGTGTATGTAATATATATATATATATATATATATATCAATATTTCAGGCAGTTTGGAAACGCTCAAGGTCCCTTTTAATGCATGCTCATGAAGCCTCATGTTCATCTTGGAGTCTGATGTTAAACCCCATACCCATCTGTTATGAATCCCCTTACAGGTTCCAGACCAGGGATGTTTGGATTTCACAAGTCCAAGATTTATCGCAGCCACGAAGGCTGCTGCATTTGTAAGACCAAATCCTCCAGTTCCCGATTCACAGACAGCAGCAGATATGAGGAAACTTTCCGCCTCTGCTTTGGGTGAGATTTTCTGCAACATAGTTCTGAGGCTGTTATCTTCCCATGTTTACTGTTTGATGAAATTGTGACATGTTGGTTTAGTTTTTTAGAGCAGCCGAATAAATACCCAAATGAGCCCTAGAGGAAGTCTCTTGCTCTCCTAGTTGCTCAGAAACAAATTTAAAAACAATGTCTCATTGATTGATTGACAGTGAATTGTATAAATCTGGCTTTTTGGAACTACCAGAAATGGTTTCCATTGCCTTTGTCTATCTCATCTGTATTCATTCGTATCACTCTTCTGTCTTTTTAGTTCTCTGTTCAATGATTTCATGTTCTGTTGAACATTGGGTGGTGATGAGCATAAGGGACTAACTACTTTACACAGACAACCAATCAGAACACCATTAACTCCTAATGTCAGTCTCTGTAATACTGTCAGCATGCTTTTTTTTTTTTTTAGGACAAAAACAATTCTTTAAAATTTAAGTTTATCGACTGAATGATGTGAAAAATTGAAACTTTGACTCGTGTAAATTACTTCGACACGCTTGTTCAACTATGCAGTGTCAATACGCCGTATACGATCTGGCATCAGTTGTCTTCGTCAGCAATGGGGCTGGAACAGATGGGCGGGAGGACACCTGACCATCAAAATCATGCTGTATCAGTTTCTATTGTTTGAAAAGCACGATCATGTTTCAATCACATTTCAAGGCCAGTATAATGACCAGACGACTGCTTATTATATTAGCTATTAGATTATTAGTTGTTACATTAGATTTTTGTTTGTTTGTTTGTTTGTTTCACTAAATATTCAGATAATCGGTCTAGATTGAGTTCTATAGTCATGGTGTTGATAATGGAATGTAAACATTTCCAACCTAAACGTCTTCAAAATAAACACTCATAACTGATTTTTCCAGAAACCCACTTGATGGATTCATCCGGCTGTTTTTATGTTGAATTGTAATTGATATTCTTATTTTTGCTTCATTCTTATTTATTAGTCTCTCTGAAGACCGTGTTGGGGATATCTGTAACGCCTGTGTGCTGCTTGTAAAGCGATGGAAAAAGTTACCCCACGGATCAAAGAAGAACTGGAATCATGTATGTATCGGGGACGTTAAGCATTTGTAATGGATTCGTGTTTAAAACACTTTGCTGATTTGTAATTTTTTTTCTTTAAGGTGGTGGATGCGAGAGCAGGACCTGGATTCAAGCTGACAAAACCCAAAAAAGTGAAGAATATTGATCGAAAGAAGAAAAGCAAGCTGAAGAAACTGCACAAGTTTAAACGACAAAGTAAGTTCTGTGAAATCTGTCGTATTTGATTCTGTTATTTGTAGTAAAGTGATGTGTCAAAGCGACACATGCTAATCACACGCCGTAGGCGTGCTGGATCGGTTGCTAATCCTCAGTGCAGAATTTCTGAATTGTAGCCCTGTCCTTGAAAATTTGTGAACCTGTGTGCATGCATGTTTGTTTCTGTCCAGATTCTGATGCCCACAGCACTACATCCAGTATGTCTCCTCCTCAGTCTCCCAGCCACAGCAACCAATCAGATGATGGCTCAGATGATGAAACAAAGCAGAGGCGCCCAACTCCTGCACGGTTCTCGTTTCTTGATCTCTCCTATTGGAAAAGGTGCAGTGTAAATTTGGTTTTGTTTAGAGTCATACTTGCAGCACAATACAGATGCTCCCCGACTTACGGTTTTAATTGGTTCCGGACTGCTGAATGTAAGTTGAAAGTGACTGTAAGTTGTTACAGTGACGTATGACGCTCAGACTATACTATACATCCATACATACCATTATCGTATCTCATAAAACACCCCTAAATCAATTATTATAAACATAACAATGTAAAATAATATCAAATATATCAAATAATATCAACATTAATCTCAAATAAGTCACTTATCTATACCGAGTTACTTTACATGAAGCTTAAAACAGCCGATCAACGCTTACAATATGTGAGGTGCTCAATACCGAAAGTAGTGTACTTGCTGTGGGTTATATGGACTTCCGGTCTTTCCAAGTGCACAAGGGTGCCGTTGAACTTGTTTAGAACACAGCCTGCACTTATGTGAATTACGAAGCGTAGAGTTCTCTTTCCTGGATTCAGGTTTTCATTCATTTTACAACTCTCTTTGCTTAACTGAGAATGCATGGTAGATTGCGCCGATCCGAGCAGATATTTAATTCATCTCAGTATATGAGACTTGCACCCATGCTAGTAGGCTTACGCTTCTGAGCAACCATATTTGCTGAGGGTTGCAAAAGTCCGCAAAAGAGTGTAAACACAAAGATCACAGAGACGACGTCTTAACACAAGGGTAACACGCTATATAACTGAGATATAAAATGATATATCTATATAACTGAACTGTGAAGGAGGGGCATTCAGTCTGTCATTTGTAAACAATGGCGCGTCATTACGTCAGCATACTATGTAGGTACGTCTAAACTCAAAATTTGACTTTATATTAAAAAAAAACAAAACTTAAAATCGAAGAAAGCGGATGAATGTAATTCGGGGAGTGTGTGTCATACATAATGCAATAGGTTTAAGAGATGATAGCTTATTTTAAGATAAATAATGATAATCACTTTATGACTGGTGGCTGAACTAATGTGGAGCAACCGCCTTATTCCTGGAAGTGAAAGTGGCCGGTGTCCACCGCAAGTAAACAGCGAGTAACATTTTGGGTGATAAAACTTCCAGCATACTGAAGTCTCTGACCCTTTATTGATTCCTTTTGATGAGCTGTGTGGCTGGGGGTGTTTCATGGGAACAGTGTCCGGATTCAGACAAAAAAGCTTGGACTTCATGCCCTTTATTTCAGGCTCCAGATAGCAGGCCGGTTTGAAGTGGACCTTGGAGATTGTTGAATTATGTCCAAAAGAAAATGGTTTCAGAGTACAACCTGGTTAGGTGTGATTCTTTGTGCAACCCTATGAATTGCACTCTGGAATCTTCCTTGTGACATAACTCGGCACTGGCCGATTGTGTGGCATCTTGGACTGGTGTTTGCTGCATGCAGCCCTGCCTATAGGGCACAATAGCAGGTTTGTGGCCCTACAGGGCTCGAACAGACAATGAATGCAACATGTTGCTGCACATGCCTAGTAGTAGTGATGGTGTGGCAGCACTCGTGTACTTGACAACCCGTAAGGTGTCAGTACATTGTCAGTACATTGCCTGACAAAACTGCTGATGCCCTGTGCGGTTGTTTTAAGAGCTAGTACTACAAATTCCCCACAGGTACAGTTTAATAGTCCAAAAAGGCTAGAGTGGTGCAGGGTATAAACAAAACCACAGTGCCACAGTTGTTTTCAGATAATCAAGAACTCAAGATATTCAGCAGATGATCAGGTGTACAGTGATCCCTCGCTACTTCGAATTTCAGTTTCTGCGGCTTCAGTGCATCGCGGGCTTTTCAAAACTATTAATCGAAAAATAAGGATATTATGGGAAAATAGGGGAAAATTTAAGGAAAACGCCACAGAACAAGGCCAATTATGGAAAAAAAAAAATCCGTAACAAATCAAACCAACCCCCCCCCCCCCAAAAAAAAAAAAACAAACTACTTACATTTTTATGTGAGGTGTGCATCTGTGCGTGTGTATTTGTTTTATTTACATCTTATGCATTATTTTTTGAATGCTTATTTGTTATTATAATAATTTATAGCGTTGAATATGTATTTATTGATATTATATACATGTATGTATACATCGGGCAGGGGGGGTTGATCCTACTTCGTGGAATTTGGTGGTCGCGGGGATGGTAGCTATCCAGGAATGAGAACCTCTGATGTATTGCTCGGTGCTTGCAGAACTGAACTGATTCTCTGTCTCACTGCACCTGCAGTGCCCATGTCTGTTCTCCTCAATTTACTCTCCTGTGATGGTTGGCTCCTGGGAAGATGATGCATGGTCCAAGAAGTATACTGTGGGAAATCGTGACTTGTTTGAGAGCACAAATGTTTCTTGAATTTGGCATCAACCCTTAATTAAACAAGCTCCATAATCCTGTTTAAAAATGTTCTTGATGTGTAGCAGAGCCATTTACCAGTGGATATTTCCATGCTACCAGGTTCGCACACATGATAAAGATGTCTAGATGAGTTTTAGGTTGCAAGAAAAGTAATGTGTGTGTGTTTGTTTGTGTCCCTTTGTTTGCAGACAGAAAGTGTGCTGTGGTATTGTATATAAAGGACGTTTCGGTGAAGTCATCATTGATCCACGCCTTTTCAAACCCTGCTGCAGTCCAAAGCAGCAACCGCAGCCATCAAGAACGCCACCTGCCATGGGGTCGCCATGTGCCGCAGACACGCTGCCATCTCCTCTCACAGAGAATTTAAAGGAGACCTGGTGACCCAGTTTGCCCCTCAGAGCATCTTCACGAGGCTCAGTCACTTTGTCTCCAGTGGCAGACTCTATTGTTCCTATGTGACTGTATATAAATTCTAATTCCTGCTTTTTGTTTTTGTCCAATTCTTTTCTTTTTAAAGGAAAAAGGTTTGGCAGTGAGGGCATTAGTAAATCCATAGGGTCAGGGTTGAGCTGATGGTTTAAAATGTGTAATCCATTTTGTGTTCGTATTTAGAATGATTTTTTTTTTTATATATTTTTGGCACTGTAAAATTTACTTTTTTTTGTAGTGCGTGTAAATATATTTTTCTTTTTAATTCCAGTGCACCCAAAGCCTCATGTTTGGCTCCTAGTTTTCTGTGCGTATATTGAGTTGTTATAAATGTTCTTGAAATTACTTTGTGTTCCTGACCTCGCTCAATCTGCTAATGGTTCAAATTTTCTATAAACAAATGAGCTTTACTGTATCTGAGGTCAGCTGCTGTTACGTGGGCTGATTGCACGTCAGTTTTCTAACATTGCTTTGATTAACGAGGTTTCATCGGTAGACGAGTTAAAGATGGCCCAGTGATGTCCTTTAAATGCATGTTTCATACTCTCACTTTTGAATGCTGTTGTCACAATTACGATGTAGAACAAACCTTTTTTTTTAATTTTTTTTGGTGGTCCGTTTTAAAGAACGGATGAAATGACACGCGAACTGTTTGTCAGCATGTGCGAAATGCATCTCGAGTTCTATTGCTTAATGTTACCTGTGAAATCGTGACCTTTTTTCTTTCTTTGTTCCACCCCCCCATGACAGGATGATAGCATCTGTTGATTGCATGACTTTTTTTTTTTTTTTTTTTTTTTTTTTTCCAAAAAAAAAAAAGCAACTGCTTCCAACCACTGCATGGTTCTTCTTGGTTTTATAAATGTTTTGATGTACAAAAAAGGCAATAATATCCTTCTGCAGGGTTTTTCCTACTCAGGCAGCTTAAAATCTGAAGTAAGGGTGCAAAGAAATTCAGTTAATGTTTCTTAAAAAGCATAATTTAAGAATTCATTGTAATATTCTAATAAATTAAACAGCAATAACGTTTGGTTTTTATTTGTTTTTTAGCTTTCAGGCTCGCAAGTTTCTTAGATAATGTCAATAAGGTTCAGGGAAATGATTTGCTTGGTACATTTTCAGTCACTGTTAATGTGCCTTATGAGAGATTTAACTGAACTTGAATTTGTCGTTTCTAATTTATACTATTTATTCGAATATGTCTGTACAATTGATGCTGTAAAGAGGTTCTGTGCACTTTTTCTATTCTACATTTGGGTTTTTTTTTTATATGTATATTTTTATCTTGTCATTTCATCTTTCAATTTAATAAATCTTTCTACACAATCATGTCTGACATTAGACCTCATTTATCAACATAAATTAGATTTATAGATAATATGGTTGGCGAAAGAGTTTCAAAACTATTTGATCAAAATTCTATAATAAAAAAACAAACAAAAAAAACCCACTTGATATCACTTACACTCATTTTTTTTTCAAAGTGCTTAATCTGGTGAGATTTTGGGGGGGTGAGACCTGCTGCTGACACTGGGTGATGGTGGTGGACATTCTGGACAGTTTACTAAACCACAGCACCAACTCAAAACTGCAGTCACAATTGATTTGGAACAACCCAAGCTGAATGTCTTCTTGACTGGGATGAAACCAGAGAACCTGGAGGAAACCCGTACAAGCAGGGTGAGAATATGTAAACTCGTCTCGGAATGGAACCCAGGACCCTTATCTGTGCTGTGCACTGTCCCACTGTGCTTCCATCGTTTCATTGTTGTGCATGACGATTTTTGTTGTTTATATTGTTAGCAGTAATTAAAGAATGAAAAATGTGTTGTGCTTTTTTAAAATGTTTTTTTAAATATCAATTTGTGTTGGTTTGCTTTCTTAAGCAACCCAATACAAACCAATATTTAAAAAAGAATGAGAAATAAAATAAAATTGCAACACATTTTTAGATGCAGTATATGGAGATGCAGCACAGTACTGTACTGTGGTTGGGTAGGTCGACTGCCCAATCCTACCAAATACTCAATTTCCCAGCATCACCACAGACTACAATCTCAACCACGTGATCAATTACATGACCCATCTCGGTCCCCTTTAGCCGAGTCTTTCAGTACATTTTTCTCCTCTTAAACACACATTTTTACGAGCTCAATGTTATATTTAGGTTATAGCATTGTGTCGAGGCTGAATTCTGCTCGTTTTTATTATTTTCCGTGGTGTTTAATGGAAAAGTAAACAGCCAAACAGTGGATTTTGTGGCACAACCGATTGCAATGACGCGATTGCGCCTGTAGAGGGACTCGTTCACTGAGACTTACAGACCTTCAGTCGGCTTCCTACCTGCTCTGAGGAAGTTTTCTGAAAGTAATAAAGTACAAAAAGTAATAAAAAAACACACCTCACAAAATAAAAAAGGTAAGTACAGTATATATTTACAGCAGCTGAGAACTTACACACCAGGTGAGTCAAATCTATGCAGGGATTTTACTGTGTGTGATTATCTGGGAAAAATCTAGAATAAAAGTCCCGTAAAAAGAAATATTATAACAGGTAGAGGTTTAAATAATGTAAATATAACACTGCAAGTGGGTTCATTTTTCACTAAATTTTAAATCCATGATGCGAAAAATTGAACCTCTCCATAAAGTGTTCTCCAGTGCATCCCAAAGTCTTTCAATAGGGTCAAGTTCAGAACTCTGTGGTGCCAGTATGTTTGTGAAAATAATTTCTTCATTCTTCCTGAACTCCTCTTTCTCTATTTCAGCCCAAATTTTATATTCGTGCCATCAAAGTAAAAAAAAAAAAAAGTCAATTAACGGGACGACCGGTTCATTCAGTACATTCAGGTCATCAACCCATTTACTTTTTGCCACATAATGTTGCTGAGCCTCGACCTGACTAACTGAAGCAACATGCCATGTCCACTACACACTATAATTCAGCAAAATATTATATTATATATTTCTATACTAATTTTATTTAGTGTATATCTTGATACATTTCTTACCTTCATAACCAGTTAGTTGTTTGTGCTGTGGCATTTTTAGTTAATTATCTCAGAAATATTTGTTTGAGTCATTTATCCGGTCATTACAGTGTTACTCATACTGTGCATAGTTAATATATACATGTTTATAATATTCAGAAAATTGCATAGTGCCAGAGTGATTGGCACATCCATCTCACAGAAAGAAAGAAAGGCCGAGGTTTGAGCCCTGAACTTGTACTGGTTTCCTCCGGGTCCCCCAGTTTCCTCACACAGCCCAGAGACATGCACTTCAGACTACTTGGCTGTTCCAAACTGCACCTACATGTGAGTGTGTGTGTGTGTGTGTGTGTGTGTGTGTGTGCGTGTGTGTGTGTGTGTGTGTATTGGCCTTGCAATGGACTGGCAAGCTGTTCAGGGTACATTCCACCTTCTCTCAGAATAGGCGGACTTACGCTTCAGTTTTGTCATGGATTACGTACTTCGGCAAATAGTTGAATACATACATGAATAATAATCAGTGTGATGTCTTCCTCTCTCCATTTTTTCTTTCATGTGTTTTTTATCTCTTCCAGCTGTGTTTATTACCATGGCACCGTGTAACTTTTTTTTTTTTTTTTGCAAAAGACAGTACAGTATATATTTAAATTACAATGTTTATGGCACCTCACCATAATGCATTTTCATCCCTTTTCTGAACCGCTTAATCCTAATAAGGGTCACATAGCTCCTAGAACCCATCTCAGGTTAATCTATGCGAGGGCGTGGTACACTGTGGTCAGCTCGCCAGGCCATCACAGTCATCCATTTTGTTTTGATTTAAATTCATTTTCTTTATTGGTTACTGGTGTGTTGAGATACTTCTGGCATCATTGGCCCTTGCATGTATCCGCTGTCTCTCAGCAAGGGAAGAGTCCATCCTGGACAGCTCACCGGCCAACACAGGCCAGAAACACGCTGACGGCTATGCAGCTACTCTTGACCAAAGTCAGCAATGGCTCTTTTACATGAACCTCAAATCATAGACAGTGAGAGACATGGCCGGCCTTTGGTAACCCAGTTAGCTGAACTGGTGGGGGGGGGGGGGGGGGTTAATTGTGACAACATGTGGAGAGTGGGGCTCGAACCCCCAACCTTAGGATCAGTGATCCAGCACCTTTTACCACCAGGCCACCAGTGTCTCAGTTAATTTTTTTAAGGACATGGTCCATCCTGGTCAGCTTGCCAGGCCATCAGAGCACCAACACTTACACAACCATTCACACTCAGACCGAGGGAAGATTTGGAACAGCCACTTAGTCTAGTGTGCATGTTTTTGGACTGTCGGAGGAAACCAGAGTACCCGGAGGAAACCGACGAAAACACGGGGAGAACATGCAAACTCCACACAGAAATGAGCCAGGAATCAAACCCAGGACCTTCTTGCTGTGAGGCAGATATGCTAACAATACGCTAACTACTACACCACCCTCCTGCTGTGGCTTAAAGCTGAGTTAATTAAATGATATTGTTTTATAATTTGTTCCTTTATACTGTTCTAGTTGTCTTGTTCTGTAAGGCCATCAGCTTTTATTGCCATCGGCTGTGATGAGCTTCAAGTACTCATAGAGAACTTAGTTGATGAGGTCTTCTCCACAGACGATGACTTGCATGTAATGGATAAGAACCACAGGAAAAGAAAAACCCCTGGAAGATAAAATCACATCTTCATCCATTTCTTTAAACACAGAAACGCAAAACAGATCAGGACTGAGACCCAATAATACACTCACCTTGAAAAGCATTTAAGGTGGTAAACAGGTAAATCCCTGGCAGACTCAGAGGTCCATGTGTGATGAAGGCCAGGCCCCATGGAAGTCCCAAAACCACACTGAGCCCCAGCATGACTGCCCAGTCTTTCCACAGCTGTCTTATTTTATTTCCAGTCTGGACGCCTCGAGATTTTAAACGGCACATCTTCACCACAGTAACAACCATGATGACCGAGTTGAAGAGGAAAACCAGCCCCAGATAACCGTTCACTGTTATGTAACCCACTGTCGGACTTGTTATCCAGCAGCTGCACAAGAAGAAAGAAATGTAAATGTTGGAATGAAAATAAACAATATGCACAAAAACAATTTTAGTAACACTTTGTTTACATGAATAATCATTTTCCTTGTATAATTTATGCAATACACTGAAATTATGCAGTAAAAATATACTTTTTGAATTCATTGAAAGAAAGATATAACTAAACTATACCACAGTGCCCATTACATTAAAAAAAAAAAACAAAAACAAACAAACAAAAAAAAATATATATATATATATGGGATTTTCTGAGTAGATCCTTCCGTAGGAGAGTGCTCAATACTTTTTGGTAGAGCAAATAACAATAAAAGGACAGGACAAAGACGTTCTATTGAAACTCCATTTATCACCACAGATCTGTTTCGAGGGCTGGTGAAACCATCCTCTCTCTTCAGGTGATTATAGAAGATTATAGAAGATTCACCCGCAACTCTCAACATGATTATGTGGTTTACCAAATGAGTCAGTGAATGAGCACATACTGTACAACAACAGCCCTGAAATAGACTAGCAACCTGTTCAGTCTGTACCCCACCTCTTAAAATAGCTTCAGCTCCCTCCGTGACCCTGACGGATACGTTATATAAATAAAGGATGGAGGGATACATCATATTAACATATTACGGTATTTACATTTTACATCTATACAGTAGTTGCTTTTTTTTAAATGTATAAAAAAGGATGAAAAAGTAACACCCATAAAGAGCATAAACTATATTTATAATACTAATACTAATTAAAATTTGATGATGATGATTCTTCTTCTTCTTCTTCTTCTTCTTCTCTTATTATTATTATTACTACCCCAATGCAGCCAACTGGGTCATTAAAGGCAGACCATGTCTCTTGCCGTCTGTGGTGAGTTGCATATAAAAGAACCCGGAAAGTGTAGCTGCAGAACCGTCAGCGTGTTTCTGCCCTGTGATAGCCTGGCAAGCTGTCCAGGGTGTACTCTGCAAAATTAGGATTAAACGGTTCCGAAAACAAATTGAATTAATTAATTATTATAATCTTTTTTCTTTTGGCTTTTTCCTGTTCTCGAGACTCGCCACAGCGAATCATCTGATTCGCACGTTTGATTTGGCAGAGGTTTTTACTTCGGATGCCCTTCCTGTCACAACCCTTTTTAGCAAGGGACAGAAACATGCTGACGGCTTTGCAGCTACTCTTTACGAAGGTCAGCAATGGTTCTTTTACAAGAACCTCTCAGCATAGACAGTGACGACATGGTCCGCCTTTGATCACCCAGTTAGCTGCACTTGGGGGGGGCAGTGACAACCCTGTGGGAATACGAACCCCTAACCTTAGGATCAGCAATCCTGCGCCCTATCCACTAGACCATCACTGTAATTCATTATTATAAGATTAATGAATTAATGAATAATAATAATAATAACGAATAATTATAATAATAATTATTATTCATTAATTTTCTGAACCGCAGAAACATAAGGATCACGGAGGGCACTCAGCTGACTGTGGGCGTGGGCAGAGTTCACTCTGGACAGCTCACCAGGCCATCACATCATCATCATCATCATCATCATCATTATTTTTATTCTTATTATTCTTATTATTATATTTTCCAAGTGACTTTGTTGTGTTAACTATTACAGTATGTAAATAGAGTCAGTAATGATAACCTGAATTATTGGACGTACAGATTTGTTTCATTGTTATTCTCTTCCGTTATGCTGTAGTTGCCATATTCACCAGCCAGTCCACAGATCACCACTGTGATCACAGGAACTCCTGTAGCAAGTCAGGGACAAACAGATCAATATCTAAACATGACAAATCCAAACAAACACTCTTGATTATACATGTAAACAATTATTTACGATATTTTTAAATCATGGCCTTGTAGGGGCTGCAACTGTAACTTACCCCAACCCAGTAAGCTGAGTTTAAGCAAATATCTCCTGATGTAGATGTTGAAGACCCTCACAAGGAGCAGGTACAAATGGAAACCTTCAATAGCAGTCCATGTGAAAGTAGCAAGCAAGGCCCAGTGCAAGACTAAACCGAGACCCTGACATAGTACAACGTTCTCTGCTTGTGACCCCAGGGAACTTAACAGAAAGAGGAGGTGCAGCAGGAATAGTGAGCCTGATAGTTGCACATGAATCACCACAGAATGTTCTGGCTTCCTTTTCCTGTGACGACAGAGTAGACAGCATGAAATCATATTGTGCGCTTCAAGATTTTTAGACCTGTCAGAGATTCCACAATGTGTACTGTACAGTATCTGCATAAACACCTTGCTGTGTTGCTATGACGAAATGCGGTCGAAGGGAAAACTCGTTATTTTATCACTCTGGAATGGATGACCTGCCAATAACAGGACATTCAATAAAGTGTCTCCTACTTCTTCAGAGCCTGTTTCAGTCGACTATGGATGAAGAAAGAGTACACCCCAAAACAGCTCGAGAATCCATCCCTCATTTTCAATTTCCCCCTCATTTACATAATATTAACTTCTCTAATCTGATTGACTTTTCTGACTCTTCCTTCAGACATACACTTTTTCTGGGCGAAGGTAAATCCAGGATTTTGCAATGCTATACAGTGATCCCTCGCTACATCGTGCTTCAGTTTCTGCGGTTACAGTGCATCGCGGGTTTTTCAAAACGATTCATTGAAAAATAAAAAAAATAAGCAAATTAAGGAAAAATAGCACAAAAGTTCAGGAAAATGCTGCAAAACAAGGCCAATTATGCAAAAACCCCAAACAAACAAAAACATCACTTCATCATTTTCTGTAACCGCTTAATCCTAATTTGGGTCGCGGGGAGGCTGGTGCCAATCCCAGCCAACTTTGTGCGAGGGCAGAGTACACCCTGGACAGCTCGCCAGGCCATCGCAGGGCGGAAACACGCCGCCGGCTTTGCAGCTACTCTTTACCAAAGTCAGCAATGGTTCTTTTACATGCCTCACACCATAGACAGTGAGAGACATGGCTCCACCATAGACAGTGAGAGACATGGCTGGCCTTTGATAACCCAGTTAGCTGCACTGGGAGGCAGTGACAACCTTGTGGAGAGTGGGACTCGAACCCCCAACCTTTGGATCGGCGATCCAGCACCCTATACCACTTGACCACCATTGCCCACAAACAAAAACAAGTAAACAAACCAAAAAAAGTAAACAAAAAAAAACAACGACACAAAACAAAACTACTTACATTTTTATGTGAGGCGCGCGTCTGAGTGTGCGCGCGCATGTTTGTATGTGCGTGTATTTATATTTTATTTACATCTTATGCATTATTTTTGAGTGTTTGTTATTATAAGGATTTATAGTGTTGAATATGTATTTAGTGATATTATATACACATATACATGTACGTATACGTCAGTCACGTGGGGGGTTGATCCTACTTCGCGGAAATTGGCGGTCGAGGGGGGGGGGTCTCGGTCCCCATTAACTGCGGAAAGTGAGGGATTCTTGTAATTGTTTTGTTTTGTAAATACTGCGTCTTTTTATTTTATGGCGTGTTAGTAATTATTTAGGTGAAAGCTGTTGCTAGTGATGCTTTAGAACTTTACCTGGGTTGTGTATTTTAAATGAAGCTACTTGTTTCATAAAATGTGAAAAGGTAGATGAGGTGGGAATCATACATGATGTGATAACAAACAAAAAACACACAAACGTAGCAGATTGTTAGCAAAAAGCTACAAAGCAGGTTGTGTAGACTTGCTTTCAGCTCATTGCCCCGCCATGGAGTGTCCCATTATTTTGAAGACTTTCTGGGTTAAAATTAGTGGCAATTTTTTGACGAGCTGAAAATAACAAACACTCAGCATGATGTTAATAAAAAATGTGGAAAAAGTATTTTAGAGATTTATATACAATTAACTTATAAATTATATGATATAGCTGTAAAATAAAATATAGGGACAAGAAGCGAAGGTAAGGTTCACACTCAAATCATCAAGTCAGTCGTCGGTGTTGTCAGTAAACAGTAAACGGTATTATTTGAGAAAGACAGTTTGCTCTTCTCCATAATCTTCCTTCACATAACTGTAGCGAGTTACGCATCTGAATGGAGAAGTGAGTAGTTTCATGCTTGTCTTGTTCTGCAGGTTGTTTTTTTAAAAAGGGAAATAAACGTTTTCCACCTATTATTCACATGTTGTTATGCAACCTGAAAATGAAACCCAAATTGCTTTGAAATTGGGTGCGACTTGTGATTTTTTCCCATCGCTCAAAGAAATAAATGGCTTCCACCTGAAATCAGTTGTAATCATCTTGATAAATCAGATGTAATCATTTTCCATTGCTGTGAATGGAAGTGTAAGCAAAAGCATACAATCAACTATAGGTGGCAAGGCATTGGCTGTTGTGTGAAAGTAACAACAATATCACAAAAAATACTCCACAAATGTGGCTTATATGGGAGGGGTGCAAGAAAGCCACTCATCGAGAAAGGCCACATCAAGTTTTTACTGACCTTTGCCAGAACACACCTGCTGATTCCGAGGCCAAATTTTGGCCAATATTTGAAATATTTGGATTTCGTGTCAAACGGTATACAGGGATCCCTCGCTACTTTGCCATTCAATTCATGCAGCTTCAGTGCATGCATAGCTTTTTTTTTTTTAATATTCATAGGATTAAAAAAAAAAAAGGAAATTAAGGAAGAATAGGGTAAAAAGTTAAGGAAAATGTCGCTAAACAAGGCAAAAAACACCAAAAAAACACCAAACAAAAAACAACCCAATATTATCTATCTATCTTTTCCTTTCGGCTTTTCCCTTTTTTTTTTCAGGACTCGTCACAGGAAATGATTCGCACGTTTGATTTGGTATAGGTTTTTACGTCGGATGCCCTTCCTGACACAACCCTTTAGCAAGGGGCAGAAACACGCCGACGGCTTTGCAGCTCCTCTTTACAAAAGTCAGCAGTGGTTAGTTGCACTGGGGGGACAGTGACAATCTTGTGGAGCGTGGGACTCGAACCCCCAACCTTAGGATCAGCGATCCAGTGCCCTTTACCACCAGACCACCACTGCCCCTTAAAAAAAACAACAACAACCCAAAACCTCCCATCAAAACCAGTTGCATTGTTGTGAGGTGCGCATCTGAGTGTGTGCATGCGCACCTGTGCACATCTGTATGTGTGTGTATTTATATTTTATTTACATCTTAAGCATTATTTTTGAATGTTCAGTGGCCGGCCTTTAATAACCCATTTAGCTGCACTGGCATGGCAGTGACAGTGTGTACAGATAGTACTCAACATTACCACGAACTGTAAAGTTTGTACATTTTTAACGATAAACCAGTGTGATCCTGATTGACGAGAAAATAATTTAGTAATGTACGTACCTTTGAATTAAAAACAACATGATGATGATGGCTGTGAATAGCACAGAGAAAGAAGACCCAATGTATGTAATATATTCAAGACGGCGAACATCTTCCTCGTCTTCCACACCTGCCGAACCCTGCCAGTGTCCAAAGTCATGAACAGGAGACAGATGCAGAAATATATTTAATATAATGATCCCAATGAACCGTTTCCTTGGTAGAATAACTGTGAATGTTAGTTATTATCGAGTATTTAGGCGTCAACTCACAACGAGCACTGCAAAAAAACTGAGGTGATTACAACTGCAGACAACATCTGAATTGTTCCTGGTTGTATTACATCCACCACTGCTCCACCGACCTGGTGAACAAATAGAAATAAGCACATCTGTATTTAGGATGAAACAACATCTGAACATCTGAACATCATCAGAGCATCTGTTCATGGTTATTTTCATTTGAATGTAATAATAATAATAATAATAATAATAATAATAATAATAATAATAATAATGTTGTAAACATAAATAATAAAATTAATAATAATATGAAGCAGAATATTTAACATTTTTTTTAAACATCTGTAAATTTGTTTCAGGACCTGTATCATCTGACTGCTTCCAGAAGACACATTTCGCACTGATATCCTGGAAAATAAATATGTAAAAATAAATAATTTTAATAAATATACACACTGATCCCTCGTTACTTCGAGCTTCAGTTTCTGAGGCTTCAGTGCATTGGGTTTTTTTCAAAAATATTCATTGAACAATAAAAAAATTAGGAAATTAAGGGAAAATAGGGAAAAAGTTAAGGAAAATGCCGCAAAACAAGGCCAATTATGCAAGAAAATCCCAAACAAACAAAAACAACAACAAAAAATAACCCAAAACCCCCCAACAAGACTACTTACATTTTTTATGAGGTGCACATCTGTGTGTGTGTGTGTGTGTGTGTGTGTGTGTGTGCGCGTGCGCGTGCCTGTATGTGTGTGTATTTATATTTTATTTACATCTTATGCATTATTTTTGAATATTTAATTGTTATTATAAGCATTTATTGCATTGAATATGTATTTATTGATATTATATACACATATACATGTACGTTCTATACGTCAGTCAGGGGGGGGTCGATCCTACTTCTCTGAAATCAGCGGTCGGTCGTGGGGGGTCTCGGTCCCCATTAACCGCGGAAAGTGAGGGATCCCTGTATTAAAAATAAAAATGAATTGTTTTGGAGAACAGTTGTAGCCCAGTGGTAAGGTGCTGGATTACTGATCCCAAGGTCAGCGGTTCAAGTCCCACTATCAATGGGTTGTCACTGCTGTCATGGCGGAGAGGGCTTCACGAAGTTGGATAACTTGTGCCCAATCCCTTTCTTCAATGATTAAAATATGTTTCAATCAAAAATGTCACTGTTGTCCCCCTAGTGCAGCTAACTGGGTTACCAAAGGCCGGCCATGTCTCTCACTGTCTTTGATGAGAGACTCATGTAAAAGAACCATTGCTGACTTTTGTCAAGAGTTACTGCATAGCTGTCAGCATGTTTCTGCCCTGCGATGGCCTGGTGAGCCCTCCAGTGTACTCAACCTGCACCCAGAGTCGGCTGAGGTCGGTGCCAGCCTTGTTGCGACCCTCTTTAGGATTAAGCCTTCATTAAAACTTGTATTGTATGCTGGACAGTGTTTTAAACTTTTTTTTGAAATACAATTTATAGATTCACATTTACATTTAGAGTACATTCTGTGTGCAAATTTTGTTTGTATCATGCATCAGAAAATTTGGGATTCTTACTTGACTGGTATTCCGAAATTGCATTGTAACAGGTTCAGATAGATTGTGGAGATCTTCTTCACCAAGCCACACACCTAAGACGCTCCCTTTAACAAATCCTTGATCAGAAGATGCCTGTGGAACGATGTATAGGGGGATTTAGTCAGGGACAGTTGGCAAGGTGTAGTATAAACGGTCAAACAGGAATAAAAATAATGCAAATATCAATTATTTTGGTGACAGCATCATTACAGATGAAACAGGAGTTTGACTGTTCTTCCTGTGTTTTTGTGAGTTTCTTCTGGGTACCCCAATTTCCACAGTTCAAAGACATGCATATCAGGCCAACTGGCTGTTGTAAATTGACCCGAGGTTTCAGTGTAAATGGTTAGGCTTGTGTTGCGTTGTGATGGTTATGCAGACTATTGAGGTTGAATCATGCCTTTGTGCTGGCAGCGCTCCAGCTTCCCTACGATCTTAAGTAGGATTAAGTGGTTTGGCAAATGACGGAGAAAAGGAAACATGAATAGAAAGATTAGCTAATGGAAAACAGAAAAACGTGTTCAAAAACACAATAAGTAAGCAGGGGGCAATGTGGGGCACAGTTAAATCAGAAAAATAAAATAATTTCAGCCAAGGACCTTTTGTGTGCAGTGCAATAGATTGATGACCCATTCACAATGTATCCTGTAGGCCTCTTGTCTGAAGTCACCTGGGATTGCTCCATCTTCCCCCATAACCCTAATTGGTAAGCAGTACAGATAATGGATAACCCCTTAATTGTTATTTGTTTGTCCCTTTTAAGGAACCCTAAAAAGCTCAAAATAAACTATGCAACAGACTGGTGTCTTCCCACTTGAATGTAAACCAGTATGACCCTGAGAAACATACTTTTCTGGAATAGTGGACGAAAATTAAGTGTAATTACACCTCCACTCCAGCAGTTGGCAGTGGCGCGCCATCGTCGCACGAGCAAACGATATAAACAACCCCTCAAGAAACAACACGGAAAAGTTTCTGACAGGAACGAAAAGAAAGGTGGAGAGAGACTGAGATATCCAGACAGAAGTAAGTTAAATGAGTTTAAATGAGTTTAAATTAGGATGTATTTGTTTTTATTTCAGGCACATTGGTGTACTTTAAATCCTTTCTGTCACAGATTAAAAAACAAATACTGAAGTTTTTCTTTATCATAAGTTGAACTATGTATTTCTTTCTTTTTTATTTTTAATGTTAATAAAAATACTATGTTATGCAACAGTGTACTAATAACAATTTTATAGACAAATAATACTATTTATATTCGCTCGCGGGGCAGTGGGGGGCATGAAATGTTTTTTTCTTCCTAGAGGGGGAACCACAGAAAATAATTGAGAAGCACTGATGTAAACCCATGTGGGTAGCCTCACTTCTTTGCTTCATCTTACTCGGGTTGTGGGGGGAACAGGTGTCTATCTCAGCACCCATGCAAGCATTATACAGTAAAACCTCCGCTGACGAACGCTTAAGCTCACGAACTTTTCGCCTCAAGAACATTAAATTTGCGAGCATATAGTCTCTGCTGACGAACTAGTTTTCGGCGGACGAATCAAACCACGCGGTCGAACAGCGCCACGGTGGCGGCCACGAGAAGCTGACGCACGCTCACGGCGTCACAGTTCGTCACACCCCTTTCTTTGAGTGTGGAAGTGGTTTGTGTTTGATAGACATTTTGGACCATATTGAGTGTACTTTTGCTATTATGGGACCGAAAAAGACCCCACCACAGGCGGAGATCATTGAAAAACATGAACGAGGTGTGCGTTTGTGTGACTCAGCGTCCCAGTACCAGTACGCTAAGTCTACCATTGCTCCCATCCTTAAGAACAAGGAAGCTATTAAGGGTGCGTGTGTGGCTAAGGGTGTTTCCAAACAGTAGGCGTTTCCAAACTCTCCTTCCAAACAGTAAGTCCCTCCCTCCCTCCTCCCTCCTCCTCCCACTCCATTCCATCAAGCCATCAACTACCATCACAAAGGTAAATAAAACGACTTTATTATACAGTACAGTTTATTTCTTTAATTACAATACAATAGCACATTTATTATACATAAAATAAGGTATATTTTTGTGTAGTTTTAAGGCTTATTTAGTAGAAAATTATGTTTTATGGGGACCTGGGAACGGATTATTCTCATTTTAATGGTTTCTTATGGGAAATAAATGTTCGGAAGACGAACTTTTCGCCTTACACACACTTTCTGGGAACCAGTTATGTTCGTGAGCTGAGGTATCACTGTACTTCACGCTTCAATTCATGCGGCTTCAGTGCATTGCGTTTTTTTTTTTTTAATATTCATCGAATTAAAAAAATAAGGAAATTAAGGAAGAATACGGAGAAAAGTTAAGGAAAATGCTGCAAAACAAGGACAATTATGCAAAAAACCCCCAACAAAAACAAAAAACAACAACCCAAAACCGCCCATAAAAGCTACTTACATTTTTATGAGGTGCGCATTTGTGTGTGTGTGCGCGCGTGCACACATCTGTATGTGTGTATTTATATCTTGTTTACATCTTATACAGTATTTTTGAACGTTTAATTGTTTTATAAGCATTTATAGCGTTGAATGTGTATTTATTGGTATTATATAGACATGTACGTATACGTCGGTGGGGGGTGGGGGTTGATCATACTTTGTGGAATTCGGCGGTGGTGGGGGTCTTGGTCCCAATTAATCGCGGAAAGTGAGGGATCCCTGTATTGTTTTAATAAGTATGCAGCAATATGTATCACATCTATAAAACAGTTCAGTTACTTCACTTCAGAACTAGAATCTTAATCTTAAAAATCTTAAAAAATTAAAATAAAGTGATATGTACCACTAACCTTGAAATAGCTGCTGTTGAGTATTGATACTATCAAAAACACTGGATTGTCCTCTGTCAATCTACTTTTTATGAGGGCTCCAGGGGGGATATGGATTGCATGACCCTCCTTTGTTTCCAGTTTGGGCTGTGAAGGCAGCAGGTTACATATGACTTGTGAATTCATATCAGAATACTAGAATGCTATCAGATTCCTCAACTTATTTCTCAATTAAAATTCTTTAATAAGTGAACATAGGATATACCAACTGTTAACCATAAATATCGAACAATGACCTTTGGTCTAATTTTTGTCTGTAATTAGCACCATATTGGAAAGAAAGAGAAAAACAAAGAAATCAGTATTGATTGATGAAGTTTTTAATTCATAATTGTTAGATTTTCTTGATTTTCTTTTGGTTTATTCCATTTACTGAAGCCATGATCCACAAACAGCTGTTAAAATTTTGTACACGATCTGACTGTGAAAGAGAAAGGAAAAGATGAAATATATAATGGAGCAGTATAGTTGACATCAAAAGCATGTGAAGAAAATGAGGAACTACAATGACAATACCAAGAATATGACCTCCAACAACAAAAATAAAGCTAGAACAAGTAGACAGAATCCTATCTGGGGTGCCAGTGACCATATTACCACAGCTGCATAATATCTGATCACTCTCTTCATGTGAGAACCAAGATCATCTAAATCACAGTGAACTAAACCTTTGAATTATGTACTGGTGGTGCCATGTCATGCACTATATTTCTTTAGCTGGGTGTAGGAGTATATTCAAGATATACTCATGTATAGCTCCAGACACCAATCAACATTAGCAAATACATAAAAAAATCAAAACCCAAACCAACCAAATATAACTAAACTCAACCAATTGATCTGAGCATGATGATTGTGGAGGGTGTTGGGTAAAGCCAGCAGGTACATGAATGAGTGCACCTGTGGCTAATTAGTGGTGATATTTATGTGTTAAGGTGGTGAAGATAACAGCTTGGCTTGGTTTGGCCATGTCATGAGAGCCAATGGTACACTGGCCAACGCAATCATTCAAGTAACAGCGTCTGGTCAGCGAAAGAGGGGAAGACCTTAAGATATTAAGCAATAGTCTGGTCTCAGCGTCATTGCGTCAGCATACTACGTAGGTACTGTACGTCTAAACTCAAAATCTGACTTTTTTTTTGGAAAAAAAAAACAAATCGAAAAAACGGATGAACGTAATTCTGTACACACACACATATATATTACATATTAGGGGTTAATGATTTATACAGGGGATTGCAAGCCTCAAAAATTCAGGCAACCGATCGTTTGGTCGGCAGACCGGTCAGCACTTTATTAAAACACCCGAATGACAATACGGTCGCGTAGGAAGTTAATGTCAGAGTTCACAACAAACAAACTTCGACAACTCGGGACACTCATTTTCTAGTAAAATAGAAATAAAAAAAAAACGTGTGGACGTTAGCAGTCAGCACAAATTGTTGATTTCTCCAGGAAAGGTAAAAACTATAATCAAACTTAAATAGTTTGCACATATAAAGCATACGGTCCTAGCACGTCATAAACTGGTAATGCCGCAAATGGCCGGATTGCCGTAAATCGTCTCTGACTCTACTAACCTAGTAAGTTTGCCTATTAACTGATGATGATGGTGATGTCACCGTGGAGGACTTTTGAATGTTCATACAAGCAGAACAGATAGTCATTATAGTTTAGTTACTTTTAATCTTTCTCCATAGTAGTATTTTTATAAGACTCCATCCATTATGACGGTGTCCAAAAATACCTAAATTTTAAATTGGTTACACAGTCATCTAAGATTGGTGCTATAGTTGTTCAAATGTTTTTGTGTTTTTATTGTATTAGATTAAGGTGCTATTTCTATTTTTGATATACTTGAGTTTTTTCTCAGATCTATTTGATCTGCATTGTTTGCAATAGCAAGTTGAATTAGACATTGCGATGATATATTTTGTATTAGCAGTATTATATTTTATATCTAGTGAGTAGTCGAGATGCAGAATGCTATCAGGAATAGACTGACCTGAATTGTATTAATATTTGCGTTTTTTGCTTTCAATATTATTAAATTTAAAGCTCTTTAAGTCAAATTCAGTAAAATTGTTTCATTTTATGTATGACATTGAATTTGTAATTTTTAACTTCATTAAAGATTTTTCATAGTTGCTAACTTATCACTATTTTCCCCTCATTTCCAGTTACATGTAATAGTGGTCTTTCTCCGTGAAAAATCCAAATGTTCGATTCTTTTAGAACTTGAAATTTCAGGCAACCATTTTGCATAACCGATGGGTTACGCAAATTATTATAGGTGAACAAACTATAGGTTACCAGAACCATTTACCATTGAACAAAAAATAGGTTGTGCAAACTTTCGAAAAATTCAAGTCCTGGGATTGCAGACCTTCATGTCCGATGTATACTAGTCCAAAAAGTGAGCTGTGAACATGCTTTCATTTCTCTTTTCTCATTAATCTTTCATTTCTTCTGTTGAGTTTAACTGAAAAAGCACAATTGAAAGATTTCTTGAAGGGAAATGCACTTGTCTCGAAATAGTGAACTGGGAAAAAAATCATAAGAAAACTGAAGTCATTATGCTGTTGATGGAACTGTTGCAAATAAAGGATCTTATATGATGTCATGAGATGCATGCGTAAGCAGCCTTTATTCAAGCATGGAGTTAAGATTTCTAATACAGTACAGTATTGCGATTCTCAGAGTTGGAAGCTTTTCCATCATGTGCTCAATATTTCAGAATTTTAACATCAGTGGATGTTACGCAAGAATCAGAGACATCCACTGAACCTGAATTGCATAATTGTTTAGTACAGTATATAAATACACAAGATCAGAAGCAAAAAAATAAAGCATGCTACAAATTCTGGTTCATTTCTTACATTTTTAAAATCAGAGGTGATTTTACGGACAGACATGCGCGCATGAGACTCGATTGTTTCTGTGTGGAGTTTGCATGTTCTCGCTGTGATTGTGTGGCTTTTCTGCAGGTACAGTACTCGGGTTTCCTACCACAGTCCTACCACAGTTCTACGTTCCTATCCTGGGCTCTGCAATAGTGTTCACATATGGAGCTTGCATGTCCTCTCCAGGCTTCCTTAGGTTTCTTTTGGGTATTTTTCTCCCAAAGTCCAAAAACATGCACATTAGGTAGGCCTATTTGCAAGTTGCCCCTGGGCGTGAGTGTGAATGGTTGTGTGCGCGCCGTGGCTTTGCGACGGTGATGTGTTCATGGTGTACCCTGCCAGCCCCAAAATCAGCTGAGCGAGGCTCCAGCCTCTCCAAGACCTCAGTAGGCTTAAGTTGGTTTAGAAAATCAATTACGGAGTCGGAAATGTATAACAACCACACTCCATGGTCTCCATTTCTATATCTCGTGGGCCATTTATGGGACGGTCAGGACTCTGTGCTCAAGGGTTTGGGCAACTGATTACAAATAGTGTGAGTTCAGTCAAAGCATCGGGTAAAACCCTACGCTGTGTCCTTGAGCAAGATTCTTAATCAGAACCTGCTCAGTTATATGGACTTTGTTTTTTTTTTTTTTTTTTTTTTTTTATAAAAGCGTCAGCCAAATGATGAAGGGATATTTCTCCACCAGGACCAGTTCACTACTCATGATGTGCAACTTATATATATATATATATATATATATTCTTCTATAATCACCTGAAGAGAGAGGATGGTTTCACCACCCCTCGAAACAGATCTGTAGTGATAAATGGAGTTTCAATAGAAAGTCTTTGTCCTGTCCTTTTATATATATATATATATATATATATATAAAACTTGTTTAGTTGAGGGTTGGAACGTAGATTGACTGGCAAATTGAGAGCTTTGCCTTGCGGCTCAGCTTCTTCTTCACCACGACGGACCGGTACAGGTTCCGTTTAACAGCAAAGGCTGCAACGATCCGTCTGTCAGTCTCCCGCTCCGTCCTCCCATCACTCGTGAACAAGACCACAAGATACTTAAACTCCTCCACTTAGGGCAGGACCTCATTCCCGACCCGGCGTGTGCATTCCACCTTTATCCGACTGAGAACCCTTGGCCTCGGACTTGTAATAATTACAATTATTTAATTTTTTAAAAAGTGTTGGGTAACAGTAAATGATTCAAATTAATATTCTCTGTCATTCACAATGAATAATGCTTTGTATCTGATAATGTGAGATATTTACCTCTGAGAAATTCATGTCTTTCCTATAAAACCCATCTCTCTGGATTCGTCCTCTATTTGTACACGTTCTCATCCCGTTTGCTATACACCTGTTCAAAAAGCTCTCCATTAACAATGCACTACAAAGATATACACATGAGTATGGTATGTTCTTGAACTGGCCCTGTGGCTACACCCCATGTACATGTTGAATAATAATTAGTAAATGAGTGCATACTGTCAGTATGCTAAAGACAAACCAAAAATCATTTTAGAAAGTTACATTCATTCATTCATCAATTTGTTCAACCGCTTAATCCTAATTAGGGTCACGAGGAGGCTGGCACCCATCTCAGCCGACTCTGGACAAGGGCAGAGAACACCCTGGTCAGCTCTCCAGGCCATCGCAGGGCGGAAACAAACACACACACACACACACACACACAGATGCGCGCCTCACATAAAAATAGTTTTGTTGGGGGGTTTTGGGTTGTGTTTAGCACAGCAGCATGGTAGCGTAGTGGTGAGTACATCTGTCTCACAGCAAGAAGGTCCTGGGTTCGATTTCAAGCTCAGGAGCTTCCATGTAGAGTTTGCGTGTTCTCCCCGTGCTTGCGCAGTCGGTTAATTGGCTGTTCCAACAAATTCCCCGTAGGTTTGAATGCATGTATGAACGATTTGTGTGAGTGTTGGCCCTGCGATATCCTGGCAACCTGTCCAGGGTGTACCCCGCCCTCGTCTGGAGTTGGCGGAGATGGACCCAGCCTCCCCGTGACCCTAATTAGGATTAAGCGGTTCAGAAAAGGAATAAAATCAAGAAATCGTGCTGGAGTAAGTACTTCTGGACCCCTGTATTTTATTTATTTATTTTTCTCACCTTTTATTAGTTATTTAATTTCAGCCACATGACATATTAATTCCCTGATGTATCTGAGCGTTTAAGAGATTAAATATAGAGCATCTGCTCTATTGTTTATTTCCCACTTTTTTATGTAGAAGTGTTAAACTTGCCCACTCACCGAGGGATGCTTGGATCGTTTTCACATTTCGAGGCAACCTGAGAACATTCAATGGATTCTGGGATGTGGAACAACAGAGACCATTGAGTGTTGTATTTACATACTTCTTCTCAATCGTAGTTTTACAATCAACATTTTTGCTTATTCGTATTTTATCACTTGACCTGTAGGTCTGTACTGTATCCTGTTTCTATCTTTTAACTATAAAGAAATAGTCTTTTTTTATTGCCACTTACTCGCTATTTGACATATTACATATATAATAATTTAAATACATTTGTAAAAACTCCATCATGAAATATTTTCTGTCATAGAAACTTTAACCATATTCTATAAATTTGACATGAAGTCATAAATCAGCATACCATGCTTTTTAAAATGAAACTGAATTGTATAATTATAGACATAATTTATCCTACCTCCAACATCCATTATTGTGGATAAAGATATACAAATGATTATTAAACCATACAGCTTCATTTTGTCCTGAATAAAATCCAGTTTGTCTGCTGACTGCTCTCGATACAATACATATCTAGATTTTTTTTCATACTCTGTGGTTCCTTCTTCTGATAGACCGGAAGGAACTATTAGTCACAAGAGACACGACCACAATGTTCACAGGTTCAGGTTACTGTTTCATTAAACCAGAAATATCATAAACTGTAGTATTATTTTATTCACACAAAATCTTAAGATCACAGATCAAACATTAAAAAAAAAAAAAAAAGGTAGAAACTCAGGAGGAAGTAGAAGGTAAGAAACATGGTAATCTAAATAAATTCTACATAATATCAGATTAATATGATTTTATAAGAGAGTTGTATTATCAACTTATTATTATTATTATTATTATTATTATTATTATTATTATTATTATTATTATTATTATTATTATGGCAAATTAATAATTATTCAGTTTAAAAATTTTGGCCCCCAAACACTGTGTAAAATGTACCTTTGTAATGTTGATAATAAGGAACTTGTGATGTATGACAGCCTGAATTGGGTTTGGGTGAATCATGTTTAAATCATGTGATCACTTCTGATATATGATGTACAACCACTTAATGTCATCTGATCACTGATTAAAGCTATTCTCTTAAGAATTCATTTTAGTACTGGTCAACTCGGACACATGTGATGTTTGTGCCTCCAGACACCTGTTCCTCTTCACTGAACCACAGACCCAGACGAAGAGGAATAACCCTAAAAAAAAACCAGCAAGACAAAAATGAACGTCATTCACTCTGACTTCCCCTTAATGGTTGTCTAAAAGGTCACACAACTGTTTTATTATACCTACATGCGTCACTAAAAGGCAGATGCTTACTTTTTAATTTCGTTATTGTGGTCTTTGTTATTGCTCCGTCTGATCATTTTTTCCATTTTAACTCTGACCACACCCACCATGATGATGTCTGGGTCAGGGGTCATGAAAATATTTTTGTAGAACTAGGAAGAATTCATTCATTTTCTAAGCCTCTTAATTCTAACTTGTGTCTCAAAGAGGCTGGAGCCCATCTCAGCCAACTCTGGGCACCTTACCAAGCCATCACAGACCCAACACTCTCACAACCAATCACAAAATAGTTCCAGATATGGAGCATTCAATGGACTGTTCAGTTCAGCTAATCAATTGTTTTAGCATATAAGACTCAGGCTTTCTTACTGTGAGGGGCCGGTGGTGTAGTGGTTAGGGTGCTGCACTCATGATCGGGAGGTTGTGTGTTCAAATCCCAGTTAGACCCTTACTGTGCTAAGAGCCCTGGGCAAGGTCTTAACCACAAGTGTGCCTCTGTTCACCCAGCAGTATAAATGGGTACCAGTTAAAATATACTGGGAAGGTAACCTGTGATGGACGAGCGTCCCATCCAGGATGAGTTGAACTCCTAGTCGCTTCACGCTGCGGAAACCGGGGATCAGCACCGGCCTGATGAGTCACTATGGCTTGGGTGTAAAAAGCCCAACAGGACTTTTCTTACTGTGAGGTGGACGTGCCAATCACTGCACCACGGTGACGCCACTGGGAAGAAGTCAGTTTATCTATTGCGTGATTCTATAAAATGTAGAGCAATTATACACCTGCTGAGAGTACGATCTGTAAATATTTATATATAGTCTCACTCATTACAAAAGTGCTTAAATCTTTTATTCATTCATTTTCTGAACCGCTTATACCCCCATTTCACTGGAGCACGGAATGCAATGATCATGATGGAAAGGCGTGGAACGCGCTCTACAGAGGAGCTTTGGCATTTATACATGGAACATGGGTCAAAAACCTACAGAAAATTGTACCTTCGGAACGTTCATGGAATGTGCGGAAAAGACACGGAAAGACCATGGTACAGTGTTGGAATACATGCGTAAAAGCGCTCGGATTACCTTCGGAACCAGTGCGGATTGCAAAGGAAGACCTTCGGATAATTCACGGAACGTTCACGGAATGATGAAAGGATGATGAAAGAACACTGGCGGAATAAAAAGAATGATCTCGGAACGTTTGAGGAAATGACGGCACGTTTGTGGAAGGACTGCGGAACCAAAGGGGACACTCTCGGAAGATTTTTCCATGAACGTGCTTTTGAACATGTTCAAAAGCACGTTCGCGGAAGATTTTAGCCTGCCGGAAGCATAGGAATACATTCGGTATCATAAGGAAGGACACGGAAGATGACGGAACAACTGAGGAACGTTGGAGGATGGCGACATTTTTGTTTCCGCGAGTCTGCCGCGCTCCAGTGAAATAGGGGTATTAGTCATAATTAGGGTCATGGGGAGGCTGGTGCCCATCTCAGTTGACTCTAGGGAAGGGCAGAGTACACCCTGGACAGATCGCCAGGCCATTGCAGGGCAGAAACATGGTGACGGCTGTGTAGGTACTCTTGACGAAAGTGAGTAATGGTTCTTTTACAGCCTCACACCACAGACAGTGAGAGACATGGCCGACCTTTTGGTAACCCGGTTAGTTGCATGTTATGGATATCAGTGACATTCAGTTATAGTACAGCCTGAATTCCCGACCTTTGAATCAGTTAGAAAGCACCTTAACCACTGAGCCATCATACCAGTTATGGTTGTCTTCAAACATTAGTGTGTACTAATATACACGTACTTACACGTGTCTCATGTTTTCTATATATTATACACGTTTATGTGTTCCATGTATTTGTATTCCAAAAGCACACTTTAGTTCTAGCAATAGTAAAGTACCTTGCAGAGTGTTGCAGATACAGAAGAGGTAAAGAATGGCGTAGTTAGTGTATCCTGAGGTGAAGAAGGCCAAACCCCAGGTCATTCCCAGTAGGATGGTCAGGCCCAGGACAGTGCAAATGTCCTTATGAGATGGAATCTTACGGTGTTTAATGTTAAAGTCTCGAAGCTTAAAGATCTGACGTGTTGCTGCCACCAGAATGCTTACATTGAACAGGTATGTTAAGGAGAAGTAGGTGATGTTCATACCATACAGAAAGTGAGTGTCAGTAATCCAGCAGCTGTGTAGAACAAGTTGTATACGTTATTTAGTGTCAGACAGCAAAGTCACATAACGGTTATAGGAATAGCGTTATACAGCCCTGTAGAGATATTAACTGGCTATTCATTCAACATTCTTTTAAGGATTTAATGTTTTCATATACAGGAAGCCCTCGCTACTTCGTGCTTCAGTTTCTGCGGCTTCAGTGCATCATGGGTTTTTCAATAATATTCATCGAAAAAAAAAAATGAGGAAACTAAGGAAAACTAGAGAAAATATTAAGGAAAATGCCGCAAAACAAGGCCAATTATGCAAAAAAAACCCAAACAAGCAAAAACAAAAAACAACCCAAAACCCCTCAATAAAACTACAAGGATCCCTCACTTTCTGCAGTTAATGGGGATTGAGACCCAACCCGCGACCGCCGATTTCTGCGAATTAGGATCAACCACCCTGCCTAACGTATATATGTATATAATAATCAATAAATACATATTCAACACTATAAATGCTTACAATAATTAAACATTCAAAAAGTAATGCATAAGATGTAAATAAAATATAAATACACACACATTCAGACGCGCACACATTCAGATGTGTACGTAGGTAGTTTTGTTGGGAGGTTTTGGGTTGTTTTTGGGTTTTTTTGCATAATTGGCCTTGTTTTTGTGGCATTTCCTTCCCTTTCTGCCTATTTTTCCTTAATTTCTTTATTTTTTGATTTTTTGATTAATATTTTTGAAAAACCCGTGATGGACTGAAGCTGCAGAAACTGAAGCACGAAGTCGCGAGGGATCACTGCACTTACATTTTTATGTGAGGTGCACATCTGTGTGTGCTCGCGCGTCTGTATGTGTGTGTATTTATATTTTACTTATGAATTATTTTTGAATGTTTAATTGTTATTATAAGCATTTATAGGGTTGAATATGTATTTATTGATATTATATACACATATGTACGTATGCGTCAGTCAGGGGGTGGATTCTACTTCGTGGATATCGGCGGTCGCGGGGGGTGTCTTGGTCCCCTTTAACTGCGGATAAAATGAGGGATCTCTGTATTCACAGGAATGTTTTCAAATATATTTACTTACAGTTGAGTTGTTTCATTTGTGTCGGATAATTTTACTTGTTTAGTTCCATATAGAGGCTTACTGCCGTACACGCAGAGACTACCTCCAACAAGAACTGCAGGCACTCCTGAACAAAAAATAAAAATACAGAATCTCCTGTTTGATTAACAGCTACTGATCACATTAAAAAAAAAAACAACACCCATACACCTAAACCCTTGTACAAGTATCCAACTAGACAATCATGTAGCAGCAGTGCAACACACAAACTCATGTAAATTCAGGTTAAGAGTTTCAGTGCACGTTCACATCAGACATCAGAGTTGGGAAAACATTACTTCAATGGCATTGACCTGGTTCTTGGACTTGCCTGAGTATTTTCGAATTGGCTGAGCTCTTGGAATTTTCTGGTGATGAGCAAGGCCAGAGAAGAATGCACACAGTGGTACGACACGAATGTGAGTATGAATGGTTGTGTGTCTGTTGCTGTGTTGGACTGGCCCAGGGTGTACCCTGCCTGCACTCAGAGTTGCCTAAGATCAGCGCCAGCCTCTCCATAACCCAAGTAGAAATAATCGGTTCACCAAATGAATGGGCAGTGGTGGCCCTGCGGTAGGGTGCTGGATTATTGAGGTAACCCAAGGTCGGGAGTTCAAGCCCCACTCTCAGCGGGTTGTCATTGCTGTCCCTTCAGTGCAGCTAACTGAGTGAACAAAGGCCGGCCATGTCTCTTACTGTCTGTGGAGACAGGCGTGCAAAAGAACCACTGCAGTCATTCGTCAAGGGTAGGCTGCAAAGTCATCAGCATGGTTATACCCTGCGATGGCCTGGTGAGTTGTCCAGGGTGTACTCTGCCCACGCCCGAAGTCAGCTGAGATGTGTACCAGCCTCCCTCCGACCTTAATCAGGATTAAACGGTTCAGAAATTGAATGGTCATTATGCTCAGCCGAGTCTGGATGAGCCCTGAGTGAACAAACAAGCAGCTGCATTGACTGAAAGCTGTGTGTCTTTATATTCTTTCAGAGTTCCAAAGTATAGACTATGTGGAAACATGATGAAAAACAAACTAAAATCTGATTGCTGTTTATTTTCGTATTTACTCTGAGAGAGGAAAGTCAGCTGAGCTGACACATAAGTAAATTGCCCTGTTTAAAGCTGGGTCTTTACACATTTTGAAATTTTGTTCTGCATGGGAACGCAAGAAAAAGCTAAACAGTTTAAATTGCATTTAAAGTGCAGTAATGATGATACTGTCTCTTTCAAATAACGAACTGTGTGCCCAACATTGTGATTCAAACGCAATAAGTTTCTCAAATCACGAGATATCAGATTGCGCTTTTCCTTTGTAGTATTCAGTATTAACTTTTTTTCCTCTCTAAACATCTTGTATTCCTTGTACTGTATTATTCTTTTTCACCCATTTGGGCGCAGTGGTGTGACCAAAATTTTCTATCACGATATAGGTCGTTTTATATCATGATAGCTATACGGTGATCCTTCGCTACTTCCTCCTTCAGTTTCTGTGGCTTCAGTGCATTGAAAAAAAAAAAAAAAAAAGGAAATTAAGGTAAAATAGGTGAAAAGTTAACTGAAATGCTGCAAAACAAGACAAATTATGCAAAACAACCAAAACAAACAAAACCAAAAAAAAAAAAACCCCCGACCCACAACCCCCCAACAAAACTACTTACATTTTTATGTGAGGTGTGCATCTGTGTGCGCTCGCGGGTCTGTATGTGTTTGTATTTATATTTTATTTACATCTTTTGCATTATTTTTCAATGTTTAATTGTTATTATAAGCATTTTTAGTGTTGAATATGTATTTATTGATATTATATACACATATTCCTATACGTATACGTCGGTCAGGGGGGGTCGATCCTACTTTGTGGAAATCAGCGGTCACGTGGGGGGGGGGGGGGGGGGGGTTCTTGGTCCCCATTAACCGCAGAAAGTGAGGGATCTCTGGACATGTTACGATCACATTTTTGAGAAAATTCAATTCATGTATAATTTGTATATAACATCGACCTCACAGTCTGTTGTATTCTTACTGACATCATCTATCGTATGTAGCACGGTATTTTAGTGGTTGGGACATCTGCTGCACAACATGGACGTCCTAGGGTCGAGCTCCAGGTTCAATGACGATTGATGAAATTTCTGTGTGGAGATTGTTGGATTGTGGGTGTCCTCCCATAGTCCAAATTGTCAAGTGTGAATGGTTTTGTGTGTGTGTGTGTGTGTGTGTGTGTGTGTGTGTGTGTGTGTGTGTGTGTGTTGACCTTCTGATAGACTGGTAGGCTGTTACAAGCCTTATCCCAGAGTTGGCCAAAATAGGTTCCACCCCACAAACCAAATAGAATTAAGTGGTTTAGCAAATGAATAAATGATTGAGGACTGCATGAGAATAATTGTAGAATCACTAAATTCATAAATGTGTCTGAAGAACATGAATATAACACGACAGAACTGAATACAGTATTGGGAAAATATTTCTTTATCTAATCTTTAGTTTTCCAGTTTGAGTGAGGCTGCACTGAACTCCAGCAAATATGAAAATGGTGTTTGGATGTATTTGTAATAAGCTTGTACTGTCTCAGTTATATTGCAGTGTGTTTTGCAGTGTGGACCACATGGTCTGATTCCTCACCCCATCCGAACACTGACAGCTTGACCACGTAGTGCCTGATGTAGGTATTGAACACTTTGATTAGAACCAGGTACAAGTGAACGGCTTCAATGACCATCCAGGAGAAAGAGGATAAAAGGCTGTACTGTATTATCACTGCTATTATGGCACACACACTTTCTTGAGACTGATTGGCTCCAAATTCAATTAACAAGAAGCTGGTGTTGAGGAGGAAATAGGCGGTGCTCAAAGACACATGGATATGAGTGGAATTGTCTCTGTTTGACTTCCTGTAAAAAAAAAAAAAAAATGGAATGCATACATCGCTGCCATATTTGTGTATGTTGCTGAACTATACATACTGTACATCATAAAAGTGTGTGTGTGTTTATAAATACATAAAGATGCACTGGTCCTTCTAAAAAAAAATTAGCATATTGTGATAAAGTTCATTATTTTCTGTAATGTTCTGATAAAAATGAAACTTTCATATATTTTAGATTCATTGCACACCAACTGAAATATTTCAGGTCTTTTATTGTTTTAATACTGATGATTTTGGCATACAGCTCATGAAAACCCAAAATTCCTATCTCAGAAAATTAGCATATCATGTTCAGGTAGTCTAAACGAGCTATTAACCTAATCATCTGAATCAACCAATTAACTCTAAACACCTGCAAAAGATTCCTGAGGCTTTTAAAAACTCCCAGCCTGGTTCATTACTCAAAACCGCAATCATGGGTAAGACTGCCGACCTGACTGCTGTCCAGAAGGACATCATTGACACCCTCAAGCAAGAGGGTAAGACACAGAAAGAAATCTCTGAGCGAATAGGCTGTTCCCAGAGTGCTGTATCAAGCCACCTCAGTGGGACGTCTGTGGGACGGAAAAAGTGTGGCAGAAAACGCTGCACAACCAGAAGAGGTGACCGAACCCTGAGGAAGATTGTGGAGAAGGGCCGATTCCAGACCTTGGGGGACCTGTGGAAGCAGTGGACTGAGTCTGGAGTAGAAACATCCAGAGCCACAGTGCACAGGCGTGTGCAGGAAATGGGCTACAGGTGCCGAATTCCCCAGGTCAAGCCACTTTTGAACACTGTTTTTATTGGTCGGATGAAATATGCTAATTTTTTGAGAGGGATTTTTGGTTGCCAAAATGATCAATATTAAAACAATAAAAGGCTTGAACTACTTCAGTTGTGTGTAATGAATCTAAAATATATGAAAGTGTAATATTTATCTCATTACATCAGCGTAGGTAGGTACGTAGGTAGGTGTAAACTCATAATTTGAGTTTAAAAAAAAAAAACACGTAAGATTGAAAAAATCGTAAAACAGACGAACGTAAGTCGGGGAGCGTCTGTACACACAAATACATGTACGTATCTGTCAGTCAGGGGGGGTCGATCCTACTTCGCGAAAATTGGTGGTCGCATGGGGTGGGGTCGCGGTCCCCATTAACCGCGGAACGTGAGGGATCCCTGTATATTAAACAAACCTAACTTGCGGAGACATTATGGGAGCTCTGACTGTAGACAGTGCTTAAATCAACACATTAATATTACTGTGCGTGAAAAAAAAAAAAAAAGAAAAACAAACTTAAACTATTTTTGAATTTTTAAATCATGAAAATAAACAGACATATTCTCTTACAAAACATGTACACACCTCCTGGCCTGGATGTTACAACTTTGAGATTATTAAGAGAGATCCACCTCGTTATTATTAAATAAATGTATCTTATATATTAAATATATATTAATATATATTTAATGTATATATTTAATATATTAAATAATATAAAATAAATATTAAACAGTCCTGCTCCTTTTTGATGTACAATCTAAATTACAAAGTCACATTTCAACATAAAGACGATTGAAATACATTCAGATATTTAATAACGAAGACGATAAAATATTTATAAATGTGTTTAAAAGGAACATCTTACCGAATCTAAATATTCAGTGTAAATGATGATTGGTGTATAAACATATCTGTAATACTTACTTCATTAAAATGTAGAGGAGGATGGTGATCATTGAGAAAATTGATGAAAGACCGCAACCTATGTAACTGATATATGACAGGATTTCATACTGTACATGAGCTATCTGTGTCATATCAACCTAATAAAACACACACACACACACCCACACTTAGTAAAACTATAGTACAACTAGTCTACTTAATCAATCTCTGATACTAATTCAGTGCTTACCAGAAGTACAGCAAATGGGGTCATGTGATCATATGAGCAAGTTACGGTGTTGCTACTGTTAAAATAATTCAGGTCGGTGAAGGACCCCGCGTCATCCCACCTGCTCTCTAATCAGATCAATATGAAAATCTCTGGTTAGTTTTAACATAATAAACATCAAAACATATGACTCTATGAGAAGCGGTTGAGATGAGCCTTGTACACTGAGTCGGTGGTTTAATAAGCTCGGTGAGAATAGACGTGTTTGGTTTCAACACAAAACTTTCGCTCATTCATTTTCTGTAACCGCTTAATCCTAATTAGGGTCGCAGGGAGGCTGGCGCCTGTCCCAGCCAACTCCAGGTGAGGGCAGAGTACACCCTGGACAGCTCAGCAAGCCATCACAGGGCGGAAACTATGCAGCGACTCTTTACGAAAGTCAGCAATGGTTCTTTTACATGAACCTCCCACCATAGACAGTGAGAGACATGGCTGGCTTTTGATAACCCAGTTAGCTGTGTTCACCACCAGGCCACCACTTCCACCACACAAAACTATTGTATCTTTTACTTATTTAACTCAATAATATTACAATGAGACCTATATTCGTTGATTTTAGTTGTTTTTAATTATCAGCTGCTAATCTAATTCAAATTGTAGCACGTACGTAATAGTTATATTCCCATAATAGAAAACTTATTATAGGAAAGTGATTATAGATTATATATTACAAATTGTTGTAAGATTAATAATAATACAAATGTTAATACTGGTGAGTAAATTACACAAAGGTACATCAACACATTGTGTGGGGCCGGTGGTGTAGTGGTTAGGGTGCTGTGCTCATCATCAGGAGGTTGTGTGTTCGAATCCCAGTTAAACCCCCACTGTGCTAAGATCCCTGGGCAAGGTCTTAACCACAAGTGCACCTCTGTTCACCCAGCAGTATAAATGGGTACCAGTAAAAATATACTGGGAAGGTAACCTGCGATGGACTAGCGTCCCATCCAGGAGGAGATGTACTCCTCGTCGCTTCACATTACGGAAACTGGGGATAAGCACCAGCCTGACGAGCTGCTATGGCTCGGATGTAAAAAGCCCAAAGGACTTTAAGTTACATCATCACAAAGGTATCACATCACAATGTAAGGCAAGATGGTCATTATTGCACTTCAGGTTAATGCAGCTGCTTCTGTTCGGGGTTATTTTAAAATAATAATTGCCCCACTGTAAATTATCCCATATTCACTGAGATCAAAAATTTAAGGCTTGATTTTGTATAAATTCCCACTTTAAAATCAACTTTAACCATCTGTAATTTTTGTTAAGACTTTAATCTCTTTTGTAAATGATTAGATTATTATCAGATCAGGTTTTCATTACTGTTGGCTCTCACCACTAAGCCCCACCAATAACAAGTTAAAAGTGTGTAGTACCCAGAAAGCCCGACATACCTGTTTGATTATAGAACTTACATGACAGGATATGGTTTTTCTATTAGAACAAACATGAAGGTAGAAAGTTAGAATGTGGAAGATATGTGAGATGTTTAAAGATGTAAGTTGCATTTGTTCATTTCATATTTAATATTTATATTTGTATTTAATAGTTGTATCCCATAACTATTCATGTGAAGGTCATGTGACTTTTCTATAAAGGAGGAAAGTTCTACAAGCCCGGAGAAGCTTAGACTCATGAGGTAGATGTTGAAACTATTCTTAAATATACAAACGATCACTTACGGGTATTATTTCACTCGTATTCATTGTGAAGTTGATAACAAGTCGATTGGACATGTGCTCAAGTTTACGGCCCAAATTGTCAACACAAATTACTTTGGATTTCAACACAGTGCTCGGGTTATTCTGTGAAAATTTGCAGAAAATAGACATTGTGTTATAGGTTTGAGGAGTCAGACATCCCCCGAAAAAAAAACAAAACAAAAAAAAAACCTAACCCCAAACCATTATTTAAATAAAATTTTAAGTTTATATATATATATATATATATATATATATATATATATATATATATATATATATATATATATAAGACTTACGGTAAACTGTTGAGTGGAGTGATATGTCATCACACAAACTTGTTGATATTCCTTTGAGACATTCTGAAATGGTTCACAAGGGACAAATGCATCTATTGGTGGATCATCATCAGACAGCTATCAGGAGTAAAGACAAATATTATTAAATATCAAATGCTATTCACAATCGTTCATGTTCAAACATTTATTTAGCAAATTAAGTGTATAATTATTCATACAACGATATATTCTGAGGGGCGGCACGGTGGCGTAGTGGTTAGCACGGCTGCCTCACAGCAAGAAGCTCTGGGGTCGATTCCTAGCCTGGGCGTTTCTGTGTGAGTTTACATGTTCCCCTCGAACCTGGCGTGGGTTTCCTTCAGGAACTCTGGTTTCTTCCCACAGTCCAAAAAATGCACTGTAGGTTAATTGGCCGTTCCAAATCACCCCTAGTTGTGAATGGTTGTGTGAGTGCGATGGCCTGGCAAGCTGTTCAGGGTGTACCCTGCCTATGCCTGGAGTCGGCTGAGATCGGCGCAAGCATCCCAGTAATTCTAATTAGGATTAAGAGTTTCAGAAAATGAATGAATGAATGACATATTCTGTAAGTAGATGCTTATTTATCATAAGTACCACATGGGAACGGAACAATCCGATTAGTCAGCTATCTTAGAATTAAAGATCGTTACTCTTAATGGGCTCTCGCCCAGAGTCGGCTGAGATGGGTGCCATCCTTCCTGCGACCCTAATTAGATAACATACATACAGACAACCAATATTTTATTTTAGTCTTGTTCACGAGTGAGGGAAGGATGGAGCAGGAGATCAACAGGTGGATCGCTGCAGCCTCTGCTGTAAAGCGGAGCCTGTACCGGTCTGTCGTGGTGAAGAGAGAGCTGAGTTGCAAGGCAAAGCTCTCAATATTCCAGTCAATCCACAATATGACCCTTACCTATGGTCACGAGCTTTGGGTAGTGACTGAAAGAACAAGACCGCAGATATAAGTGGCTGAAACGAGCCTCCTTTGCCAGATGGCAGGGCTCTCTCCTAGTCTGAGAAGCTCAGCCATCTGGGGAGAGCTCGAAGTAGAACCACTGCTCATCTGCATTGAGAGGAGCCCGTTAAGGTTGATCGGGCATCTGGTTAAAATGTTTCCCCGCACGCCTCCCTGGTGTGGTGTTCTGGGCATGTCCAACCGGGAACAGACCCCGGGGTCGACCTAGAATATACTAGAGGGATTATGTTTCTCGGCTGGTCTAGGAATGCCTCTGTGTCTCCGCGGAAGCGCTGGAGGAAATGGTAGGAGAGACGGACGCCAGGACCTCATTGTTCAGGCTGCTGCTCTCATGACCCAACCCCAGATTAAGTGGAAGAAGAAGATGATGATGATGATGATGATGATGATGATGATAATATCTCGTTTTAGTGTGCTATTTTGTGTTGATGTTCCCATGTAGTATATACTGAAACAATGATGTGCTATAGGGTAATCCATTCCTTATTTATTTTAGAGTCAGTTATAACTGAGTGTTACCTTTGGAGCAGAGATCTTTACACGATTGTGATCTGTGGTGTTCATCATATCCATCTTTACTACAGTCATTGTGAGGTTCTCATATTTACAAGTTATGGTTGACCCTTCAAACGTTATGTTGGAAGTATGATGGTTAATGTTGTCTTGGTACCTGTACAGATATTAACATTCTTGGCTAAATTTATGAAAAAATATAGATCTGAATAGTGTATTTTTACTGTTTTCTTACATGCAAAAATTTGACTTCCCAGAGCTGTGGTCTACATAAGAGAGAGAGAGAGAGAGAGAGAGAGAGAGAGAGAGCTGAAGATTTGTTGTGCGCATTATGTGTTTTATACCACAATTAAAGAAAAATATGACAAAATCATAACCAAATAGGAAGTGTATGCCCCCATTACAATTATGTCGTTTTCTTGATGTAGAGCCGTAGTTGCCATCAGTGATACCAAGGATCAGTAGAATCATAAAGTACGGGAATTTTGTGCATGCAGCGCTCTGCTAAGAATAAAATGATAGATTGGTGAAGTACTTCGTAGAGATATTAAAAGCTAAAAGATTGTGTATTAACTTAATAGATTAAAAATAATGACATGACTTCTTATAAGTTCAAAGATATATAAATAGGTAACAAGATACAAGGAATAACTTAAAGCTTAATAAGTCACCCACTTATTGACATTATTATTGACAAGTTCAGCCACATGAATATTAGGATAAGAAAGAACAATTTACTTCAGGAAATTCTCATTTCTCATATATTTATCATAATTCTCCATAAATAAAAACACTCTCCTCATGAATGCCACACAAAGAAAAAAAAAAACCCCAATTCTTTAAAACATAAAACTCACCCACATCATTTCCAAATGTACAGTCTGTTCAGTCCTTTTTAAATGTTCGGCTCTCGGATATCAGACAGTATATTCAGAATTCATATTTAAATTCGATTGGTTTCATATATATATATAATAAATACCAAATCCCCAAATAGCTCGGCAATGCAAATGTGAGCGTCTTGTTTGTGGTTCTTGTTATAGGCAGGTTATTGAGTCTCTTATTTGCATACACAAAATATCAGAGCATCAAGTTGAACATGGATTCTATCCAAGGTTGTAATATTTAAAGGTTGGTACAAAGTGCCAGTGATGAACTGTATTTTATCATGGGATGTTCATTATAAAAGTACAAAACCCAAAGTGGTCACATTCAGGAAGTACTGAACTGTTTCAAAGAAACTCAGGAGGAGCTTTTATCTTCAGACTATTTGAATCCTTAACTCATACCCAGTAATATTCCATAATCATGTACATTACTTGTTTTTTCAAAAATTATCATCCATTCATTCCTGTCTGGGCAGTGGTGGCTTGATGGTAAGGGGCTGGATCACAGATCCCCAACCTTAGGCCAGAGGCCGGCCATGTCGCTCACTGTCTATGGTGAGAGATTCATGTGAAAGAACCATTGCTGACTTTTGACAAGAGTAGCTGCATAGCCGTCAGTGTGTTTCTGCTCTGCGACGGCCTGGTGAGCTGTCTCTCTGACTTTGTCTCCAAAACATCTTATATGGACTGTCCCTCTGATGTGCTCATTCCTGATCCTATCCATCCTCGTTACTCCGAAAGAGAACCTCAACATTTTCATCTCTGCTACCTCCAGCTCTACCTCCTGTCTTTTCCCCAGGGCTACTGTTTCTAAACCATAGAACATCGCTGGCCTCAACACTGTCTTGTACACTTTTCCTTTCATTCTTGCCGATACCTTCCTATCACACATCACACCGGACACTTTTCTCCAACCATTCCAACCTGCCTGCACACTCTTCTTCTCCTCTTTTCCACACTCTCCATTGCTCTGGATTGTTGAGGCTATGTACTTAAAATCCTCCACCTTCTTTATCTCTGCTCCCTGTAACCTCACCGTTCCTGTTGGGTTCTTCTCGTTCACAGACATGTATTCTGTCTTACTGAGGCTAACCTTCATTCCTCTCCTTTCCAAGGCATACCTCCACCTCTCTAAATTTTCCTGCACTTGTTCTCTGCGCTCACTACAGATCACAATGTCATCTGCAAACATCATAGTCCATGGAGATTCTTGTCTAACCTCGTCTGTCAGCCTGTCCATCACCACAGCAAACAAGAAGGGGCTCAGAGCTGACCCTTGATGCAGTCCCACCTCCACCTTGAACTCTTCTGTCACACTGACAGCACACCTCACCACTGTCTTACATCTCTTATACATGTCCTGCACCACTCTAACAGACTTCTCTGCCACTCCAGACTTCCTCATGCAATACCACAGTTCTCCTCTCGATACCCTGTCATATGCTTTCTCCAGATCCACAAAATCACAAATGCAGCTCCCTCTGACCTTCTCTATTAACATCCTCAAAGCAAACACTGCATCTGTGGTGCTCTTTCTTGGCATGAAACCAAACTGTTGTTCACAAATGCTGACCTCTGCCCTTCGTCTAGCTTCCACTATTCTTTCCCATAATTTCATCCTATGGCTCATCAACTTTATCCCTCTGTAGTTGCCAAAACTCTGCACGTCTCCTTTGTTCTTAAAAAATGGGCACCATCACACTTCTCCTCCATTCCTCCGGCATCCTCTCACTCTCTAAGACCTTGTTGAGTGTTCTTGTCAGAAAATCTACTGCTGTCTCTCCTAGACACTTCCATACCTCCACCGGTATGTCATCAGGACCAACTGCCTTTCCATTCTTCATCCTCTTCAATGCCCTCCTCACTTCACCCTTACTAATCTTTGCTACTTCCTGGTCCTCAACGGTCACCTCTTCTACTCTTTTTTTCTCTCTCTCTCATTTTCCTCATTTATCAGCTCTTCAAAGTACTCTTTCCATCTTCCCAGCACACTTCTGTCATCAGTCAATACATTTCCCTCTCTGTCCTTAATCACTCTAACTTTCTGCACATCCTTCCCATCTCTGTTTCTTTGCTGTGCCAACCTGTATAAATCATATTCTCACTCTTTTCACTTCTAGAACATTCCTGACAAGCTCCTCCTTCAAGATGACTCCTACTCCATTTCTCTTCCCATCCACCCCATGAAAAAACAGCTTAAACCCTGCTCCTAAGCTTCTTGCCTTGCTACCTTTCCACCTGGTCTCCTGAACACACAGTATGTCCACCTTCCTTTTCTGCATCATGTCAGTCAGCTCTCTACCTTTTCCTGTTATCGTTTGTTTGTTTGGATTTTTTTTGCATAATTGGCATTGTCATTTTCCTTAACTTTTGTCCTATTTTTCTTTAATTTCCTTATTTTTATTATTATTTTTTTTTATGAATATTTTTGAAAAACTTGCGATGCATTGAAACACAAAGTAGCAAGGGATCACTACTGTATATATTTTCACTGAAGATTACTTTACAAGTGCCAGCGTCTTTTTCTTGTAGCGTTCACAGCATTTTGTGTTGTTAAAAAAAAAAACAGAGTAAAAGTTAATGGTTTTCTGTTTATGGTTTATTATTTTCAAGAAAGAAACACACTGTAGTTCTCAGATGTAAAGCATACGTTTAAGAAAATGTGTGATCGTTTACTTAGAAGTCAAATAGATTTGGTGACTCTCAATGCTTTAATTTGGTAGGAAACGGGTCCAAATGCCTCTTTTACTGCATAAGGTTGTCGGACCCCGGCCTAAGTCAACTCTCGATGTGACAGTAAGGCATATGCAACTCTCTATTCTTTAACATGGGGTATGGTAATGTTTGAGATGTTCATAAGACACCCGATGACAGGAGACATTTCATTATAAAGTATTCATGTTTATTTTATGACCCATTTAATCCTAATTAGGGTCGCGGGGAGTGTGGGAACCTTTTTTAATGCCTCTCGGTGAGGGTAGCGTGCACCCTGGACAGCTCGCCATGTCACTCAAGAGCAGAAACATGCTGATGACAACTGCATGGCCTACTTTTTAACGACAACAATGGATCTTTTACATGCCTCTCATCACAGACCCATCAGAGACATGGCTGGCTGCTGATAACCCAGTTAGCTGCACTGTGGGGACAGCAGTGACAACTTGTCGAGTGCTCCAATTTGGTGTGACTGTACGAATGATTCTTTCTGTGTTGTCCCTGGGATTGGCGAGCTGTTAATCATTTTTCACAGTCAGCTGAAATAAGCTGCATCCTCTCGGCGACCTTAGTAGGATTATGTGGTTCTGCAAATGAATGAATGGACAAATGGCGTATTCCCTGTTTTTATGTTTTTTTTTTTTTTCTGTACAACAGTACAGTAGCTGAATTACCATTAAAAGCATTAATATAATATTATGATGATATTTTACAAGCATATTTACAGTACAAAGGTGACAGAGTCAAAGTAAATGAAAAATTTCACATTAAGCAAGCACAAAAACATATGAATGTGTTATTCAATTTGAAACTTTTGTAGTGTTCTTGTCCACTTTTTGAAATGGGTCTCAGGTTCATTTGTCTGTTATTTGACCAGGGTCCACCTTCTTCGTAACGGTTACTGATTGGTCAGTCTGTATTCTGGGACATGGTTTCACAATAGATCAGTTCATTCAACAGACCACTAGAGAATACATTCATCATGGATAGATGATAATTAAACTAATTTATGTTTGTGAACCTTCGAGAATGTGTTCTAGGTTCTATAATTTCATTCATTGGGTTACCATTAGGAAAAATAAAATTATTCAATTTTTCATTCATTTTCTGAACCACCTAATGCTGATTAGGGTTGTGGGGAGGCTGGCGCCCATCCTAGCCAACTCAGGACGAGGGCAGAGTACAGGAAATGGCAGGAAATAAAATTATATACAGTATATAAAGTTTCCTTACATAGAATATAAGTGATAGAAAATAAAACAAGGGGATAATATATGTTTTAAAGATATTTTATCCCAGTACCCAAGAACAAATTAAGGATTGGTGAGCTTGGTGAAGGTTTGTACCCCCAGTGGTGCGCTTGTTTACTTTTGTAATGTCCATAATAAGAGACACACTTGCCCACAATCGAAAAAAAGTAAACATAATTAATTGTAATAAGCTATAAGGTAATAAATTCGGTTTTAAATATCTTGACTAACTCGTTCAAATTCTCATATCATAATTGTATTTGTATTGTAAATAATGTGCTACAACATCGTCACAAAATAATAGGCAATATCTGATTAGCCAATCCTCCAGTGCGGCTAACTGGGTTATCAAAGGCTGGGCAACGTCTCTCACTGTCTATGGTGTGAGGTTCATGTAAAAGAACCAGTGCTGACTTTCGACAAGAGTAGCTGCATAGCTGTCAGCGTGTTTCCGCCATGTAATGGCCAAGCGAGCTGTTCAGAGTGTACTCTGCCCTTACCCGGAGTCAGCTGAAATGGGTGCCAGCCTCCCCGCGACCCTAATTAGGACCCTAATTAACAGTTCAGAGATTGAATGATTCATCACAATCTGGTTTCTATATGCTTGTAGTTCTGGTGTGCGTGTTCATAGTTGAGTCTTGTGATGTGAGATGCTTTTTCTTCTTCATTGTGCTGTAGATCCACAGGAAAAGAAACAAACCTTGACATCAAAAAGATAAAAACATGAGTTAAGTAATAACCCACTAGTTTGGACTTGATGGCTTTCTAAAATCTCTGGAAACATTTTGTTGTTTTCTGTTCAGTGTAGTTTCAGCTATTTTTTTTTTTGTATTTTCTTTGATTTTCTACCCAATTATTTCGACTGGTGGTGCAGAGGATAGTACATCTTCTTCACAGCAACAAGAACTGGGTTCAATTCAGATTTTGGTATAATGCTTTTCTGTAGCTTTTACATATTACTTTGTGTTTTTGTGGGTTTTCGGACTACTCTGGCTTTCTCCACAAATCCAAAAGGCATGCACATCAGGTCAACTGGTTACACTCATGGACTGGATAATTGTTTGTTTTTGCCCCACAATAGACTGCTGACCTTTTAAGGGTATTCCCCCGCCTCTTGTTTGAAGTCAGCTGGGATTTGCTCCAGCTTTTCCTCAGGACTAAGAGGAATAGAAACTGAATGCGTCGACTTATGTGTATTCAAGAGTTTGTGCTGGGCATCATCAAATATTATGCAATTAATTACCATATTTTATGGACTATAAGTCACACTTTTTTCATAGTTTGGCTGAAGGTGCGACTTATACTTCAGAGCGACTTATATGTGTAATTATTACATATAATTCTGTTTGTCATAATAATAACAAACATAATTTCAAGTTTGTTATTTTCACACTCACAGCCGCAAGAGGGGCAACTCTAGAATTGTGTAAGAGTACATGCTAATCCTGCTAAAATACTGTAATGCCCAGTCTGAAATCAGTCAAGCAGAAGAGGAGGCGGCGCCTCGTTCGTCTCCGGAGTTGACTGAGTGGTTCAAAAGTGACACTGAAGATGAAGAGTTCAATGGAATGAGTTGTTAGCATGTTCTTTCATGAGAGATTTATTTTCGACTTTTTCCCTTTATCGGGGTCGCCATAGCGAATGATTCACACGTTTGATTTGGCATAGGTTTTTTATGTCGAATGCCCCTCCTGACACAACCCTTTAGCAAGGGACAGAAACACGCTGACGGCTTTGCAGCTACTATTTACGAAAGCCAGCAATGGTTCTTTTACATGCCTCTCACCATAGACAGTAAGAGACAAGGCCGGCCTTTGGTAACCCAGTTAGCTGCACTGGGGGACAGTGACAACCCTGTGGAGAGTGGGACTCGAACCCTCAACCTTAGGATCAACAATCCAGCACCCTATACCACTAGACCATCACTGCCCCTAGTTGTTAGCACATTCTTTCTGTTATAATTATCTGAATAAGTGTTTATTTGTAACGTTAACATCCCAGACACGTATTCAGATTGTTGTCTATGCTTAATAGTTAAATAACCATCAATAAGTTACGTTGGCATATCGTGCACTTATTCAGCCTGTCGTCTAGTGTATTTGTTTTTATTATAAATTGCTTTTTAAGATGAAATGTTTGTCCAGATTTTTGTCAAATAATTCATTCATGTTTTTTTCATTCATTTGGTCGCCCTAACGCGGGTAACCACTAAGGATTTACAATTCCATAGTGGTTGTCTAACAAAACGAATGTAATTCACATGGGACATCACACCACAATTGAATACAGTGGGCCAAACTGGAAAAGATGCTTCCTTTGCCCCATTTTATGACACAAGCAGCATCACCAGCTTCTTCCTCTAACAAGAGAATAGGGTAGGAATCACTACCAAGAGCGTATTCACCTTGTTTGTCGTACATCTACACCGTGACCCTGGTAAAGCAGGCTAAGGGTGTACTGTCACTTGCCCAAGGTGAGCACCCAGACTAGTGGAGGGAAGGAGGCATCTTACCTCTCCATTCTAGATCGGCTCTAAGCTGGGTCTAGCCACTGCCCACAATCGTCAAATAAATTTCCGACAAAATGCTACTTATAATCCAGTGTGGTTTGTATATGTTTTTATGGTGGCCTGATGGTAGAGGGCGCTAGATCGCTGATCGTAAGGTTGGGGGTTCGAGTCCCACTCTTCGCAATGTTGTCACTTACCCCCAGTGCAGCTAATTAGGCTATCAAAGGCCAACCATCTCTCACTGTCTATGGTGTGACGTTCATGTAAAAGAACCATTGCTGACTTTCGTAAAGAATAGCTGCATAACCGTCATTGTGTTTCTGCCCCTCGCTAAAGAGTTGTGTCAGGAAGGGCATCCGATGTAAAAACTTATGCCAAATCAAATGCGATGATTCGCTGTGGCGACCTCTGAAAAATGGAAAAAGCCGAAAGGAAAAGAAGACGACGATGCATTTTTTTTTTTTTTTTTTTTTACCAGTTCATCTTGTACTCCGGAGCAACGTATAGTCCAGAATATATGGTAATCCCTTCTTTTTTTTGGCATAATCTTACTTTTATGTTTGAAAATAAAATCATTGAAAAATTGAAAGTAATGTTTACAGAGCTCTCTATTTCTACTAGTAAAAAATATTAGTACCTTGCAGAGAGTTGCAGAGACAAAAGAGGTAAAGAATTGGGTAGTTTGTGTATCCTGAGGCGAAGAAAGCCAAACCCCATGTCATTCCCAAAAGGAAGGTCAGGCCCAGAACAGTGAACGTTTCCTTATGAGTGGGAGTGTTATTGCATTTGACAGCCAAGCGCCGCATCTTAAATATCTGACACACCACTGACACCAGAACATATGTGTTGAACAGAAGAATTACGGATAAATAGGTGATGTTCAAGCCGTAGAGAAAGCGAGTGTCAGTAATCCAGCAGCTGTGTAGAACAAATTGTACATTGTGTTTAGTACACGACAACAAAGTCACATGATTATTATCGGATTATAAAACACAGTTTTATAAAGCTGTTAACTGGACATTCATTCCAAAATGTTTTTGGGGTTCACTTTTTTTTCTTAATTTTCATTTTTAAAGATGTTTACTTACAGTTTTGTGTCATTATTTATAGAGTGTATGCCATAAAACGGCTGAGTGTCATACACACATAGACTTCCTCCAACAAGAAGAGCAGGCACTCCTGAAAAAAAAAAAAAAAAAAAAAAGAACGTGTGCTAAATACTCACTGACCACTTTACTACGAACGGGTACACTTCAGAATCTATCCGATGAGCCAGTAATGTAGCGGCAGTGGTCTGCTTCAAATCATGAGGATACAGGACAAGAGCTTCAATGAATGATATTAATATAATTAGTCAATGAATTAACATAATTAGTGAAGAAAAAACAAAAATAAAAAAACACATCTGTTGGTTGTGAGAAAGGTCAGGAATGGCCAGATTGGTTTGAGTTGATGGGAAGGATATAATCAATCAGCTACCCCCTCTTTACCACCATGGGGAGCAGAAACGTGTTTCCGTGTGTACAGCTCATCAGAATTATAAAGAGGCTATGAAGGTAGAAAACCACACCAGGTTTCTTTCCTGTCAGTCAAGAACAGAAATCTGTTGAATATTGAAATATTCCACTCCCAGTATATAGTACAGCAGGGGTCGGGAACCTATGGCTCGCGAGCCAGATGTGGCTCTTTTGATGGCTGCATCTGGCTCTCAAATAAATTAGGTGGCCTTTCTTAACAGAATAACGAATACATAATTCCACTGTCATTAAAATAAAAGTACAAAAAAAGCCATCAAATAAAACAAAAACAGATGAATAAATCTCATGCATGTAAATCTATACATCTATTTTCAATGCCGCGTCACTGTGTTGCGCAGCGGCGAGACAATCCTTTCTGTACGCCAGTATACGGGTGTGTCCGATACCTTGAGCCTCTAATTTTATTGGATTATAACAAAAGCCGCAGACTGCGTGTGTTGTTTTCCGTCGTTTTTGATCAGCTCATTTGCACAAAGCCAAGCACAGCTGGCAAGCAAACACAAATGGACAGACATGGAAAAACTTCAACCCGCAGATCAGGTGATTGCCAAAAATGGGACGCACTTCCTGTCACACACCTAACACCTCAGCAAGTGAGTCCTGTCGTATTGACCATGTTTGGCTCCACATGCGCACACGAGTAGTCCTCATCTGAAAAACATCAAGACCAACCTGCGGTCACGTTGAACAGATGGAAGCCTAAACGCCTGCATGAAGCTGAACCTCAGCACGTATCAACCAGATGACAAAGCCATCAGCAACACCATGCAGCACCAGAAGTCACATTAATAGTAAAAAGTACTTTTCTTATTAATAAATAACTTCGTTATGACAATATTGTTTAAAATAAATTCAGAGTCTTATTATACTCTCAATTTGTTGGTTTTCTTTTTCAATTTAGTTGTATTCAGTATTATATACAGTATATATATATATATGTGGGCTTGTCCCTCTCTAGATTCCACCCGCTTTATGCTACTGCCACATTATTGGCTTATCAGATATTAAAATGACTTTGAGTGTAGCTGCTCATAATTTCTTATTGATTTTATACTGCAATGTGGCTTGCAGTGTGAACCACATGGACTGATTCCTCACCCCATCCAAACAGTGACAGTTTCACTACGTATTTCTTGATGTAGGTGTTGAACACTTTGACTAGAAGCAAGTACAAGTGTATGGCTTCAATGGCCAACCAGGAGAAAGAGGACAGGAGACTGTACTCTATTATCACTGCTATTATGACACACACATCCTCTTGCCAGTAGGCTCCCCATTCAATAAACAGGAAGCTGGTGTTGAGGAGGAAGTAGGCTGTGCTCAAAGACACATGGATACAGATGGAATTGTCTCGTTCTGAGCTCCTGCAAAAACAGAGTGCAGTGACAGATCAATAGTTAAAAGTATAGCGACATGTCAAGATTACGAACATTACAAGCAATTACATTTTACAATTAATTTCCGAATCCTCTCCTTCTAAACTTGTATGGTTCTGGGCTGGTGTAAGAAATATGGCGGTGCACAAGATGATGACCTTGATGAGAGGGAACCTGTTCCCAATGTAGATATAAATGGTTAAGGTTCTAAAAACTCATTTCTGAAAATGGTTATGGATTGTTTATTGATGATAGACATAGTTTATTTTTAATAGATCTGCTAAAATATCGTACACTGTACCTATCAATAAAAAAACGATTTTCATAAGTGCATCCCAGGAAAAGTAACTTACATTTATCACATGTCTAATTCCTTAAAATTTGAATCAGATTGTCCAAATTAGATTCAATCAGATTCAATTAATTAGAAACTCATTTAAATCTAACTTCTCGGGTCTGGTATTCTTTTTGTTGTTGAAGAGTTCGATGTCACCACTGTGTGATGTCATCAGCTGATCCCTGTATTACAGGCCAATCATCATCTGTGTAATTCAATATCTCAGTGATATAATAACACCATTTTTAAAAGCAATAATTTAGGCTTATATGTGCTGATAGATGCCCTGCGATGGCATGGCAAACTGTTCAGGGTTTACTCTTGCTCCCTCCCAGTTGACTGAGATGGGTACCAGCCTCCCCGTGACCCTAATTATAATTAAGCAATTCAATAACAAAAAGATTAAATGAATCAACGCCCTCATAGAATACAGGGATTCCTCACTACTTCACACTTCAATTCATGCGGCTTCAGTGCATCGCGTTTTTTAAAAAAAAAAAAATTAACCGAATTAAAAAATAAGAAAATTAAGGAAGAATAGGGGAAAGTTAAGAAAAATTTCGCAAAACAAGGCCAATGATGCAAAAAAACAAAAAACAAACACAAAACAAAACAAAAACAAAACAACCCAAAACCCCCCATCAAAACTACTTATATTTTTATGTGAGGTGCACATCTGAGCGTGTGCACGCGTATCTGTATGTGTGTGTATTTATATTTTATTTACATCTTATGCATTATTTTTGAATGTTTAATATTTATTATAAGCATTTATCGCATTGAATATGTATTTATTGATATTATATACACATATACATTTATGTTCAGCCAGGGCGGTTGATCCTACTTCATGGAATTTGGCAGTCGCAGGGGGGAGGGGTCTGGATCCCAATTAACCGCGGAAAGTGAGGGATCCCTGTATTTAAATCCCATTTTTAAGGAACTAATTTTATAAAATAAAATGGGACATCATTACATTTATAATACATAATACAGTACTCACTTCATATAAATGTACAGGAAGATGGTGACCGCTGAGAAAATTGATGAAATACTACAACTGATGCTACTAATGTAGGACAGAATTTTCCAATTCACAGGATCAATGTTTTGGTTGTTCATGTCAACCTAATAACTCACACACACACACACACACACACACACACACACACACACACACACACGGACAGAGAATGAAGGGTTATTATCAAAATTATAGCATGACAGGTTTACTTAATACATTTCTGAGACTAATTCAGTGCTTGGGGTGCTACGGTGTTGTAGTGGTTAGCACATCTGCCTAACAGCAAGAGGGCCTGGGTTCGATTCCCAGATCAGGTGTTTCTGTGGGGAGTTTGCACGTTCTCTCAGTGCTTGCGTGAATTTCCTCCCACAGTCCAAAAATCTACACAGTAGGTTTAACTGGCTAACAGATTGCCCCTAGATGTGAGGGTGAAGGTGAATGGTTGCATGCATGTTGGCTCTGCGATGGTCTGATGAGCTATCCAGGTGTATCTCTTCCTCACCCAGCGTCGGATGAGATGGACACCAGCCTCCCAGAGACCCTGATTAGGCTTACGCGGCTTAGAAAATGAACGAATTCAGCGCTCACCAGAAGCACAGCGAACGGAGTCATATGATTATATGAGCAGATTACAGTGTTGTTGCTTTTCAAGTCCGTTAGATTGGTGAAAGACCCCTCATCATTCCAGCGGTGGTCTAATCGGAAACAAATAAAATCTCTTGTTAGTTTTAATCTCATATCTGGCAACAGGCAGGTTGCTGTGTGTACACACAAGTCAAGTCATCGCTGATGTTCCTGAGCTGCTGTAAATCTCTCTGACGGTTCTGTAATGTTAATTTTAATTGGGTTCATCTGTAAGTAAAGTCCAGTGGTGGCCTGGTGGTAAAGCTGCTGGATCACTGATCCTAAGGTTGGGGGTTCGAGCCCCATTCTCAACAGGTTGTCACTGTCTCCTCCCCCCAAGGTGCAGCTAACTGGGTTATCAAAGGCTGGCCATGTCTCTCATTGGTTGGTGGTTCGAGCCACACTCGCCACGGGTTTTTTTTTCATTGCTGACTTTCAACAAGAATAGGCTGCGTAGCTGTCAGTGTGGTTCTGCCCTGTGATGGCCTGGCGAGCTGTCCAGGGTGTACTCTGTCCTCGCCCGGAGTCGGCTGGGATGGGCACCAGCCTCCCTGAAACCCTAATTAGGTTTAAGCGGTTACAGAAAATTAATACTCGTATTTCCTTCTCATTTACTGTACTCATTAAAATTCCATTTTATTTTTATTTACTTCTTTTATTTTGAATTTATAGATATAAAAAACTCAATTCTTAAAATAATAAATCATTTATGTAATAAAATTAAGGCAATGAACAGTTTAATAATTCTGTACTATATCCATAGCTCATGACACTATTGTTGTTATTATTATTCAGTAATTCATTTTCTGAACCACTTAATCCTAATTGTGGTTGCGGGGGAGACTGGCACCCAGCTCAGCCAACTCCGGGTGAGTGTAGAGTACATCCTGGACAGCTCACCAGGCCATCACAGGGCAGAAACACGCCGATGACTATGCAGCTACTCTTGTCGATAGCAATGGTTCTTTTACATGAACCTCTCACCATAGACAGTGACGCACATGGCCGGTATTTGATAACCCAATTAGGTGCACTGGGTGAACACTGACAACCCACTGAGAGTGGGACTTGAACCCCCAACCTTAGGATCAGTGATCCAGCACCTTTATCACTAGCCCAACACTGCCGTCTTATGGTTTTAATACAACCCTATTTATATAAAAGTTTATTGTATTATAAAATTTTCTCATCACTGTTAGTTTACTTTTCAAAATCATAAATAATTTAGTTAATAATTTCTTACATACCTTCCATATCATAGAACATGCATGAAAATCTATAGTTTCCCTACGAAAATCAGAATAAGAGAAGAATTAACCGTCAATTTTCAGATAACCTTTCCAAATAATTACATGGGAAAGTGCATTCTGGTCTGTCATGTTGTTACCGAATTCAACACATCACACATACAACTGAAAGGTGAAAAAATTCAGAGAAAAAAAAATCACAAGGGGAAAAAAAATAAGCGAAACACATGCATGAACATTATTGAGTAAAGGAAAAATCTTCTGTGGACGTAATTAAATTCGATGGGAAATTAAAACATGAAGTGTCCGAACCATGTGTGTGTATATCATTTTTGAATTACAGAATTATTTATCTTGTGAAAACTATGTGAATTTTTTTTTTTGTAAGTGTAACTACAAGCATGAACAAGATTCTGAGGGTACAAAAACTTTGATCTCAAAAATATACTGTAGAGATGATCACTTACATTTATTATATTACTGGTGTTCACTGTAAACCTGATAACGAGTGGATTGGTTAAATTCTGAAGCTGACGTCCAACAATTTCAATACCAATAACTTTGGTTTGAAGCACATGCTGCGATTTATTCTGTTAGTGTATGTAGAAAGGAAAAACTTGATTTATATACAGCATATACATTATGTATTAATGTAATTTAAAAAATAATGGAAGTTTACTTAATTCTTACACATGTAAACTGTTCGGCAGAGCGATATAGCACTACAGCGACTCTGCTCTGATTCTCTGAAACATTCCTAAAAGGTTCAATAGGGACAAAGACAGATAAAGGAGGATCCCCAGGCACCTATAAGAGTGAAAACAAATATTATTTACATCAGATGCTGCTCCTGTAAACACTTGATGTTTTGTTTTTTTCAAATCGGTATATCTTTTCGTTACAGATTGTAATGCCAAAGCACTCATGAATTCTTAGCTTTGATTGTTATATTTTATTATTATTTTTCTGTAAGAGTGGCTCTGACAGTTCTGAGAATATATATGCAGTATATACAGAGATGACAAGTCAAAAACGACTTAATTCGAATTAGCTTGTCTCGAAAGCTAGCCTAGGCTAGGCTATACCAAATTTACTTCTATAATATATATGTATATAATATTTTTATATATATATATATATATATATATATATATATATATATATATATATATATTTATACACACAATGGTACCTCACCTTACGAAATTAAAACGTCCCAGTGCCTTTTTTCGTAAGTTGAACCGCATTTTACATGTAAAACGCGTGATTCGTTCCAAGGCTCCCAACACTACCCCCTAAATCCTTTAAAAATTATAAAAGTACACCAATTTTGTATGAAATATGTATGAAATGTGTGTTTAAAGTAAAAGAAAATTATTTATTAAGCCATTTTAATATTTTATTAACATATTAACTCAAACAAAAAAACTCACGAAACTCGCGAACCAACAGTACAACTCTCCTTCACGCATGTGATGAACAATGGGTCGAATGCACACGAAAAACTTTATGGGTACAGTACTGTACTATGGAGATTTAGCTCCCTCCTAGCCAATGGGAGGCCAGCGGGGTGGGGTGTTTGGAGACAACCAATGGGAAAGAAACTCGCACATTGTTTGAACGGCGCATTTGAATTTTTGAGATGGCGCTTTTGTCACGTGAACTTGTTTCGTATCCAGAGACAAAAAAGTAAATGTTTTTAGGTAAATATTTTTCGTAACCTCAATTTTTCGTTTGGTGAGACTTTTGTAAAGTGAGGTACCACTCTGTGTGTGTGTTTGTGTGTGTATGTATGTGTATATATATATATATATATATATATATATATATATATATATATATATATATACACACACACACACGCGCGTATACCTGGACTTATGTCGTTAATTGATTCCAGAAGAGACGACAAGTCGAAAACGACTTAACTCAAATTAGTTTGTCTGTAAGCAAATTTACTTCTATAATATATGTATATAATATTTAATGTACTAAATATATGCAATAATACAGAAAGCTCCTGTTTTTCGTGGGGGTCACGTTCCTCCCCCACGCACGGATATTATTGACACCGGTTTTAAAACCCTATGTATGATATTACATGCTCTAAAATATGCTTGTTAAACACATTCTATAGACAGTCTTACTCAGTAATATATTAATAATGCAGTAAAATGTAGTAATGATTAAGTAAAAACTTTTAAATTTTGTACTGTGATAATATTTATTAATAAATAAAGCACTTAGGCTCCTTACCAGAAGCTAGATAAGATGCAGGGAGTTTGAGTGACATCATAGCGCTTAAATAATCATTAAAAACACACGAAAAAAGGTGAATTCACAGTTCAAGTAATCACGTTGATGACATGTGCGCAAATGAGAAAAAAGAGGTTTACTGTATACATCATTTGCAGCTAATCAGCAGGAGGGAGAGACAAAAGTCCTCAGCCATTGGCTAAATTTGAATCACGTGCCAGTTCTGTCGTGATGATGCATGTGTATAATTAAGCTTTAGCATTTCAGAAAATGAATGAATCAATGGATCTTCAGGCCTGCGGGTTGGATAAGTCTACACTGTCTGATTTCTTAGTAACATGACAAGCTGCACTGCTTTCATCTCATAAACATTAAGCGAATGGAAACAAGAAACACAGACTGTTGTGGAGTTTGTTGCTGCTATACAAAGTGATAGGAAGGTGATCACTTGTTTCTTAATCATTTATCAACTGAAATATAATTATAAGCAGTTTAAATGTACTGTATATAAGATAGCAATGCTTAATACATCAAAAACATATTTGGAAATATTTTATTTCTGCATTATTAATATCCATGAGATAAGAATTACCTTCGGAACAGAGAGTTGAACAAGCTCATTATCTGCGGTGTTCATCTTATCCATCTTAAATATAGTCATGTTGAAATCCTCATCATCATAGTCTTGGGTTGTCGTATTGAAAGGTGCGCTGATTAAATATTCGATGTATTTGTTCTGTGCCCTGTTGCAAAGACATTGACATTGTTTAATTTAGTTGGACACATAATGCAAGGATCCCTCACTTCCCGTGGTTAATGAGAACGGAGGACACCCCCGCCGCGCAACCGCCGATTTCCACAAAGTAGGATTGACCTCCTGCCTGATGTAAACGTACATGTGTATGTGTATATAATATCAATAAACACATATTCAACGCTATAAATGCTTATAATATCAATTAAACATTCAAAAATAATGCATAAGATGTAAATAAAATATAAATACACACACACACATATGGACGCACGAGTGCGCGCACACAGATACGTGCCTCACATAAAAATGTAAGTAGTTTTGTTGGGGGGCTTTGGTGGGGTTTTTTTTTTTTTTTTGGGGGGTTTGTATAATTGGCCTCTTTTGTGGCATTTTCCCTATTCTTCCTGAATTTCCGAATTTTTTTTTCGATTAATATTTTTGAAAAACTCTTCTTTGCTTCGTTCGCCGGGTGGCGGGCTTCTCCCTTAGAGATAAGGTGAGAAGCTCCACCATCCGGGGAGAGCTCGGAGTAGAGCTGTTGCTCCTCCGCGTTGAGAGGGGCCAGTTGAGGTGGCTCGGGCATCTGGTCAGAATGCCCCCTGGATGCCTCCCTAGTGTGGTGTTTTGGGCATGTCCAACCGGGAAGAGACCCCGGGGTCGACCTAGAACATGCTGGAGGGACTATGTCTCTCGGCTTGTCTGGGACCGCCTCGGTGTCCCCCCGGGAGAGTTGGAGGAAGTGGCTCGGGAGAGGGACGTCTGGACCTCTTTGCTTAGGTTTCTGCCCCCGCGACCCGACCCTGGACTAAGCGGAAGATGATGATGATGATGATGATGATGATGATTTTTGAAAAACCCGCAATGCACTGAAGCCGCAGAAACTGAAGCAGGAAGTCACGAGGAATCTCTGTACATATAAAAAGTACAGTTAAAATTTTCAGTTTGCTTACTCAAGATACAGTTTTTTAATGCCACAAGCAGAAGTAAATGATCCATTATACTGTATATTTTTATATTTAAGACACTGGAGAGGTGGCCTGGTGGTAAAGGTGCTAGATCGTTGATCCTAAGGTTGGTTCAAGTTCCACTCTCAACGAGTTATCACTGTCCCCCCAGTGCACCTAACTGGGTTATCAAAGGCCAGCCATGTCTCTCACTGTCTATGGTAAGAGGTTCACGTAAAAGAACCATTGCTGACTTTCAACAAAAGTAGGCTGCATAGCCATCAGCATGTTTCTGTCCTGTGGTGGCCTGGTGAGCTGTCCAGGGTGTACTCTGCCCTCGCCTAGAGTGCCAGCTTCCCTGCAACCCTAATTAATATTAAACGGTTATAGTGTTTACAGCAAATGAATGAATGAATCAATGACACTGGAGAGGATGTGAGCAGTGTATCTAAGTTTGATTTGTTTTCTTACCTTCTGAATATATTTGGAATTTTTTTACACGTAAACTGTACTTTTTTCAGTTTTGTTGCATCCATGTTTTGTATCAATGCCTTCAATTCATTAGAGTCACACTTTGTGACTTTGCATTTGAGGTTCTTCCTACCTATAGTTTTGATTAAAAAAATACCCACACGTTATAATGACCACAATTAACCGTTTTTATATTGATAAACATTTTCATCAAACATGACAAATTGGAAACATTTGAGGAAAAATTAGAATTGAGACTCACTCATGTTGACGAACTGATGATTGTTTTGGCCTTGGACTGTCTGTGATTGGTTTGAAAAGTACGGTTTTTGTGCTGGGGTGCAGTCTCCATAACACGAGAAGCCTTTCCAGTGACAGAATACCTTATTATCCTTCTCTGCAAATTCCAGGTTTGGGCTGTAGTATACAACATCAGCTACACAAACGGAAGAAAAGAAGAAACAAATGAGCTCCAATCCACTGGATGACACTGTACAACAAACATGCTATCAGTCCTGTGAATGCAAGACAGTTGAAAAATGCCTAGTGTAACCTGGACTGTGGTCTGTGGACTGAAGTGAGTGGTCTCCTTGTCCCTGTGTTTTCAGTATCCTGAACCTGAGATCAATTACCACCACAACCTGTGTGCATTAACTAATAGTAATATTATATATTTTTTGGATTGTCTGTGTCCCTCTCATGCTTCAAGAAAGTGTCTGTCGCACTGTTAAGGATTGCAAGCTTCATACACAGACCTAGATCAGGGGTCGGGAACCTATGGCTCACGAGCCAGATGTGGCTTTTTTGATGACTGCATCTGGCTCTCAGATAAATCAGGTGGCCTTTCTTAACAGAATAACGAATACATAATTTCACTGTCACTTAAATATAAATACAAAAAAACCATCAAATAAAACAAAAACATATGAATAAATCTCATGCATTTAAATCTATACATCTATTTTCAATGCCGCGTCACTGTAGCCCGCAGCGGAGAGCCAATCCTTTCTGTACGCCAGTGTGTGGGCAGGTCCGATACCTTGAAACTAATTTTATTGGATTATAACAACAGCCACAGACTGCGCATGTTGTTTGTGGGTAAAGAGGTAAATTTCCCTCATTTTTTGATCGGCTCATTTGTACGAAGCCAAGCACAGCTGGCAAGCAAACACAAATGGATGGACATGGAAAAACTTCAACCCGCAGACCAGCTGATTACAAAAACTTGGGATGCGCTTCCTGTCACATAAACACTGCAGCGTGTGAGTCCTGTCGTATTGACCATGTTTGGCTCCACATGCGCATGCAAGCAGCCCTTCTCACCTGAAAAACATCAAGACCAACCTGCGGTCACATTTAACAGATGGAAGCCGAAACGCCTGCATGAAGCTGAACCTCAGCACGTATCAACCAGGCTACAAATCCATCAGCGACACCATGCAGCTCCAGAAGTCACATTTAATAGTAAGAAGTACTTTTCTTATTAATAAATAACTTCGTTATGACAATGTTGTTTTAAATAAATTCAGAGTCTTATTATACTCTCAAATTGTTGGTCTTCTTTTTCAATTTAGTTGTATTTAGTATTAATATATATATATGTGTGTGTGTGTGTGTGTGTGTGTATATATATATATATACACACACAGTGAGTCGTCGACTTACGACCTATGCGAGTTTCGTCTGATCGACTTTACGACCGCAAAAGTGGTGAAGCATGATTTATGGCAGTGCAGTGCGAGTGTTGTGTACGACGGTTGTTTGTGCTGCCGGCAGCGCCAGCATCTTAAAAGGCCAAGCAGGAGATGATGCAGCTTTACTTTCTAACTGCTCAGAGCAAATCTATTCATCAACTTTTAATGTCACGTCACTGTGGCGCGAATCTGAGAGCCAATCCTTTCTGTGTGGGTGGGTCCGATACCTTGAAACTCTAATTTTATTGGACTCACACGCTGCAGTGTTTAAGTGACAGTTGAAGTTTTTTCCATGTCTGTCCATTTATGTTTGCTTGCCCAGCTGTGCTTGGCTTCGTGGAAATGAGCCAATCAAAACGAGGGAAATTTATCTCTTTACTCAAACAAAACGTGCAGTCTGTGGCTGTTATTATAATCCAATAAAATTGTAGTTTGAAGCTATCGGACCCGCCCACACAGTGGAGTACAGAAAGGATTGGCTCTCCGCTGTGTATCACAGTGATCTGGAATTGAAAATAGATGTATAGATTTAAATGCGTAAGATTTATTCATCTGTTTTTGTTTGGCGTGAGTATATTTGGATGGATAGTCAACATACGACCAGATCGAGTTACGACCGGTCTGCCGGAACCAAACGCGGTCGTAAGTCGACGACTCACTGTATATACTAGTCCTTCTCAAAAAATTACCATATTGTGATGAAGTTTGTTATTTTCTGTAATGTACTGATAAAAATTAAACTTTCATATATTTTAGGTTGATTGCACACCAACTGAAATATTTCAGGTGTTTTATTGTTTTAATACTGATGATTTTGGCATACAGCTCATGAAAACCCAAAATTGACCACTCTTTCACCTCTGGGGGTATTCTGCATCACTTCATCTAACTCACTCCAGTGAGTTACATCACATCCTAACTGATGGCGGTCGTTGTTAACCCGGGTCTCGACCGATCCGGTATGAATTTCGTTTTGATCATTTGCATGAGAATTTTGGAAGAAGTTTTACGCCGGATGCCCTTCCTGTCGCAACCCTCTGCATTTATCCGAGCTTGGGACCGGCGTGAGGGTGAACACTGGCTTGTGCCCCCCCCCCCCCCCCCCCCCACGGCTGCATTTGAAGATGTGCTAATAAAAAAACACCATTTTGATGATTCTGCAACAACAGCTGCTTCTGAAATGTTTTATTCCTTGGACAATTAAATGTGCTGAGACAGGATATTTTCATGTTGAAAGCTACCCTCTCTCTATCTACAGTCCAGGCACAAGCTACAGTGGTTTATAATATCTTCGACGTTAAAATATTGATGTATCACTTAACAATTTAAACATTTTAACAGACCTTTTCAAATCAACATCATTCTTGAGCTTTAACCCTTCAACGCCCGAATAATTTTTTGCAGTGGAAAAAAAATGTATCACTAGTTATTCCTAATCAAAAAGCCTAAGGAAACACCCCCCCCCCCCCCCCCCGAACACTCTGAGGCACGTCGGACAAGCTGTGTTGCATCAGGTGATGCCACAACAAGTATAGAACACTTAAGCACCACTGAGTACAATGCGTCTAGTAGTTATTAGCATTTTTTGAAAGAGGACCATATGGTCCTGCTGATATTGAAAGGTTAACTTTAGATCAGTGACTATGCAAAATCTGCCGTAAAACCCAAATCCCATCAGCAGTCAAAAATACAGTTACCTCCCACACTCCCAGTCATCAGAACTCTGAATGGTGTCTGTTGTAAGTCATTACACAAACTCTGTTGCTTGTTAATATTTAGTTTGGACTGCCTTTCACCTTCTTTATAGCATATAATCACGACGGTATTATTGGTTTAGTTGGTCAGATTGAAGCTCAGGAACTCAATTATTTGACATTAAAATGAAGTCAGTTGATGACCTGAGTGTATTTAATGACCAGGCTATCCCCTAAAAGGGACGTTTTTTACTTTAGTCGCACGGATATAAAATTGGGCCACAAAGAGTGAAACAGTGGTTTAGGAAGCAGGAGGATCACTTTGACTCATGAACTGGCGCCATAGAGTCCTGATCGTAAGCACTTTGAATATATTTGGGAAATGCAGAAGAAGTGTGGAGGCCCTTAACCCTCAATTGCCCGTTTGTATTAATAAAAAAAATGATAATTGTAAGTCTCTCTGGAGGAGAGCATCGGCCAAATGCTGTAAATGTAATGGCTGGATCGGTTTTTATGTCATCTTCAAGTTCAATATGAAAAGCTTTATTGATTCATCTATTCATTTTCTGAACCTATTAATCCTAATTGGGGTCACAGGGAGGCTGGTGTCCATCTCAGCCGATTCTGTGCAAGGGTGGGGTACACCTTAGACAGATAGATCACCAGGCCATCATAGGGCCAACACTCACACAATCATTCACACCCACACTCACATCTAGGGGCAATTTGGAACAGCTAATTGACCTACTGTGCATATTTATGGACTTTCGGAGGAAACCCACGCAAGCACAGGGAGAACATGCAAACTCCACACAGAAATGCCTGAACTGGGAATTGAACCCAGGACCTTCTTGCTGTGAGGCAGACGTGCTGACCACTACACCACAGTGATGATATGAAAAGCTATAAATGGAACAAATGTTGTGATGTTACTTAAATTTGTTGGAACAATGCCATGGTGATTCTGTGCTCTAATCAAGGCATCAGGTGGTCTGACAAAATATTAGAGTATTGGAATTTTTATTTGTTTATTTATTTATTTATTTATTAGCCAGGTGTTGTCTGTCTTCTTTAATCACTGTTAATACATCGTTTATATTACAAAGTCAATCTATGACTCACTTACATGTATACTGAAAATAAGCTGAGTATTTCTTTAACCGATCTGTGTACCATGTGCCTGCCAACTCAAGTCATTTACATATCGTTTCCCAGAATAAGCTTTCACGGCCGTGGGTGGCATGACATTTAGAGCAGTACTATGGCCCGAAGCCATTTTTTCATGATCAATACCACTTCCTTGGGAAAGCTGGAACTAATCCCAATAAGAGTCGGGGTATACTCTGCAAAATTTTGCCAGCCTATCACAGGGCTAACACCGACAATCATGCACTCCTCCGGGCAAATTAGAGTCGCCTGTTGGCCTAAATTGCTTCTCTTTACCGTGGGAGGAAACCCCCCCCAAAAAAAGCACAAATATATGTCGCAAAACACAACTTTCAAATTCCATACAGAATGGCCCAAGATTTGAAAGAAGAATCTTAGAATGATGAGGTCACAGTGTTAACCACTGAGCTGCCACACCACCCAACTTCTCAGGTCGAGCAATTAAAATATGTTTGTTGTGTTCAACAACCTGCAATTGACAGTTAAGCTCCAGGAACAGTTTTAATAATTCATTCATACATTTATGATATGTGTTCCCTACTCTGTACTATAATAACTAATGTACCTACAACACCGTATATAATATGATCGCTTAATAGCTTATGTTGAAAATATTTACAGGGATCCCTCACTTTTCGTAGATTAATGGGGACGAGACCCCCCCGCGAACACTGATTTCCGCAAAGTAGAATCGACCCCCCTGACTGACGTATACGTACTGTACATATATACAGTATGTGTATATAATATCAATACATCCATATTCAACATTATAAATGCTTATAATAACAATTAAACATTCAAAAATAATGCATGAGATGTAAATAAAAAATAAATACACACACACACACACATAGATGCGCAGTTCACATAAAAATGTAAGTAGTTTTGATGGGGGGTTTTGGGTTGTTTGTTTTTTTTTTTGCTTCATTGGCCTTGTTTTGCGTCTTTTTCCTTAACTTTGTTCCTATTTTGTCTTAATTTCCTTATTTTTTTTATGTTTTGATGAATATTTTTGAAAAATGCACTATGCACTGAAGAAACTGAAGCACGACGTAGCGAGGGATCACTGTACTGTAGCGAGGGATCACTGTTCATGCATGTTAGTAATTTTTACATGTTTTTCACTAAGTATTACGTGTCCACATACTGAAAGAAACAAAATGGATCTATTATAAAAATTAACCGATCAATCTCATGAAATATTTAATGTTGTGTCAATGCAAATTTTAGTTTAGAGGTGAAAGCGGATAAATTGTTTACTGAGTAAAATGTCCGTTGATCAGTTTTTTTAATGGGTTGAACATTTAAGAAGTATTATTTTTAGCATGTACAGTATCGTTAGCTGCCAATCGATTATGCTACAACTCTTTAATTTACCACGACAAACTGCAAATCTCCAAATTGACTCAAAAACTTCTACACATTGGGTGAGACCTGACATATTTGGTGATAGTTTTTAACTCGTGCTAACACTTGATACATGCTGAACTTTTACTGAAAAGAATTCATTCATTCTTTAAATCAGGGCCTTTGCATATGTGGTGAGTCCACTTTACACTGTAAGATATTTTTGCTAGAGATAGAAAACATTTATGGTATTTGGCAGAGACGGTTATTCAGAGAGACTGGGGCTTGAGTCAATACCACAGAGCCTTAACAACAGAGCCAACACTCATATAGATACAGACAGACGGACGCATGAAAAGAAATAATTGTACCTTTTTGGTGTGTGCAAACTGGATTCACACTGCTTTCAAACATCAGCAGAAGCAACAAGAAGCAATTCATATCAGCAGATTTCTGCTATGAATACATCAGTTGATAGATAGACAATTTTTTAGAGATAACACATACCAATGTGTAAAGACAAATTAAACTGCAGTATCCTGGTAATGTGTATAAAATATTTATGGTTTTATTTCTAAAAACAAACATTTCAATAAGAACATTAAAAATACTTGAACGATTTTAAGAAAGACGATTACATATGATGCATTGCTCTTTTAAAATTAAATGTTCAAAGCATCTATGTAATCACAAACTCATCCCTGTTTCTGTGGACTTTATGATAAGAAAAATCTTGCTCAATTATTATTATTATTATTATTATTATTATTATTATTATTATTATCTTTACACTTACCTCCATCTTGTCCTAACACTAACTCATTTTGTCTCTGGTATGGCATCACTTCTATGCTTGCATATGCAAATACCAGTGCACACGTTCCCATATCCAAGAAACAATGCTTTTATTTTGTAACACCGTTTGTTTTATTTAAATATTTTCCTGTGGTCAAGAATTAACCTTTTAGGAATATCAGAATACAAGTACAGGAAATACCTGCATGGAGGACAGATCAGACCAATAGGAGGCCAGTATAGGTTTCTAATCCTACTCTATAAAATTCCAAGGAAAACTGAAACTATATGCATATGGGCAGCGGTATCCTGGTGATAAGGTCGGCTGGATCACTGATCCTAAGGTTGGGGGTTCAAGCCCCATTCTCAACAGGTTGTCCCTGTCCCCACAGTGCAGCTAACTGGGTGAGCAAAGGCTGGCCATGTCTCTCACTGTCTGTGGTATGAGGCTGTAAAGGAACCATTGCTGATTTTGTCAAGAGTAGTTGCACAGTCGTCAGCGTGTTTCTGATGGCGATGTGTAGAGTCGCAACCCCATCGCTTCTCCCTTGTATCTTCACATTGTAAGGTTGCACGTTATGGAAAGTTCAAGAACAGCAAAATCCGATGGAACGCCAGGCATGTAGCTCGGCTGCGGCCGCTTGAATGATGTATATACAGTGGTGTGAGAAACTGTTTGCCCCTTCATGACTTATTAGGTTTTTGCACATTTGTCATACCTAAATGTTTCACATGTATGTTTTTGGACTGTTGGAGGAAACCATAGTACTCAGAGGAAACTCACACGAGCACAGAGAGAACATGTATACTCCACACAGAAACGCCTGAGCTGGGAATCGAACCCAGAATCTACTTGCTGTGAGGCAGTCGTGCTAACCACTACACCACCATATTCTGTACCCATATCGTACTATTACTTGAATGTTCATCCTTGACTACCACAGGAAAGATTTGAAGAAACCAGTGTTTCAGAATAAAGCATTGTACATTGGATATAGGAACAGAACATGTGCGCTGGGTTTTGCATACGCAAACATAGAAGTGGTGCCATACCAGAGAGAAAATACGCCACAGAAATAAGACGTAGGTATCACAATATATTTATACACACACACACACACACACACACACACACACACACACTCACCTACCTTTCCCCAACAAGCCATATTCAAAATAATTAACAGAAAATAAAATTATTTTAAAAATTATTTATTCGTTTGTTTACAATTAAACCTCCATTTAAATTATATTTAATAGTGGTCTGATTAGGTCCAAGGGACTAAAAGTGAAATGATAACGTGTTATCCCCCAGTGTGGCTAATTTGATTATCACAGGCTGACAATGTCTCTCACTGTCTATGGTGTTAGGTTCATGTGAAAGAACCATTGCTGACTTTTGTCAAGAGTAGCTGCAAAGTAATCAGCATGTTTCTGCCTTGCGATGGCCTGGCAAGTTGTTCCAGATGTACTCTGCCCTCACCCAGAGTTGGCTGAGATACCTGAGATGGGTACCTTCCTCCCATTGACCCTAATTAGGATTAAGCGGTTTAGAAAATGAATTGAGTAAGAAATAATATTTATGAACTTGGGAACATGCTTTTCTGGAATAGTATACAAGAATTAAGTGTAATTGTACCTTCACTCCAGGAGTTGGCAGTGGCGCTCTCATTGCCGTGCTACAGTGTAGCAGTTTTTCACACGAGAAAACATATGAAGCGCAGTAAACAAGCCCTCAAGAAACAACATGGAAAAATTTCTAACAGGAATGAAGAGAAAGGTGGAGAGAGACGGAGATATTAAGACATTAAGTTGAATGAGGTTAAATAAGGATGTATTTTTTTTTTTTTTTTATTTCGGGCGCATTGGTGCACTTTAAATCTTTTCTGTTACAGATTAAAAAACAATGTTAATGAAGTTTTTCTTTCTTCCAAGTTGAACTATATTTCTTTCTTTTTGGTTTTTAAAGTTAATAAAGGTACGATGTTATGTAGAGCTGTACTAATAACAATTTTATAGACAAATAATACTATTTATAGTCGCACACGGGGCGGTAAGGGGGGCGTGAAATGTTTTTCTCTTTCTAGAGGGGACGTCAAAGAAAACAATCGAGAAGCACTGATATACTGTACTGTATACACATGTTTGTATGTCTATATATATATATATATATATATATATATATATATATGTATGTATGTATGTATATGTATGTATGTATATATATGTATGTATGTATATATATGTATGTATGTATATATATATATATATATATGTATATATACATATGTGTGTGTATATATATATATATATATATATATGTGTGTGTATATATATATATATGTGTGTATATATATATACAAAAGGACAGGACAAAGGCTTTCTATTGAAACTCCATTTATCACTACAGATCTGTTTCGAGGGGTGGTGAAACCATCCCCTCTCTTCAGGTGATTACAGAAGAAGATTACAGATTCTTCTGTAATCACCTGAAGAGAGGGGATGGTTTCACCACCCCTCGAAACAGATCTGTAGTGATAAATGGAGTTTCAATAGAAAGTCTTTGTCCTGTCCTTTTATTTTTGTTATTTGCTCTACCAAAAAGTATTGAGCATATATATATATATATATATATATACTGTGTACTGTTTATATATTTCATTATCAATAAATATTAGCATAGTACAAAATTAAAAAGTTTTTACTTAATCATTACTAGATTTTACTGCATTATTACTGTATTAATGAGTACGATTGTCTATAGAATGTGTTTAACAAGCATATTTTAGCGCATGTAATATCATACATAGGGTTTTACTTCCGCATTAATAATTTATGCATTTAATATGATACATAGGGTTTTACTTCCTGGTAAATAACTTGCGGAATTTCTTGATCCGCAGAAACGGCCAGAACCGATCCATTGCGAAAAACGGGGGCCAACTGTACTCAAAAATGGAGGTGATGTAAATAAGCACTTTGTCTAAAATGCAAAAAATCATTATGCATGCTTCACAGTACGATTTTTCCGGAACAATATACATTACATTTTGTAGTGCTGATAATAAAGAACTCAGAGTTTCACTATTCAGTAAAAAAGTGAATAGTGCAAATGATAATGAAACTCGTGAAGGGTTATGGGGTGAGATTGTAAAGTGGGTTTTGAATAACTGATGATTTGGTACAGTTCTTGTATTAATATATGTCCATATATTATGTATAAGTGTATCATCAGGAAATATCATATCTGATCACAGAGTAAAGCTGCTTTCAGGGCTTTACTGTACTACTGCTTTGCTCAGCCACAGTTGGACTTTGTGCATCCAGATCTTTGTTCTTCTTCAGTGTACCATAGAACCAGATGAACAGAAACAACCCTGAACAACAAAAAATTAAAATTAAAATCATACACTCTGAACTTCAATCGTTCCTAAAAATGTCTTTCTTCATCTTTTTTATTTTATTTTAAGGAGTAAATTCTTACAATGATCTCTATTTGTTTAGGTTTCGTTGCTGTCTAGAGGTTTATGCTTGAGGAGCGATGCAGCCATGACAAATCTTTAGAGAACAGAACCCTGTTCATAGGGATACCCTTAAAAGTTGTTCCCTTATTTTTTCCATAACTGTGTGGAGGAGGGGCAGGTGGTAAGGTACTGGTGGCCCAATGGTAAGGTGAAGGATTACTGATCCCAGGGTTGAGGGTTCAAGCCCCACTGTCAACGGTTGTCACTGCTGTCCCCCCAATGCAGCTCACTGGGTTATCAAAGGCCGGCCATGTCTCTCACTGTTTGCATGTAAAAGAAACATCGCTGACTTTCGTCAGGAGTGGGTCGCATAGCTGTCAGCGTCTTTCTGCCCGGTGATGGCTTGGCAAACTGTCCAGTTTGTACTCTGCCCTTGCCCAGAGTCGGCTGAGATGGGTGCCGGCCTCCTCATGACCATGATTAGGATTAAGCGGTTCAGGAAACAAATGAATGTTTAGAGGAGCTGACTCTCATCCCAGTTAAACCAGTGCATGCTTGAGATCATGTTTTGAAGAAGCCAACAGAACCACATTTGTGATGTAATCCTGACGTTCCCAAAGTAGACATCCTCCTCTCTATGTCTATGCCTTGAAATCCTCTCAGTGAAAATCACAGTTTCACTAACAAGGGTCAGCCATGGTGGTGTCCGTGACTCTGCAAAAAGAGCTGGTCCACTGTTCCACAAGCATGAGAGAGCCACGATCCTCCTGAATCCAAGGATCGACAGTCAGTGGAAACCTCCTCATTAACTCCCTGCAGTAAACTTTCGAGGGGAGGCTGAGCAGTGTGAGCCCTTGATAGCTGGATCACACTCCTCAGTTCCTTTTTTTAAAACCTGGACTCACCACTACGTCTGCCGATCCATAAGTGTCATATCATGCACCTCCACGTGACATTAAAGATGTGTTGCAGCCAAGTCATAGCGAATCTCGTCCAACCCCCGTGTTCTGCCATCGAGCAGCGTTTCAACTCCCTTGGCAACCTCTGTAAGGGTGATTCCCTTGTCCCTCCCTCAAGTCTCCAGACTCTTAGACAAACCCAGACCCCCCCCCCCCCACCAGTGTAATGTGATCTCTTTTATGAGCTTTAATAACAAATATTTTATACTTTTTAACATTCTTGTTATGGGTTCATATGTTTTTCCTGTACGTTTTAATGTTCCATCCATCATGGCCTTTATGCATAAGTGCAATATATTTGTATATAGTGTATTAATCCAATACATACCATACACAATTTCCTTCAGGATAAATAACGTACAGGGATCCCTCACTTTCCGCGGTTAATGGTGACCGGGACCCCCCGCGACCGCCGATTTCCACGAAGTGGGATCGACCCCCTCCGACTCACATATATGTACATGTATATGTGTATATAATATCAATAAATCCATATTCGAAGCTATAAATGTTTATAATAACAATTAAACATTTAAAAATAATGCATAAGATGTAAATAAAATATAAATACACACACGCGCACACACAGATGCACACCTCATATATAAATGTAAGTCGTTTTGTTGGGGGGTTTTGGGTTGTTTTTTTTTTGTTTGTTTGTTTGTTTGTTTGTTTTTTTTTGCATAATTGGCATTGTTTTGCAGCATTTTCCTTAACTTTTTCCCAATTTTTCCTTAATTTCCTTACTTTTCAATGAATATTTTTGAAAAACCCACGAAGCCTCAGAAACTGAAGTAGCGAGGGATCACTATATTCTTATTCTTATTCTGTTCATTTTGGTTCAGTTCAGTTCATTTTCTATAACCGCTTAATCCTAATTAGTGTGACGGGGAGGCTGGCGCCCCTCCCAACCTACTCCGGGCGAGGGCAGGCAGAGTACACCCTGGACAGCTCGCCAGGCCATCGCAGTGCGGAAACACGCTGACGGCTTTGCAGCTACTCTTGTTCAAAGTCAGCAATGGTTCTTTTACCAGAACCTCTCATCATACACAGGTGAGAGACATGGCCAGCTTTTGATAACCTAGTTAGCTGCACTGGGGGGACAGTGACAACCCTGTGGAGAGTGCAACTTAAACCCCCGACCTTTGGATCAGCAATCCAGCACCCTTACCACTAGGCCACCACCGTCCTGTTAAATTTGGCTCTGCATTTAATCTATTCAAAGTGGGAACGCACACTCAGAGCATCATGGTGAGCAATTGTGGTTAGGTACCTTGCTCAAGGGCACTTCAGCCATGAAGCTGAAGGAAGGTGGGAAGGGGGTTGGTCCTCTGCCAACCACCACATATTTTTGGGTTCCAAACCCACTACTCTAAACTTTCAGCTACCGCTGCCCATATTCCCTTGTTTGTTTGTCTGTTTATTTATTTTTAAATAACACAAAATAAACAGAGTCAAAACTTAGGTAACATTAAAAAGAGAAATCTATAAAAGTGATGTTTTTGAATGTTTCTCTTTTCTTGTAAAGTATCAGTACCTTGCAGAGTGTTGAAGATGCAAAAGAGGTAAAGAATAGGGTAGTTTATATATCCTGAAGTGAAGAAGGCCAAACCCCATGTCATCCCCACGAGGAAGGTCAGCCCCAGGACAGTGAAAATGTCCCTCAAACGTGGAACATTTTCGCTTTTCACACTTTGCATCTTCAAGATCCGATGTGAGACCACCAACAGGATGCAGAAGTTAAACAGGAACGTTATGGAAAAGTAGGTGATGTTCATACCATACAGAAAGCGAATATCAGTAATCCAGCAGCTGTGTAAAACAAATTATATATTTTATTGTACAGTAGACATTTATTTTGAGTTTATTTTAAAGCAGCAATGCAAATTACTTTTTTAACATGTTTACTTACAATTCAGTTGTTTGATTTGAATTCGATAGTTTTACTTTTGTGGTGCCATAAAGTGGGTTAACTTGATACCCACATAGACTTGCACCGACAAAGACTGCAGGCACTCCTGAGGGGGAAAAATCCAGAATTGTATGTGTACTATACACTCACTGGCTCCTATAACAAGAACACATCTAACCCTGAATATTCATGCAATTATCCACTTAGCCAATCATATAACAACAATATAGTACAGTGGTACCTCACGGAAAAAAAAAGTCCAAAGGAATGAAAGGAACGAAAAATTCAGGTTACGAAACGCATTTTCCTAAAATTTTTGTCTCTGGATACGAAACAAGTTCACATTACGAAAACGCCATCTTAAAAATTCAAACGCGCCATTCAAAAAATGCATGAGCTGCTCTCCCATCAATGACATTCCAACATCTCGCCCTGCTGGCCTCCCATTGGCTAGGATGGATGACGCAGCTACCTCCCATTGCCCATCTCCCAACATTCCACCCCGCTGGCCTCCCATTGGCTATGAGGGATGACGCAGTTTCCTATTATTGATTATCTCCCAACATCCCACTCCGCTGGCCAATGGGAGATTGACTAGGATGGATGACGCAGCTACCTCCCATTGCCCATCTCCCAACATTCCGCCCCGCTGGCCTCCCATTGGCTATGAGGGATGACGCAGTTTCCTATTATTGGTTATCTCCCAACATCCCACCCCGCTGGCCAATGGGAGATTGGCTAGGATGGATGACGCAGCTACCTCCCATTGCCCATCTCCCAACATTCCGCCCCGCTGGCCTCCCATTGGCCATGAGGGATGACGCAGTTTCCTATTATTGGTTATCTCCCAACATCCCACCCCGCTGGCCAATGGGAGATTGGCTAGGAGGGATGACGTGGCTCCCCTCCCATTGGCTATTATGGAGCTGCATCTCCCATAATGCTTTTCTTGTAAAGTACAAAGTTACTGTTGTTTCATGCTTTATTTCTTGACTCAGGCTTTTACCCTTCCATAAACATTTGCAAGATTATAACTCTGCTAAGAAGACATGGTCAACACACACACACACACATACACGTGATTTCCGGTGCGAGTGAGAAGAAGAAACGAGCTTGAGTGATCTCGCAAAGGAATATGGCCAAACCCGTCTACCATCGGTACAATATTGAAGCAGAAGGAGATCTTAAAACGTATGCTATTATAATTTTAAAGGGTTTAGAGGGTAGTATTGGGGGCTTTGGAGCGAATCACATGTTTTACATGTAAAATATGGTTCAATTTACGCAAAATCCAGGTTAAGAAAACGGATTAATTTCGTAAGGTGAGGTACCACTGTATATGAAACAATGCTTGAACAAGCTAAGTTATTTAGATAATACTAATGGACAATGGAAGAGGCACTCACATTACATCTCGCTCATCAGTAACAAACAAGAGCCAGAGAACAAATCATAAACAAACAGGTGTATAGTCATTGATAATAGACTGATTTTTGAATGTAAATGGACTACAATTGTAATTAAATTGCCATCATCATTATTATTATTATTATTATTGGGTTTAAATTACAATGTGTTCTGTAGTGTGGACCGAATAGTCTTATTTCTCACCCCATCCAAACAGTGACAGCTTGAGCTTGTAGTGCTTGATGTAGGTGTTGAACACTTTGATTAGAAGCAAGTATAAGTGTATGGCTTCACAGGCCATCCAGGAGAAAGAGGACAGGAGACTGTACTGTATTAACACTGCTACTAAGACGCAAAGACTCTCTTGAGACCAAGTGGCTCCCCATTCGCTCAGCAAGAAGCTGGTGTTCAGGAGGAAATAGGCGGTGCTCAAGGACACATGGATATGGATAGAATTGGTTCTGGCTGAGCTCCTGTGAAAACAGAGTGCATATGGTTGTGCTGCATATGTGAACACTTGAATTTTATATACAGACAGATTACACTGATTGCTTTGCTATGCAGGAGGATATGAGAGATTTGTTTACAGGGCTCCCGCACTTTGCGCAGTTAATGGGGACTGAGAGGACACCCCCCCCCCGTCCCCGTCCCCGTCCCAGTGACTACCAATTTCCGCAAAGTAGGATCGACCCCCTTGAATGACGTATACATACATGTATATGTGTATATAATATCAATAAATACATATTCAACACTATAAGTGCTTATAATAACAATTAAACATTCAAAAATAATGCATAAGATGTGAATAAAATATAAATACACACACATACAGACGCGCGCACACACTCATGCGCACCTCACATAAAAATGTAAATAGTTTTGTTGTGGGCTTTTGGGTTGCTTTTTGTTTTTGTTTGTTTGGGGGGTTTTTTTTCGTGCATAATTGGCCTTGTTTTGTGTGATTTTCCACGACTCTTTCCCTATTTTTCCTTAATTTCCTTATTTTTTTATTCTTCGATGAATATTTTTGAAAAACTCGCGATGCACTGAAGCCGCAGGAACTGAAGCATGGAGTAGCGAGGGATCACTGTTTATCCTTATACCACTGTATATGCTTCTCCTCTTCCTTCCATTTATGGTCTTTCTGTGCTGTGTGTGTGTGCGTGCGTGTGTGTGCGTGTGTGTGTGTGCGTGTGCGTGTGCACGTGTGTGTGCGCACGTGTGTGTGTGCGCGCGTGCGTGTGTGCGCGCGTGCGTGTGTGTGTGTGTGTGTGTGTGTGTATGTGTGTGTGTGAAGCAATTACAAAAGCCCAGTATTATGCGACACACTAGAATTTGCAAAAAAATAAAAATTTAAAAATCAACAAAAACCTTTTACTGATCAGATTAATTAGTCAGATGGAAAACTTAAACATTCACCGACCTTGTTATTTGACACTCTGGTGTAAATCCTTTAAGTTTAACAGACTCTTACTATGATGAAGATTATTAGATGAAGCCATAAAATTCTTTTAAAATCAATATAAGCAGTTTATTTTAATTTTTAATATATTTTATATTATACATTTTTATATTATATTTAAATTTTTTTAGTTCATGGAACAGTTTTCTCCATTAAAGTATTGTTCTCTTAAGTAAGTTGCACATCATGAGTAGGATAATGTACAGTGAGCTGGTCCTGATGGAGAAATATCCCTTCCAGAATAATTCAACACCGCCATGCATCATCAATATATCTGGATTGTGTACATTCTCCTTTCATTGATTTTGTCTTTGTCAGTATAAGAACACAAATTCCTCGAATAAGTTAAATAGATTCCTGAGCTTGAATCAGCCACTATTTTTGATATGAACAGAATGTTTTCTTTCGGCCTCAATGCACTTATTTTGAACGTTTGACACTTCATCATTTGGCTGACGCTTTTATAAAAAAAAACAACAAAAAAAAAACAGTCCATATAACTGAGCAGGTTCTGATTAAGAATCTTGCTCAAGGACACAGCGTAGGGTTTTACCTGATGCTTTGACTGAACTCACACTATTTGTAATCAGTTGCCCAAACCCTTGAGCACAGAGTCCTGATCGTCCCATAAATGGCCCACGAGATATAGAAATGGAGACCATGGAGTTGTATATGTGGTTGTATATACTTTTGTTTATTTGTGTTATACATTTCCGAGGAACTCTGTTCATTCAGTAATTGATTTTCTAAACCAACTTAAGCCTACTGAGGTCTTGGAGAGGCTGGAGCCTCGCTCAGCTGATTTTGGGGCTGGCAGGGTACACCATGAACACATCACCGTCGCAAAGCCACGGCGCGCACACAACCATTCACACTCACGCCCAGGGGCAACTTGCAAATAGGCCTACCTAATGTGCATGTTTTTGGACTTTGGGAGAAAAATACCCAAAAGAAACCTAAGGAAGCCTGGAGAGGACATGCAAGCTCCATATGTGAACACTATTGCCGAGCCCAGGATAGGAACGTAGAAACCTCTCGCTCTGAGGCAAACAAGCTAACCACTGCGCCACCATGTCACCCACTGGGCCACATTCTCTCTCTCTCTCTCTCTCTCTCTCTCTCTCTCTCTTTTTCGTTCAGAAAACAAATGAGCAAATTACTTAGGCCTCCTGAATTAGGACTACAACACATTCCAGAGCTACTACGTATGTACATCCGTGTCATATTCGATGTTAATTGTTGAATTTAACAACGCAATTTTCACAGATTGACCTACCATAGAATTATAATTACATCATCATTGTTGAAACTAGACAGCATCAATTCATATGGACCGTACATACAGTCGACCCTCTACTTACGAAAACCTCTGAATACGAAAAACATTTTCCTAAATTTTCGTCCTCTGTATACAAAACAACCTCTTCTTACGAAAAGCGCCAAACGCACCATTCAAACATTTAAAATAATGCTTGAATTGCTCTCTCATTGGCTGTCTCCCAACATCCCGCCCCGCAGGCCTCCCATTGGCCAGGAGGGAGCTAAACTGTACCCATTCCTGCACCCATACTTCCTGTTTGTCACACGCGTGAAGGAGAGTTGAACAGGACTGTTGGCTCGTGAGTTTTTTGAGAGTGATCATCGCAGCGTTATATTTCGTTATCCATCATGGACCCCAAGAAAGTGATTCCCGGTGACACCGAAAAGAAGAAGCGGGCTCCGTTATCAATCGAAGTGGAAAAATATGAAACTGCAAAGGAGTATGGCCGAAACCCCTCTTCAATCAGGACGATATTGAAGCAGAAGGAGACATTAAAAGCAGAGATACAGTGGCGGAGGCGATTATTTCGGAAATAGCAACCACCCTGTTTAAGGACCTCGTGAAGGAAGGTGGGGGTGGAGGTGAGGGTTCCTGGACTTTAAAGCGTCACATGGGTGGTTTGAGAGATTTAAAACAAAAAAGGTAAATCATTTTCTTTTACTTTTAACACATATTTCATACAAAATTGGTGTACTTTTATAGTTTTTAAAGGGTTTATGGGGTAGTCTTGGGAGCCTTGGAACGAATCACGCGTTTTACATGTAAAATGCACCTCTACTTATGAAAACTCCAGGTTACAGAAAATGCGAGGACATTAATATTTACGTTTTAGATATTTTTCACGTTCATTTTCTTCATTCAAAAAAAAAAAAAAATATATATATATATATATATATATATAAATTTTTTTTTTTTTCATTTTTATAGAATGAAAGTTTGTACTTACTTTAGGAGTGTGTAGAGGAGGATGATGATCACTGAAAAAGTCGCTGAAAGACCGCAACCTATGTAACTAATATGGGACAGGATTTTCCACTGTGCATGATCTATCTGTGTCACATCAACCTAATTTGACACACAGGCAATCAGAGAAAAAAATGAATATTCTTAATACATATTCATTAGCTCAATGTTTTATACTCTACAATATAATTTCTGAACACTAATGCGTTGCTTACCAGAAGTACAGCAAAAGGGGTCATATGATCATATGAGCAGCTTACACTGCCGTCGTGAAAATGATCCAGGTTGATGAATGATCCCCTGTCATCCCACTCCTGCCCTATTGGGACCAAAGAAACGTTGTGGATAACTTAATATAGTATACGTACATATAAAACAGTACCTTCAAGCATATTCACTTTCTGAACCACTTAATACTAATTGGGGTCACAGGAAGGCTGGTGCTCATCTCGGCCAACTCCGGGCAAGGGCAGAGTATACCCTGGACAGCTCGCCAGGACATCGCAGGGTAGAAACACGCTGATGGCTCTGCAGGTACTCTTGTCAAAAGTCAGCAATGGTTCTTTTACTTGAACCTCTCACCATAGACAGTGAGAGACATGGCCGGCCTTTGATAACACAGTTCGCTGCACTGGGGGGGGGGGGGGGGGGGGTTTAATTGTGACAACATGTGGTGAGTGGGGCTTGAACCCCCAACCTTAGGATCAGCGATCCAGCACCTTTACCACCAGGCCACCACTGCCCATGCACATACATTTAAGAAGAAGATGATCTCAATTTAAATGTAGCACCTCCAAACCAAATTTCATAAGATTGGCATGAAACAAGACAGCCGGGTTCTTGTGATGTTCCTAAGCTGACCCGAGTCACCCAGATCGTCCTGTAATAATAATTACCTCGTCCAAAAATTGGGTTTTGGTGTAGATATTGCAATCTTTAATATACTTCCAAACTTTTGTCCTATTATTACTATATTATTGTTATTATTATATTTTTTATCTCTGGTCTGAATGATTACAGTTCAGTCAGAACATTTATATGTAGTACTTCAGTAATTATGGAGATACAGTCATTGTACGGCCCTCTCAATATCTGTCTTCCTTTTGGCTTTTTCCCTTTTTACTCAGGAGTCGCCACAGCGAATCATCTGATTCGCACGTTTGATTTGGTAGAGGTTTTTTTTTTTTTTTTACGTCGGATGCCCTTCCTGTCACAACCCTTTTTAACAAGGGACAGAAACACGCTGACGACTTTGCAGCTACTCTTTACGAAAGTCAGTAATGGTTCTTTTACATGCCTCTCACCATAGACAGTGAGAGACATGGCCCGCCTTTGATAACCCAGTTAGCTGCACTGGGGGGGGGGGGGACAGTGACAACCTTGTGGAGAGTGGGACTCGAACCCCCAACCTTTGGATCAGTGATCCAGCGCACTATACCACTGGACCACCACTGCCCCCTGTCTTTATTAAAAAAAAAATCCAGACAAAGGGTGCGGTAAGTTTGTCAAAAATGTAACAAGGATATTATTATTTTTAAATTTAAGGCAAATTGATGCACTTTCTTTTACAGACTAATAAAAAATGTTAAAAAAGTTATTCTTGTAAGTTGAACTATATCTCTTTCTTTTTGTTTTATTTATGTTAACAAGGATACGATATAATGAAGAGATATACCTGTAACTATATTATAGAAAAAAGTTATAATTTATAGTTGCGGCGGAAAGTGGGTGGTGGGGGGGCGCGAATTGTTTTCTTCTTGCTAGGGGGGGCGTAACAGAAAATAATTGAGAAGCACTGCTGTAATGTAATATAATGTCCTACATCTTATGCAAAACTTCCAAATACGATTGTCAAATGAGCTGCTACCTCATTGCACGACCGCTCCTAATGTATATAGATTTAGATGCATATCTTTTATCCTTTATTACAGTTTTTTCTTAATCTTTAGTTTAAGACACGTGTACTTTTTCATTTATTTTTGAACTGTTTTATTCTTACTCAATTTTATATATGCTAATATTGATGCTATGCTAATGTTTCTTATTGCGTTTTGTAAGAAAGAGAGAAATGTTATTTAGACTTTTCCTGTATTTCATGCACACGACATGAAGATAATAGGAAATAAAAATCTTGAATCGTTGAATATTATTTTACAGGTCAGGAGCTCTCTTCATTTCATCATGATCAACTTTAGCGCTTTTCTTTTCGTACGGGTTCATTATGATATTAGACCCTCAACTGCACCGTCTCGAGCAAATTAAACTAGGAACTTAAAGGTAGTTAGAAAAGTCTCTACATACCTTGCGAAGCATCCATATTATAGAACCAACATGCCAGGGTATGGTTATTCTGTAAGAATAATAACACGTATAAGTACGTTCACTTGCGATGTCTTGAGTTTTCATGTACGAGTTCTAGATGTGACAACATCTGATCCGCGAAATGAAAACACATGCACCATACGTATAGAAATGTACCTATCCATCCATTATTTATGCTGGTTATCCACCAAGGTCCTGAGGAATCTTCAACCAATCCTAGCTAAATTCAGTAGAGAGGCAGGATTACACCCTGACCAGCTACTCGTCTATTAGAGGCCTAATACACATAACCAACCAATCACATTCATATTCATACTTAAGGAAATTTTGGATCAGCCAATTAGGCTAGTGGGCAGTGGTGGTCTAGTGGTATAGGGTGCTGGATCGCTGATCCAAAGGTTGGGGGTTCGAGTCCTACTATCCACAAGGTTGTCACCCCCCCCCCACCCCCCCAGTGCAGCTAACTGAGTTATCAAAGGCCGGCCATGTCTCCCACTGTCTATGGTGTGAGGCATGTAAAAGAACCATTGCTGACTTTCGTAAAGAGTAGCTGCAAAGCCGTCGGCGTGTTTCCGCCCTGCGATGGCCTGGCGAGCTGTCCAGGGTGTACTCTGCCCTTGCCCAAAGTTGGCTGGGATGGGCGCCAGCCTCCTCGCGACCCAAATTAGGATTAAGCGGTTACAGAAAATAGTGTTTCCATCCCTTGACTGTTGGATGAAACTAATGCACCCTGGGAAAACCAACACAGGCACAGTGTAAACATACAAACTCCATAAAGAATGACCATTGGTTGAGAGTCAAACTTTCTTGCTGCTGTGAGATGACGGTACTGAGCTAAGGTCCATCCCCCATCACCGCCGGTGTGTGTAAAAGTCATACGTGGCGTATAATTTTATTGTGTAAAACTAGACAGAATGTAGATTTGAAATGCAACTCGCAAAGAATCTGAACACCATGCGTATATAACGTTAATATGCCAATCACATGTACGTATTTTTCATATGAGTGTACAAAAATGTTAAGAATTTCTAAACAACAAATGAAAAGATATAACCGGATTATTACTTACGCTTATTGCTTCTTTATTATTTACTGGGAAATTGATAACAAGTCTTGTGGGCAAGTCCTTCAGCTCACGTTTGGCAGTTTCAATACGAATGACTTTGGACTTCAGCACAATGTTTTGGTCGTTCTGAGAATGAATACAGAAAAGTGATGTCATTTTATATACTTTGCTTGGAAGGGCAAATAAACCCAAACATTTAACAGAGATACATGTGATTTAAAGAGATTTATAACAGTTTATGGAATGAGTCCAATAGAAGGACAGCACACGTAAGATGTTTTGGAGACAAAGTCAGAGAGGCTAGCTCGAGATGGTTTGGACATGTACAGAGGAGGGATAGTGAGTATATTGGTAGTAGGATGCTGAGGTTGGAACTACCAGGCAGACGACCTAGAGGAAGACCAAAGAGACGATTCATGGATGTAGTGAAGGAGGACATGAAGGTAGTCGGTGTAAGAGAAGAAGATGCAGAGGACAGGGTGAGATGGAGGCAGATGATTGGCTGTGGTGACCCCTGAAGGGAACAGCCGAAAGGAAAAGAAGAGAAAGGTTTATGGAAAACTTACCATAAAGTGATCAGCAGAGGGATAGTTCACTACACCCACTCTGCGCTGCTCGTCCGAGACATTTACAAAAGGTTCCGCGGGGATGAAAACATCCAAAAGCAGATCATCGTCAGTTACCTATCCGCCGGTACAATCAGATACGAATCAGATTCAACTAATCACTCTAAAATGAAAAATGTTCATTATCTTGCGTTTAATGCTTTCATTATAACTGTACCTACAATGCTAGGAAGCTCAGAATTAAATGAAAATAAATAAAAATGGGGAAATACTGTAATGTATTAAAAATTATAATGACTGACAGAGTATCCTTGCCAAAATTCCCAGCATTCTCATCACCAATCTCAGTCACTTGACCTGTCACCACTCACATGTAATCACAAGGTATTGCATTGGTGAGACATTTATTTCCTTGTCCTGATTTCCAGTGTATGACCAGCTTTTTTACTTTGATTCCGACCTCAGCTTTTCCTCTGACAGTCACAATATTGAGTCTAATGCAGTGGTTCTTAACCTTGTTGTAGGTACCGAACCCCCCACCAGTTTCATATGCACATTCACCGAACCCTTCATCAGTGAAAAATAAAAATGTGATTTTTTTTTTTTTTACAAATTCAAGACATAGGTACTGTTGTGTTCTTGTATTCCCATCTCCATGCAGTTTCACGAAGTGTTCCTTTAGTTTTGCCGGTGTGAGACTAGAGTTGCTCAACTTGGCATTGCAAATCATTCAGATTGGATGCTGAGTCCGTGATGCATGTGAATCCATGTTGTACATATTCGTCCAACCACTTTCTTTATTTGCTCGACATAGTTAGTATGGATTAAAATATTCCGAAAAAATCTCACGGCATCACACATTGACTACTGAGCGCGCTAAATTCCCCGCGGCACTGATTGGCCAAGCAATGTAATGTGATCATCTGCAGCCAGTGATGGCCAAGCGGGGCGTGTCATCACTAATTGACATGATGAGTCGGGTGTGTCTTGACCTCCGTGGCAGAGGCTCCGCCGAACCTGAGACCGACTCACCGAACCCCAAGGGTTCGATCGAACCCAGGTTAGGAACCACTGGTCTAAACACTGTTTGCTTCCTGTTTTGCATTCATGCCTTCCCTTTAATGAACTTTAATGTTCGCCTGATCATTTGACCCATGCCTGTTTTTTTTTTTTTTTTTTTTTTTTTTTTTTTTTGGGCTTGGGCTGTGATTTGGGAATTTTTCTGCACTGTCCTAATTACAGTGAGTTTGATCTGCATTCTGCGTCCACCTTCCTCTTGGCTACCTCACTGTCTAACAGACAAATTGTTGTTACTGGGAAATGTTTAATTTTAGGCGGGTATCAGTAATTTGCATTACAGACGTTTTGCACCAGTGATCAGTCAGCTATTCATAGGTGGTAAATATTACCTTTGGTACAGAGAGCTGTACAAGCCCAGGATCTGAATCGCTCACGTTCATCTCAAATACAGACAGGTGAAATTCCTCGAGATCAAAGTTTTTGGTGCTTTCATAAAACGGGATGCTGATGAGAGCATCCACATGCTGTTTCTCTGCCCTGTTGCACAGAGATCGACATGCCTTTAAGCTGAAATTTACAGACACACATTCTTCTAAGTACAATACTGATATTTTTCCGTACCTGACATAAGCTTTTTTAATTGTCTGATTTGAAGAAAACAAATAAGGACATGCTTTTTTGATCATTGCTGGCTTTTTCAGCTCTTTTAAAGCATCAAACTTGCATGAGTCCTCCATCAGTTTATATATTTCATCCGGTACACACTTTGTGACAGTACAGTTGACTTCTATCCCACCTAAAAGAACAAATAAATCAATCAATAAATCAATCAAAATAAACAACATCAACAGCAATAACAGTGATCTTTATAAAGTTATTCAAATATTTGAAGAGCTAAAAAAAAAAAAAACCTGAAACTTATTTGGAAAATACTAATTGTTTGCTTACTTAAATTGAAGACCATTATTTTCTTCTGACTTGTAATTGAATAATTGAACAACAGTATGTTGTTGCTGAATGCATGAAAAATGTTCGTTGTAAGATTATAAAAGTCGCACTCAGCGTAACAATCGACGTCTCCATAGGTGCACACTACTTTATTAAGGTATTCAGCAATTATCAGATCTGTGTCGTTGTAGAGTACATATCTCTTTTCTGCATAAACAAAAGAAATACAGTCAACGCTGTAATAGACAGAAATAAAGAAATCAACAAAAAAAGATACAGTCAGTCTGCATATCATATTCACATGATGCTTTAGTTGTGCATATAATAACATGATGTAAAAAAAAAATCTATTTATGATAAAATGTAACGATTGTACCTTTAATATTTGTTGTGTCCCAGAGATCAGAATAACCAACACCGGCGCCAAAGATCAGCAGAGCCAGAGCGTAGACAAGCTTCATATTAGTAGCTCACTGACACACAGATAAAATAAAAGAATTTACGAGAGAAGACATGTACCAGTGTGCAAGGGCAAGACTTTTAAATCATAGCATAGGTAGAACTAAAAAAAAAAAAAATCATCATCAATAATAATAATAATAATAATAATAATAATAATAATAATAATAATAATAGCTTGAACAATTAAATACAGATGACAAACTTCAACTCAAGATCAGCCCTTGTTATAACAAAATTTTTGTCTGTTTTTGTGAAAATAGAACAATCCATCTCAGTAATAATTCATTACTCATGTTATAAATTATTCTCAATCTTGCCAGTCTCCATAAATAAGAAAATCAGCCTCATTACAAAAATGATTAAAAACACCTTGCGCTCATAGAAATTCAAATAATAAAACATAAAGTTTACCGCAAGATTTGGTCAGAGAAAGTGAAATCTTGACGTATCATATAGGATGTGGTTGTCCTTCGAAAAGCAGGATTGCTACATACAAAAAATTATTGAAATTCAACTCGTGTATAGATTATATACTGGTAGATTTCTCCTATTCCTAAGCTTCTACTTGTTTTAAAGCCATAGATTCATTTGCATACACAAATATACTATTGAAATATATGCAAATGAATCTATGGCTTTAAAACAAGTACTAGTAGAAGATTAGAAAATGTAGTGACTCCCGAGAAAGGAAAAAAGCCGAAAAGAGAAGAAGACACAAATAGTCTCGAGTATGTATAGCATGTCAGCGACAGTATTTAATCTTTTAATCCTGTGGTTTATTCAAATGTGTGATGATTCTCATGAACTACAGTTCTGTGGTATTCAACGATGTTCCCTCTAAAGATATGCGAGTCGCTCCACCAAAAATGGAAAATGAGCTTTTTACACAGTCAGATAGACGAGGCCCAAAGCTGCAAAAAAAATAATAAAAGCAAAAAGTTTGTCGATACCTTGAAAACTGAGCAAGTTATGCCATTTCTTGTGTCGGCATTCAACTAAAAATTTCAAAAGACATTTTGGAGAAAAATGGTGTGTGTGTGTGTGTGTGTGTGTGTGTGTGTGTGTGTGTGTGTGTGTGTGTGTGTGTGTGTGTGTGTGTGTGTGTGTGTGAGAGTGTGTGTGTGTGTGAGAGTGTGTGTGTGAGTGTGTGTGTGTGTGAGTGTGTGTGTGTGTGTGTGTGAGTGTGTGTGTGTGTGTGTGTGTGAGTGTGTGTGTGTGTGTGTGTGTGTGTGTGAGTGTGTGAGTGTGTGTGTGTGAGTGTGTGAGTGTGTGTGTGTGAGTGTGTGTGTGTGTGTGTGTGTGAGTGTGTGTGTGTGTGTGTGTGAGTGTGTGTGTGTGTGTGTGTGTGTGAGTGTGTGTGTGTGTGTGTGTGTGTGTGTGTGTGTGTGTGTGTGTGTGTGTGTGTGTGTGTGTGTGTGTGTGTGTGTGTGTGAGTGTGTGTGTGTGTGAGTGTGTGTGTGTGTGTGTGTGTGTGTGTGTGTGTGTGTGTGTGTGTGTGTGTGTGTGTGTGTGAGTGTGTGTGTGTGTGTGTGTGAGTGTGTGTGTGTGTGTGTGAGTGTGTGAGTGTGTGAGTGTGTGTGTGTGTGTGTGTGTGTGTGTGAGTGTGTGTGTGTGAGTGTGTGTGTGTGTGTGTGTGTGTGAGTGTGTGTGTGTGTGTGAGTGTGTGTGTGTGTGTGTGTGTGTGTGTGTGTGTGTGAGTATACTGCTCGATAACGTCTCATAATTAACATCTCCATTCCCAATTTCTTTAGGTGACGACCTCATGTTCAACATATTCCACAGAAAGTCACCAACATTGTCATGCTTCAGTTACGCAAACTGGAAAAGTCCTATAAATTAAATGTGGAACTAAAGTTCACATGCATTTAAATCACGTGATGAGGAAGAAGTGTCCTACCAATGACCAAAGTATTTGTGTAACTTTAGGAACCCCCACCAATGCACCACTTCCAGTATTCATTCTTATTAATAATTAATTTTCCGAACCAGCACCGTTGAACAGACCGTTCTTATAACAGACAGCTACCAACAGCTGAGTTTGCGTTCCTGGCACTTAATTGTGGCGTTATTGGGATTTGAACATCAAGTGTGTGTGCGCCACGTTTTGTGCTTTATTATAAGACAGAGAAGCAGCCAGCCATTCACAGCTGTACACAATTTAAAGTATCCAGTTGAGTTTATCCATAGTCTTTGGACTGTGGAAGGAAAACTCGGAACCACAGTGTGATCAACAAATAGAGATATTTTTAACAATAGAGATCAACAATCTTTTAAATAGTGAAAAACTGAAAAACTCCATTCCCAACATCAGTCGTTAAAGATATTGAGATCAGACTTTTCCTTCATTCTGATCTTTATCTGCCGGATTTTATATATTGTATTATTGCCACATATACAGCGATCCCTCGCTACTTTGCGTTTCAGTTTCTGCGGCTTCAGTGCATCGCGGGTTTTTCAAAAATATTCATCAAAAGAAAAAAAAAAAAAAAGGAAATTAAGGAAAAATAGAGTAAAAGTTGAGGGAAATGCCACAAAACAAGGCCAATTATGCAAAAAACACCAAAACAACAACAAAAAAACCCACCCAAACAAACAAAAAATAACTCAAACCCCCCCAACAATTTACATTTTTATGTGAGGTGCGCATCTGTGTGGCCGCATGTCTGTATGTGTGTGTATTTATATTTTATTAACATCTTATGCATTATTTTTTAATGTTTAATTGTTATTATAAGCATTTATAGCGTTGAATATGTATTTATTGATATTATATACACATATACATGTACGTACACGTCAGTCGGGGGGGTATTGCTTAATGCTTAATGGCATGAATGCACAAAAAACATTCATTCATTTCCTGTATGTACTGTCTAATCCTAATTAGGGTCGCGGGGAGGCTGGTGCCCATCCAAGCTGACTCCAGGCAAGGGCAGAGTACACCCTGGATAGATCTCCGTGCCACTGCAGGGCAGAGACATGCTGGAGGCTATTACGCAGCTACTCTTGATGAAAGTCAGGAAATGGTTGTTTTGCATGAACCTCACACCATAGACAGGGAGGGACCTGGCCGGCCTTTGATAACCCAGTTAGCTGCATTGGGAGGGACAGCAGTGACAACCCTGTGAGAGTGGGTCTTGAACCCCCAACCTTAGGATCAGTGATCCAGCACCTTTACCACCAGGCCACCACCAGCCCACCACCGCCCACAAAAAGCATTTGTTCATATTAAAGTAGATGTGGACAGCACAGGGATTTCAGGGATTTCAGGGATTTCAAGTTGTGCCATATTTAAACAAGAGCAGTCGGAGGGCACAAACCTCGGCCAAGCCGAGTCATCCCCCACATGAGCTAAAAATTGTTCACAACGTTAAACCATCTTTTCCAGAGTTTGATCCACATCACTTCCGAATTCTAACGTTCTTACTTTTCTAAAGCATCACTTCTTCTATTGAAAGATTTCTTAAATATCTATATATAACTTTTCGTAAATAACAAAAAAAGGGGGAGGTCCTATGGTGTAGAGGCTAACATGTCCGCCTCACAGCAAGAAGCCTTGGATTCAATTCCCAGCTCGGCCGTTTCTGTGTGGAGTTTGGATGTTCTCCCCATGCTTGTGTGGGTTTCCTTCTGGAACTCCAGTTTCCTCACACACTTGAAAAACATTCGCGCCGGGCGATTTGGCGGTTCCAAATCTCCCTTATGTGTGAGTGACAGTCGAATGGTTGCACGAGTGTTCGCTCTGTGACGACCTGGCAAACCGTCCACTGTGTACTCCGTCCAGCTGGCATTGGTGCCAACCTCCCTGCGACCCGAATTTCTATTAAGTGGTTCAGAAAATTAAGGAGGGCATGAAAGTACACGATGCCCCCTGCTAGGACTGTAAATTATACACGTATAGCAGAGAAGGTAAGATTACCTTGGAGAATAGATCCATGCTTTCCTGCATATCAGACTGAGTACCAGCATTCAATGTGCAGTCATCAGCAAAGAGAAAGCTCTATACCTGCATACACACACATATATATATATATGTATATATATATATACACACACACACACACACACACACACACACACATACCTGTATACTAGTATAGTATACATATATAAACACATATATCCCTATATATCTATTCACACCTATTCACACATACACAGAAGGGTAAATAATATGTCAGAGGTGCATGGTATACATGATATATATATATATGTGTGTGTGTGTGTGTGTGTGTGTGTGTGTGTGTGTGTGTGTGTGTGTGATGGGGGTGGGGGTGGGGTTACACATTTAACAGCAATCCACTAAAAATATTTTGCAAAATCCTGCTAACAAAATGCAGACAGAAGGAAAAGTGTAACCTTTTTGGTAGACGTACTGTAATAAAAGGCTGATAAAATGGGAATTTAAAACTGTTTTGTTCAATTTCTTGTCATGTTTACATTTGCACCTGTGTTTATATTGGGTTATAATTTATCGTAGACTATTTAGGTTTATGTTACTATACGTAACTTTAAAATGGTGTTTGCACAGCATTGCTGTATTCAAGAATATTTTGTCAATCTTATCAACATTACCCATTATGGACAGCAGAGGGCGATCTGACATTAGCTCAAAGAGTCAATATTGACGTCTAATCACTAGTGAAGAAGTGTGTGAATGTATATTTGGTATTTTCTTCTTTTTGATGTTGGTATTTATTTAATGTGTTGAATTACTTGTAAGGGGCAGTGGTGGCCTAGTGGTATAGGGTGCTGGATCGCTGATCCAAAGGTTGAGGGTTCAAGTCCCACTCTCCACAGGGTTGTCACTGTGCAGCCTACTGTCCAAGTTTACCAGTTACCAGTTTACTGTTTACTGTTTAAGTTTACTGTTACCAGTGCAGCCAACTGGGTTATCAAAGGCGGGCCATGTTTCTCACTGCCTATGGTGTGAGGTTCATGTAAAAGAACCATTGCTGACTTTCAACAAGAGTAGCTGCAAAGCCGTCAACGTGTTTCCGCTCTGTGATGGCCTGGCGAGCCGTCCAGGGTGTACTCTGCCCTCGCCTAGAGTCGGCTGGGATGGACGCCAGCCTCCCCAGGACCTTAATTAGGAGTAAGAGGTTACAGAAAATGGACTGAACTGAATTACTTGTGGGGGAAGTAGTAGCCCGGTGGTAGGGTGCTGGCTGAGGAACCCAACGTCGGAAATTCAAGCCCGACTATCGCCCGGCTGTCACTGCTGTCTCCTCAGTGCAGCCAGCTGGGTTATCAAAGTTATCTCTCACAGTCTGCGGTGAGAAGCCTGTAAAAGAACCAGCAACCCATTGGGATACTGTTAGCATGTTTCTGCCCTGCTGTGGCCTACTGAGCTGTCCAGGGTGTGATCTGCCCTCGCAGAATCGTCTGACGAGGGCACCAGCCTCCCTACGACCCAAATTACGATTAAGCGGTTCAGAAAATAAGCAATGAATTGCAAAATACAAAAGAAATGAAACATGTTAGTTTTGTCACCGTCAGGACATTTTAACGCTCACTGCTGATTTTTTTTTTTTTTTTTTATTTTATTTGTGTGACCGTATGATTTGGAGTTATTATGCATTGGTGAGATATACAGTATTATTATTATGCGCATATTTACCAAACAGAAAAATCAGCATTTGTTTTCAAGTTCTTCTTTTAGAATAAGACTGTGTACTGGTCGGGAAGCTTGTGGAGCAGGTTGGAGTTAATGTGTGACAGATATAACGCAGATGATTTTCTTTGACTCTTCAAACAGTTGGTTTTATGGTCCCCCTTTGGTAACACGAAGCTCGGTGACTATAGAGCTTCAGTTCACTGAACTGCAGAGCACCTCCCTATCTCCTGTCCAAAAAGCCTGCAGGGACACATAAGTCCAAGCCCCAGTGTTCTGCATCAAAGCCTGTGAGTGTTTGTGTGTGTTTGTGTCTGAGTCAGTATTTACAAAGCAACTTAACGTGTTTATGCTGACGGGTGTTAAAATTCCCCCATTGTCTGAGGAAACCCGTCTCCTGTGCTCACAAAGCTTTTCAGCACCTTTCTTTTTGTATCTTTGAATGCATTGGCTATTACTCGCCACTTTGCGCTTCAGTTCCTGCGGCTTCAGTGCATCGCGGATTTTTCAAAAATATTCATCAAAAAAAACAATAAGGAAATTAAGGAAAAGTTCAGGAAAATACCGCCAAACAAGGCCAATTATGCAAAAAAAAAACAAAACACAGCAACCCAAAACCCCCCAACAAAACTACTTACATATTTATGTGAGATGAGCATCTGAGTGTCTGTGTGAGTGTGTGTGTGTATATATTTAAGATTTTATTTACATCTTAGGCATTCTTTTTGAAGGTTGAATTGTTATTATAAGCATTTACGGTGTTGAATATGTATTTATTGACTTTATATACATAAAGCCATCAGCGTGTTTCTGTCAATTGCTAAAGGGTTGTGACAGGAAGGGCATCCAACGTATAAACCTAAGCCAAATCAAATGTGCAAATCAGATGATTCACTGTGGCGACTCCCAAGAAAAAGGAAAGAGCCGAAAGAAAGAAAGAAAGAAATACATGTACGTATGCATCATTCGGGGGGGGTCGATCCTACTTCGTGGAAATTCGCTGTTTGGAGAGAGTCTCGGTCCCCATTAACCGCGAAAAGTGAGGGATCACTGTACTTGCATCACAGGATGAATGGGGTTGCTTACGGCATTGTCAAATTTGTCAAAAATAAATTTCATGCTTTGTCTTTAGGTAATAACAATACAGGGATCCCTCACTTTCTGCAGCTAATTGGCATCCGAAATTCCCCACGACCACCGATTTCCGTGAAGTAGGATCACCCCCCCCCCCACCCCGACTGACGTATACACACATGTACTGTATATGTGTATATAATATCAATCAATACATATTCAACACTATATATGCTTAAAATAACAATTAAACATTCAAAAGTAATGCATAAGATAATAAATAAATAAAATATAAATACACACACATACAGATGTGCGCGCGCACACAGATGTGCACCTCACATATAAATGTAAGTAGTTTTGTTGGGGGGTTTTGGGTTGATTTGTTTGTTTTTGTTTCTTTTGGGTTTTTGGAGGGGGGTGTTGCATAATTGGCCTTGTTTTGCTGCATTTTCCTGAACTTTTTCCCTATTCTTCCTTAATTTCCTTATTTTTATAATTCGATTAATAATTTTTTTAAAAATCGCAATGCACTGAAGCCGCACGAATTGAAGCGTGAAGCGTGAAGCGAGATCATTGTATTCATCTATGGCAACAATAATACATGTGATCTGATTAGTGAAAGCACAAACAATAAATCGTAGAAGGACCAAGTGTGTCACCGACCAGCAAATTCGCCATTCGCCTGCTGCACTGTGCGATCCAACTTTAGCAGCTTTCGGAGAGTATTCTGTGTTTTTTTTTTTGTTTTTTTTTTTTTTTCCAGGAAATGTATATAAAAATATCATAAATGATGAAGAGTTTATAAAGTTCTGTGAAGTAGTCACCCAATCCAGGGAAACAAGCAAAAAGCTTCTCAAGGCCTTTGCAGAAATGTAGGAAGACACCTAAAGCAGGTGGTTCAGAGAAAACACGCCAGCTGCAGAAAAAAAACAAAAAAAACAAAAAAAAAAAACAAAAAAACAAAAACAGCAAGCAGGATCTGTAGTGAATTTTAAAAGGCTGCCGTTTATAAATGGTTAATAATCAACTACTTATTCATTTAATTTTCTCATTGAGTGCAGTGAAGTCTTTTTTGCACAGAATTCGGTGTTGGACTAAACTAAAGACTTCGGGCTGAACTTTCTCTCGCGAGATCTTGTGCTCGGATAACATGTAGTTTATAATGAATCATTATTATGTCATGTACAATCACCACATGCTGACTTTTAGGTGCACAATTTATTACCTTCTTTACCCTGTACATCAGGGGTCCCCCAATCACCGGCCCACGGACCGGTACCGGTCCGTGTCTCAATTGTTACCGGGCTGCAGAAGAAATAATTAATTAGTTAGTCTGAACGATCTTTAGGGGGCAGTGGTGGCCTAGTGGTATAGGGCACTGGATCACTGATCCTAGTGTTGGGGGTTCGAGTCCCACTCTCCACAAGGTTGTCACTGTCCCCCCCAGTGCGGCTAACTGGGTTATCAAAGGCGGGCCATGTCTCTCACTGTCTATATTGAGAGGTTCATGTAGAAGAACCATTGCTGACTTTCGTAAAGAGGAGCTGCAAAGCCGTCAGTGTGTTTCCGCCCCTTGCTAAAGGGTTGTGTCAGGATGGGCATCCGACGTAAAAACCTACGCCAAATCAAATGCGCGAATCAGATGATTCGCTGTGGCGACCCCTGAAAAAGTGGAAAAAGCCGAAAGGAGAAGAAGTCGTCTGAACGATCTTTATTTTTGAAAAATCTTTTATTTTGAAAAATGACCGGATTCTCTCGGTTACATATCGGTCATTTGAGCGCTAAAATGTATTCCACACGGGGACGGCGTGTGAACAGAGGCATGTTGGACATGTTGGACATGGCTGGTGCACCATCACCTGCGTTTTTAATTAATTAATTAAATTTTTTTTAGAAAAGTTCAAGCTTTACTTCCCAACCAACTTTATTTCAGCTGTTGAAAAATAACAGTCATGAAGTGTTTATTTTTAATAATAATAATAATAATAATAAGAAGAAGAATTTATATAAATAAATAAATTATATTTACAATATAAGCAATCTATGACACACACACACACACACACACACACACCCAGTCCGCGGTAAAATTGTCAAACATTGACCAGTCCGCGGTGATAAAAAGGCCGGGACCAGTGCGGTACAGGATTGATTGCTATGGTGACGGAGCAGTGACTCAGACATGGTAGTGGTGCTGCATGAACGAGTTCCTTCGAACTTGGCTAATGTGACACACCTTACTTGTTGCTCCTTCTTGTACGTAGCTCTCCACATAAAGAGGTGGGCTATTCATTTTCATACACATCGTCCCTGGCGTCAACCCACCAGTGATGCTGCGGTGTGTAGAAACCGAATCAGGATCATCATCACATGCTAGTCAGTGTATCAGTGTATCAGTGTATCAGTGTTGGGCTCAGAGAAACGTTAAAACCCAACAATGTTGGATCAGCTGTGGTCCTGGAATGCTTGTTTTATGCTGATAATTTGTGGAGTGAAATTCTAATTCGGGTAGTGGGGGTGGCTGGTGCCCATCTCAGCCAACTCTGGGCGAGGGCAAAGTGCACCCTGGACGGCTCGCCAGGCCATTGCAGGGCAGAAACACTTTACGGAAGTCAGCAATGGTTCTTTCACATGAACCTCACACCATAGACAGTGAGAGACATGGCTGGCCTTTGATAACCCAGTTATCTGCCCGGGGTGGGGGTTAGAGACAACAACCTGTTGAGAGTGGGGATTAAACCCTCCCCCCCTCCATCCTTGGAATCAGTGATCCAGCATCTTTACCACCAGGTCACCAGTGCCCTTATATATCTATACAGTATATACTGTATATGGTGTTGTGGTTATTGCTCCTGCTTCACAGCAAGAAGGGCCTAGGTTCAAGTCCCAGTTTCCTTTCACAGTCTAAAGATCAAGACATTAGGCAAATTGTCCCTTGATGTGGATGTGTGTGTGTGTGTGTGTTGGACCTGTGATGATTTTGTGAGCTCCAGCTCGCTCGCCTTCTTCCCGAGCTGGCTTCAGCCTTCCTGCGTCCCTCGTAGGGTTAACCGGTTCGGCCAATATGTGAGTGAATGTCTATTCTAACAGCACCAACCTTTATTTATTTTTTTTCTATGTCATGAAGTTCCATTTGTTATCTCTATCACTAATTCATCATACTCACAGGGCAACCTGGGGCCAATCTGAGCTGATTTTAGGTGGGAGTTTACCCTTAATGACATCAATCCATCAAGGGGACAACAGAGCCAGAGTTGCATTCACACTCATTAAGATGTTGACGGAATGTGCATGTCTTTAGACTGTGAGAGCAAAACCCACACAAACAGGAAGACGTCATCATTTTACCCAGAACTTGATGTCTGTAGGGTGGTAGTGATAGCCATTGCATCAATGGTGACAATTTTAGCTCGGTCTCTCGACCAATCAACTGGCGGTCATCTTCAAGTCGATTTTTTTTTTTTTTTTTTTTTTTTTAGAACAATGCTCAACATATGTATTTTTTTCCCGATTTTTAAAAAAATTTGATATACTTTATTAATCCCACAAGGGAAATTATTGCCTTTGCATTTAACCCATTCAATGTGAACACACACACACACACACACACACACACACACACGTAAATAGTGAACACACACTCAAAGCGGTGGGCTGCCACACACATTGGGGTTCCCAGGGAGCAGTTCAGGGTAAGGTGCCTTGCTCAAAGGCACTTCAGCCATGGAGGTGGAGGAAGTGAAGGTGCTGTTCACTCCCCCACTGCCACACATTTTTCCTTAAATGGTACCTGGACGCAACATTTACAGCATTCCAAAGAGATCCACTATACTTTATTATTAACTTTTAAACATCGCGTGATGTCGGTAGGTTATGTATAAGTCCACATTTCCTTTTCTTCTGTATGACATTCCTTGCTCACGAAGGTTCAGCGCGTGGACGTGTTGGCTTTTTTCACTGGGGGTCAAAGGTCATTGTATTGTAACATCGTTGACAGTCGTATCGCTAATTGCAGAATGTCAGTATATTTTCCTCGAGCAATTCATCTTCTTTATAACAATAGCACTCCAAGTGGTGGTCTAGTGGTATAGGGTGCTGGATCGCCGATCCAAAGGTTGGGGGTTCGAGTCCCACTCTCCACAAGGTTGTCACTGCCCCACCCACCAAATGCAGCTGACTGGGTTATCAAAGGCCGGCCATGTCTCTCACTGTCTATGGTGTGAGGTTCATGTCAAAGAACCATCGCTGACTTTTGTCAAGAGTAGCTGCATAGCCGTCAGAGTGTTTCTGCCCTGCGATGGCCTGGTGAGCTGTCCAGGGTGTACTCTGCCTTCGCTCAAAGTTGGCTGGGATGGGCACCAGCCTCCCAGCGACCCTAATTAGGAAATTGATTACAAAATAAACTGAACAGATATCTCAGGCAAAAATATTTCTAATCATCATAGAAAATGAATCAAGGTCTACTGACCAATCAGAATCGAGCATTCAACACACTGCGGAGTAAAGGCAAGGTTCATGAAGTTGAGGATGCAGATGGGCAGAACTGGGGTTGTGATCACAAAGCACGAGTAAATTTCACTTATTTGTAGTGAGTGGTGTAGTGTATGAGCTCAATGTGAACAGAGCAGGGGATCACATTTCCCACAGACATCTGCTCCTGGTGTCGCCCCTCCTCCACACACACACACACACACACACACACACACACACACACACGTGGATGTGTGGGAGCGCTGGATTGACTAGCCGATCCTTCTGCCTGGACTAATAATAATAATAATAATAATAATAATAATAAACCCTACAAAATAAAAAGAGAGAGAGGGAGAGTTGAGAAGACGCGAGGCGTAATCAACGGCACGCGCGCAACCGCTCGCCGCGATTGACATTGTAACATTTTCCGCTTTGAAGTCGGCGGCGGGTTTGTGCGCGTCCGTGTGTTCCGCGCTCTCCCGACTTGCTCACATGCAGGCGGGGTCAGGAATTTGTTATCCGCGTGCACGACCATCTGACGTTTTTCTTGGACGGTGACATTAAGCTCGGGTTTGATGCGTGCACGTGAAAAAAAAAATAAATAAAAGGAGGAATATAGGCAGAGTGGACACACCCGCGGGACACGATCCGTACCAAACTTGTGCTTGAGAAGCAAACCTTCGCTGAGTTTGGGGTCCAACCCCTTTGCAACTTGACTACACCTATACTACAGACATTTAAACCTCAAGGCTGACAGACGGCTCGCGCACCAGAGACCAGTTCAGCACTGGATCCTGGAAGTGGAGGAAGAACAGGAAGAACAGGAAGAAGAGAAGGACACTTTATAGCTCGAGAGCCATGCAGCCTTTGTAGACTTGAAGGTCTTCTGCAAGTCTTAGACACGGAGATCGTTTTAGGCTCATCTTTGAGGATCTGGAATCCCAACGAGTTAGAACATTGAGGTAGAACTTTGAACATGGCATCATCATGGGTTGTGATGCTCTGGAGATGGACACTCTTCCCTTCACTCCTGGTGCTTTGTTTGTGTGGGACACACACGTTCGGAGATGATGACTTCAACGCAGAGGTAACTCTTCTTGTTCCATAACTTTATTCTGGGATTCTTGTGCTCCTGGTGATGTTTAGTTCTGAGCAACCTTCTGGTGGTCCAATGTCAAACACTGAACATGTACTTATACTGTGTCCTAGTGAACCAGTATCAGAATGTACTCACTGATATTCACCTTCAAGCACTTATATAT
>CM045751.1:9587500-9622500 GCA_024760905.1 Plotosus lineatus
GAATGGTCTGGGTTTGAGCCCAGTGCCCAGCAATAGCATTTCTGTGTGGAGTGTGCATAGTCTTCCCATACGTGTGCAATTTTCCTCTGGGTACTGAATGTGTGTGTTTGCCCTTGTGGCTGGGATAGACTTTATTGCCTCAAACACTGGTTCCGAAAGTGAAAGGTTAAAAAAAAAAAAAAAATTATGACTAAATAGCTTGATGTCGCAAAGTTGCTGTATCTTTGCTAGATCCTCACTGACCACCAAATCGGGGTGACATTGGTCAAGAAAATCCTTTTAAAGGGACACAAGAGAGAGAGAGAGAGAGAGAGAGAGAGAGAGAATCCTGGACAAAAACCAGACTCAAATTAGGAACATGTCTTTTTTCTTTTTTTTCTTTTTTTTGGCGACAAATAATACCGTGAACCTTTATTGCCAAATCAGGGTGCGGTGGTGGGCTAGTGGTATAGGGCACTGGATCGCTGATCCAAAGGTTGGGGGTTCGAGTCCCACTCTCCACAAGGTTGTCACTGTCCCCCCCAGTGCAGCTAACTGGGTTATCAAAGGCGGGCCATGTCTGTCACTGTCTATGATGAGAGGCATGTAAAAGAACCATTGCTGACTTTCGTAAAGAGTAGCTGCAAAGCCGTCAGCGTGTTTCTGTCCCTTGCAAAAAAGGGTTGTGACAGGAAGGGCATCCGATGTAAAAACCTCTGCCAAATCAAACGTGCGAATCAGATGATCCGCTGTGGCGACTCCCGAGTAAAAGGGAAAAAGCCGAAAGGAAGACAGACAGACTTTATTGCCAAATCACATGCATTACAATGGCGTCCTTGAAGATAGACTGTGTCCTGAATTCATATTGTATGACCTGCACCAGTCAATCGGACCTAAATATCAGTCCGTTCTTATTGGTCCAGATTATTATTATTATTTTTATTAACCTGATGGCAAAGATTTTTGTATTTAAATTAAAATGTTGAGGTTATGTGGGATCAGACATCCTTCAATCTCACATTCAGACATTCCCAGCGCTCGCTGTGTTCGTAATGTTATTGTGATAGTCGTGCTCGTCATTGTTGGTTTTCGGCTCTGGATAAAACTTGTCGCCAGAGTAGCAAAAGTGTGATTTAAAAAAAAACAACAAAAAAAAACCTGTCTTCCTTTTGTGTGTATTTTTCTTGTGCTGTTTTTTTCTCGTCCTCTTGCTTTTTGACTTGATCCTGATTGCTCCCACCCCTCCCCCTCTCACTTAATGACCAAAAAGATGGCGTGCACCCAAGCCTCAGGAATAAAAGCGCTTTCCAGTCGTTAGAGTCTTGGCTGACATTGTGCTGGACACACACACACACACACACACACACACACACACACACACACACACACACACACACTGATTTAAAGTATTTTTACAGCACCCTGTTCTTGAAGGACCCAGTAATGCAAGTGACTCTTAAGGTCCTTTTGAAGGAGTAACTGGCTCGCTCGCTCCTGGCGAACACTTGCTTTGTATGCACAGCACAGGATCCTATGGTAGCACAGAACTGCTTTCTCATTTTAAAAAGTGGGCCTTTATACATCTTCTGTTCGAAGCTGGAGTGCTGCCTTTATTACACCGCCATACAATAAATACATGAGAGATACAGACATTTCCTTTCGGCTTTCCCCCCTTTATCAGGGGTCGCCACAGCGAATGATTCGCGCGTTTGATTTGGCGTAGGTTTTTACATCGGATGCCCTTCCCGACACAACCCATTAGCAAGGGGCGGAAACACGCTGACGGCTTTGCAGCGACTCTTTACGAAAGTCAGCAATGGTTCTTTTACATGAACCTCACACCATAGACAGTGGCCGGCCTTCGATAACCCAGTTAGCTGCACTGGGAGGGGGGGTGGGGGGGGGACGGGACGGTACAGTGACAACATTGAACATTGTGGAGAGTGGGACGCGAACCCCCAACCTTAGGATCAGCGATCCAGCGCCCTATACCACTAGCCCACCACCGCTCCATATACAATAAATACAGATCAGAAATAATTCCCAGGCCTCTTCCAGTCCGACAGTGATGTGTGCTGAATACAACCTGGGAATCAGTGGCTTTTTTTTATTTTTTATTTTTTATTTTTTTTATATAAGCCAGCATGGATCCTGGATTTAGCATCATTGGCTTCCCATTGAGCCGGCAGGAGCCCCACACCCTCAGGGCCATTTAACACTCAGAGGAACACAGAACTTATCCATGGAGCAAGGTGTGTCCCACACAGCGTGGCTATTCATCATTTCCCCCACTCCCAACCCCGAATCACACAGAAAGCACAACGGGAAGGGACAAGAGCTGCTCCTGCTGTTCTGAATAGTTACTCAACTGTGCAGCTATTTATACTACACACTCTTAGAAAAAAAAGAATAATAAACTGGACCCTTGCATGTTTTTGGGGCGGAACTTTCCAGGGAACCTAACACCAAAATATGACAACGTTCACGAAATAATTTAAAGATCGATTTTTGTCATGGCCGGGCAGTGGTGGTCTAGTGGTATAAGGCGCCGGATCGCTGATCCAAAGGTTGGGGGTTCGAGTCCCACTCTCCACAAGGTTGTCACTGTCCCCCCCCCCAGTGCAGCTAACTGGGTTATCAAAGGCCGGCCATGTCTCTCACTGTCTATGGTGTGAGGTTCATGTAAAAGAACCGTTGCTGCCTTTCGACAAGAGTAGCTGCAAAGCCGTCAGCGTGTTTCCGCCCTGCGATGGCCTGGCGAGCTGTCCAGGGTGTACTCTGCCCTCGCCCTGAGTTGGCCGGGCTGGGCACCAACCTCCCCGCGACCCTAATTAGGATGAAGCGGTTACAGAAAATGAACTGATGAACTGATTTTTGTCATGACTGTGTACCCAAGACGTGTCTGCAATTATGTGACGCGGTAGAGTTGATAATATTTTTGAGTGCGAGATTTATAGAGAGCCTCGAAAGTCTTGAAAATGTTCTTAGTTATTTTTTGAATTAAAAAGTAATAATAAAATTTAAAAAAATCATGTTAAATGGATGAAATAGTGTTTTTGCTAAGTTGTCTGGACAGGGATCCCTCACTTTCCGCGGTTCATTGCGATTCCCCTGCGACCGCTGAATTCCACGAAGTATCGACCCCCCTGACTGATGTGCCATAAATGCGTATAATAACAATTAAACATCCAAAAATAATGCATAAGATGTAAATAAAATATAAACACACATACATACAGATGTGCGCACACTCAGATGCGCTCCTCACATAAAAATGCAAGTAGTTTTGTTGGGGGGTTTTGGGTTGTTGTTTTTTTTTTGTTTTTTTTCATAATTGGGTTTGTTTTGTGGAAATTTTCTTCTTTTTTAATCCATCCCATCCCATCCCATCCCATCCCATCCCATCGGTCGGCAGCAACCTCAGCAAAGAGGTCCAGACGTCCCTCTCCCCAGCCACTTCCTCCAGCTCTTCCAGGGGGGGCCCCGAAGCGATCCCAGACAAGCCGAGAGACATAGTCCCTCCAGCGTGTTCTAGGTCGACCCCGGGGTCTCTTCCTGGTTGGACATGCCCATAACACCACACTAGGGAGGCGTCCGGGAGGTATTCCAACCAGATGCCCGAGCCACCTCAACTGGGCCCTCTCAATGCGGAGGAGCAGCAGATCTACTCCGAGCTCTCCCTGGATGGCGGAGCTTCTCACCTTATCTCTAAGGGAGAACCCCGCCACCCGGCGAAAGAAGCTCATTTCAGCCGCTTGTATCCGCGATCTTGTTCTCTCAGTCACTACCCAAAGCTCGTGACCATAGGTGAGGGTTGGAACGTAGATCGACTGGTAAATTGAGAGATTCGCCTTACGGCTCAGATCCTTCTTCACCACGATGGACCGGTACAGGCTCCGTTTAACAACAGAGGCTGCAGCGATCCGTCTGTCGATTTCCCGCTCCATTCTTCCCTCACGTGTGAACAATTTGATGAATATTTAAAAAATAAAAAAATACCCACGATGCACTGAAGTCACATGAATTGAAGCGCGAAGTAGCGAGGGATCCCTGTATTGTTATTTTGGTGGCCTTAGGAATTATCCGTTAGCACTGGACCAAATACTCAAACACTAGCCAGTCTATTTCTGTTGTTACACCATCATAACACATAGCAGTCAGTTTAAACTTAAATAGGCATCAAATGAAAGTTAGCTCTTGCATTGAAATAAAAATGTTATTTGTTACTTTTACTAACGAACCTACAAAGCCGTTCTTACACTTTTCTCAACATAATATAGCTAACTAGCTACTATAGTTTCGAGGCATTCAGAATTACAGATAAAATTACGTATCTCCTTTCACCAGCCTTGAATTCAGACATTTCTATTTGTGCCAGACACATGTGAAGTATGTAGATAAATCGATAGCAAACAAAATGTACATAAATACATATACAGTGATTCCTCGCTTCTGCATGTTTCAGTTTCTGAGGCTTCAGTGCATCGCGGGTTTTTCAAAAATATTCATCTAAAAATAAAAAATAAGGAAATTAAGGAAAAATAGGGGAAAAGAAAATTACCAAAACAAGGCAAATTATGCAAAAAAAAAAAAAAAAAAAAACGTCAGTCAGGGGGGGTCAATCCTACTTAGCGGAAATCGGCAGTCACGGGGGGACTCGGTCCCCATTAACCGTGGAAAGTGAGGGATCTCTGTAATCAGATTCTGTTTTATGTGAATATATGTTATGCAGAATAAAAGATTGAATAAGACTGTATAAGTTTCGAATCAACTATAGATTGAGTTCTTCAATTACAGTTTTCAGATCCTGTAGGTTTTTTCCGTGTATGGTTTACAGCAGTGCACGCCAACATTGTTCCTGGACCTCGACCTCCCTGAAGTCTTTTGGCTTCAACCCTTATAATCCCCACCTGGTCAACAAAACATTGAGTGAAAAAGTTCTTTCATTTCATTTCATGTCGTTTTTCAAACTGCTTTACACAATGTTAAGGACGTGGAGAAGGCTGAAGCCTATTCCAGCCGACACTGTGTGCGGGTGGATGCCCCTTGAACAGCTCTTGATACAAAGTCAGGGCCAACACACACTCGCATTCGCTCCATAGGCAACTGGGAATGTCCAAGTAGCATAATGTGCAAGTCTTTGGACTGTGGGAGGAAACCAGAGCACTCGGTGGAAACCCATGCAAGCTCTGGGAGAACATGAAAATTCCACACAGAAATGTCCCCACCGGGCACTGGTACCCACGAATTTAATACTCTGGGGCGGATGTGCTAACCACTGTGCCGCCCACAATTACTTTGGTTTGCGATAACCCTGCAGAAAGGTACGTCTCCAGGAACAGAGTTAGTGACCAGTGCTTTGTCCTGTATGATATTCAACCAAATAAAACTCAGACATGAAACGCATTAAAAAAAAAAAATGTTCTCAGTTATGGCTGGTGATCCAAAAACACAATGTGCAGTCTCAGTTTACTGTTAGCGCAATCAAATATTGTGTTTACTGATAACATCAGCTTCACTTATATAGTTATCTTTTAATTGAAAATCTCTCACTAAACAACCTTTATAATCTAACCTGCAGATCACGTGATCCTCAAGTCAATTATTGAATGTTGAAAGGCCGTCCCAAGATCATTTTGTACCCGGTGACAAGTAATTATCTTAAGCTTCTGCTGAAACCACAAAGTATACAACTGGCATAAATAATTTGCCCTGATTTATGAATTTAATAACCGGATTTAAGTGCAAGCGTATTTTGTCATATAGAGTAAATCTAATGAGGTAAATAAGTACCGTAAACAGTTTGAGTATAATAGAGTAATGTAAATGAAATAAGAGTAAACTTATCTGAATGGAAAGTAATTAAAATCTAAACAGTTGAACAGACAGACAGGCAGTCAGTCAGTCTTTCCTGCACTATGTTGGATTTTGTGTGGGGAAGAAGGAGACGACAAGGCGACTCCACGCTCTAGATGGTAGCTATGGGGGGTTTCCCTGCTGGTTGTGCCCAGAAACAGTGCCATCTATTCAGCCGTGAACAACACAAAGAGGCGGTACAAAGGCCGGTCTCTTCTGGAGCCCTGGTGAAGGAAAGCAAGTTCAGGCTAGATAATCATGAAGAACCCTGGTCCCAGCACAGGAAAAGAGGGGTCATTATAAAGGTGGTGACCCTAAAAACCCCCCTGAATCCCATGGGACATTGCTATTAGCCTTGTGATAATTAAGTCCAGCATATGCGCTGGCCATTAAAATCACTGATTTTGAAGCAATGTACCTTGGGTTACTGCCCTGATAGCCGTTCTGGATTTCGACTGAATTTTGGTGGTGGGTTTGCTCCAAGTCCATCACCAGTGAGACAGCTCGGTTGGTATTTGGCAATTTGTTGTTTTGACAATGCTATAAGAAAAATATACTGAACATGTATTTTGGACATATTGAATTCTGGAACAAAAAAAAAAACAAAAAAAGAAAACAAATGGAAATGAAAAATAAGTCTAGAGCACCAGAGCCTTTCAGAATGGTTTGAAGGAATACAAGGATCTTGTCGTGGTTAATGGGGACCGAGACCCTCCGCGAACGCCGAATTTCCACGAAGCAGGATCAACTCTGAATGATGTATACGTATATGTATATGTGTATATAATATCAATAAATACATAGTCAAGGCTATAAATGCTTATAGTAACAATTAAACATTCAAAACTATTGCATAAGATGTAAATAAAATATAAAAACACACACATACAGACACGCGTGCTCACACACATGGATGCGCACCTCACATAAAAATGTAAGTAGTTTTGTTGGGGGGTTTTGGGTTGTTTTTTGTTTTTGTTTGTTTGGGGATTTTTTGCTTAATTGGCCTTGTTTTATGGCATTTTCCTTAACTTTTTCCATATTTTCCCTTAATTTCTTTCTTTATTTTTTATTTTTCGATGAATATCTTTGAAAAACCTGGGATCACTGTATTTCCGTGACTCAGTAGACAAGGAAACGCCTTTTCATATATTTTCCACTTCGTTTGAAAAAATATGTCTTTGTGGTTTTAAATTCATCCTGATTTATTGTTTGATATATATATATATATATATATATATATATATATATATATATATATATATTTATATATTTATATATATATAATATTATATATTTATATATATATATATATATATAAAATGATGGAAGGCTGACGAACACCGTTTAAGATATGATTATTTGCTTACGATTATGAAAGCCAGAGATGTGTAACATAAACTCTAGTTGTCTAAGTAGTTGTCAGTTGTTTGTACAGTTGCTGGTTGTTCTGATGTATCCAGACACTGCAGTATGGTGGCAGAGATTGGCCGGATGGCCTAATTACTATAACTACAGGGCAGGAATAATGATGTGGGACCTTAATTATGTAATTTCACTAAATGTCTAATTAGGTCAAACCACCTACATTGCACTGCAGGGCCAAATCAAAACTTTAATTCCACCATCATTTCCTCTTACTATGATCACAAGACTCTTGCCATTGGGAACCTAAAACTCCCACGTATGCATTTGGGTACATGTGACCAAGAACCATATGAACTCTCCAATCTCGGTGATCAAACAATCCCCCAGTAATGGACTGTTTGTGGTGATATTGGTTTCCTTTGAGTGAACCTGCTCGGTGACTATGAACTGTTTAGCTAGATAATCCCCATTCATAAATAATTATATACAGTGATCCCTCACTACTTTGTGTTTAAGTTTCTGCGCGTGCATCATGGGACTTTCAAAAATATTCATCGAAAAATTTTAAAAATAAGGAAATTAATGAAAAAAACAAAAAAACAAGGCCAATTATGCAAAAAAAAAAAAAAAATCCCAAACAAACAAAAACAACAACAACAACAACAAAAAACAACCCAAAACCCCCCAACAGAATTACAGTATTTAGATTTTTATGAGGTTCTTGGTCCCCATTACCCGCGGACAGTGAGGGATTCCTGTATATTGTACAGAGAGCGTCTACCAAACACTGTAAATGTAAATGTACAGAAGTATTTTTGTATTGTGTTTAGTATGGAAAAACCCCACTTCAGGAATCACTTGGGGCCTGTAACATAACCAACCCAGCTGGTGGTGCCTTTCACGCAACCTCTAGTAACTTCTGCCATGACTTTATCATTCAATCTGGAGCTGTATCAAATATCTCCGCATGACAGGTGTAGCACATTTGAATCTGTAATACAGTCCTCTCACACACAATCTACTACTGCTTGTCCAGTCTATAGAAGGCTGTAACACTCAATCTGAATGTTTGCTGTGGTGTTCAATTTCTCTCTGGTTGACTTCTGTTAGTCCTGGCTCCGGATGTATGGATACCTCCCTCAAGCAAGTCGGCAGATGTCCACAATGCGATCGGCTCAAATCCTGTCCACTGCCATCAGTGACATGCAGAGATTCTATGGCCTGAAAGTCACGGGCGAGATGGACCAAGCAACAATAGCGTAAGTCTTTTATTAGTTCTAATAACTTTGCTTTTGTTCTCGATGCATAGGGTCCACTTTTTTGTTATTATGTACTTGTCCGGCAGTTCCCATCATTTTATTGCTCATCAGATATGATTGTGTTCCAAAGTATTTACAAGCAGCTTTACTACATACATGGCTTTGGGACTTTAAATTAGGATCAGTTCTAGAATCAGATTAGCATAGCAGATCGACAGAACCATGAAATACTGTAGTGTTTATAACTATAAATATATAATTATATATTATATAACATAATGTTATACAACAACGCATCAGTCGGTGATGTCCAGTCACTTTGAATGTCTGTTCCAGAAGAACTTCAGCCAGTCTTCATCTTATCGATTTGAGTGCATCTTAAAAGTTCCATGTTAAACCCGATACCGGTGTTCCTCTAATAAGACGACTTCAAAATTTACCGTAATTGCTTAATCCAGCTCCAAAAACTCTGCAATCCCTTTTATCTGAAGACTCTACTTGATATAGAATTGACCCCATTGACCCGCACTATTCCTCTTCTTTCAGAGCCATGCAGAAGCCCCGCTGTGGGGTGCCAGACAAGTTTGGGGGTGAAATCAAGACTAATGTTCGCAGGAAACGCTATGCGCTCACTGGCCACAAGTGGGACAAAACCCATCTGACCTTTAGGTACCTATCCAGAGAACCCCTATCTTTCTTCTTTTCCTTTCGGCTGTACCCTTCAGGGGGTCGCCACAGCAAATCATCTGCCTCCATCTCACCCTGTCCTCTGCATCATCTTCTCTTACTCGAAAAACCTTCATGTCCTCCTTCAGCACATCCATAAATCTCCTCTTTGGTCTTCCTCTAGGCCTTCTGCCTGGTGGTTCCAACCTCAGCATCCAACTACCAATACACTCACTATCCAGAGAACCCCTATACTTTAGAAAAAAATCTCAGGTGAGGCGTTACCTTCTAACATTTTACTTGTGTTTTTCTCACAGTATACAGAACTATACTCCTAAAATTGGGGAATACAACTCATATGAAGCCATCCGTATGGCGTTTAAAGTGTGGGGGAAGGTAACACCCCTGACTTTTGAAGAAATTCCATATTTGGAGATCAAATATGGTCGACGAAAGGAACCTGACATCATGATCTTCTTCGCCTCTGGTTTCCATGGTGATAGCTCACCATTTGATGGAGAGGGTGGCTTCTTGGCACACGCCTACTTCCCTGGACCAGGGATGGGTGGTGACACACACTTCGACTCCGATGAGCCATGGACGATTGGAAATGAAAACTTGCAAGGTGAGTCAGTGCAAGAAAATCCAGAACCTGCCCCTATAAACCGCCTCAAAAGTCACCACAACATAATGCGAAATTTTTATTTATTTAACAGTATGAGAGCGACCTTTTAAAAATCTTTACAGTTACGATCTGTATTATTCCCAGTTCATTATAGCAATGTGCAGAATGATCACTGTGCACATTTTACGACTTTCTGATAAACGCAAACACATTTCCCTCTGCTAATTTAACCGATGTGAATTCTTTTTTTTTTTTTTTTTTTTTTTTTAAATTGTGTATGCTCATTTTGTTTTGCTCTTTACTATGATGGTGGCTATAAAATTAGAAAATAGCCTCGTGACATCAGAACAGTTTCCAACTGCCAGCTCCCACATGCTGTGAGTGAGAGAAAGGTCAGACTTCATAAGTGAAGTTGTCTCTTTTTCATACTCCTGATGTCTGATGACTTGTGTCCTCATTAGCCAGATGTTTTATAAAGTGCAACCATCATGTATTCCCCAGGTTTGTATAAGTCCAGGCTGGAAAACTCTTTTTTTTTTTTTTTTTTTAAACAGATTTATGCAGAGTGTTGAAAATTATTGCAAAAAATAAATAAAACTCCCGTGTGTGTGTGTGTGTGTGTGTGTGTGTGTGTAGTGTTCACACACACAAAAAAAAAAAAAAACGTTTTGGACAGAAACATTTATTGCTGGGGAAATTACAATGAAAGGACGATTTAGTTCCGCCTCCTGTTGAATAGTCAAAACTCATTTTCCCTCCAAAGGTTTTGAGTCTGACGTGATCATCAGGATTACATCACAAAGACTTCTCTGTCTTTTTCCTCTTCTCCCCCCCCCCCCCCCTTCATTCTGATTCACATGGTGCAGATAAAGGCCGACAGAGCGACCCTTTTTCTGTGAATAGCAGTTCAGTGACGGCCTCATTCAATACTTTTCATACCCGAAGTGTCAGAGGTACAGAATAGAGCCGAACTAATTAGCGGTTCTATCGGGCTTCCAGCAAGTAAGATTATCAGCAAGAATTTGAATAGGCTCAACATAATTGTCATTCATGGGGTAGCACCACACCATAATCAAACTTGGGCACAGCTTCAAAAGGGGTGTGTATTTAACACTGTGATTAAAGCATTCGAGGTTCCATTGGCTTCAGATCCCACAGGGTTTCCTTTGTGGCCAGTTTGTATCTGTCACTGTCACATCTATGCACTGTAATGTCTTGGCCATGTATCATCATTGCTGTTCCTTAGACAAAACCCGCTTTCAGTGGCAAGTGGCGGACACACATCCGTGCCCGCCTGAACCTCGGCCCCGTCAAAGACATCATTGATTTAGTAGCCCGAGGCCGTTCGAGCAATCATTGAGTGCGTCTCCTATCTGTCGAACGCTATTAGCTCTGATATCAGACTATCCCTGTAAAACCCTGAACAAGCAGCTCTTCAGTGACCTCATAATTCCTTATAAAGATGCTTAACACTCCGATCACACTGATGGACATTAAGGAAGTGATCACTCCTCATAGATTTTTTTTTTTTTTTTTTTGTCCTGATATCATAAGCGAGGAATCGCAGAAATCCATTTACTCCGAATTCAATTCACAAATCACCCTGACAGCTGCAAAATGGGAACGGAATATGATTCAGAGCCTTCAGAGAATGCACTGCCTTTATGAATTTCTATAAATCATTATTCTGTTCGCCAGCTGTGTATTACAAATGTTCTGCAGCAAACCTATATGCAGTCCATACAGAAACCTGCACACTTCACCATCTCCTCCCCCCCCCCCACATACACACACACACACACACACACACAAATGCTGACATGCCTGAATAAGCACCCAGGATGCTCGGTTCCAATCCATTACTCTCTTTCTTCACTGCACTCCAGCAACGTGCCGATTGACCCTGAGGTCAGGATGACAACCGAGGCCTCAAACAAAGGGTAGTTTGAGTGCCTCCCTGTTTCTAACGCCAGTCTGTAAATAAAAGGCAAACACTTGGCTCTAACCTAAACAGAAATATTCCTCTTTTGGGTAAAGGGACTCAGACAGTATTTATTTTATTTATTCAACCTCTACCATAGAGGGAGCCAGCTTTACCCGGCCTCTCTGTTGAGTAATGTAAACTGGCAGTGCAGTGATCATGGAGTACTTGAAATCTAATCATGCCTCTAAAACCTGCTGAACTATTAATAACCTAATAATAACAACATCGAGTAAATAATATTTCTGGTTGAGTTCATGGCACTGCACCCATGGAGAGTGTCCAGTGATTACTCACTACTTCGTGCTTCAGTTTCTGCGGCTTCAGTGCATCGCAGGTTTTTCAAAAAATATTCACCGAAAAATTTATAAATAAGGAAATTGAGGAAAAATAGGGGAAAAGTTAAGGAAACTACCGCAAAACAAGGACAATTATGTTAAAAAAAAAAAAAAAAAACCCAAACAAAGAAAAAAAAACAACAACAACCCAAAACCCCCCAACAAAACTGCTTACATTTTTATGTGAGTTGTGCACCTGGGTGTGTATTTCTATTTTATTTACATGTCATGCATTATTTTTAAATATTTAATTGTTATTATAAGCATTTATAGCATGTACGTATACGTCAGTGGAGAGGGGGGTGTGGGGGGGTTCGATCCTACTTCGCGGAAATCGGCGGTCACTGGGGCGGGGGGGCGTCTCGGCCCCCATTAACCACGGAAAGTGAGGGATCCCTGTATATTAATTCTTGTGTCTTCAAAATAAATAATTACTGCAGTTTATTTTGTCTTCCTATCACATAAAATGTCTTTTTATTAACATCGTTTAATTTATATCCCTTTTTCTGTTCCTCTATTTGCTCTTTCATTTACAGGAAATGATCTGTTTCTGGTAGCAGTGCATGAGCTGGGTCATGCGCTCGGTCTGGAGCACTCCAATAATCCTTTGGCTATTATGGCCCCTTTTTATCAGTGGATGGACACTGAGAACTTTCAGCTCCCAGAAGATGATCTCAGAGGGATCCAGCAGATCTATGGTAATCTAGACAGATTCATCTCGTTCCATCTGGTTATCTATAGCAGGGATTATCAACTCAATTTCTTAAGGCCAGTTGGCTCACCAAAACTTATGAAGCTCTGGATGGCCGTAAAATAGACCTTTTATAGGTTGTGCGTCAGGAGGAAAGAAAGTCTGAGTCTCAGCATAGCAGTGGCCTCATTGAACTGGATTCGTTGGGTTGCCATTCTGTCAGGAAGTTTTAAATGTTCCGAGTAATAATTCTTTATAAAGCTAGACCCAGCTAGAACTATTTGAAGTGCCATGCTGCCCCAATGACATTTCATCGCGAGCTTCTTAACGAGCTCGTATAAGTTTGATGAAGTGGATATATGAAGGAGGGAAAGCTTCAAACTAGACAGTGTAGAAGCAAATGAGTCCAAGGTGCAGCTCAGATGGAGAAGTCATGTGATGGAAGATCCCACTCAAATGCTCCCACATTTGGCCTTATTAAGTGCGACTTGGTTTTCACTGTCATTTATACAACAATTGAGCAGTCGGGGGTTAAGCGCCCAACAGTGGTACCTTGGTGGAACTGGGGCCTTGAACCCAAACCTCCTGTCCAGTACGTCAACGCCTTCACTACTGAGCCACCACTGCCTTTTTTCTTGAATACTGGAAGGTTGTCAAATTTGAGAGTGAAGAAATGTGGCAACATCATGTAAATAGATAATCGGTCACAAGGGACAATCTAGTAATGGTGCAGATTCTGTCTCATGGAGGAACACGTGACTGTTTAAAGTTGTACCTCGTTACGAATCTAGAACCTAGAACCTAGCTATAAGATTAATCAATAAACATAGAAGGAACTTTGTGGAACGGGCAGTGGTGGCCAGGTGGTAAGGCACTGGATCACTGATCCCAAGGTTTGGTGGGATCAAGGTTCACTTTCACCAGGTTGTCACTGTCCCCCAAGCCCCCCAGTGCAGCTAACTGGGTTACCAAAGGCCGGCGGTGTCTCTCACTGTCCATGGTGTGAGGTTCATGTAAAAGAACCATTGCTAACGTTTGTCAACAGTAGCCTGCGTAGCCGTCAGCGTGTTTCTGCCCTGCGATAGCCTGGCGAGCTGTCCAGGGTGTACTCTACCCTCACCAAGAGTCGGCTGAGATGGGCGCCAGCCTCCCCGAGACCCTAATTAGGATTAAGTGGTTAAAAAAAAAATGAATGTTTGTGGAAGTTCAGAACTCTGACACCACTGTTGGTTTAATTCGTCTCATTGCCATCTTAAGGACGGGAGGTTTTGTTGTTTTATCTTTGTCATGTTGATGTTAAGTGTAAAGTAGAAAATATAATTTTTTCGGTTGGTTGCCCTGTGTTTGGATGCCTTGAATTTGAAGCACAGTCAGTGATATTCTCTGCATTCGTGTTACTTCTCTGCAGAAAAGTTGTCTCCCCTGTGTCGCCACAGCTTGACGGCTGTTTCCCATACGAACCCAGATATAGAGTTGGAATACCGACACCCCTGTCCATTTAATATTAGATGCCCAAACACAGTGAGACACCCTGCATTATTGTTTCAGGTTGATTGCATCTCATTATTTTCTTGTAGGACCTCCTAACAGTTCCCCGACCCAGGCTCTTCCCACTGTGACCCCCCGCCGACCTAACCAGCCAAAGAATCCACCGGGAGCCCCACCACGTCGTCCAGACCGCCCTCGTACCACAGACCGCCCAGATCAGTATGGCCCCAACATCTGTGAAGGCAACTTTGATACGGTCACTGTGCTCCGGGGAGAGATGTTTGTTTTCAAAGTGAGTTCTAGTTACCGAAATGTCCTCTACTAATATTCAATGATTGTATTTTACTGTGTGTGTGTGTGTGTGTGTGTGTGTAGTCTGATGTTGTTAATCTAGTGTGTAATCGCATCTGACAAGCATACAGTAAGCTGTTAACCGCTTAAGCAGGTCGGAAATTGGGTGAAAAATGAGGCCCTATGATTCCAGGGGGACCTTCCTTGTCCTGCCAGACAAATTCTCTAACCAAGAACTCAGGCACAGATTTGAGTTCCATGTTTTCCAGCAGCACCTGAGGACCAGGCAGAGGCTTAAGGCCTGGTCCCAATAAGCCTCCAGAGGAGTTGTAGCCTATAAAACCCCAGTTCTGGGCTCAATTATGAGCCATAAATGAGTAGTTCTGTATGATCGGGCTCTGGAGTTCATCAGAAGATCCACAGGATACCGGGGCATGTTGTGGCCTTCATCTGAATACCTCGCTGGTGCTGATCTGCTTTGAGGCTTGAGCCAAGGATTCATTAGTTGTTTTAGATGTTCTTAGGTCACATCATTCCATCATGTGATTTCCCCTCTGTGAAAGAAACCGCTTTCTTCTTTTGTCAGGGTGTCTTTGTCATACCATTTCCTGTGTAATTGGAATGACAAGGATTAGGTCATATGATCTTCACTTGTTGTTTATTGAATTCGTGCTACATTTTATCCCCTTTGTGCTTTTCCCCCCACACAGTAAGAGAAGACAGCTTCAGCAGTTATAGGCTGTGTAAATGAAAAAATCTTTATGAAGTAATTCCTTCACAGTAACATTAAACCTAGTATAATTCTGCAGTTTTCATATTTAATACAATACAACTTGCAGTCTGCTGGTCCTGGTGATTGCTCTTGACATCAAGTCGATAAATGTGTGAGTATGTAGAAGTACAGGGATCCCTCGCTACTTCGCACTTCAATTGTGGCTTCAGTGCATTGTGGGTTTTTTTTTAAAATATCCATCGAATTAAAGAATAAAAAAATTAAGGAAGAATATGGGAGAAAGTTAAGGTAAAAACGCCACAAAACAAGGCCAATTATGCAAAAAAAAAAAAAGAGAAAAAACCCAAATGAACCAAAACAACAACAACAAAAAACCCAACCCAAAACCCCCCAACAAAACTACTAATACTCCCATTTCACTGGAGCATGGAAGACTTCCAGAAGCAAAAATGTTGTCATCCGCAAACGTTCCGCAATTATTCCCTCATCTTTCGGGTGATTCCGTAGTTATTCCTCAAGTCTTCCTCCCCATCTGTATGCTTCTGGCAGGCCAAAATATTTCTATAAATATTAATATAGAAAAATTCCGTGAGTGTTCTGTGGGGTCACTTTGGCGTACTTTGCCGTACCTGTTCCGCACATGCTGTGAACGTTCCGAGAGTAAGAATTTCCACTTTTCCGTAGGATTTTCACCCATTTTCCATGTAAAAATGCTCTTCCGTAGACTGCGTTCCGCAGATTCCGCTAGTTTCCTTGCATGCCGTGGTCCAATGAAATGGGGGTATTACATTTTTATGTGAGGTGTGCATCTATGTGTGCGTGTGTGTCTGCATGTGTGTGTATTTATATTTTATTTACATCTTATGCATTATTTTTTTAATATTTAATTGTTATTTTAAGCATATATACTGTTGAATATGTATTGATTGATATTATATACACATATACAGTATATGTATGTATACGTCAGTCGGGGGGGGGGGTGTGGGGGGGTGATCCTACTTCACGGAAATTGGTGGTCGTGGGGGTTCTCGGTCCCAATTAACTGCAAATTGAGGGATCCCTGTATTGTTATCACCTGAAGACAAAGCATAAAATGTAATGTTTAATTGTTATTATAAGCATTCTTAGCATTGAATAAAAAAATAAGGAAATTAAGGAAAAACAGGGGGAAAAGTTAAGAAAAATGCCACAAAACAAGCCAGTTATGCAAAAAAAAAACCAAACAAAAACAAAAAACAACCCCCCCCCCATCAAAACTAATTACATTGTTGTGAGGCGCGCATCTGAGTGTGTGCATGCGTCTGTATGTGTGTTTATTTATTATTAATTTACACCTTATGCATTATTATTGAATGTTTAATTGTTATTTTAAGCATATATAGTGTTGAATATGTATTGATTGATATTATATACACATATACAGTACATGTATGTATACGTATGCATTATTTTTGAACGTTTAATTGTTGTTATAAGCATTCATAACATTGAATATGTATTTATTGATATTATATACACGTACGTATACGTCAGTCGGCGGGGGGAAGGGGGGGAGTTGATCCTACTTTGCCGAATTTGGCAGTCGCGGGGGGATCTCGGTTACAATTAACCACGGAAAGTGAGGGATCCCTGTATATGAGTCTCAATCTCAGAACTCCTCAGTGCTTTCTTAGTCTTGTATCATGTAAAGACGAAAAGTGTGAGAAAAATCCCCTTATAAAAGTTTTAGGTGATTTCCTGCAGCCTACGCTTCTAATAAGGTTTACATTAATTTTATAATGCTGGTGATGCAAATGAAAGCTGTTGTCCGACATGTGGTAAGCCAAAACCAAAAATAATTGAACACAGACTATTCCAGCTGATTTATAAAAGCTGAAATAGCTGCTTTGCTATTTTGCTGTTCCTTCGCTGTGGATTTTGAGGGGTTTGATCAGCTGAGTTACGTTTGAAAAATCTCTGTCGACTTGCAAAAGATATGCAGGTGAGGGAGATAATTTATGCTAGCGCTAAATATCCCACACGCGGATATGTTTTCTACTTGTTTTTGAGTGGAATGTGCCTCGGCTATGTATTTAAAGAAAGAGGTGTGCGGTACTCTGTGTTCATGGAAGAACGCTGCTGAATCAGATGGGTTAAATTTAGCACCTGGTCGCTAACTGAAGCTTGGCCCTAACTTTAATTCTGGTCAGATGTGGCGCTATCTTAAGGTCTTGGCTTGGAAGAAGGAGAAGAAGCTTGCTTGTTGCTGAGGGTCATAACTGTATGGCGTGTTATATTTAGATTGTTCTATGGAACAACAGGGTGGTACGGTGGCGCATTGGTTAGCATGTCCGTGTCTGTCTCACAGCAGGATTCGAGTCCGGGGCATTGTATGTGGAATTTGTGATTCCTGTGCTTGCAGGGGTTTCCTCCGGGTACTCCGGTTTCCTCCTACAGTCCAAAAACATGCACAGTTGTTCTAAATCGGAGCTGCCTGTTACGAAGTTATTGTAGAAATTGACTTGATAGTCGCCCACAGCGTTACAGTAATCAATTGCAATTGCTTCTTGACTGAATTTAATTTGAAGTTAGATCGTCACTGATGCCATCCTCACTCACTGTCACTCATTTGCCGAACAGCTTACTTTTACTAGGGAAGCAGGGAGGTTGGAGCCTATGTTAGCCAACACGGGGTGAAGGCAGGGTACATCCTGAACTTCTTACCAGGCCATTGCTTCGCCAACATATACAAACAAACACACACACACACACACACACACACACACACACACACATATATATATATATATATATACACCCACATGACCAATTACATTCACATCCCTACCTAGGGGCAATTTGGAACAGCCAGTATTCATGTCTTTGGACTGTGGAAGGAAACTGGAATGTTTGGAGGAAACCGGCACAAGCACATGGAAGACATGCACACAGAAATGGTAGAACCATTTGGGACTCAAACCCAGACCTTCTTACTGTGAGACAGATGTGTACCGTAGTGTTAATGCCATTGAATGCACAACTTCCCTATCATGAGCGCAGCACCCTTACCAGTACACCAGCGGCCCCACTAATGCCATTGTGCCCCACCAAAAATTACCCTGTAGAAGACTTCAAATCCAAAACATTTAGGTCTACCTGGTATCTTTTGTATAAATGGAACAATTTATTAGGCTTCTGTGGCCATATTCACCAAGTTTCTTTTTATTTCTAACGAAAACATTATTAGTCATTAATTAAATCTTTTTAGAATCTAACTTCGAAAGTTACGTTTAATAAAAGATGCCAGGTGAACTTTGAGGTTTTTGTACATGTGAGGCGCTCTACGGAATGTAGTTGAACACTTGTTTAGTACTCAGCCTGCACTTGCTCACTTGAAAGATCGGCAGTCAAGATAAGCCGCGCTTTGTCTCACAAGCACCATACGTCACTTGCGACAAGCGCCAACATTCGGTAGAGCGCCTCACATATGAAGTCTTCACAATGCTCAGATGGACAGCTGCAACAGATGTGCGAACCCCAAAAATTCGTATTGGGTAGTCTCTGTCTAAATGTGTTACGTTTTTGCTCCTCAAGGGTCGCTGGTTTTGGAGGGTCCGAAGAAACCGAGTACTGGATAACTACCCCATGCCAATTGGCCACTTTTGGAGAGGACTTCCGGGAGACATTGATGCAGCGTATGAGAGACATGATGGCAGATTTGTCTTTTTCAAAGGTACATTTTTACCCCTTTCGAGAATGGGTGATTTTCACGTGTACCCATGTGTATGATGTGGCTCTTTGCGGTAACACAGTGAAAAATGTGGCTCTTGGTCTCGGACTGGTTAGCCATCCCTGCTCTGTTCAATGCTCTATATTTTTGAGTTGCACAGTTTGTGCAAGAATCTTATTTTACCTTCACCACTGACTAGCTGTGTAAGGCAGTGGTGGGCTGGTGGTAAAGGGCGCTGGATCGCTGATCCTAAGGTTGGGGATTCGAGTCCCACTCTCCACAAGGTTGTCACTGTCCCCACGCCCAGTGCAGCGAACTGGGTTATCAAAGGCCAGCCAAGCCTCTCACTGTCTATGGTGAGAGGTTCATGTTCAGACGCATAGCCGTCACGTGTTTCTGCCCCTTGCTCAAGGGTTGTGTCAGGAAGGGCATCCGACGTAAAACCCCATGCTCAATCAAACGTGATAATTCGCTATGGCAACCCCTGAGAAAAAGTGAACAGCCGAAAGGAAAAGAAGAAGATTTTTACCCCTTTCGATTCACTCTTTCAGAATCCCAGTGCTGAATGTGTCTGTTCATTTTAATACATGTTAAAAGCTTGATAATTTGCTGATGTGCATCAGTTAGCTCTGTACAGCAGAGGATCTATTTCCTAGCAACAGCAACGGAGTTTGTCATTTAGCAGGAAGGGACTGTGCCGCTTCCCTTTGTAACTATTTATTTTAGTCTGATGGATTTTGCAGGTAGAGTTAGCAAAAGGGCAAAACGTAAAGTCTCCAGTGAACTTATAGACGGGCACTGAAACCCTTATGAGAATGCTTCAGTAATTGCTTTTTACCTCTCAGCGCCCTTGACAGTTGCCCAGGCAGCAAAGCACTGGAGTAAACAGTGAAATGTTTAACTTACATTTGCATTGTGCTTTTATTTTATTACTGCATTAAGCAAGAATCGAAAAATAGGCTTCTCGCAGGAGTAAACTTTTTTCTTTAACTGATTTTCCTGCAGTTTTCCATTCATTGAGGACTAATCAGAACTTCCTGCAGTGTGTGTGTATATGTATATATATATATATATATATATATATATATATATATATATATATATATATATATATATAAAATAAACACTACACAAAAAAAGTTAAGGATATTTGTGAATAAAAAAACTGAAATTAAGGCCAAGTCACAAAACCGAAAAAAATACCTAGAAAATTTCCAAATATCTTTAACTTTTTTTGTGTGTGTGTATATATATATATATATATATATATATATATATATATATATATATATATATATACAGACGCTCCCCAACTTACGTTTTTAATTGGTTCCGGATGGCCGAACGTAATACATATATATATATATATATTATACTCAGTCTGTAATTTGTAAACAATGAATGCAGCATCATTGCGTCATTACGGCAGCGTACTACGTAGGTATGTCTAAACTCAAAATTTGACTTTTTTTTTTGGGGGGCGTAAAATCGAAAAAACGTAAAACGGATGAATGTAAGTCGGGGAGCGTCTGTATATATATGTGTATATATATATATATATATATATATATATATATATATATATATATATATATATATATATATATATATATATATATATATATATCCAGGATCCTTCGCTCGCTACTCGCTACTCGCTACTCAATTCATGTGGGTTCAGTGCATCGCATTTTTTTTTAAATATTCATCAAATTACAAAATAAGGAAATTAAGGAAGAATAGGGGAAAAGTTTAGGAAAATGCCACAAAAACAAGGCCAATTATGCAAAAAAACACCCCAAACAAAAAAAATCCAAAACCCCTCAACAAAACTACTTACATGTTTATGTGAGGTATGCATCAATGTGTGTGTGCGCGCGCACATCTGTATGTTTGTGTATTTATATTTTAGTCAGAGGGGGTTGATCACACTTTGCGGAATTTGGCGGTGGTGGCGGCGGGTGGGAGGGGGGCTCGGTCCCAATTAATTGCGGAAAACAAGGGATCTCGCTATGTGTGTGTGTGTGTGTGTGTGTGTGTATATATATATATATATATATATATTTTTTTTTTTTCTTTGCTTGTTTTGTTCACTACTCTGGATGAGATAAAGTTCTAATCAACACCATTGATAAACAAAGACAGTGGGACGTTGGAAAGGCAGAAAGGGATCTGAAGTGAGTGTGAACTCTTTTTTTTTTTTCTGAGAGAAATTTGGAAAACATCTGTAAGTCAAGTGATGTCATTGGCAAGGTCTTCATAAGTTTGGCTGCCTGCCATTGGAAAGAAACCAGGAGACCAAAAAAAAAAAAAATTGGACGGCAAGAACTCTTGTATTTGAGGTGCGGCCATTGCATCAGCCAGTGGTTCCTCCAGAGGCTGACTGCAGAATTTGCACTTTTTCAGAATGAGAATGTGGAATCAAACTGTGAACGTGTGCATGGTGCCACCATGTCTGCCATACTGTAAAATAATAATGAAAAAGCACTACAGCTTGACTGTAGTATCAACTCGGATGACGTGCAGTGTTCTATCATCAGGAAAGCTACAAGAGTGCCAGATTAAAATCAAATACAAACTGCTGTTGCAACTTTCTGTGTGTTGTTATCCACAGTGGTTATTTTTGTTGGCAATTGAGCAGCAAAAACCAATAAGGTAATGAAAGAGGGGCAAGTCTCTGTGATTGCTTTGGTTAGGCAAAGGGAAATTCCTTGTGTTTTGATATCCTGCTTATTCATGTATATATACTTTTCACCACATCTATTTGTTTATCTTTTCCTCTTTGATCTGAACAGGGGAACAGTTCTGGATTTTTCGGGAGGCTAACCTTGAGCCTGGCTACCCTCAGGAGCTGGTCGATTATGGCCGGGACATTCCATATGACAAGATAGAGACGGCCATCTGGTGGGAACCATCAGGTTACACCTACTTTTTTAAAGGAGACAGGTAGGCAGAAGTTCCTGTTTGTGGTCAGCATTCAAAGATTAATTACAATCCTTGGCATGTCTCAAAATATTCCGTTATGCAGTATCTGATGTTACGAGCAAGTACAGGGATCCCTCGCGACTTCATACTTCAATTCATGTGGCTTCAGTGCGTCGCAGTTTTTTTCTAAAAATATTCAGGAAAAAACAAAAACAAAAACAAACCCTAAACAAACAAAAAACAACCCAAAACCTCCCATCAAAACTTGTTTCATTTTTGTGAGATGTGCATCTGAGGGCTTCCACACGCAACTGCATGCGTACGCGCATGTCTGTGTGTGTGTATTTATATTTTATTTACATCTTATGCATTATTTTTGAATGTTTAATTGTTATTATAAGCATTTATAGCATTGAATATGTATTTATTGATATTATATACACATATACATGTACATGTATAACTGGTTTATCAAAGGCGGGCCATGTCTGTCACTGTCTATGGTGAGAGGCATGTAAAAGAACCATTGCTGACTTTCGTAAAGAGTAGCTGCAAAGCCGTCAGCGTGTTTCTGTCCCTTGCTAAAAAGGGTTGTGACAGGAAGGGCATCCGACGTAAAAACCTCTGCCAAATCAAAAAACGTGCGAATCAGATGATTCGCTGTGGCGACTCCCGAATAAAAGGGAAAAAGCCGAAAGGAACACAGACATATACACATATACATGTATGTATACGTCAGTCGGGGGTGGGGATCCTACTTCGCGGAATTCGGTGATCATGTGGGGATTTTGGTCCCAATTAACCGTGGAACGTAAGGGATCCCTGTACTGTATTTAACATATTTTCTAATCCCTCCCCTTTAGGTACTGGCGTTTTAATGAGCAGCTGCGTGCAGTTGACAGAGACTATCCTAAGCCAATCAGTGTTTGGGATACATCAGTGCCTGTATCTCCAAAGGGAGCTTTCCTGAGTGATGATGGAGGTGAGTGGAGGGAGAGGGGCGGGGCTTGAATAGCCAGAAACCTCAATCTCTTTAAGAGGGAAAGAAAGATATCACTCTGTCCTTGAGATTCTGAAGAATCTCTGCCTTGGTCCTGTATGGTCACATCACCATTATAACCAATAAAGCCACGGTCTTATTCATGAACAATTATTAAAAATAGTTATTGTTAAGATTAAGTTAACATTCATCGTATTTGATTTTTTTTTGGGAGGGGAAATGATATCAACCGGCGGGAGGGGCGAGCACCTTTTCCACTTTTTCCATTCATTATGCCCTCGTTTAACATCCTGTTTCCCCTCCGCAGCTTACACATACTTCTACAAAGGCAGCAAGTACTGGAAATTCGATAATCATAGAATGAAGAGTGAGCCTGGATACCCCAAATCCATCCTAAGAGACTTCATGGGTTGTAATGTGGACCTGGATCCCGACCGCGACACAGATGTTGACCCAGGACGAAAGTGGCCTGACAGACCGCCCTTCAACCCAGACGCGGGCCGAGATAAAGACAAGGAGAAAGACAAAGACAAAGGAAGAGAAAAGGACAAAGAGCAAGATAGCACCAACGATGTGGACACCAAGGAGGCAAAGGAGGAGGAGTCAAATGACGTGGACGTGGTGCTGAAGATAGATGAGACGGAACGCACCATGAACATCATCATGGTGACTGTGCCGCTGATCCTGGTGCTGTGCATCCTGGCGCTGATTTATGCCATCATCAATACGTTGCAGAGAAAAGGGGCACCGAAGTACTTTGTGCACTGCAAGCGATCCCTGCAGGACTGGGTTTAACTTGGACTTTCAACTCTGACCTCTGAACCCTTGAACTCTCTTCCCTTTCATCCGTGTTGTTTTTCATCTTTCAAATTTATTTACATTGCGTGCACACACACACATACACACACACACACACACACACACACACACACACACACACACACCTTTTTAGTCTCTTATCCCATGGTGCTGTCCTAATGCGTTGACTGTAGTCTATTTATATGAGAGTTTGCACATTTGATATTGTTGTTTTCCTTCCTTTCATTATTATTTTGTTCCCCTCCCCCACACCTTTCATTCAATGTGCACATTTCTTTTTATTTCTAAACAAGGAACGTTTTCATTGTGCTATGATAAACTGCCATATGGCTTAGGAAGCATACTTTGGATGTGAAAGATAGAAAAGAAACTGAAAGCATGCGTAATACAAAAAGGGACGGTGAGGGAACAACGAGTCTCTGAGATCTCCGTAATTGCTCCCTTTACTCAGGATTCAGCTGTCGCTCGTCTATTCACTGACTGGAGAAGCCAAATGGGAAAGACCTGCTGTAGAAAACAATCTGTTTTTATCACGACTGGCCATTACGAGCTCTACTTGAGGCATACAGTACTTGCCAACGGAGAAGAAAATCCCATGTGTTTTATTGCCTTAGCCGAAGGTCCTCACGCTATTGTTTTTACACCGGTGCCTTGCCTTGGTCTTGCCATCCAAAAGCCGTCGTCTAGTTTTTTTTACCCCTATAGGAGGAGCCCCTTGATCTCCCTCGCGTGTTGCTTTCTCGCTCTGATCCTGTGATACTGTTTGACCGTAATCTTTTATTGTCAGAGGAGTGTAGCTCATGTGGTGCTTTTCCTTTCCGACAAAAAAGGCAGCGTACTGTGAAACCACACTGCAGGGGGATGGGAGGGAATGTTTGAGGTACTGGATGCTGAAGGAGGTGGGTTTTTTTTTTTTTTTTTTTTTTTTTCTTTTTTATGGGGGGTGGTGTTAGGAACTATTAGCCAAGTGTAGGTTTGCTTTAAACGATGTAATCAAACACACACAAAAAAAAAAAAAAAAAAAAAAAAAAAAAGATTTATTAAAACCGTACCACTATTACGCTATACACCACTTGAGAGGACCAACTGAAAAATAAATAAAAAGGAATTTACATTTCTCGAGCTTCGGACATAATGGAAGGTCTGGCCTGGCCTCGCCGGGCCTGGCCTGTTACCCTGCCCTGGTTAGAGTCTGTTGGATAATCCTCTCATTTTGAAGTACAGCAGGTGGGAGAAAACATCGCTAACCTCCCACCATGCTAACATGAGGCCTTTTGCACCTAAGAAATCCGACTCGGATCTGCTGAAGCGTGTAGAAAGCACCAGTCAAGCAACAAGGAAGAGGAACGAAAAAGAGAAAGAAAGAAAGAGAGAAAGAGAAACAGAGAGATGTGTGAAAGTTCAAAAGGAGAGGGAGGAGATTCATCGGTGGGATCCTTATCTGCCGTTCGAAGATGCTTACAGTGTTGATTCTCCAGAGACGATTTGACTGTATACACATCTCAAGGGTGGGGCCGAGGAGCCGGCGCTGTGAAACCGCCACGGAGAGAACAGTGCAGAGCAGAGCAAAAATCCTCATATCCTGATATGGGAGCAGGTTGGCACACGTCCGTGGCATTCACTCTGCCACTGGTTATTTTTGAACCACATATTTTGAATGGGAAACAGGATCCGCTCCTGGCATTAAAATCCTCCGTCCATTCAGCAGCTATGAGTCGGGGTTGGTCGTTTTTACACACATGACATTCTTCAACAATTTGATTTTGATTAACGATCAACCAGCCAGCTCGTCGGTGTTTAAAGTTGGAAACTTTGATCAAAAAAAAACAAACAAAAAAAAAACCCAGCTCTTTGCCGGAGGAGAAAGTTTTGTGTTCTCAAGGGCACAGAATATGACGTAGATGAGAGAATGAAAGTGAGTGGTACTATAAATATTGCCTTGTCGGGCAAGGTTGACTCAAGACCACTTTCATAAATATTATGGAGAGACGAGAGGAGACGGAGGACAGTCATGACTTGCATGCCATCGCTGATAGAGGCCATTCTGCTCCTTTGCCAGGCAGCAAGCACCGCCCTCCCCCCGTCCGTTTCATGAGGAGAGGTAATCAGAGATAAGAGCTGTTCCTCCTCTCTCTCTCTCTCTCTCTCTCTCTCTCTCTCTCTCTCTCTCTCTCTCTCTCTCTCCTTCCCATGCTTTCCAAATCATTGAAGACTACATAAACAGACCTGAAGGGGATCCAGAATTTAAAACCTTACGCTCAGCCCATGGTAGCCTGTCGCGTTCTCATACGAGCAGGCATTTGCTGCTCTGCACCTCTGTGGCCTTGCTTGGACAGCAGACCTTCAGGCTTTTTTTTTTTTTTTTTTTTTTTTTTGGTGTCCTGTCTGATTAATGTTATCTTTGTGTTTGCTTAGGCAATCGAAACCAAATGCTCTGATGCTCTATCAAGGCCATTTAAAATGAAGCTGTCCAGTAAACACACTGCTCGTGTGAAGTGTTCACAAAAGAAAGGCTCCCTTTCGACCTTCACCTTTAATCAGAGATCTTTCTTTCCTGAAGCCAGAGCTTGTTGCTAGAGGACACTGAGCATGATCTGAATCCTTAATGATTTACATGGTGGAGATGAGACTGGAGTGATTATGCTGAAGAACACCTAATAAGTAAACAAAGCTGTAAACGAATGTGTGTTTTGAGAATGCTAGCACCCATGCTTCATTCGTCCACTTATTTCCACTCCTGTACTTTGGCTCATATAACGGTAGAGTAGATCCTCTTACTTTGGGCATTGTTGTCCTGTATAGTACTTTTTCTGGCCAACAGGAAGAAAGCCTGGGCTTTAATCCAAATCCACAAAGCATCCTCCCACAATGGCTTGCTCTCGCATAGTAATCTTTAAGGCATTGTAGGTTTTAGTAAAATATTTCCCCAAGTTGCAGCTCAGCATTTTTTTTTTTTTTTTTTTTTTTTTTTTTTTTGGTCGTGCATTTTTTAGCAGCATATTATTTGTGCGAGATGCATCTGCACAAAAAAGTAGACCTGGCTTAATATTTGTGATATTTCTCACTCTGTCTTTTAATTTATGCATGAATCAAGAGTAGATCTCTGTTATTTTATCTGTCCTGCTCGTGTCTTTAATCCCATACTGTAATTGCTAAAGAGTATGAACGTAGGATGACATGGTATTGGAAATTGTTCATACTCCGGTAACTGTAGCATCGGCAGTGTCAGGCCGTGTGTAGTTGGTTATGTGTGTCTATAGGGAGAATCATTTCACTGTAGTCTTTCAGCTACACGTTGACAGTTCATTTGTTCCTGCATCACTGTTTCACAAAACATCTCACTTTACCCCATGAGCCGAGTGTCACGCCTTTTAACAAAGCGAATCCATGCACAGACTGAATAGTTAATCAAATCAGGTAAAGAAATTAAAGGCTCACTTGTGTTGCTAAAGCAGTGTCATGACGATGTTGTGCAACTTATATAGTGCTGCAATTATTTTTTAAAAAAACCTCATGTTTATTAATAATTATTAAATGTATGATAGTATTTTTTGTGGTTCCAGTTAAATTGATTGATTTCCTGACTATCTTATTTGAAATTAATTGGTTGTTTTTGAAATTGTAAATATTATAGGAGTTTTTTTTTTTTTTTTTTTTTTTTTTACTTTGTTAATAACATTCCAGTTTATGTTTTTATTTTGTTTTCTGATGTAGAAACAGAAGATTTTATACTTTTTTGTTGTTTGTTGATCACATCTGTTGAGTGTCTCTAATGATCCATGCTGGACATGTAAACAATAATAAATAAATGATCTGAATATGAAATACAGACTGATTACATCATTTGTTTGAGTAACAAAAGCAACAAACATCAGAAGTAGAACTAGAATATCAGTAGCAGCAGCAGCTGCAACAATATATAGTTGAAACTATAGTGATCCCTCGCTACTTTGTGCTTCAGTGCACAGCGGGTTTTTCAAAAATATTCATTGAAAAATTAAAAAAAATAAGGAAATTAAGAAAAAATAGGGAAATAGTTAAGAGGAAAACCCAAAACAAGGCCAATACTGCAAAAAAAAAAAAAAATCCCAAACAAACAATAACAAAAAAACCAACCCAAAACCCCCCAACAAAACTACTTATGTGAGGCGCATCTGTGTGTGCACGCGTGTCTGTATGTGTGTGTGTATTTATATTTTATTTACATCTGCATTATTTTTGCATGTTTCAGCCCTGCGATGACCTGGCAAGCCATCCAGGGTGTACTCTGCCCTCGCACAGAGTCGGTTGGGATGGGCGCCAGCCTCCCTGTGACCCTAATTAGGATGAAGTGGTTAAAGTAAATGAATGAATGAATGAATGAATGAATGAGGATTTTCATATTTTAATAAGTACAATAACTGCTTACAGTACACATTATATCCATTGCCTGACATGTGCAGAACACTTATCATTTGTCACTTTTGTCTTGAAAAGTGTGAGGAAAATTATAGATGATTATCTAAATCTCTTACAAATCAATATCAGAAAAACTGTGATGTGCATTACCCCCAGCCGGCAGGCTATAAGGCGCACCAGACTATAAGGCGCACCGAGCAAAACAAAAGTCAGATAAGTCAAACTTGATTCAACTCTCAGAATAAGTCTCAACATTGCTCAGCTGTAACAATATAAAATATAAACTCACTTTTTCAGTTCATTCCTCTCCCCCAAATCCATCAAATTCTTTATCTTCAGTGTCTGAGTTTAACAGTTGCGCGAGTTGGACATAACACCCAAATCCCTCGAACTTACGACCTGTTGACACCGATATGTAGCGGTTGGAATTCTTTGATTAATCCACCAGAATGATGGCAAGCTCCGAATTAGTTTGCTTCATTTGGGTTTTGATGATATCAGTGAGATGGGCGTGCATGGGGTCGCAGATCAATGGGAATGGAGATTCGCGTAAAAAGATGTAAATGTCTCTCAGCCACTCAGGTATTACTCAGCAAGTCACCTGACCATGGTAGCAGCAATGCCCCGACAAGCCATCAAACCGCTCAAAACACAAGGCACACCGGACCATAAGGCGCACCATCACCTCACGAGAAAATTAAACGATTTTAAGTGCGCCTTATAATCTGGGGGGGAAAAATTGTGTTGTGTTTTGGCCCCTTTACTCTTATGCCAGCTAAATAAAATCCAGTTTTCTTCCTTCTAATGCAAAATTCCAGCTGCAAGTGGGGTACAAGCTTTGCACATGTAGACACTCAGATTTATACCCATTGTTCGTTGTAAAATAGCTCGAGATCAGTCAGATTGGACAGAGGCCATCTGTAAACGGCAACTTTCAAGCTGTGCTACAAATTCTCAGTTGTATTCAGGCCTGGACCTTGACTGAGCCAGTCTAACAAATGAGTATGCTTTGATCTAAACCACTCCATTGTCGCTCTGACTGAATGTTTGGAGTCATTGTCCTGCTGGAAGGTGAACCTCCACCCTAGTATTTTGAAGACAGATTTTCTTCCATGATTGCCCTGTATTTGGCTCCATCAATCCTCCCATCACCAGTTTCTCTGTCCATGATGAAGAGAAAAAAGCATCAAAACAGCATGTTCTTGATGCCGCCATGTTTCATTGTGGGGGTGGTGTGTTCAGGGTGATGATAAGTGTTAATTTTCTGGTGCACACACAGTATTTAGCATTTAGGCAACATAAAAAAAAAAAACAAACAAACATATTGTTCTAATCTTAATAGAAGTGAATATATTGGTAGTAGGATGTTGAGATTGGAACTACCAGGCAGAAGGCCTAGAGGAAGACCAGAGAGGAGATTTCTGGATGAGGTGAAGGAGGACATGAAGGAAGTTGGTGTAAGAGAAGAAGATGCAGAGGATAGGGTGAGATGGAGGCAGATGATTGGCGGTGGCGCCCCCTGAAGGGAACAGCCGAAAGGAAAAGAAGAAGGAGTCTTATCTTAACTGAGCACTTCAATCCACGTTTGGCAAAAAAAAAAAAAATGCAAATAAGACTTCTTGCTGCATTCCTTCAACATCAGCTTTGTTCTTGCCACTCTTACACAAATGCCAGGTTTGTGGAGTGCATCACTATTCGTTGTCTTGTAGATAGAGTCTCCCCTGAGCTGTGGATCTCTGCAGCGCTTTCAGAGTCACCATTGGCCACACGGCTGCTCTCAGTGCCCAGTTTGTCAAGTTAGGTGGGCAGCCATGCATCTGTAGGCTTTTATTGTTCTATAGTCTTTCCATTTTCAGCTGATGCATAAAACACTGTTTTGTGAAATGGTCACATAAATTCAATCCCATTCTATTAAAACCATAGAGATTCACATTCGTGTTGTTTCAGTCTTTGTATCTTTGTGTAGGAGTAAGCAGAGTGCAGCACTCACTTTATGTTGATAATATGAGCCTGGTTTAGCATACGTTCTGTACTGGAACCAAACCCACATCACAATCACAATCACAATCACCCTACACGACTCCCATCCCCCTCTTAAAGCTGTAAGCGAGCTCAGGGTCCCTGCCTCAGGCTGAACTTCCTGTCCCTCAGGAAAGAACAGGGCCTTGTGGGCCATGGGAGTCTGGGCGGATATTTATAGAGGCTTACTGTAGGACAAAAGAGCAGAAAATAGGGGAAGTCTGTGATAAAGTCTGAGAAATAGCAGGTGTTATAGACTTTATGGATAGAAACACATGTAAGTACATGTTGTGAAGATACTTTACATCAGCACGAATGACCCCATCGCTTACTTGGCACCGTGTGTGGAAAAAAGCTGATGTTTACTCATCTGGCTTGCAGCAAAAACACTTCTTTTTGCTTTCTTTTTTTCTTATTTTTTTCTTTTTTTCTTGAGAACTGCTGCATTTTAATCACTCCCTATTCTCCACCTGGGCTTTGTTAAACAAACCCACTTAGCACCTGCCCATCCCCAGGGAACCAACTAACCGCTATGCACTAACCACAGCAAGGAAAACACTTGTGCTGCCTGGCACATCTCACTGACTTTCCCCTCTCGCTACGCCACCCCGCATTGACTCGATCTTTCTCAGTTTTGTTTTTCCTGGAGGACATGGTCACTATATAAAGTAGAAACCGTTTGCGTTCAGAGTGTTTATTTGGATATTAGAGGAGGACAGTGAGGAGTGGGCGTGCAGCGACTTGGGGAATGTTTGCTAACACCCTATTAGCCCACTCTCTGAAATGAGTAATCTTCAAACAAAACACAAGCAAGCCCATTCTTTGTCCACAGTTCTATGCTTGGCATTACAAACCTGTTTTTAGTGCTAACAATGTTAAAACTCAACTTTATTACCATATACAGGTCAGGACATGATGCATGTTGAAACCAAGATTAAAACCCGCTGCTGGTTTTTAAGGTTTTTTTTTTTTTTTTTTAAAGGATTTTAAAGAGTAAGCATTTTTCCAGCACCCTCAAAGGAGATAAGTTCTCTTTTTTTTTTTCCAAGTTGAGCTCAGTGGTTCAATGCATTAATGTATCAGTAAGAGTTAAAAGAACAGTTGCTGTCAGGTCACACCAGAATGAAAACCATATTTTGATTGGTTTCATTGCAGCGCTTAAAATTGTCATAATGACACTGTAGGCTGTTTGGAATTACAAGGATCCCTTACTTTCCGCGGTTAATGGGGACCTCGACCCTCCATGACAGCGGATTTCCGCGAAGTAGGATCGACCCCCCCCTGACTGACATATAGATACATGTTTATGTGTATATAAAATCAATAAATACATATTTAATGCCATAAATGCTTATAATAACAATTAAACATTAAAAAAATAATGCATATGATGTAAATAAAATATAAATACACACATATACAGACGTGTGCACACATGCACAGATGTGCACCTCACATAAAAATGTAAGTAGTTTTGTTGGGGGGTTTTGGGTTGTTTTTTTTTTTTTTTTTTTTTTTTCTTTTTTGTTTTGGTTTTTTTTTTTTTTTTTTTTTGCATAATTGGCCTTGTTTTGTGGCATTTTCCTGAACTTTTCTTTCCTTATTTTGTATTTTCCGATGAAAATTTTTGAAAAACCCGCGATGCACTGAAGCCACAGAAACTGAAGCATGAAGTAGCGAGGGATCGCTGTATTTATAATATCAACACACTGGTTTTCTACTTAAAACACTTGCAGTATTCTTTAATCTATTTTCCTTTTGCCGCCTGACCAATTGACCTCTAATTTACTATATATGGCAAATTTACGCTAACTGTCAGATATAAAACAAAATGCTGGCAAGCAGGTTAGCAACTGGTACTTGGGCTTTGAATTGAACCCAGGACCTTCTGGTTGTTATTTATTGGTGGACGTGCTAAGCACTACACGACTGTGCCACCATAGTTGAAACCTGTGACACAGAAATCATGCACTACTGTCTGTCTGTCTTCCTTTCGGCTTTTTTCCCTTTTACTCAGGAGTCGCCACAGCGAATCATCTGATTCGCACATTTGATTTGGCAGAAGTTTTTACGTCGGATGCCCTTCCTGACACAACCCTTTTAGCAAGGGACAGAAACACGCTGAGGGCTTTGCAGCGACTCTTTACGAAAGTCAGCAATGGTTCTTTTACATGAACCTCCCACCATAGACAGTGAGAGACATGGCCCACCTTTGATAACCCAGTTAGCTGCACTGGGGGGACAGTGACAACCTTGTAGAGAGTGGGACTCGAACCTCCAACCTTTGGATCAGCGATCCAGCGCCCTATACCACTAGACCATGCACTACTGTATATTGCCAAAAGTATGTGAACACCTTATCATTGAACATCTCATTCCAAAGCCATGAGGAGACATAAGTGCAGTTGGTGCACGTTCATTTACCCATCCATCGATCTATCCATCTATTTATCAATCCATCCAACAATCCATGGTTAGAGTGCTGGGCTCATAATCAGGAGGTTGTGAGTTCAAATCCCAGTGAGACCCCCACTGTGCGAAGACCCCTGGGCAAGGTCTTAACCACAAGTGTGCCTCTGTTCACCCAGCAGTATAAGTGGGTACCAGTAAAAATATACTGGGAAGGTAACCTGCGATGGACTAGCGTCCAATCAAGGAGGAGTTGAACTCCAAGTTGCTTCATGCTACAGAAACCGGGGATAAGCACCGGTCCGATGAGCCACTATGGCTTGGGTGTAAAAAGCCCAACAGACTTTACCTTACCAATCATCCATCCATCCATCCATTTGTCTATTCTGCCTTCTGCTCATATACATGTGTAGCACATATTTACTTTTACTTTAGATTTTGGAGCACGTCTATTAAGACTTGTGTTCTTTTGGTCATAAGATCACAACAAGTTTGGCACTGATGTCCACCTTGATGGCTGGGCATACAGTTGGTGTCAGGGGCGGGTCGTGCATTCGGTACCTTGGCCTTCAATGGGACTTAATAGGCTTAATCCACCTCTTATTACCACCACTATCACATTTTAATTATACAAAACATCAATAATATACAAAAACGCAATATAACAAGGCATGACATTGCAGAGAGAGCAACATTTCGTGCATTTCTGCTCGTTACTGTGAGCATTACATAACTTTCACTGGCGTTTACCAGTGGAGCTTCCCAATAAATCTTGTGATCAGCCAATGTAAGAAAGGATAATCCTTGCCTCTCAGACTTCTTTTTTATGATGTCGAGCTTTTCTGAATAAGCTCACCTTGAAAATGGATTTTTAAGAATGGCCGACACCAAGTCAATTTCCCTCCCTCCATCAGTCATTGTCGGCATAAAAAAATTCGAACTTAAATGTTTGCCCCAATTTTGTTAATATGAATGCATGTAACTACTCAATACGGATTACCTGCGACAACAAATTGGTTGGATTAGCTCGTTAAGCCTTGAACTTCATCAACCGATGTGTCTAATCATGAGAAAAGGCATTTAAGGTGGACAATTGAAAGTTGTGCTTCTCTTTGACTCTTCTTTGAGGAGCGACATCATGGGATCCTTAAAGCAACTCCCAAAAAATCTCTAAACAAAAACGGTTTGGTATTATGGCTCAGGGGGAGGCTACAAAAATCTCGATCCGAGGTTTAAATTCTCAGTTTCAGCTGTAAGGAATGTAATCAAGAAATGGAAGGACATGGGCACAGTTGCTGTTGAACCCAGTTCTGGAATGGCCAAGAAAAACACAGGAGTGGAATTTGTGGAGGATTGTAAGAATGGTTACAGACAACCCACAGATCACCTCCAAAGACCTGCAGGAACATCTTTCTGCAGATAGTGTATCTGTACGTCGTTCTACAATTTGGCGTAATTTGCGCAAAAAACATCTGTATGCCAAAGGGATGAGAAAGAAGCTCTTTCTGCACTCACACCACAAGCAGAGTCACTTGTTGTATGCAAAGACGTGTTTAGATTCATTTTGGAACAAAATGTTTTGGACTAATGAGTGTTTTGGCCATAACAAAAAGTGCTTTGCATGGCAGAGGTAGAACACCGCATTCCAAGAACAACACTTACTATCAAATTTGGTGGCGATTCCATGGTGATATCAGGCCATGTGACCAGTTAAGGGACCGAGACCTTTGTTAAAGTCAAGGGTTGGATAAATTCAACCCAATCTCAACAAATCCTTCAGTATAATGTTCAAATATCAGTCAGTTACATCTGTTATTCTTCTTCTTCTTCTTCTTCTCCATTGGATATTCCAACAAGACAATGACCAAAAACACAGATCCAAATATACAAAGGCATTCATGTGAGAAATGGAGTGTTCTGGGATGGCCATCACAGTCACCTTACTTGAATATCATTGAAAATGTATGGGATCATTTCAAGCAGGATGTCCATGCTCATGCTCGGCAGCCATAAAATTTACCTGAACTGGAAAGATTTTATGGAAGAATGGTCAAAAATACCTCCATACAGAACCCAGACACTCAATAAAGGCTGTAGGAGCCATCCTGAGGCAAAAAAAGGATTAACGAAGTATTGAAGTAATATTCTGTTCCATTTATTTTCTGAAACACTTAATCCTAATTAAGGTTACAGGGAGGCTGGTGTCCATCTCAGTCGACTCTGGGTGAGGCCAGAGTACAACCTGGACTGCTTGCCAGGCCAAAGCAGAAACACGCTGACAGCTATACAGCTACTTTTGTCAAAAGTCAGCAATGTTTCTTTCACATGAATCTCACACCACAGATAGTGAGAGACATGGCCGGCCTTTGATAACCCAGTTAGCTGCACTGGGGGGGACACGTACAGCCCATTGAGAGTGTGGCTTGAACACTCCAATGTTGGG
>CM045751.1:9627500-9677500 GCA_024760905.1 Plotosus lineatus
ATCTTGAGGTGGTGGGGGGATTATAGGGGGTGCATATGACTCTGGGAAACATGCTTTTCTGGAATTGTGTTCGAAAATTAAGTGTAATTGCACCTCCACTCCAGTAGTTGGCAGTGGCGCTCTCATTGTCGTGCTATGATGTAGTGGTTTTTCGCACAAGCAAATGATACGAAGTGCAGTAAGGAACAACACAGAAAAATTTCTAACAGGAAAGAAGAGAAAGGTGGAGCGAGACGGAGATATTCAGACATGAGTAAGTTAAATGAGTTTAAATAAGGATGTATTTGTTTTTATTTCAGGCACTTTTGTGCACTTTAAATCTTTTTTGTTACAGATTAAAAAACAATGTTACTGAAGTTTTTCTTTATTGTAAGTTGAACTATATTTCTTTCTTTTTTTATTTTTAATATTCATAAAGATACAATGTTATGCAGTGGTGTACTAATAACAATTTTATCGACAAATAATATTATTTATTGTCGCTCGTGGGGGGGTGAAATGTTTTTTCTTCCTAGAGGGGGCGCCACAGAAAATAATTGCGAAGCACTGCTGGAGAGTAATAATTTAAGAATGGAAAAATACATTGATAAATGCTATATGGGGTAGACAACCACACTGCTTTAGTTTCTAAAGCATACATAGAGTAAGTAGCAGCAACTGTTTGCTAATTTTTATTGACTGAATCAGTACTGATCTCGTACTCCATCATCATCATCATCATCATCATCATGATCATTATCATTATCATCTTCTTTTGCTTAATGCAGGGTTGGGTTGCGGGGGCAACAGTCAAAGCAGTGAGGTCCAGACATCCCACCAGCCACTTCCTACAGCTCTTCCAAGGCATTCCCAGACCAGCCTAGAGCCATAGTCCCTCCAGTGTGTTCTGGGTTGATCCTGAGGTCTTTTCCCAGTTGGACATGCCCAAAACACCATACCAAGTAGGCGTTTGGAAAGTTCCCTCTTCTTCTTATTCTTCTTGGTTGTCTCTCGAATCGAGGAAGATGATTGGTTGTGCTCTCATCAGCGAGTAGGCATGTGACTTCAGAGTCCAAAGGCCGAAGCGTACACTCGAAATTAATTCAATTTGTGTTTGAATGTGTTTCTGCAGCCAGGTCAGAATGAGACATGTACACATACTTTAAACATCTTATGCAGTGAGTTGTAACTTTTCTTTTACTTCTATGAAGTGAGTCATTCGTAATGTATTTGCAATTTACGGTAGTGCATCTTGAATATATGATGAAATAAGTTTCTTTCTTAATTAGCTAGCTGATCTATTGCTACTAGGTTGCTACATATGATGCTAGCATGCTAGCATGGTTATTTACCCAGCTTTAAGCAATGTTTACCCTTTTATACATGTGCTAGATTCACATTCAATAAAGAATACAACAGATGCCTTTTTCTGGTTAAACGAGAATTTAACCAATTACAGAAAACTAGTAACATCATGTGACCTTCGCATGCTCCTTCATTACTTTTTATACGTATATTTTTTTAAACATATGGGGTATCTCAAACCTAACATAGATTTTAAATAGGCTTTTCGACCTTTTTAAAAGCATTATTTCCTCCACAGACTCTGCTTTCATGTGCATACATCAGGATATAGAACACATAATGTGATGTACATGAAGCGTAGAATGTGCTTGGATTTGTTCTGATTTATTGGATAGCTCATTATGACTATGGAACTGCACATCTGAAAATCTTTTCCATGTCTTTTGATGATATTTTTTTCCAATGCAGTGAATATATAAATGTCAATAGCTTTCCCATACTGCCCTATTGTTTAATACCAGAAAAATACCACCTTGTCCAAATTATGTCCGGGGGTTATGAATTGAACCATCCAGTACCACATGGAAGGATGTATTCAAAGGATAAAAAGGATGTGCTTCAGTATAATAGACCACTTTTGACCACAAACCTGTGAGTAATCTGTGACAACCTGAAGAGCACAAGAGTCTACTCACAGTTTATTCCTTGGGTTTTCATCATAGCTGGATCTCAACATGATGAGCAACACAACAGGATGGTCTTGATGCACCGTCATCCTCCTTAAAAGGTATTCTTGGTTGTGTGAGAACGTCTCACTTTGTTAAGAAACATTTTTGAGAAAGCATTGCCATCTGTCAGCATTCTAAATACTCCGCAGGATATTTTGTTTGTGTATTTGGCAAGTCTTGGCATCTCGTAAATGTACAGGTGCCTTCAACAGGCATATTACCCAGATCTGAACCTGTTAATGCTATAGTCATTAGCATTAATTAGAGAACACTGTAAAATCGCAGGTAATAATTGGGGTAAATAGAGTAAAGTTGTTGACGTTGAAGTGTAGTGTGGCATGCAATTTAAAAAAAAAAAAAAAAAAAACTCTTTCAAGGCATGGCCTTATATCTCTAGGTGGGGCTGTTGGTGTAGTGGTTAAGGTGCTGCGCTCATAATTAGGAAGTTGTGTGTTCGAATCCCAGTTAGGGACCCCCTTCCCCAACGTGCAAAGACCAATGGGCAATGTCTTAACCACAAGTGTGCCTCTGCTCACTCGGCAGTATAAATGGGTACAAGTAAAAATATACTGGGAAGGTAACCTGCGATGGACTAGCGTCCCATCCAGGAGGAGTTGAACTCCTGGTAGCCTCATGCTATGAAAACCGGGATAAGCACCGGCCTGATGGGCCACTAGGCTCAGATATAAAAGGCCCCCAACTTATATCTCCAGGTGGAAGCTGATCAATTTGCCAGATAGGGCAGAACAATGACATAATGATTAGCACCTCTGTATCACAGAAAGAAGATCCTGGGATTGAGTCTCATGCTTGGTGAGGTGTTTCCATCGATGCTTACAGACGCTCCCTGACTTCCGTTTTCAATTGGTTCTGGACGGCCGAACGTAAGTTGAAAGTGAACGTAAGTTGTTACAGTGACGTATGACGTTCATACTGCACTATACATCCATAAATACAATTACCGTATCTCATAAAACACCCCTAAATCAATTATAATAAATATAACATTGTAAAATAATATCAGATATATCAAATAATATCAACATCAATTTCAAAGAAATTAAATTCAAGCAAAATAATTTCGAATAGATAAATTCTAATCAAATTCACTCATCAAATATCAAATACAGCATCAAATATAACCGTTAACATTCTCTATGATGCGATCTTTCTGCTTATAAACCGAAAGTAGTGTACTTGCTGTGCTTGAGACAAAGCGCGGGTTATATGGATTTCCGGTCTTTCAAGTGAGCAAGGGCACTGTTGAACTCGTTTAGTACTCAGCCTGCACTGATGTGAATCACCAGCAGAGCGGACAGTTCTCTTTCTTTTCTGGATTCTGGTTTTCATTCATTTTACAACTCTCTTTGCTTAACTGAATATGCATGGTAGATTTCGTCGATCCGAGCAGATAATTAATTAATCTCTGTGTATGAGACTTGCACCCATGCTAGTAGGCTTACGCTTCTGACCAACCATATTTGCTTAGGGTTACAAAAGTCCGCAAAACAGTGTAAACACAAAGATCACAGAGACGATGACTTAACACAAGGGTAACACGCTATATAACTTATATATATATATATATATATATATATATATATATATATATATATATATATATATATATATATATATATATATATATATATAACTGAACTGGGAAAAAGGAGGGGCACGTTCAGTCTGTCGTTTGTAAACAATGGACGCAGCCCCATTACGTCAGCGTACTACGTAGGTGCATTTAAACTCAAAATTTTACTTTTTTTTTGAAAAAAAAAAAAAAAACACCTGTAAAATCGAAAAAACCTAAAAAGGATGAACGTAAGTCGGGGAGCGTCTGTATATGGGGTTCCTCTGCGTAATCTGATTCGCTCACCACAATCCAAAAAAATGCACATTAGGCTAACTAGCTGTTCCAAATTGCCCCTAGTTGTGAGTGTCAATGGTTATATGCGTGGCGACCCTGTGATGGTCTGGCGAGTTAATTAGGGTGTACCCCGCATTCGCCCATTGTTGGTTGTGTAAGGCTTCAACCTCTCCATAGCACTAAAAGGATTAAGCTGGTCAGCAAATGAGTGAGTGAGGTAACTCATAATTAAAATGTTTGACAAAAGCATTTCAAAGCACCATCTGTATTGGCTGCTCATGACATCTTCTGGACCTGCATCTCTAAGTTCATAAAGATCCTTTCCCGGTCCATCATCTCTCCTCCAGAGCCAATCGTAATGTTATGATTGTTGGCAGATTGATTAGACACGCCTTTCCATTTGGCTGCAACTGGATACTGGTGATGAGATTGGATTGAAAGTGAAGCAGTGGGAATTCTTTCCTCACTGATTTCCCATTTGTCCAGCTTCACTCCACCTTTAAGTTGTTTACTGTTGTTTATTCCGCTGGTAAAATATTCTCTTTATCATTACCCATAACAGTTGGACACCTGGCACTAAAGATAGTCACACTATGACAGCCATCAATTGCTTAAATTGATTGAATTGATTGAATATTTTTTTCTGAATGACCGATATAGTTTTGTCTATTATTTTACACTGAAGTCAAACACATACGTATTCTATTGGCAATGGGCCCGATTGCTAATCAGTTCTGCACACAATCAGAGACTTTTTGTACATTTTGCGACACAAAACCCTTTCTTAGGCAACTATTTTATCTTTTGTGTTGATGGCTTGAAATATTTATGACAATTAAAGTGCTGATTAAACTTATTGCTGTTCATTTCATTTCCCTGAAATGTTCACAAACTAATAGACAACGCTTATTACTTGAAGTGCCACCTGACCTGATACCGAGCTTTCATGAACTGAACGTCAAACATTATTTGTAAAGACACACACACACACACACACACACACACACACACACACACACACACACACACACACACCTGTTTTCAATCACCATCACTGATTCACTATAAATATACACCACAAGCTTCATTAGGATTTGATTTCCTGCTCTAGCTCACACCAACATATGGACACCTGCACTTCATAATGCTGCAATGAGACACATTTGCTGTTATGAAACACTTTTGCTTGCTTTTATATTTTATTACTCAGTACTTTTCTCCACAGTCAGCTAAATTTTAAATAATAGTTTTGGACTGGTTTCTCCCAGCCCACATTGTCATGTCGCGAGTTAGTGGGCATTATAGCTTCATCATCGTACTGAGGACAAAAAATGCTTTAACATATACAGAGGAAAGGCAGTTGTGGCCTAGTGGTAAATGTGCTGGATTTGTGGTCCTAAGGTTGGGGGTTCAAGCCCCACTCTTGTCACTGTCCCCCTCAGTGCAGCTAACTGGGTTATCAAAGGCCGGCCGTGTCTCTCACTGTCTTTTGGTGTGAGGTTCATGTAAAAGAACCATTGTTGACTTTCGACAAGCGTAGCTGCATAGCCGTCAGCGTGTTTCTGCCCTGCGATGGCCTGGCGAGCTGTCCAGGTTGTTCTCTGTCATCGCCCAAAATTGGCTGGGATGGGCACCCACCTCCCCGTGACCCTAATTAGGATTAAGCGGGTACGGATAATGAATGAATGATATACAGAGGAATACCAGTAAGAGCCTGTTCTAGTGGATCCCTCGTGGTATTAACTCGAGCGTACTATGAGCGTGCACTCAATTCTGATGTAAAACCTGTTTTCTCGCAGCTGCAACATCTTCTGAATTATTTGCTGAACGGCACTTTGTTTTATTAGATTTGAATAATAAATACTATTATGTGTCGCCTGCTGTTGTGATTCAGACCCAACAAGAATTTCATGCCTGCAGTGCAGCATGAAAGGCATCATTGTGTTTCAGGAAAACAAGGAAAGGAATGAGTGTGCATGATTGTGGAATTCTTATCTCTGCTCTTCTCAGTTTTTCAAAAATAAAATTAAGAGCCTGGGACTCGCTACACTAATGGATGCGAAACAAAATTATCAAAATCAATAAGAACGAGTATGAAATTTAATATTTCCTTTCACTTCCTTTTTGAAGAGTTCAGTCGGCCGTCTGTATTGAGCACCCAACACTCGCGCACCAAATCATCTGCAACAAATAACAGACCGGTGAAGAGTCGAGACACATTCCAGACAGGATGCCCCATATTTAAATCATTGCTTTGTTTACAAGATGTGCGTGTGATAGTAGCCGAAAAAGCTAAGTGACTTCTGAGGATTTCTCTATTGCATCTCTCCTTTTCTCTAGAGGGGAAGGGAAGAAATGAGATGAAAGAGATTTAGGGAGGCGAGATAGAACCACACAACTGAGATTTATGATGTATTTCTCTCAGCTGATGATGAACAGAATAGAAAAGAGTGAAAGCCGAAAGGCTGATTAGATAAACTGGGTGGACTATTTCCTGAGATCAGCCATGCTTATTGATTTAATTTCCCTTTGTGCACATGTAGAGTTAAAAAGCTTAACTTCTGCAGGCTCAAGTTCTCAACGAGGCTTATAAATTAATCAAACCCCCCCCCCCCCCCTGTACCCAAACAGATCATTGATTAACTACTGTGATACAGAATATTTATTTGCAATTCCGCTTACTAGGTTGTCATCATTATTCATTCATTCATTCATTTTCTGATCCTTTTAATCCTAATTAGACTGTGGGAGGCTGGCACCCATCTCAGCCGACTCCGGGCGAGGGCGGGGTACACCCTGGACAGCTTGTCAGGCCATTACATGGGCAGTTGTCAGCCTTAATAGAGTGTAATTATGTGTAATGTTGTGTTCCACAGGGTTGGGTTTTAGGTCCCTTACAAGTTATTTTCTATGTACAGCACTGTAGTTTGATACAGTATATTTATCCTATTTGATTGTTTGTGTTCACTCTGCAGTCGACTGGTGAGGTGCTCAAAGTGTATCCTACCTCCACCCAGAGTCAACTGAGCCATCTCATGACGCAACAGAGATTAATTGGTTAAGCAAATGAATGACATCATTCTACTTCTACACTGTTAATAACTCGTTGAGCAATAAAAAATAAATCATAGTGATAAAGATCTAAAGACTAGAGATTGTTTGCTGTACGCTTCCTGTTCTTGACTCTCGTGGCTCTTATCATTTTGGCCAGATGTTTCACTTTCTTTCCATTCACGGTGCCCTACTGCTGTCACCGTGCGTCCAAATAGGGAAGAATTTGTTTTAAACATAGGAATATGACAACTCTAACCATCGTCAGGGTGACATATATTTATAATAGTCTGCTATTGAGACCTCAACCTGACCCTGACCTGCTGTTAGTGGCACTAAGGAATGTAGTTAAGTGCATTTAACAGATACACTTTCCCCAGCATGTCCTCTGAGATTCCTCTTCCCCAGTGTACCACCCTCTGCCTTCATCCACTACAACTATCCAGTCTGTTTTATTGACCTGTTTATTTCCATTCTGCCTGCAAATGTACTCTTGTTGTGCACAGTGCAGACAAATTTCCTCTTACAGACATATTAATATGCAAGACTAAACAGAACCTTCTATGTGGGTTTCTTGGTATAGCAATAATGGTGCAATCTGGGCTTTTATCCCTGATTGCATTAGATATTAGGTGCTATTTATATACTGTGCTATGGAACTATGATTGAGTGGAAGAAATAAGGAGACCTGGAAGCTTTTTGTAGGATTAAAATGTTGGTCGTCTGGATTTAAAATGCTCTCGTCTTGCTCATGCAGACGTAGCCCTTCAGCTGATCTGTCTCCATTAAGAGTAAATGGCAAGCAATGCTATCAGAGTAATGTTCCTGTGTAGAGCTCTGCGCCATGTCACAGACAGCTCACTGCTGACCTCTGATAGCCTGTAGGTGGACACCGTTTTGTGCTGTTTCTATTCAGACCACACAGACCACAAATGCTCGTCCCATATAGTTATCTATTCTAATGCAGGTATCTGTCCCTGGGAAACTGCAGCTCTCTTAGGTCCCATGTCTCAGGTCACATGCAAGGCATTTGCAGCAGGTGGTGAAAATTGGCCAAAGCATCACAGGGACTCCACCTTCTGATATTGAAGAGATGTCTTTCCCGGGCGGGCAGCATTCTTAGGGACTCCTCTCATTCTGTCAGCAGACGCTTTCAGCTCCTTCCCTCCAGAAGGCACCTCAGACGCCTTCGGACGAAAACCAGCAGGTTTACACACAGTTTCTTCCCCACAGCTGTTACCATACTGAAGGAAGTTCCGTTCTGATCCCTCCCTTCCCATCCACATTACACCATGACGATACCATTCACATCATTCATTGTACATGTACACGCTTACATTGCTAAAATCTTTTCACATTGTGTTTCTTTTAATACTATATATTCAGAGCACATCTGTGTAAATACACACACATATCGTATATTGTCCATATTACATCTGTATGGCGGGGTGAACTTGTGGATCTTTTGTAATAAAGCAGGGAACATGTTCACACATGACGCTAAACATCACTTATTATTTTTCAATTCAATTGAACAAAATGCCACTCTCTGGATCTGTATTCAGATTGAAACATGAAGTGAGTGGGGCCTAATTTATAAACTGTATACTTACCATTCTTTTAGTTTATTTTACGAGCCACTTAATCCTAACTAGATTTGCAGGGAGGCTGACGACCTTCTCCGTCAACTCTGGGTGAGCGCAGAGTACACCCTGGACAGCTTGCCAGGCCATCGCGGAGTAAAAACACACTGACATCTACGCATCCTATTCATTACGAAAATATTCTCACTATTGACAGTGAGCGACAGGGCCGGCCTTTGATAACCCAGTTAGCTGCACCTGGGGGGTTGGGCGGGGGGTGGGGGTGGGGGGGGGGGGCAGCAGTGAGAATCCGGTGACAGTAGGACTTGAAACCCCTGACCTTTCATTCATTTATTCATTCATTCATTTATTCATTCATTTTTTGTAATCATGGGGAGGCTGGCTCCCATTCCAGCCGACTACGGGCGAGGGCAGAGTACACCCTGGCCAGCCTTTGATGATCCATTTAGCTGCACTGGTGGGGGGCAGTGACAACCCAATGAGAGTGAGGCTTAAACCCTCAACCTTAGGATCAGTGACCACTGCCCCCCCCCCCCCCCGACCTTGTGATCAGTAATCCAGCCTGGCCTACCACCATGCAACCACTACAAGGCAACAAAAGCAACCAAGCACATTAAACCGAATTCATTTTTGATTTAAGCATTATTCACTTGGAATAATAATGTTTATTCCTTAGATAACTAACCAGACAGATTGTGCCATTGCTGTGTAGTATATTCATATAAACTTTTCATTTTCCTTGTTGGTGGTCATAATTATTTTTAATATTATGACTAATCAATGTATTTACCACAAGAGGAGGGTCAGTGTTTTTACTTGATGGGATAATGTGAGTTTTGTTTTTTAATAAATGTATTAATTCCAATAATCATAACAAATTATATTCATGCCCATTTTAACTCTTAGTCCTTTCTGATTTATCAGCTTGTTTAGATTCTCTTTCCAACGTTTGGTAAAGTATTACTTTGTTTTTTTGTTTTTTTTGTCTGAAATATTATGCCACCAAATCTTACTTATTTGTTTGAATGTCCTTATCTTGACCCCCATACGAGCAAGTGAGTTCGGATTGTATAGCATTCAGCTTGTTATTCAAGCTCTTGACAGCAGACGATATGAAGTGCATGCTGGTGCATGTTAACCACAGTAATAAACACATCCGTCACTCAAACCCAACGGTTTTCCCCAGCTGACTGTGCACCTCTTCTGAAAGAGATGCAAACATGTGTTGCTATTTTGCTATTCCTCGCATTGAAATGTTTTTGTGTATATGTATATATATATATATATATATATATATATACACACACACACACAGACAGATCCCTCGCTACTTCATGCTTCAGTTTCTGCGGCTTCAGTGCATCACGGGTTTTTCAAAAATATTAATCGAAAAATAAATGTAAGGTGCGCGTCCATATGTGTATGTATTTATGTATGTGATATTATGTACACATTTCCATGTATGTATATGGGGTGGGGTGGGGGTGTCGATCCTACTTCACTGAAATCAGTGGTCGTGGGGAGGTCTCGGTCCCAATCAACCGCGGAAAAAGAGAGAGATCCCTGTGTGTTTGTGTATATATATATATATATATATATATATATATATATATATATATCCCCTCCTCGAATCGCCACCTTATCGTGGTGGAGGGGTTTGCGTGACCTAATGATCCTAGGAGCTATGTTGTCGGGGGCAAATGCCCCTGGTAGGGTCACCCAAGGCAAACAGGTCCGGGGTGAAGGTCCAGACAAAGTGCGATTCAAAACAGACCCCTAAGACATGAGAAAACAACAGAGGAATCAGTCTCCCTTGCCCGGACGCTGGTCACCGTTCCCTCCTGGAGCCAGGCCCAGGAGGGCTCAAGGCGAGCGCCTGGTGGTCGGGCTTATGCCCATGGAGCCTGGCCGGGCCCAGCCCTAAAAGGAGACATGGGTCCGCCCTCCATGGACCCACCACCCGTGGGAGGAGTTTTAGGGTCGGGTGCAGTGTGAGTTGGGTGGCAGCCGAAGGCATGGGTTCTGTCGACTGATCCTCGGCTGCTTACTCTGACCTTCGGGACATGGAATGTCACCTCTCTGGCGGAAAGGAGCCCGATTTGGTGCGTGAGGTGGAGAGATGCCGACTAGATATAGTCGGGCTCACCTCAACGCATAGCTTGGGCTCTGGAACCATCCATCTCGAAAAGAGGCTGGACCTTCTTCTATTCTGGAGTTGCTCATGGGAGGCGAGCGGGTGTGGAGTATTCTTGTTGCCCCCCGTCTCGGTGCCCAAATGTTGGGGTTCTCCCCGGTTGACGAAAGGGTAGCTTCCCTCCGTCTTCGGGTGGGGGGACGGGGCCTGACTGTTATTTGTGCTTATGCACCAAATGACAGTTCAGAGTACCCACCCTTTTTGGAGTCTTTAGGGGGGGTGTTGGAGAACGCTCCCTCGGGAGACTCGCTCGTTGTCTTGGGAGACTTCAATGCCCATGTGGGCAACGATAGTGTGACCTGGAAGGGTGTGATCGGTAGGTACGGCCTCTCCAGTCTGAACTGAATGGTGTGTCGTTGTTGGACTTCTGTGCTCATCATAGTTTGTCTATCACGAACACCATGTTCGAACATAAGGGTGTCCATAAGTGCACTTGGCACCAGGACACCCTAGGTCGCAGTTCGATGATTGACTTTGTAGTCGTGTCATCGGACTTGCGACCATATGTTCTGGACACTCGGGTGAAGAGAGGAGCTGAGCTGTCTACCGATCACTACCTGGTGGTGAGTTGGCCTCGGTGGTGTGGGAGGTTGCCTTCCAGACCTGGCAGGCCCAAGCGTGTAATCAGGGTCTGCTGGGAACGTTTGGCGGAGCCCCCTGTCCGAGAGGCCTTTAACTCCCACCTCCCGCAGAGCTACACCCACGTTCCGGAGGAGGCGGGGGACATGGAATCCGAATGGGCCATGTTTACGTGCCTCCATTGCTGAGGCGGCAGCCCATAGCTGTGGCCGTAAGGTCGTCGGTGCTTGTCGTGGCGGTAATCCCCAACCGGTGGTGGACACCTGCGGTGAAGGGGGCCGTCCAGCTGAAGAAGAAGGAGGCCTATCGGGTTTTATTAGCCTGTGGGACTCCTGAGGCAGCAAACGGGTACCGGCAGGCCAACGTGTGCAGCCAGGCTGTCGCAGATGCAAAATCTCGGGCGTGGAGGAGTTCGGTGAGGGCCTGGAGTGATTATCGGTTGGCCTCAAAAAGGTTCTGGGCCACCATCCGACGCCTCAGGAGGGGGAAGCAGTTCTTCACAAACACTGTTTACGGTGGAGGTGGGAGCTGCTTACCTTTGACTGGGGATGTTGTTGAGAGGTGGAGGGAATACTTTGAGGACCTTCTCAATCCCACCAACACGCCCTCCGTGGAAGAGGAAGACCCTGGGGTTCGGGTGAGGGTCCGCCCATCACTGGAGTGGAGGTCACTGAGGTTGTCAAAAAGCTCCTCGGTGGTCGAGCTCCGGGGTTGGGACGAGATCCGCCCGAATACCTCAGGACTCTGGATGTTGTAGGACTGTCTTGGTTGACACGTCTCTGCAACATCGCGTGGTCATCGGGGCTGTACCTCTGGATTGGCAAACTGGGGTGGTGGTCCCAATTTTTAAGAAGGGGGACCGGAGGGTGTGTTCCAATTATCGGGAATTACACTCCTCAGCCTACCTGGTAAAAGTCTATGCAGGGGGTATTTAGAGAGGAGGATCCGACCCGATAGTCGAACCTCGGATTCAGGAGGAACAATGTGGTTTTCGCCCTGGCCGCAGCACTCTTGACCAACTCTATACGCCTCCACAGGGATTCTGGAGGGGCATGGGAGTTTGCCCAATCTGTCCACATGTGCTTTGTGGATTTGGAGAAGGCTTTCGACCGTGTCCTCGAAAGATCTTGTGGGCGTGTAACTCGAGAAAGTGCACGGCGTTCGGATCCGTTACTCTACGAGCTATTCGTCGCTGTATCACCGGAGCCAGAGTTTGGTCCGTATTGGTAACAGCAGCTCGGATTCGCTCGTGGGAGTTGGAGTCCGCCAAGGCTGTCCTTTGTCACCGATTCTGTTCATAATTTTTATGGACAGAATTTCTAAGCAGTCGGTCGGCGATGAGGGTTCTGGTTCGTGGCCATCGATATCATCTCTGCTTTGCGGATGATGTTGTCCTTTGGCTTCATCAAGTCGGGCCCTCCAGCTCTCATTGGAGCGATTCGCAGCTGAGTCTTGGCAGCCGGGATGAAGATCAGTACCTCAAGTCCGAGGCCATGGTTCTCAGTCGGACAATGGTGGAATGCACCCTCTGGGTCGGGGATGAGGTCCTGCCCCAGAGTGGAGGAGTTTAAGTATCTTGGGGTCTTGTTTACGAGTGAGGAAGGATGGAGGCGAGATCGACAGGCGGATCGGCTGCAGCCTCTGCTGTTAAAGTGCGGTGCCTGTACCGGTCCGTCGTGGTGAAAAAGGAGCTGAGCCGCAGGCGCTTAAGCTCTCAATTTACCAGTCGATCTCACGTTCCAACCCTCACCTATGGTCACGAGCTTTGGGTAATGACCGGAAAGAACAAGATCACGGATACAGCGGCTGAAATGAGCTTCCTTCGCCGGGTGGCGGGGTTCTCCCTTAGAGATAGGGTGAGAAGCTCCGCCATCCGAGGAGAAACTCGGAGTAGATCCGCTGCTCCTCCGCATTGAGAGGGGCCAGTTGAGGTGGCTCGGGCATCTGGTTAGAATGCCCCTGGACGCCTCCCTGGTGTGGTGTTTGGCATGTCCAACCGGGAAGAGACCCGGCCGACCTAGAACACGCTGGAGGGACTATGTCTCTCGGCTTGTCTGGGACCGCCTCGGTGTCCCCCCGGAGAGTTGGAGGAAGTGGCTCGGGAGAGGGATGTCTGGACCTCTTTGCTAAGGTTGCTGCCCCCGCGACCCGACCCCGGACTAAGCGGAAGAAGATGAGATGAGATGAGATATATATATATATATATATATATATATATATATAAAACATCCTTTAATTCAGACTCTCATTTCCTTCCAAACCAAATTACAGCAGTACTATGTAATGTTTAAGTCTTCGATTTTTTTTTTTTTTTTTTAATATTTAGATTTTTACATAAAAATCATAACACAGCTGGAAAAAAGCAACAAAATTGGCACTATGCCAAACTACCAATCACTATCAAAAGCAGGTCAGATCCGGATCGACTGATTGTGTCATAGGTGGGGTCAAAAATAAATAAACGTAAAAAGTAATGACACAATGTAAAATAGTTCAATTTTCTGTCAGTTATGGCATAACGTTTGCCTTAAAAGAGAACAGCATACGTTTATAGCTTCTGTGAGATCAGTGATAACATGATATATATATATATATATATATATATATATATATATATATAGCTGTAAGAATCATCAGCAGGTGCTGACATCAAAAGATCTTCCCTTCATGCTGGAAATTTGTGTTGGTTGCACTAACGTGGGCGTTCATCTCAGTTTTGTGCCCGGAAGTACATGTAGGCTTTTATGTGTTAATCCACGGTGTTATCTGATCGATGTATACATGTGTGTCCCCGCTGACCTGTCGAACCACTAGATTACACTTGTGCTCTTGAACCTGTCTCTCTATACAACAGCATTCATAAAAGGCCTCCTACTTTATCTTTATGTTTCTTATTTATCTGTTGTGTTAGGATTTTGCTTCCACAGCATAATATGGACAATTAAAACCAGAATGGTCTGTGATGACTCTAGTGGTTTCTGACGAACTGGAATTTGTTTGTGGAGCATGGTGTACTGCTGATACAGCCATTTTTTGCTGACAAAACTAAGCAAATTGAGACATTCAGTGCTTAATACTCACACATAAACATTTAAAAGAGGAGGATATTCTTGTAACGGTTTAATAAGAGGCTTCATTTAGCTGGAACAGTTTGGCAATGTACTGGGTTTGTTCATGCAGTACTTTCTGGCTGAGCAGTAATGAGGTATTGCATTGTAAAAATTTGACTGTTGGATTGTGGTAATGAGGCAAATGAGCTGTTGTACTGCTACTATGGTTTATATAGTATATGCTACCCAGATAAATAAAAAAGGCCTGCACACGTTTCGCCTTGATTTTAGCAGATAATCACCATAGCATTGTTGCTCAGGTCAAAGTTCAGCACCGTTATGAGGTGTTTTCGGGTGAGTTGATAACTTTGAAGACGTTTGACTTGTCAGCAAACATTGTGAAATCACTGAGGGCTATTGCATAAGGTAGCTTATTTGCAAAGGGTAGAAAAAAAGAGGTCAAAAATTGACCCCTGGGAACCCGTGGCTTACAGATGGTACCTGAGAATCAATAGCACACTGACTCCCGAGTCATGAGATAAAGAGACAAATCAGGCAAAGTGTATTGGGACGGCTTCCCGGTCAGCTTTCAATACCTTACTTTATCAAGCATTTCGGATATACGTATCAAGGAAGATGTAATCAAAGTCATGGCCCAATATCTAAGTAAGATCTAATCATAATAATAAAATATCTAAGCGAGCCAACAAAATATTAGCATGCACGATTTATTTTTGTCCAGGCGGTAAAAAATACAAATGTATAATATTTATGGATACTTTGTGAATGAAAGTCTTGTCAGGAGACCCAGGTGAGTACAGGGATCCGTCACTTTCTGCAGTTAATGGGGACTGAGACCCCCATGACCGCCGATTTCCACGAAGTAGGATCGACACCCCCCCCCCCCCCCCCGACTGGCGTATACGTACATGTATATGTCTATATAATATCTATAAATACATAATTAATGCCATAAATGCTTATAATAACAATTAAATATTCAAAAATAATGCATGAGATGTAAATGAAATATAAATACAGATGCGTGCGCGCACACACTCCGATGTGCACCTCACATAAAAATGTAAGTAGTGTTGTTGGGGGGTTTTGGGTTGTTTTTTGTTTGTTTGCGTTATTTTGCATAATTAGCCTTGTTTTGCGGCATTTTTCTTCAATTTTTCTCTATTTTTCCTTAATTTCCTTATTTTTTATTTTTCAATGAATATTTTTGAAAAACCCGCAATTCACTGAAGCCGCAGAAACTGAAGCACGAAGTAGCGAGGGATCACTGCGAAGATGACAGAGAAGGCAATATTTCATATGTATGTCAAGCAAAAGTAAGAAAAGAAAAAAGAAAAATTTGCAAGTAATAATAATAATAATAATACCCCGCCCTTTTTACCCATCCCGCCTATTCATGCCTGCGTAGCACTGCCTAATACCAGATGCTGACAAATTTAAAGGAAAAGGAAGAAAGGAAATGCTCTTTTCACAAACTACATCATTTCCCCTTCAGTCAATTGTTTCTTTTTTTCCCTGTTTACTGAATTTTATTCATGTTTCCTCATTGGGTTTTTTTTGTTGTTGTTTTGTTTTTTATGCGAATACAGACACGTCTTGTTTTCTTTTCTTTTATTTAAGTCTCTCCTCGACCTTTGTGGCTTATCAGACATCATTTATGCTTCTGCTAATCCATGAATGTTGGTGCCACTATCAAAACCACATTGACTTGGTGAATAGTAAACATAGATTAATAAACACTTTATTTCGGAACTGTAGCTAAAGTGAAAAAGCTAACACAACCTAAGACGACCGCCCAGTGCAGCTAACTGGGTTATCAAAGGTCGGCCATGTCTCTCACTGTCTACGTGGGACATTCATGTCAAAGAACCATTTCTGACTTTCGACAAAAGTAGTTGCATAGCCGTCGACATGTTTCCGTCCTGCAATGGCCTGCCGAGCCGTCCAGGGTGTACTCTGCCCATGCCCGGAGCCGGCTGGGATTGGGCGCCAGGCTCACAGTGACCCTAATTAAGATTAAGGGGTTAGAGAAATGAGCTTAGACGACAGGGTTTCTCAAAACTGTGATTGTATGATCCTTTGAAAAGCACAACGTAGCACATTGTGTATTGGTGGGCGTATTGGTTGGCGTACTGTACATTGAGACAGTTAGATAAGGTGAAGGTAAAGTCCTTTGGGCTTTTTACACCCAGGCCAAGTGGCCCATCAGGCCAGTGCTTATTTCCGGTTTCCATAGCGTGAAGCAACCAGGAGTACAACTCCTCCTAGATGGGACGCCAGTCCACCGCAGGTTACCGTCCCAGTATATTTTTTACTGGTACCCATTTATACTGCTGGGTGAACAGAGGCACACTTGTGGTTGAGACCTTACCCAGGGGTCTTAGCACAGTTGGGGTCTAACTGGGATTTGAACACACAACCTCCTGATCATGAGCCCAGCACCCTAACCACTACGCCACCGGCCTCACTATTGAGCAAGTTAGACTGCTTATGAATTTTGTTACCAGAAAAAAATTACAAGGGATATCAGACAGTTTAAGTTTGAGCTGAAAACCACTCTGAAAGCAGATAAAAATTATAGTAATAATAGTGAGTGCCAAAAATAGTGTACGTTAACTGCTGTCACTGATCGGTGTACTGTGACGTATGAGGTTGAGTCAAATGAAAATCTTAAAAGTGTAAATAAATTAAGGAACGGACAAATATCTGGCCCCAAAGGAGTCTGGTCATGTATGGAGACATAAGTCAAAGGTCAAGGCAGACATATATATATTTCTCAAGGACATATAAAACTACTCCAGCTCACGACATCAGTGAAGCGCATCTTTCCCAGTTAAATAGAAGAAATCCTGAACACTGATAGCTGTTGCATTGGCCACCGTTTCCGAACACAAGGTGAGCTTTACCATCACTCCACCTGCCACCAATGTGTCGATTGTTGTTTCTTCTCACTGTTGTTACAGTGCGCTGTTTCGACATGCTGTCGTTCTCATTCTTTCTGCCTTTTACATTCCTATATAATAAAAAAAAAACCTCGACCATGTATGCACTGCTCTAAAACACTACCTGCTAGTAACGCTGCCTACACTATCTGCCCCCACATTCGCTCTTAATCAGTGGTGCATATTTTTTTTTAATTTTCTGAATAAGAAATTATTTATTTTAATAAAAAAAAAAAAACTCAAAAGCAAACAATCCTTTAATTTAGAAACCACTATTAAAAATCACATTTCCTTTATTATTGTGTAATTTTTTTTTTTTTTTTTTTTTTTTTTTTTTTTTTTTTTTAAATTCATAGATTGACCGGTAAAAATGCCAGTATGAGTACTCATCATGGAGATCCATGTTAATTACTGTTGTGGACATTTGAACACAACTATTTCTGTTGGATTAAACAGGCTAAATTTTTTGTTTGTTTCATTTCGGCTCTAAAGCAGATAACGGCCACCAGTCATCAAAACAACCAGAAGCTTTTAATGCAACATGAGTGTAACAACACATGAAAATGACTATAAGAATGACGGTGGTATTAAAAGATGAATCAAGGAAAAAAAGCAACAATAACAAGGACAGTAGCTTTTTCTTGAGAAAAAAATAATAGGAAAATGTCTTTGGTGTTAATGGAACTTCTTAATTCAACTACATAAACTGCGTAGTAAAGTGGTGGCACTTTTTTAAGATGTGGTCTTTATAATCTTTGTTGTTCTTATCAAATCGTGTCGGAAAATGAGGAAAAAAATACATTAGCGTTTCTGGCGTAATCCATCAGCTGCCAATCAATGCCGTGATTGGTTGAATGATGTACTATTGCAAATGAAACATTCGAATAATTGACCGTGTGGGTTATAGCAGGATATAGTGTGTTCCAAAGTGATTGCACACACATGTATGTATGTATGTATGTGTGTGTGTGTATGTATATATATATATATATATATATATATATATATATATATATATATGTATCATCATCATCATCATCATCTTCCGCTTAGTCCAGGGTCGGGTCGCGGGGGCAGCAACCTAAGCAAAGAAGTCCAGACGTCCCTCTCCCGAGCCACTTCCTCCAACTCTCCCGGGGGGACACCGAGGCGGTCCCAGACAAGCCGAGAGACATAGTCCCTCCAGCGTGTTCTAGGTCGACCCCGGGGTCTGTTCCCGGTTGGACATGCCCGAAACACCACACCAGGAAGACGTCCGGGGGGCATTCTGACCAGATGCCCGAGCCACCTCAACTGGCCCCTCTCAATGCGGAGGAGCAGCGGATCTACTCCGAGCTCTCCCCGGATGGCGGAGCTTCTCACCTTATCTCTAAGGGAGAACCCCGCCACCCGGCGAAGGAAGCTCATTTCAGCCGCTTGTATCCGTGATCTTGTTCTTTCGGTCATTACCCAAAGCTCGTGACCATAGGTGAGGGTTGGAACGTAGATCGACTGGTAAAGATCCTTCTTCACCACGACGGACCGGTACAGGCACCGCTTAACAGCAGAGGCTGCAGCGGTCCGTCTATCGATCTCTCGCTCCATCCTTCCCTCACTATACACACACACACACACACACACACACACACATATATATATATATATACATACACACACACACACGCACACAGAGATCCCTCACTTTCCGCGATTAATGGAGACCAAGATACCCCGCGAATGCCGATTTCTGCGAAGTTAGATCAACCCCCCTGACTGACGTATACATACATGTATGTGTATATAATATCAATAAATACATATTCATTATAAATACTTATAATAACAATTAAACATTCAAAAATAATGCATAAGATGTAAATAAAATATAAATACACACATGTACAGACACAGATGCGCACCTCACATATAAATGTAAATAGTTTTGTTGGGGGGTTTTGGGTTGTTTTTTTTTGTTTTTTGTTGTTTGGGGTTTTTACATATTTGGCCTTGTTTTGTGGCATTTTCCTTAAATTTTCCCCAATTTTTCCTTAATTTCTTTATTTTTAAAAAATGTTTGATGAATATTTTTGAAAAACCCGCGTTGCACTGAAGCCGCAGAAACTGAAGCACGAAGTTGTGAGGGATCACTGTATACATATAAATACATCCACGATGCTCACTCATTTGCCAAACTGCTTAATCCTATTATTATCTCAGATGACACTAGACATAGAAAGGGAACCGCCAAGGTACCGAATGTGGATATCTTTGGACTGTGTGAGGAAACTGGAGGACCCAGAGGAAACCCACACAAGCATTGCGAGAACATGCAAACTTCACGCACATCACGGAGCCCAGGACCGAAACCTAGGATCTAACATCCGTGTATTTAAGTACATGCAAATTTCACAAAGCAGAACTCAAGCCTGGGACCCGAGACCTGATTTTAGGACCTTCCTTCTGAGAAGCAGACATGCTAACTACATCACCGTGCCACCCTCAGAGTGCACAGTATTGGTGAACTTGGAGCAATTGTGACCAAACACAGTTCATGGCGAAGCTCTCACAGTGTCCAAAGATTTTTGTTAAAATTACAGCCTGGGAGTGTAGATAAAATTTAAAAAAAAAAAAAAACACCAAGAGAAGGAGAGTATAGAATGACGCAAAGGTTACAGGACAGTTTTAATATTGTGTTTATAATAGCGTCAATGCCATAGTAATGGAGAGAGAGAGAGAGAGAGAGAGAGAGAGAGAGAGAGAGAGAGAGAGAGAGAGAGGGGTAAATGTATTACCTCAACTCACTTTGCAGAATGTAAGCAAGCCTGGATTGTGCTGATTGATGATGTAAACAAACTGTAGTTATTTTATAGGATATAATTATGAAAAAAGGACTCAATGTTATGTCAGTCATCAGCCAAGTGCCTGCACAACTCTGCTTATGCACTTTACCTGAAACTCACAGCTGTGAAAAGAAACAAGACTATGATTTATGTATAATAAGTCTAATGTTTAGACATTCCTGCACTCATTACAGCTGTGATGAAAATGTTGATTTCTTTTTTTTTTTTTTTTAACCAAGTCCATGCAAGTCACATGCACCTACACACACACACACACACACACACACACACACACACACACACACACACACACACACAAAATGAAAAAACATATTTCACAAGACATGCATGTGCTCCCTGAGTGTAATACAGCATGAAGGGGAAAATCCCAATCGTGGTCATGCTTAATACAGCTGGACTACCTGCGTACAACTTTCACAATTTGTGTACAGTCTGGTGCAGAACTTGCTGCTTTATTAAGCTGGTGGAGGGCTTTCAGAAATGATGTCACTGACCACATGGCAGCTCGGACAATATTTATAAGAGAATTATGATGCTATGACCTGTAGATACAACTGGCTCTCTCTCAGGATTAAACTCACATTGAGATATTTTCCTGTTTCTGGAGTCATAACTTGTTAGAATAATCACAGAACGGAAACTTTGTCGCTTTTATTCCATATTGCACAAAGGGATACAGTCACCATAGCAACAGGATATTGAGACCCCATGATAGTCATATTGGCGGTTATAGATGTTGCATAATGTGATGTAATAAATTTTCCTTGTATCCAAACAATCACAGTAGGTGGTGAGAAGTGCTAAATTACACAATCCTGACCCTGGTGACATAAGAGCTTGTTATTGTAATCATCATCATCATCATCATCATCATCATCATCATCGTCGTTCTTAATAACACACACACACGTTACAGTAAAGTGAGCTGGGCTTTATGCCTGCTAATGACAACACAGCAATAGGGAAATGAAGTCCCGCCCCGTGGTGGTCTAGTGGTATAAGGCGCCGGATCGCTGATCCAAAGGTTTGGAGTTCGAGTCCCACTCTCCACAATGTTGTCACTGTCCCCCCCAGTGCAGCTAACTGGGTTATCAAAGGCCGGCCATGTCTGTCACTGACATGTGAGGCATGTAAAAGAACCATTGCTGACTTTCGACAAGAGTAGGCTGAAAAGCCGTCAGCGTGTTTCCGCCCTGCGATGGCCTGGCGAGCTGTCCAGGGTGTACTCACCAGCCTCCCCGTTATTAGGATGAAGCGGTTACAGAAAATGAACTGAACTGAAGTCCCGCCCCCCCTCCCCCCACTCCCCCCAGCCCCCTGGTTGTAGCACATCTGTACCAGGATGACTCCAAGATGGATAGTTAACATTCACCCAAGGCTTGTTCGCCCACACTTATATATGCTAACAGACACAGAGGCATTCGTACATGCTTTCCCCGCGTCCCTGCTCCCCCTTGAATAAATTTTATGCACTATAGGGCGGGCTTCTTGCAATTATTGTTGATAATATCTAATCTTTCTTTGGAAATCCGACACCAACACAACCTTTCATATTCATCCCACCAGTCTCGAAAATGACTATTATGTGAAATGTCAGGGACTGCGCAAGTTCATTCCAAACAGATTCTGATTGCTAACACGAAAAGCAAACAAAAGTGCAATTTTGCTGTCAGATTCTGATGTAAACAAGTGAATTCAGTTCAGCTGCTCAAGCTTAGAGAGCTCTCCATGTTGGCCTGCAGAGGAGTGGAGATCCTGCAGATAACAGACAAAAAAAAAAAAAAAAAAAAAAAAAGCTTTATTTTATGAAAAGGTTATCAATAGCATCTCCATTCTAATGGACTCCATAGTCTTATAGAATATCTAGTGAAGTAGTTGGTTATAGTGATTGGTTGCTTTTTTTTTTTTTTTTTTTAACTCTAGTTTAACTCAAGTGGCTCAATGGCCGAAAGCTGTCACACACAATATTCCCTATTGGCCTCCAGGGAAATTTAATTACGTCTCAAAGCCGATGGGACATTACCTGACTCTTTCCTTGTCTGTGACCTCATTTTTAAAATTTCTAATGGAGGTCAGAGATGCAGTAGTGCAACACAGAGGCAGGACAAGCAAGGCTTTTAGGTCTGGTTTTTATTTCTAAATTTCACTGAAACAAGTGGTGGTTTTTTCAGGGGGGAAAATTGCTGTACTACAGCCGCAAGGAGGCTCGAGACCATCCCATCCGACTCCGCACACAGGCTTGAAGCTTGCCAGACACACACTCGGACAACCATTCACACTCGTATCTCGGGGCAATCAAAAATATTCAATTAGCCTAATGTGCATGTCTTTGAAATGTGGGAGGAAAGGCAGAGGAAATGCAGACAAACATGGTGAGAGCATGCAAACTCCACACGGAAATGCTCTCACTACTCACTCGGCACGAGACTTGAACCAAGGCTCATCCTGCTGCAAGGCAGCAAGTGCTAACCACATTGCCACTGAAGTGCATAGATCAGATTCGAAACATGCAACATGATTATAGATAATAGTGAAAATATAAATTAATAATGTTTTCATATTAATGTTTTTCAAGGTCACGGAACAGGAAACAAGTTCATGTTTAACTCGCAGGTGAAGCACAGTACAAAGCATGATAGTGAGAGAACATTTTCTCCATGATGTTTCTCACAAGGGGCTGGATGGATATAGGAGAGACCACCTGCTGTGATGGACACGTATTCAAAACATTGAGGGGATTGTTCAACTGTCAGTGACATTCATTGAGCCTGAGATGAGTGTTTTAGTGTATATTACAAAGGAGCATAAAAGACACACAATGTCAAGATTTTCATATACAGGGATCCCTCACTTTCCGCGGTTAATGAAGACCGAGATCCCCCCGCAACCGCGGATTTCTGCAAAGTAAGATCGACCCCCTGACTGGCGTATACGTACATATATATATGTGTATATAATATTAATAAATACATATTCAATGCTAGAAATGCTTATAGTAACGATTAAAAATTTAAAAAAATGCACAAGATGTAAATAAAATATAAATACACAAACATACAGACGCGCTCGCACATAAAACTGTGAATAGTTTTGTTGGGGGGTTTTGGGTTGGGGTTTTTTTTTTTTTTTTTACATAATTGGCCTTGTTTTGCTGTATTTTCCTTAACTTTTTCCTTATTTTTCCTTAATTTCCTTATTTTTAAAATTTTTTTGAAAAACTCCCGCTGAAGCCGGAGAAACTGAATCACGAAGTAGCGAGGGATCCCTGTATATTCATATTGCATACTTTAAAAATGACAGAAAGATCTGTGTGCTCGGCAGGCACGTGCACATCTGCCACTTAATGCCATCTTTTTCAACCCATTCAAAATTTCAGTGTGTCCTATGAGGAAAGATAAAGAAAAGATTATCCCCTTTGAATAATGTCTATTAACCCCTAAATACAAGACCAATCACATTTGCCGATTCAATGAAGTGTACACTAATGTTCTTTGATCCATCTTTGATAAGAGATGGAAAACTTGCACGATGTGGAAGAACAAGGCCCAATGTGGCTAATGGGAGTTTGTTTTTTTTGACTGATCTGAGGTATTCCGAGATCCTCCGGTCACTGAAATTTATGAATAGATCATCCGCTTCTAGCCAGTGGTGCCAATTTCCAGTTTTAGCTTTACTGTTAGAAGCACCCATTAGTTGTGATTGTTGATGTTGCAGTCGTGCTCAGTTGTGGACAACATGCAAGAGAAGGAGGCTACCATGTAGAACTTGGGCTTCTCACCAGTTATCTGAGCGTGGATTTTCCCCACCACATCTTGGAATAGTGGCGAGCATTGTTTATTTCACCTCACAGCAAAATTCGGTCCTGTAGCCTTTCTATGTGGAGTATGCATGGGTTTCCTTCTGGTACTCTGGTTTCCTCCAACAGTCCAAATACATGCTAATTGGTACTTGCTACATAAGGCTAATTGGCTTTTCTAAATTGCCCCGAGGTACCAGTTAGAATGGTTGTGTGTGTGTGTGTGTGTGTGTGGGGTGGTGTTGGTCCCGTAGTGGTCTAGTAAATTGTTCAAAGTGTACTCTGCCTTCATCCAGGTCAGTTAAAACCCTAGTAGGAATAACCCTAGTGATCCTAGGAGTAACCGCCGTACAACCCTGGTAGGAGGAAGCAGCTCAGCAAATGAGTTAGTAGTGGCTGTTTTAGTATTCGGGTCAAGATGAATATGGCTTTGAGGCTTTAAAGGTTTGTTCTGACAAATGATCCACTTTAGACTTCTTAAGAGGTGACAGTATGAGTTTAAATTGATGGATAAACGCCTGGTAGAGCACAAACCCCAAAAGGCAAAAAGTGTTGCAGTTATTTGACTGCGTTTAGTGTGAGTCAGTTGATTATGGCTATAACTTTGTTTCAGTCCATGAGCACTCTGGGCCAATGATGTATCCCAGAAAGGCAACTTTCGTAGCATTTTCCCCATTTTATATACAATCGGATGGAACTTTTCTTGCAGAGAAACTTGTGAAAATGTTCCAAACATTACAAACAGTATTTCCCAAAGGAGCACAAATGACCACAGGTTAGTTCAGGGTTTGTTCCAGCTTTGTGCCGATACACACTGGGATAAACCCTGGCTCCACCGTGGCCTCGACCACAGTCAGTGAGTTATTTAAGATGAACATATAACCGGGATCCCTCACTTTCTGCGATTAATGTAGACGAGCCCTCCCGGCGATCGACTTCCCTGACTGACGTATACGTGCATGTATATGTGTACATAATATCAACAAATACATATTCAACACTATAAATGCTTGTAGTAACAATTAAACATTCAAAAAAATGCATACGATGAAAATAAAATATAAATACACACTCATACAGACGTGCGTGCACACAGATGTGCACCTCACATAAAAATGTAAGTAGTTTCTTGGAGGGTTTTGGGTTGTTTTTGTTTGTTTGGGGTTTTTTTTTGTTTTTTTTTTGCATAATTGGCCTTGTTTTGCCGCATTTTCCTTAACTTTTCCCCTATTTTCCCTTAATTTCCTTATTTTTTTATTTTTCAATGAATATTTTTGATATACCCGCGATGCACTGAAGTCGCGAGGGATCACTGTATTGATTTATGATTTTATTTGTTGAGTACAAAAAACAGCTATACAGACGCTCCCCGACTTATGTTCATCCGTTTTACGTTTTTTCGATTTTACGGTTTTTTTTTTGTTTTGTTTTTTTTTCCCAAAAAAAAAAAAAAAAAGTCAAATTTTGAGTTTCGACGTACCTCCGTAGTGCGCTGACATAATGAAGCAATGACGTAATGATGCTGCGTCCATTGTTTACAAACGATAGACTGAACATGCCCCTCCTTCTTCCGAGTTCAGTTATATATGTATCGTTTTATATATATAAAGGCTACTAGCATGGGTGCAAGTCTCATACACAGAGATGAATGAACTATCTGCTTGGATCGGCACAATCTACCATGCATACTCAGTTAAGCAAAGAGAGTTGTAAAATGAATGAAAACCCGAATGCAGGAAAAAGAACTGTCCGCTCTGCTGGTGATTCACATCAGTGCAGGCTGTGTTCCAAACGAGTTCAACTGCACCCTTGTGCACTTGAAAGACCGGAAGTCCGTATAACCCACAGCAAGTACAGTACTTTCGCAAGTACACGACTTTCGGTTTAGAGCGCCTCACATATTGTAAGCGTTGATTGGCTGTTTTAAGCTTCATGTAAAGTGACTCGGTATAAATAAGTGACTAATTTAAAATTAATGTTGATATTATTTGATATATTTGATATTATTTTACAATGTTATGTTTATAATAATTGATTTAGGGGTGTTTTATGAGATACGATAATGGTATGTATGGATGTATAGTACAGTATGAGCGTCATACGTCACACGGCTTACGTGACTGTAACAACCTACGGTCACTTTCAACTTACGTTTCGCCATCCGGAACCAATTAAAAACGTAAGTCGGGGAGCGTCTGTACTTATCCATGATTGTGCCTGACACGCTTTAATGTAATGTTTGAACATCTGGTAAATGACAGTATCTGGCCAAATGCTAAAGCATTATAGACGTATATTAAATAGAATATTACATGTCGCACACCTTAAAGTACTCATTTATCCTGTATTAGAGTTCGTCTCTGTGGATAGGGATGTGTGTGTGTGTGTGTGTGTGTGTGTGTGTGTGTGTGTGTGTGTGTGTGTGTGTGTGTGTGTGTGTGTGTGGAGACTCAGCATGCATGTAGGCTTGGCTTCAGGATCAATGGAATTCATTAGCAAGTTGACCTCTGTGGTAGCTGGGGTCACATTGACTACAGTAGCACAGATTGTTCTTTTTTCTTTGCTCCAGTGATGAAGTAAGATTGGCTGATTTAAATGAAGAAGATTAGAGGGAACTGAGGATGCATACAGACCACAGACATGTACACAACAGCACTTTGGTGAATGCTGGGGGTTGCATTCAAAGGTCATGTTTGAACACAAATAATATGATGTAATCCAAATCGTCTCTGCAGTCTCCATCCTCACTTTTTTTGGCTGAGATGTTGTATTTCAGTCTTGTTTATGCAATCATCCATTCATTTTCTGAACCACTTAATCCTAATTATAAGGGGCCGGTGGTGTAGTGGTTAGGGTGCTGCGCTCATGATCGGGAGGTTGTGTGTTCAAATCCCAGTTACACCCCACTGTGCTAAAACCCCTGGGCAAGGTCTTAACCACACGTGTGCCTCTGTTCACCCAGCAGTATAAATGGGTACCAGTAAAAATATACTGGGAAGGTAACCTGCGATGGACTAGCGTCCCATCCAGGAGGAGTTGAACTCCTCGTCGCTTCACGCTACGGAAACTGGGGATAAGCACCGGCCCGATGAGCCACTATGGCTCAGGTGTAAAAACCCAACTGACTTTAATCCTAATTAGGGTCACGGGGAGGCTGGTGCCCATCTCAGCCAACTCTGAGCGAGGGCAGAGTATACCCTGGACAGCTCGCCAGGCCATTGTAGGGAAGAAACCTACTGATGGATATGCAACTACTGTTTTCGAAAGTCAGCAATGGTTCATTTTTTTTGTAACCGCTTAATCCTAATTAGGGTCGCAGGGAGGCTGGCGACCATCCCAGCCAACTCCGGGCAAGGGCAGAGTACACCCTGGACAGCTCGCCAGGCCATCGCAGGGCGGAAATACGCTGACGGCTTTGCGGCTACTCGTGTCGAAAGTCAGCAATGGTTCTTTTACATGAACCTCTCACCAGTCATTTGAATTTGAATTATTACAACAGTAGGGGCAACTGGCAGAAAAGCTGACTGCATTGTCATGATTGTTTGCTCACTTTGATTAGTACAATCGTAGGCCAACAAAGCCTCTTTAAAATCTACAGCAGCTGAGTTTGAGTGCCCTCGTGCTGGTCTACTTTATCATTTCCCGTTAAGCGTTACGCACCAGCACTTGAGAACTTTGTACATTTCTAAGGATTCACTTCCCTTTATGCTTCTGTAAAGACACCCTGAAGTTTGTCATAGAATTTCCCACTGAGGTTTTATTCCTGTTGAGAAACCATTACAGTAAGGGGCTTTCCTGCTTGGCAGCCATATATAGATGCATTCATGACCTCAAAATGAGTAAATAACAGTGAAAAGAACATAACACTGACTGTGCACTGGACTTGAGTCCCCGTCAGTTCTGCTAGACTGAACATGGCAATACATTTGAAGGGTTAAACAAGAAAGAATGATGATGAATTCATAGTGTGACGTCTGTCATGGCTGGCACACTTACATCAGCACTTTATTTAGATGAATGGTGGGGCCGGGATGTATGAAGCAAGAGCTCCCAAATCACCCAGAACAATGAATGGACTTCCTGTTTCCCCCCTCTTCCCATGTCCCCAGGGAAGGCTGAGAAATAGGAGGAGGGAGGGAGGGAGGAAGAGAAGGAGGGGTAACACTCAACAGGTTTCATTTCCCGGTCGGAAAAGTTGTGGGTGACTTCACTTCCGGCACTGCTCCCGAACGACAGAGAGTTTCTGGTTTTAAATGTGTGTGCCATAAAATTTACTGCCTCAAAAAAAAAAAAAAAAAAAACTTTGTTCACACATTTCAGGGCATGAGTTCATTTAAGGATGGATGGAATATCCAGTAACTGTGTTACTTAAGCTGAATCATGCCTCTGGTTTTCCTGTCGGTAAGTTCATCAACAAAAAAGAAACCAAGCTACATGTGGACCTAATACATTTTTTTTTGTTTTGATATACAGGGATTTCTCTCTTTCTGCGGTTAATGGGGACTGAGACCCCCCCCCCCCCTTCCCGCAACCACCGATTTCCGTGAAGTAGGAATGACCCCCCCCCTGACTGACTTCTTATACATACATGTAAACGTGTATATAATATCAATAAATACACATTCAATACTATAAATGCTTATAATAATAATTAAACATTCAAAAATAATGCATAAGATGTAAATAAAATATAAATACACACATACAGACGCGCACGCATACAGACGCCCACCTCACATTAAAATGTAAGTAACTTTGTTGGGGGGTTTTGGGTTGGGATTTTTTTTTTTTTTTTTTTTTGTTTGGGTTTCTTTTTTTTTTTTTTGCATAATTGCACTTGTTTTGTGACCTTTTCCTTAACTTTTCCCCTATTTCCCTATTTTTTTTCTTAATTTCTTTATTTTTTTATTTTTCAGTGAATATTTTTGATAAACCCACAATGCACTGAAGCCGCAGAAAGTGAAGTACGAAGTAGCGAGGTAAATATTTTGTATTAATCCCATACAGGAAATTATTTCCTCTGCATTTAACCCATCCAAAATGAGCACACACATATGCATACATTGAGCGCGCACACACCCACACACACACATACACACACACACACACACACACACACACACACTCGGCGCAGTGAGCTGCCACACACATTATTTTTACTGACTAACTTAATTACATTTTCTAAATATAAACAGAATTATAATTTGATCCCTGTTACGCACTCAAAACAACTTGGAACGTAAGCATGCTTATCACTGAAATACATAATCTTCCCTTTAATTATATGTTTTAATCATTTGGGAAATTAGTTAATAATTGTTTTGGTTTTGAAATTTACATTTTTGTCCATTCATGCTTGATACAAGATTTGAGTTGCTTCACAATCAGTGTGTTCTCTCTTTCTGATTCATTGTTCAATGATGCGCTCTAATTTTTCAAAAGGAGACAATGATGGCAATAGATGTATCTCTAAATTCCCAACATACCTGCATCAGTTGTACCTTCACGAAAATGTAGCTCACCCATGCCTTGTACACTGATGCACTTCCATGCTGTCATTGATGTTGGCTTTTGCACCGTATTCTGATAACTATCTGAATGTTCATCTTTATCGTCGGTAAACGTTTCTGTAGTATAAGCTGAAATGTGGATTCATCTGACCACAGCAGATGGTTCTACTGTCTTTCTCATGCATCAAAGATCATATCACGTCCAAAGACCTTTGTGACATTTCTGCATAGAACTGATGTCTGGCTTCTTCACATAACAGTATATTTGTATTACCCCTGAGCCCTAGTGGCTATATTTATCACAGTAGTATGACAGTTTACAATTCAGTACTCAGGACCCACGGAGCAATTTGAAAAGTGGGTGGGGCTAACGGAAAATTTTGGGAGTCTAGGGACAGTCGTGGTCTAGTGGTATAGGGTGCTGGATTGCTGATCCTAAGGTTGGGGGTTCGAGTCCCACTCTCCACAAGGTTGTCACTGTCCCCCCCCAGTGCAGCTAACTGGGTTATCAAAGGCGGGCCATGTCTCTCACTGTCTATGGTGAGAGGCATGTAAAAGAACCATTGCTGACTTTCGTAAAGAGTAGCTGCAAAGTCGTCAGCGTGTTTCTGTCCCTTGCTAAAAAGGGTTGTGACAGGAAGGGCATCCGATGTAAAAACCTCCGCCAAATCAAACGTGCGAATCAGATGATTCACTGTGGCAACTCCGAGTAAAAAAAGGGAAAAAGCCGAAAGGAAGACAGACATGAAGTCAATGAACGACTAGAGCACATATCCCCTCAAGGAGACACTACATGGACAATTTCCAGATTTTAGATGTCAGGTGTCTTCTGTGTGCACATATCCATTGATTTACTTATTTCAAAGTTTCAAACCAATCATGCCTCGGCTCAATCAGATCCGAAACAATAAGGAATACCGGTACCGGTACTTTACATTTACATTCCTTAGAAGGCAGCCACTATATTACGGTACTATATGCTTGGTGCACAAGCATTTACAGTACACGATGTACATGTAGGTTATACTATGTTTGTACAAACTATGCATTTTAAACATTTTTGAGATGTCAGTAGACAAACTTAAAAATTTTCATGCTTCAGTTTCTGCGGCTTCAGTGCATTGCTGGGTTTTCAAAAATATTCATAGGAAAATAGGGGGAAATTAAGGAAAATGCTGCAAAACACTCCAAACAAAAACTAAAAACAACCCAAAACTCCCCAACAAAACCAGTTACATTTTTATGTGATGTGCGCATCTGAGTGTGTGCGCACGCATCTGAGTGTGTGTGTATTTATATTTTATTTACGCTTTCATAGTCCTACGGGACTGACGGAGGCCGACCACTACTACTACTACTACTACTACTACATTTTGTGCATTATTTTTGAATGTTTTATTATTATAAGCATTTATAGTGTTGAATATCTATTTATTGATATTATATACGCAGTCAGTCAGGGAGTTCGAACCTACTTCACAGAAATCTGCGATTGGGGGTTTCAGTCCCCATTAAGCGCAGAAAGTGAGGGATCCCTGTATTCTCATGGGGTCCAGGCATAACACTCAAAATAGAGGATGAGCTAATTGGACCAAGGTGTCGGTATGAAAAAGTTTTAGAATACTTCCTGTCATGACTATGCAATATTTAATGATGATAAAATAAATAAATAAAAAAAGATGATGCACATGGTCAGCAATAGCACTTTATTCAATACAGTCTGTCTGTCTTCCTTTCGGCTTTTTCCCTTTTACTTGGGAGTCGCCACAGTGAATCATCTGATTCGCACGTTTGATTTGGCAGAGGTTTTTACGTCGGATGCCCTTCCTGTCACAACCCTTTTAAGCAAGGGACGGAAACACGCTGACGACTTTGCAGCTACTCTTTACGAAAGTCAGCAATGGTTCTTTTACATGTCTCTCACCATAGACAGTGACAGACATGGCCCGCCTTTGATAACCCAGTCAATATAGTAACTCCCCTTATTTCGTGGTTAATGGGGACCACCCCCCACGAAATGCGAAAAATCGCGAAATGACTTCTTAAGGACCCACCTATATATTATATAAAATTATATAGAAGTTAATTTTAAAGTGTTCTATGCATGTTAATGTCATACAGGCAACGTGTATTGATATATAAATAAATTATACACCTTATCGTGACAATAAATATATATAAATACTGTATAACAAACCTAATAAATAACAAATCCACGGCCACGTCGAGGAGGAGAATCACTGGCAGAACTGCTGCTTGGTTGGGACTCGTCAGCGCCTCCAGAGCCTTTGCTTTAGTACGTATCATGTTAGTGTCACATTATTTTTATGGCAGTCTGTAATCCACAACGATAAGGCATTTTCCATTTTCACAACTGTTATGGTCTGTGCTAGTTGGCAGAGTTTAACTCTCTTTCTCTCTCTCTCCTCATACACTGCATGTGCTGGTGAGGGGCGTGGCTGTTATCCGCAGGCGAAATCCAGAGAGTGCACCCGAAGCCACTCAGCTATCAGCGCACTATAAATAGCTCCGTGCTCGACCAGTTTCCGTGTTGCTACTCTCCCAGTGATTTTGGTTTTTGTTTTTCTCTCACCACTACGCTGGTGCTTCTCCTGAGCTCAATGAAAGTTATTGTTTCATGAGGGAGGAAAGGTGTGTTGGATGCTGAGAAATATAATCTCGACCAATCAGCTTGCTGGATTCACAGCCAATGAGAGAACACTCAAGTCAAGCAGGAGAACAGAGCATGTTGGGTAGCGTAGTTGAATAGTGCGCGTGAATTTTGAATAATCTTGAATTTTTAAATTTCCCGATGGGAAATCCCGCGATATTGCGGGGGCGCAAAGTAGGAAACGTGAAGCAGCAGGGGATTACTGTAGTATAAATATGTTTGATTCTTTTTCATCTTTATTATTTTCAAGGTATACGTAGATTTTTAGCAATTAACATAACTGGTTTACTTCTGCTTATACTGTATAGTTAAATATAACAATACCATAACAAATGGGAATTAAGAATGAATAAGGGAAAGTAGATTTTTCACAAGTTTTATTCATTCATTTGCCAAACTGCTTACCCTTACTTGGGTCTCGGGGAAGGTGAACCTGACTCTCATCCAACTCTGGATACACCCTGAACAGTCCATCGCAGCACCTGCACACATTCACGCTCACACTTTGGAGTTTTTCTGCTTTTCTCTGTGCAGTTTTCTGGTTGTTTTTCTAGCCACCTCAAACACATGTCTGTTTTTAATCTCTCTCTTTTCTCACACACATCTAAACTTACACCTTCTCTCTTTTACGAATGACAGTAAGCTGTAAAGACAAGGGTGGGAAGAAAGTTCTTTTTTTGATGTGCATGCCTTTGACCTCTGACCCACTCTCAATAACAGCCTGCACGTGAGTCTTAGTTCGCTCTAATGTAGCAATAACACAGATGCCATGCTTTGCCTGTGAGGTCACGGTTGGTGTAATGGATCCTACTTCCACCACTCCGGCTTATGGAGTCTACCTCTCTCTGATCTCGCCTTCAAAGGAACCATGCCCTGCTCGGCCATCATAAAAAAGACAAATGCAGGGAAAGTGTGTCCAATTGCAAAATCCTGCCACTATTTGATTATTGACCTTGCAGTCCCTTCCCATGATGCCATGAGATATTTACTCGTGTGTGTGGTATGCGCCGTTCTCGGTGCTTTGGGCTCTACCTTAGTGACCCTGAGAAGGGACAGGCTCAGCTATTGTGTGCAGAACAAATAGTTGTGTAAAAAAAGATCTGAAAGATCAGAGAGACGGGAGAAAACGTGGGAAGCAAATGACCTGACATCATGTTTACAGGACGCAGTAATAGCTCACCAGATCATACTGGCCTTTTCTTTACTGTTTTATTTGCTCTTTTTTGTTTTTCTTCATTTGATTTTTTGTTTGTTTTACAGAATGCAGTAATTCAACAAAATAAAAAATTATTTGCCCACACCAAAATCCAGGGTAATCTCAATAAAAATACAAAATGTGATCTTTTTAAAAAGTAATTCTTTCTTTTGTTTTTTCATAAATTGCAATAAATAAATTTTTCTTCCTGTAGGGGGCGTCACAGAAAATAATTAAGAAGCACTGTACAAGGTGTTCTCGTAGCGCAGAAGATATACACGCGGAAAAATACCAGGCTAATCGGCCTGGAAAAGCCATTTCCCCAGCAGAGCTCATAACTCTAAGCGGATTTTTGGTGGGATCAAAGCTCGTATTATAAGAAAATTCATTTAAAAAGACACTCGTAAGTCAAGGTATCAGTCTATTTTTATTTTTGGGCCCAGCAGTGGAGTAAATGAAGATTCCACACTTTTTGAACTCTAAACTGTTGAAAGCCTGCCCATGGATATCTTAACAGACATAACTAGCAGGGAAGCCACACCAATTAATATAATATTCCATTTAATATGGCACTCTCAACAACACACAATGCATTCTGTTCTAGATTATATTGCATGTTTAATAATGCCTATTATCACAAGAGAAGTAAACATTACCTGCTCTTACTTTGACCTGTCTGACCTGTTTGGTGTGAACTGCATTATGAACCAGGTAAACTCCAAAGCAAATAGAGCTTCTATGTCTTCTAATGAGACATACGGGATCCAGACAATCCCCTGGTGTTCAGCATAGGCCACAGACGCCAGAGTCCGACTGGATGCCGGCAAAGGCTGTCATTATTGCCCCTTGCATAACCCTCTTCACTGTTGTTCTGTTGTTTGTTCCCAACTTAATTGAGCAAGGTGGTGTCATTTACGAAGGCTGAAAGATGCTGGCATCATTGTCTGTGCTGATAATAATACATTCCATTGACACTGTGGTGTTCTCTCTCTCTCTCTCTCTCTCTCTCTCTCTCTCTCTCTCTCTCTCTCTTTAGTTCAACTAAATTTTAAATATATGTTGTAATGACAACATCTTTGTAAGGTCTTGCCAAAACAAGTATATCTTTTTCATAAATCTAAAATGTGGACATCATATTGTGCTTGTAAATTGTATTATATAAAGCACTCCAGGGATCTCTCACTTTTTGCAGTTAATGGGGACCGAGACCCCTGTGACTGCCGATTTCCGTGAAGTAGGATCGATCCCCCCCTGACTGGCATATACGTACATGTATACGTGTATATAATATCAATAAATATGTATTCAATGCTATAAATGCTTATAATGACAATTAAAAATTCAAAAATAATGTATAACATGTAAATAAAATATAAATACACACTTACACACAGACAGATGTGCGCCTCACATAAAAACGTAAGTAGTTTTGTTGGGAGGTTTTGGGTTGTTTTTTGTTCTTGTTCGTTTGGGGTTTTTTGCATAATTTGCCTTGTTTTGTGGCATTTTCCTTAACTTTTCCCTATTTTTCCTTAATTTCCTTATTTTTTTTATTTTTCAATGAATGTTTTTGAAAAACCCACGATGCACTGAAACCGCAGAAACTGAAGCACAAAGTAGTGAGGGCTCACTGTATTATATCACAGTGTACACTAATGGGTTTGTCCCTTCCTGTCCACAGTTGTACACAGATCAATCTAATTTTTATTTTTGATGGGTAGGTGATAGCCCAATGATTTAATCCTAATAAAAGTGTGTATGAAGCCATGCACTGATGCCAACACAAAAAAGTCTAGTCATCCAGATCTGATCTAGGTGAGGCATTCTTAAGGGAAATTGAATGTTTTGAAGTGAAGTACAGCAGGCTCAGCAGGGGTGCAGTGTACTTTTTTATGATTTGATGGAGGTTTACACTCTGAAAATACTCCAGCATAATTTAAATTTTATAAAAACAATTTTCCTATTCCTGTTAAAAATCTGTTATTTTAAATAACATGTAAAACCACTCCCGACTGTGTGTCCTCAGAAAAACACCCATCCACAGACTTTCAGATGCTGTACTTAAGCAAATCTCTGAAAGAGTGGTCATTGGGGCAGACTTCAATGGACATGTTGGTGCAGGAAACAGAGGGGACGAGGAAGTGATGTGCAGGTTTGGTATCCAGGACAGGAACGCAGAAGGACAGATGTTGGTAGATTTTGCAAAAAGGATGGAAATGGCTGTGGTGAATACTTTCTTCCAGAAGAGACAGGAGCATGGGGTGACTTATTAAAGCAGAGGTAGGAGCACACAAGTAGCCTACATCTTGTGCAGGCGATGTAATTTGAAGGAAGTCAGTGACTGCAAAGTAGTAGTGGGTGAGAGTATTGCCAAACAGCATAGGATGGTGGTGTGCAGGATGATGCTGATGGTGAGGAAGGTGAAGAAGGCAAAGGCAGAGCAGAAGACAAAGTGGTGAAAGCTGAAAGAGGAAGAGTGTCATGTTGTCTTCAAGGAGGAGTTGAAACAGACTTTGGGTGGTCAGGAAGTGCTTCCAGATGACTGTACAACTACAGCTAATGTGATCAGGGAGACAGGTAGGAGAGTACTTGGTGTGTCATCTGGAAGGAGAGTAGATAAGGAGACTTGGTGGTGGAATGAGGACGTGCAGGAGTGTGTACAAAAGAAGAGGTTAGCTAAGAAGTGGGACATAGAGAGGACCAAAGTCAGTAAGCAGGAGTACAGGAAGACAGTACAGGAAGACACAGCGTAAGGCGAAGGTAGCGGTGTCAAAGGCCAAACAGAAAATGATTTATACAGGTTGGCACAGCAGAGAGATAGAGATGGGAAGGACGTGCAGCAAGTTAGAGTGATTAAGGACAGAGAGGGAAATGTATTGGCTGATGACAGAAGTGTGCTGGGAAGATGGAAAGAGTACTTTGAGGAGCTGATGAATGAGGAAAATGAGAGAGAGAAAAAATAGTAGAAGAGGTGACCGTTGAGGACCAGGAAGTAGCAAAGATTAGTAAGGGTGAAGTGAGGAGGGCATTGAAGAGGATGAAGAATGGAAAGGCAGTTGGTCCTGATGACATACCGGTGGAGGTATGGAAGTGTCTAGGAGAGGTAGCAGTAGATTTCCTGACAAGAACATTCAATAAGGTCTTGGAGAATGAGAGGATACCAGAGGAATGGAGGAGAAGTGTGATGGTGCCCATTTTTAAGAACAAGTGAGACATGCAGAGTTGCGGCAACTACAGAGGGATAAAGTTGATGAGCCATATGATGAAATTATAGGAAAGAATAGTGGAAGATGGACTAAGGGCAGAGGTCAGCATTTGTGAACAACAATTTGGTTTCATGCCAAGAAAGAGCACCACAGATGCAGTGTTTGCCTTGAGGATGTTAATAGAGAAGAACAGAGAAGGTCAGAAGGAGCTACATTGTGCCTTTGTGGATCTGGAGAAAGCATATGACAGGGTGCAGAGAGAAGAACTGTGGTATTGCATGAGGAAGTCTGGAGTGGCAGAGAAGTATGTTAGAGTGGTGCAGGACATGTATAAGAGATGTAAGACAGTGGTGAGGTGTGGTGTCGGTGTGACAGAAGAGTTCAAGGTGATGGTAGGACTGCATCAAGGGTCAGCTCTGAGCCCCTTCTTGTTTGCTATGGTGATGGACAGGCTGACAGACGAGGTTAGACAAGAATCTCCATGGACTATGATGTTTGCAGATGACATTGTGATCTGCAGTCAGAGCAGAGAACAAGTGCAGGAAAATCAAGAGAGGTGGAGGTATGCTCTGGAAAGGAGGGGAATGAAGGTTAGCCTCAGTAAGGCAGAATACATGTGTGTGAATGATAAGGACCCAAGAGGAACGGTGAGCTTACAGGGAGCAGAGATAAGGAAGGTGGAGGATTTTTAAGTACTTAGGCTCAACAATCCAGAGCAGTGGAGAGTGTGGAAAAGAGGTGAAGAAGTGTGTGCAGGCAGGTTGGAATGGTTGGATAAAAGTGTCCGGTGTGATGTGTGATAGGAAGGTATCGGCAAGAATGAAAGGAAAAGTGTACAAGACAGTGATGAGGCCAGTGATGTTGTATAGTTTAGAAACAGTGGCTTTGGGGAAAAGACAGGAGGCAGAGCTGGAGGTAGCAGAGATGAAAATGTTGAGGTTCTCTTTGTGAGTAACGAGGATGGATAGGATCAGGAATGAGTACATCAGAGGGACAGCCCATGCAAGATGTTTTGGAGACAAAGTCGGAGAGGCTAGATTGAGATGGTTTGGACATGTACAGAGGAGGGATAGTGAGTATATTGGTAGTAGAATACTGAGGTTGGAACTACCAGGCAGAAGGCCTAGAGGAAGACCAAAGAGACGATTCATGGACATGAAGGAGGACATGAAGGTAGTTGGTGTAAGAGAAGAAGATGCAAAGGATAGGGTGAGATGGAGGCAAATGATTCGCTGTGGCGACCCCTGAAGGGAAAAGCCGAAAGGAGAAGAAGAAGATGCGTGAACCTTTTTCCATCCAGTAACTGCATGTATATCATGCTCCAGTAATCTTTTAGAATTAAAATATCCCAGTACAGTCGGCCCTATACTTACGAAGTTAATCCGTTCCAGTGCCTTTTTCGTAACCTGGAGTTTTCGTAAGTAGAGGTGCATTTTACATGTAAAACGCGTGATTCATTTCAAGGCTCCCAAGAGTACCCCATAAACCCTTTAAAAATGCTAAAAGTACACCAATTTTGTATGAAATATGTGTTAAAAGTAAAAGAAAATTATTTACATTTTTAAAAACTCTCTCGAACCTCCCATACGACACTTTAAAGTCCGGGGGTTGCTGGTCTGAAGAACCCTCACCCTCACCCTCCTTCACAAGGTCCTTAAATATGGCAGTTGCTTTTTCCGAAATAATCGCCTGTGTCATTGTATCTCCGCTTTTAATGTCTCCTTCTGCTTCAATATCGTCCCGATTGTAGAGGGGTTTCGGCCATACTCGTTTGCGATTTCGCTCAACTGAAGGCTCCACTTTCTTTTTTTTATTATCTCCTGCTTCACTTCGATTGATCATGGAGCCCGCTTCTTCTTTTCGGTGTCACCGGGAATCACTTTCTTGGGGTCCATGATGGATAATGAAATATTATGCTGCAATGATCATTCTCAAAAAACTCACAAGCCAACAGTCCTGTTCAAGTCTCCTTCACGAACAAGCAAGAAGTGACAAACAGGAAGTGACAAACAGGAAGTATGGGTACAGTTCAGCTCCCTCCTGGCCAATGGGAGGCCAGTGGGACAGGATGCTGGGGGACAGCCAATGAGAGCACAATTCGTGCATTGTTTGAAGGTTTTAATGGCGCGTTTGAATTTTTGAATGGCGCTTTTGTTGCTTTTCATAAAAAGAGGTTGTTTTCATAAAAAGAGGCCGAAAATTTAGGAAAATGTTTTTCGTAACCTGGATTTTTCGTATTCAGAGGTTTTTGTAAGTAGAGGGCTGACTGTATTGTTATTTGTTTTCTAGTTTATAGAAATGTGCAGACATAGAGGTAGAAAAAGCCCGTAACCTTTCAGGTTGTAAGATTTATGACACAATTATGCATTATTACAGATTCACCCCTTTTGGGGCAATGTTATCTGGTATTGTACGGCTTATGTGAAAAAATTGTATTCTGCACTTTTCTGAATGTAAGTTTTTGAACCTTGAAGGCAATTCTGTGCAAAAAAAAAATCTTAAATATTGCCACAAAAATTAATTGTAAATGACATTATGTAGTTTGAAACAATTTGTGGTGAGTAAATGAGAAAATCCCTAATGTTTTCCAACAGGCAAAGAGAAAAGGTCTGTGGTTGGTCATTCGCCAGGTCAGTTGCCTATTTCTGCAAATGCTAGGAGTCTTATTGTGAAATAAAGCTTTCCAAGCTGGGAATCTCTCTTTAAACCTGCACCAGTAAAAGAGCTGAGCTTGCAGCCCGCATGACTGCACGTCAGATTCTCTCCAACCTACGTCCCCAATTATCACACACTCGCTGAGTTAGAAAGCATGCAGTCAATTTAAAACTTTATTTGGCAGCAAGAAAAACTGCAATAACCACAGGATTATAAATTGCAATTGTTGTCACCTGCTCAACTCTTTTTCCAGCTCATCCTGCCCATCCCCATATCTATTGCTCTTCTGCTAGCAATAAACTATGATATGCTCTCCTCTGTCCTGCCATCACTAATGAGATCAGAACCAATGTAATTAAGTCTCTCTCTCTCTCTCTCTCCCTCTCTCTCTCTTTCTCTCTGTCTCTGTCTCTCTGTCTGTCTCTCTCTATGGTTCTCTCTCTCTCTCTCTCTCTCTCTCTCTCTCTCTCTCTCTCTCTCTCCCACTCTGTCTGCCTCTTCCACCCACTGGTGAAGGAGGAGTCATCCATAGACTCTTTTAGCTAATTTAATAAAAACCCCATTAGTGTAATGGAGCCAGCTCACATAGACTTACCAGACAGCGGAGGAACCCAACCCCCCACCCCCTGTTCTGAAACCCCAACGGAAGCTACAGACGAGAGCAGAGAACAGGAGACATAAGGTGGTGTGACTGCCTTATAAACTGAAATAAGTGATGAGTGAGCACTATTTCTATTATCTATTCCTTTTTTGTCTCTATTGGGTTATATCCTGGCTGTCAGTTCACCACACACACATGTGCCTGCCAACGAACATTGACTCCCAAGTAGTGCTTCCTGTTGTAATTTAGCACGGAAATCTGTCTGCATGCTGAAAGAGGAGGAGGTGGATTTGTAGTAAGCTTTTGTGTCTTTCCACACCTATTCCCCGTTGATTAATATGCATCCCTTTCTTTATTCACTGGGAGATATAGATCAGAACAAACCTCTCACTGATAACTCCCCGACTTCCTTCCCAGCTTTAGAATGCACCATTTAGCGGAATGTAAATGTCTACAGGCAATCACTCTGTGGTGAACTATACCTATCATATCAGCATACAGTATAACAGCAACTCTGACAATAATGAAAACTCGAAGGCAAATCACAGGCTAATACGCTGCTAATCCAAAAAATCCCCACACTCTGATATTTCACTGGAACTTCTCAAACCTTCATTACAATCAGCAATCCCAATAGCGTTGTTGTTTCAGTTGGTCAATTTGAGGCTCAGCAACATTATATGGAAATAAAATGAAGTCAGCTGACTTGAATGTAGTCAATGAGCAGGTTATCCCATCAATGGACTTTTTCTTACTTACCGGCACTGATATAAAATTGGGACAATGTGTTATAAAAATTCTTTATTGTTGTAAATACATAATGTTAAATTAACTCATTATACATTAGGTTTATGGTTAGGATTTAGGGTTAGGGTTAATCAAATAGTATTAATCAATACCATGCCAATTACACACTGTGATCAGTGTGTGAAAGGGAGTGTGACAAAATGGGACTGGCACGAAACGCCAAGAAAGCAGAAGTCATCACAATCAACATCAATGACCACAGCCCACTGACAACAATCTCCAGGAACACTCTCCAGGAAGTGTCCAACTTCAAATATCCAGGGTCCCACATGCAGTCTACAGAATCAGACATAAAGCCCAGAAAAGCTGCCGCATGGGACGCCCTCAGCATCACAAACAGCATCTAGAAATCAAAAATCTCTAACACTGTGAAGCTGAGCTTCTTCCAGGCTACAGTAGAGACAGTCCTCCTCTATGGATGTGAAGCATGGACAATGATATCAGCCCTGGAGAAATCACTGAATGGATGCTCCACCAGATTGCTCAGGGCAGCCCTCAATCTGAAATGATCACAACATGATTCCAACGAGGAACTTTACGGAGATCTACCTAAAGTTGGGAACAAGGAAGCATCAAAAAAGGATGACTGTAGCCGGTCACTGCTACGTTACCCAGAACTCCCAGTCAACAATGTCATTCTTTGGGAACCCACAAATGGATGGAAAACCCGGGGAAGGCAACAAGCAACATTCCTGGACATTCTGAAGAAAGACACAGGACTTGACAATGTAAGGGAGCTGAGAACAAGCATGGAGGACGGAAGGACTGGAGGATCTGCACTGAGGTCCGGCTGTGGCTGAGTTAGTAGTAGTATTCTCATAATATATCATATCTGCAGTAAAAACTTGAGGATACCAGACGGTTCACATAATCTAATGCTAATAATAAACAGATAAAAAAAGGTTGATGATGATGATAAACAAACAGTACTTGTGGTTGAGTGATGGCTAACTTCTGACATCAATTGTCCAAAGACAGCTGAGCTGAAGCATTCCCACATCTTTAAACAAGCTGAGATGTAGACCTCAATGCCCACATGTTACGTAGGTTGAAAGACAATTGCGGACGTGGCTATGGCGTAGGATATTAAATTTGCTATTTGGGTAATATAGTCTCAGTTATGACCAACATGTGGTATGTTTTTTATGTCAAATTATTTCAGGTCTCAGTGGTGGTTGAAACTAATTTTATATAACCACGAACACAGTTTATCCTCTGGTTTCACACCATGTGTTTGCGCACCATCACATTTCATTGTCTATCATTTTACTTTCAGAAGCTCCATGATTTCAAACGATGTTCAGATAAGAGACAAGAAAAATCTGTATATATTACAATCAAAGAGTGTGGAGTCCAAAAGAATCAACTTTATAATATTTACTCATTTATTGATACACCAAGGGCAGTGGTGGCCTGGTGGTAAAAGTGCTGGATCACTGATCCCAAGGTTGGGGGTTCAAACCCCACTAACGGGTTTCCACTGCCCCCCCAGTGCAGCTAACTGGGTTATCAAAGGCTGGCCATGTCCATCACTGTCTATGGTGAGAGGTTCATGTAAAAGAACCATTGCTGACTTTCTACAAAAGTAGGCTACAGAGCCATCAGCATGTTTCTACCCTGCGATGGCCTGGTGAGCAGTCCAGGGTGTACTCTGTCCTCACCCAGAGTCAGCTAAAATGGGTGCCAGTCTCCCTGCGACCTGAATTAGGATTAAGCGGTTCAGAAAATGAACAAATGAATAAATGTTTTACAGTCCAAAGAAATGCAGTTTAACCTTCACCTGCAGTGGTGTTGCAAGCTGTTCATGGTCTACCCCACCTTTACCCAGAGGTGTCTGAAATGGGCTCCAACATCCCTGTGTGAACATGAATGAATGCGTTTAACCTGGAGAACCGAATTCCTCCCAAAATATTTGAGAACATGAATGAGGTCTCGTATAGTAGAGAGGAAAGCATATAAGGTGACCCCAGAAAAAAGTGATGGACAGAGCCTACACGATAAGCAAGAGAGGTTCACAGCATAAGCAGCTATTCAGAGCTTCATGTAAAAATAAATTTAAATTATTTGAAAAGACCCCAAAACAAAACAAAAAAAACCCTATACAATCAGTTTGGATTTCAAATGTCCAAAAAAAACCCCTGTTACTTCGTTCCAATAGTATGGAGAACACACATGGCCTGTCTCGAACCAGATGTACAGCATAATTATTATTATCAGGTGTAATGTTGGTGCAGAGAATTTGAGGTTCTGGATTTATGAAACTGGATTTCTGTTGCACAGCCGGTTTCGAATACAAGTTTTGGTCAAGGATTGCTGTCCATTGGTGGATCAGTAGCATGGGGCTCCATAAGGACTGGAAGGCAGGCATGCCTCTCTGTGGTTTGGTGGTTGTGCTGAGATCATTACTAAAGTTAACACACTAAACTCTTGACACAGATCTTGGTAGCCCAATTCAGGACACCAAATGTGGCAGGGTCAGTTGGGACATTCTCAAAATATATTTCCAACAGCTCTCAGAAAAGCAATGGAAACTGTTGCTGCCAGATAATTCCAGCACTGAAGTGTTTGTTATGGTTTGGGTGTCCCTGGTAACACATCCCCTCCATGAAGCATACCTTCCAACCAATCTACAACCAGAATTATTGAACTCGGTATAAGATGGATATATAAATAGACACACATGTATGCATTTCTTTGATTATTTTTCTATATTCTAGGTTGCTGTTGTTAAATATTGCTTATAGTCATCAACAAACAAACAATGAAATAGATGGCAGTATGAGCCAGGGATGACTTTTGGCAGTAATAAAATGCTGTAGGAATGGTTTGACACTGCTGTCAGCCAAATATAATGGAAATAATGCATAAAGAGGTGTAGAAATAGGTTGCATTTGATAGGGGAAGAAGATGAAGAATGAACAAGAGAAAAATTAGATCAACCCCTTTAATATCTTGACCCTTTAGGAATGTAAGAACATAACTTGTAAAATGTTACACGACTCTATAGTGCTTCCATCACAGTGATGAGTCAGCTATGAGACCGGTATGGGCCAGGTCAAGAAGTAATCAAGGGACACTTTTGATGTTTTTGGTCGAGGACTCCTGTGCTATCAAAGGCAGAACAAATTCACAACTGGTATTGTATAAAGATCACTTTCGACTGATAACTGAGGGGAAAAAACTTGTGATGAAAAATTTTTATGGAGCCAAATTTTACCAAGAGTGGTGGGTAAAACAGGGATGGAAAATTCATTCATTATATAAAGATGTATAGAAATATTACAACTTAACATCCAAGGAACATTTATTCATTCATTCATTCATTCATTCACTTCTGTAATCGCTTAATCCTAATTAGGGTCGCAGAGAGGCTGGTGCCCATCCCAGCCGAGTCCGGGCGAGGGCAGAGTACACCCTGTACAGCTCGCCAGACCATCACAGGGCGGAAACACGCTGACGGCTATGCAGCTACTCTTGTCGGAAGTCAGCAATGGTTCTTTTACATGAACCTCACACCACAGATGGTGAGAGACATTTGATAACCCAGTTAGCTGCCCTGGGGGGACAGTGACAACCCGTTGAGTATGGGGCTTGAACCCTTAACCTGAGGATCAGTGATCCAGCACCTTTACCACCAGGCCACCACTGCCCGGATGCAAAATTAACATTTAAATGCTCTAATTTTTTTAAAATACAGGGATCCCTTGGTACTTTGCGCTTCAATTCATGCGGCTTCAGTGCATCATGTTTTTTTTTTTTTTTAAATATGCATCGAATTAAAAAAATAAGGAAATTAAATAAGAATAGGCAAAAAAGTTAAGGAAAATGCCACAATCAATGCCAATTATTCAAAAAACCCATCAAAACTAGTTACATTGTTGTGAGGCACGCATCTGAGTGTGTGCATTTGTTTGTATTTATATTTTATTTACATCGTATGCATTATTTTTGAATGTTTTATTGTTATTATAAGCATTTATAGCATTCAACATGTACAATAGGTCCTTGACTATTTGCGGTTTTGCACTCACAGTTTGAGTATTCGCGGACTGCTGAACAGCTCGCACCTGATTCAAATTCAGCCAATGGCTGTCCTCCTTCCTGCTGATTGGTTGAGATGATGTAACGCCCCCTTTTCCTCATTCGCGCACAAGTTGTCAATGAGCCTTTTTTAGTGTGTTTTAATTACCAGTTAAGTTCTATGATGTCACTCAAATACCTGCTAAGCACCAGAAAGAGGTAATGACGTTGGATGTCTCTTTGAGAAGAAATAAGGCTTTCTCAGGAAGAAATGACAGTTTCCTCTGAAGTGCCTGGAGAGGAATAATCATCTGAACTGTTGTAAAATACTCCACTATTAAAGTCTTTTTCAATTATTATTCCAGTACATGACCTAAGGTAATGTTTAAAATGTTTGTGTTATATTTTATTTACTGTGGTGTAGCATGTTTCTCATTTTGTTTTGTTTATCCATTTTATTACATTTCTTGTTCTTTTATGTCCTTTTTGTTATGGTCTGTGTTTTGGGGGACTTTGATCTTGGCACTGTGAAAAACTCATATCAAAACTGTTTACGCTCTGCTTCGGCTGAGGGGCGTGGCTGAGCTGCTCAGTAACACACACATGAATTCGCTATTCTCATTTACTCTCAATAAACAAAAGCACACTCATCTCTGCACCAGAGGATTAACTCGCATCACATCACCGCTTCTTTGGTTTAACACTCTCTAACTTTTTTCACTCTAAAACTTTTCTACTCGCTCCGGCTGAGGGGTGTGGCCGAGCTGCTCGGACTTAATGCAGTTAATACCTGCATTATGCAATACGTTCCTCTAGTGGCCATTTTTGAAAACTACAGTGCTGCATGTTTTTCAAAGAGAATGCATTGAAAGGTGTTTTTATATGTATGCCGTATAATGTTTACATTTTATTATCAATAAATATCACAGTAAAAAAAAAAAAAAGTTTTTCTTAATCATTAGTACATTTTACTACATTAATACTAAATTAATGAGTAAGACTGTCTATAGCACGTGTTTAAGAAGCATATTTTAGTGCATGTAATAGATACATAGTATTTTACTTCCGGCTGTCCATTCGCGCATGTGACATGATACACAGGGTTTTACTTCCGGGTACAAAACTCGCGGATTATCTTCATTCGCGGGAGGGCCCGGAACCAAAACCCCACGAAGGGCCTACTGTATTTATTCATATTCTATACACATATACATGTACGTATACGTCAGTTGGGAGCGTTAGGGGATGATCCTACTTCGCGGATTTTGATGTTCGCATGGGGATCTCGGTCCCAATTAACCACGGAAAGTGAGGGATCCCTGTATTAATAACATGCAGTTCCTAAGTTGAGAGGGGGAAGTTCTTTTTTCTTTCAAAAATACCCTGGAGTAGTGCCCCATTTATGATGTACCCCGCCTCATGCCTAAAGTCAGTGGAGATCGGCTCCAGCTTCCACTATGGTTCTGATGACTAAGTGGTACAGCTAATAGATGGGTTGTCCAAAGGTAAACAATTGTAGGTACTGCATTGGTATTATTTACATTTTTAGTTTGAATCATTTAAATTTCAGCCATTGGGTGCACGGGACAGTGGTGGTCTAGTGGTATAAGGCGCCGGATCGCTGATCCAAAGGTTGGGGGTTCGAGTCCCACTCTCCACAAGGTTGTCACTGTCCTCCCCAGTGCAGCTAACTGGGTTATGAAAGGCCGGCCATGTCTCTCACTGTCTATGGTGAGAGGCATGTAAAAGAACCATTGCTGACTTTCGACAAGAGTAGGCTGAAAAGCCGTCAGAGTGTTTCCGCCCTGCGATGGCCTGGCGAGCTGTCCAGAGTGTACTCTGCCCTCGCCCTGAGTTGGCTCGGATGGGCACCAGCCTCCCCGCGACCCTAATTAGGATGAAGCAGTTACAGAAAATGAACTGAACCATTGGGTGCACCAAAATACATGAAGTAGGGGTTAAGTCATTACATGGTGATCTGTCTGTCTGTCAAGTAAAATGAAAGTGGTCGGTGGGAGCCATTTTAGCACCATTCTGGAAATTAATTTAGGAAGATGGAAACTCCCAGTGAAACGGTTCCTCAAGTGTTTTACAAATCACAATCACATTTATTCCACTTTTCTGTTCTTCACTTAACATTCTGCTTTTACTGCTGACTTTAGCACTGTCCAGTCCAAGGCATAGCTGGCACCAGAACAAATCTGCTGAGTAACAATAACATCACACTTCATCTACAGGAGGTTGCCTCTTAATATGGATCGTGGTTGAAATCAATTAATGTGCCCTTTCCAGTCATTAACTTTGATCCAATTCAAAACCTGTGGAAGATTTTCTTGCACCATCAAAACAACTGAGAGAATATCTTTTGGTAGAGTGGTGTTTGTACTTCCACTACTCTTGTAGTAGTGCACATCTTGAACATAAAAAAAATGTAAAGTCCGTTGAGCTTTTTACACCCAAGCCATCGCGACTCATCAGGCCGGTGCTTATCCCCGGTTTCTGTAGAGTGAAGCAACTAGGAGTTCAACTCGTCCTGGATGGGACGCTAGTCCATCGCAGGTTACCTTCCCAGTATATTTTTTTTACTGGTACCCAGTTCTACTGCTGGGTGAACAGAGGCACACTTGTGGTTAAGACCTTGCCCCGGGGTCTTAGCACAGTGAGGGTCTCAGTGCGATTTGAACTCATGATGTCCCGGTCATAAGCACAGCACCCTAACCACTACACCACCGGCCCCACGCAACATCTTGAACATATCTATAATAAATTTGAAGATTTTGTACAGAAGTACAGGGATCCCTCACTTTCTGCGGTTAATGGGGGACCGAGATCCCCCCGCGACCACCGATTTCCACAATGTAGGATCAACCCCCCTGACTGACGTATATGTACATGTATATGTATATACAGTATAATATCAATAAATACATATTCAACGCTATAAATGCTTATAAAAACAAGTAAACATTCAAAAATAATGCATAAGATGTAAATAAAATATGAATATGCACACATGCAGACGCGCGTGCACACAGATGCACGCCTCACATAAAAATGTAGGTCGCTTTGCTGGTTTGTTTTTTTTTTGTTTGTTTGGGGTTTTTTTTTTTTTTATAATCGTCCTTGTTTTTGGCATTTTCTTTAACTTTTTCCTTAATTTCCTTTTTTTTTTTCCCCCAATGAATATTTTTGAAAAACCCGCGATGCACTGAAGCCGCAGAAACTGAAGCACGAAATAGCGAGGGATCACTGTGTTGACTCGGTGATTAAATTTTTGAGTTACCCATCAGAAAGTTAAAGCTACAGACCGCATTCCTACCAAGCTGCCACTGATGGGCCCTTCAGCATGGCCCTTACCCTTCAATAGCTTAGTTGTATAAATATGAGGAGAAAATGAAGCCAGTCTGGATAAGGATGTCTGCAAAATGCCATAAAAGCAATTAAAATTGCAATAAAGAAAAGCTATGTTTCTTCACGTTGGTGTTTCCATTATTTTCTCCGCAGATGGAAATGTGCATAGGTCTGTCATATCTGGAGGATATGGTCGGGTGGAAGGAAGAGAAAGCTGCTCTGAAATAATACAGGATATGGGCTCTCTGGTCTATGAGAGAAGCAAGAGGAAAGTCTTGGTATGTGTGTGTGTGTGTGTGTGTGTGTGTGTGTCCCTGAGGAGACTTCAGGAGGCCTGAAAGAACCAGCCTTGACTCTGACTCGGCAAAGTTGGTGTCAACAGATTCCCATTCCCGCTATCATTTTGATAATTATATCAAATATATCCACTTATTACTCAAACGTTGCCTGCTGCTATGCAAATACTGACTGAGGCCTAACATCATCTGTTTACATCACATTCATAGATTTATTTTTAACAAATGTATTCTTGACTTGTCTGTCTACATCAGCGGTTCTTAACCTGGGTTCGATCGAACCCTAGGGGTTCGGTGAGTCAGTCTCAGGGGTTCGGTGGGGGTCAAGACACACACCCGACTCATATTCATGACGACACGCCCCGCTTGGCCATCACTGGCTGCAGGTGATCACGCTTCATTGCTTGGCCAATCTGTGCTGCAGGAAATTTGGTGTGCTCAGTAGTCGACTTGTGACTGTTGTGATGGTATGTCGTGTGATTTCTTTCTTAATGTTTTAATCCATACTCTGTTGAGCAAAAAAAGAAAGTGGTCGGACGAATATGTACAACATGGATTCACCTATATATAACGGAACGTGATGCTAGTCAGCGTCCTATCCACATGATTTGCGAAGTAGGACCAACCCCCACTGACTGATGTATACGTACATGCATATGTGTATATAATATCAATAAATACATATTCAGAACTATAAATGCTTATAATAATGATTAAACATTCAAAAATAATGTATAAGATGTAAATAAAACAAATACACACACATACAGACGCGAGCGCGCATGCACACACAGATGCGCGTGCACGCACTCAGATACGCACATCACATAAAAACGTAAGTACAGTAGTTGTGATGTTGGAGTTCATGCATTGTATTGGTTTTGTTCTTAATGCACAGTTCATTTTGGTGCCCCAGTAAAAACATATACCTATGTCTTGAATTTTGGTGGACCAGTGACAACCTGTGTTGAGTGGGATTTGAACCCCCAACCTTAGGATCAGTGATCCAGCACCTTTTTTTACGACCAGGCCACCACTGCCCAGTATCCAAAGAACACTTGAATAAAATTTCCAAGAAACATGTATTTGATTTCTGATCAATCGGCATAAAAAATTTACTCAACCAACCATATCTCAATCCTTGAGTACTGCTGTCATCACGTTGATGTATCCAGTCGCATTCAAAGCTCTGGCGGCCAATATGTGAGAAAAAGGTTTGTAATTAAAGTGGAACTGGATATGAACTGAGGATGAATTGGAGATGCTCTGCCTTGTCACTGCCTTCTCTTCTGCTTGTCATGATCATGAACATCAGAAACCCACTCAGTAGTGTTAGCTCCATCAGTATAGAGTTCCTTCCATATATACATGGACCATTGCAGAGGTCTCCCAGATCTTCTAAGCAATCTTTGTAGCACCTTTAGACAACACCACGAGGGCATGCAGCTTCTACCAATGCAGTGTAGAAGTTACTTAGGGAAACATTCTTCAGGCATCCTTTGTCCATGCCCATGGTTCAAAGCCTGACTCTTGCAGTTCGTTACATATATTTGTCCAACTTAAGTTTACTATGAAACATAACTTTCATTCATGGCAGCAGATCTGGTGTTGGTGTGGTGTCCATGTTTCAGAAATGAACTTCTGTATCTGTGATTCAGGTTTTGGTATTCTACAATAAAACAGTTCCGTATAACCTGTATAACCAAAAATCCTCCAGAGAGATTAGAGA
>CM045751.1:9680000-9717500 GCA_024760905.1 Plotosus lineatus
AATTAAAAAAAAAAAACAATCTCCATTTCCAACATACATAGGGATTTTTTAAACATTTGATAATTTTTGTGACATCATCGACGTGTGGATTTTTATCAAAATTTTATGCGAACTTCCTTGGATAAAACCTCTTTTTAAAAAAATGTATTTTATACCCGAGCTATTGTGTCTCATCAGGCCGGTGCTGATCCCCGGTTTCTGTAGCGTGAAGCAATCAGGAGTTCAACTCCTCCTGGATGGGACGCTAGTCCATCGCAGGTTACCTTCCCAGTATATTTTTACTGCTACCCATTTATACTGCTGGGTGAACAGAGGCACACTTGTGGTTAAGATCTTGCCCAGGGGTCTTGAAACAGTTGGGGTCTAACTGGGATTTGAACACACAACCTCCTGATCATGAGCCCAGCACCCTAACCACTACGCCATCGGCCCCACTCATACATGGATATTAATAAGGATAAACCTCTACCCATCATAAAAATCTCAGATTAATCTTTTAATATCCGCGGACACGAAGTTACTAAAGATAGACTAACAGCTGTGAGACGAAACTCAAAAATAAAAGCTTAAACAATGCTGATTGGTTCGAGGATGCTGATTCATTTTCTCTAACAACAGCTGTGACCAAATGCTTAGTTTATATTTATGCTGTTTTAAAATGTGTTCTTTATCTTCCTCCAGGATTGAAAGTGAGTGGATGAGGGAATATAAAAATGGATTTTGTCTGTCCGTCAGTCCATATGAACTGTTCGTGTAATAACCTTAGAAGGGAATGATATAGGATCACTATATGTATATGAGTTACTTTGATTTGTTTCAATGATGTCACCTTTTATGTTTATATTATATTGGACTTGTCAATTCCTCTTAACGTGATAACTTTGAAAGCAAATGACACAGAATCATCAAATTTGGTGGATGGGTTCACTGCAGAAAGGTCTTGGTTGTGATTATATATCAGTGATTTTAACCTTGGTTTGGGGTTACAACTGCCAATCTACTGAATTTATCTATATTGTGCCTGTCAAGACTTAATGTGATAACCTTGAAAGGAAGTGACATCAGATCACCAAATTTGATGGATGAGTCCCTCTCAGAAATATCTCGGTGTGGACTGTATGTGGGTGCCCTGAAGTTTGGTTCAGGCCTACAGCAGTTCAGTTAGTAAATCTTTCTATATTTGCTTGTCGCAGCTTTTTAATGCAACGACTTTGCGAGGAAATGACACCAGATCACCGAATTTGGTGTATGGGTCCGCCTCAGAAGCAAATAGGGTTGGATTGTATATGATATACCTTGACTGTATTTCAAGATCAAATGATCTTGGCAGCAGGGGCATCTGGCCTCCTGTGGGCTAATTTTTAAATAGGAAAATTATGCTGGAAAGCTAAAATCTTAAATCTAAGTAGATTTTAAAAATGTGTACAGGGATCCCTCACTTTCCGCGGTTAATTGGGACTGAGACCCCCCCACGACCACCGATTTCTGCGAAGTAGGATTGACCCCCCCCCCCCCCCGATTGACGTATACGTACATATACAGACGCTTTACGTTTATTCGCCTTACGTTTTTTTTCGATTTTACGTTTTTTTGTAAAAAAAAAAAAAAATTTTGTAAGTCATTTTGAGTTTAGCACGCTCTCCGTTGTACGAGACATTCTTACGTAGTATGAAGATGTAGTACGCTACTTACACATGACACTACATCCATTGTTTACATGGCGCTGCGTCGTTCATTGTTTACAAATGACAGACTGAATGTGAACTGCTTCTTCTCAGTTCACCGCTTGTTACCCTTGTGTTAAGACGTCGTCTCTGTTATCTTTGTGTTTACACTGTTTTGCGTATTTGTAACCCTAAGCAAATATGGTTGGTCAGAAGCTTCAACCTACTAATGATAGTGGTACTGTAATCAGAATCAATGGTAATAAGTGAATTTGATTCAAATTTATTTATTTGAAATTATTGAATTTAATTTATTTGAAATTAATGTATATTATTTTACAATGTTATGTTTATAATAATTGATAATGCAGCCGTGAGGGGGGGGGCACAAACCAGTGTCTCTCCCTCACGCCGGTCCCAAGCCCGGATAAATGCAGAGGGTTGCGTCAGGAAGGGCATCCGGCGTAAAACAAATGCCAAATAAACTATGCGAATCACAAGAAAGAATGACATACCGGATCGGTTGAGGCCCGGGTTAACAACGACCGCCATCAGTGCCGTCAACCAACAGGGTGCTGATGGAAATTGGACTACTGTTGGTCGAAGACGTCGAAGAAGGAGAGGCGGGAGGCGTGTCCGTTGCATGGATGTGGTAAAGGAGGACATGAAGGTCGTTGGTGTAAGAGAAGAAGATGCAAAGGATAGGGTGAGATGGAGGCAGATGATTCGCTGTGGCGACCCCTGAAGGGAAAAGCCGAAAGGAAAAGATGTTTATAATAATTGATATGGGGTGTTTTATGAGATACGGTAATAGTATTTTTGAATGTATAGTACAGTATGAATGATCATACGTCACTGGAACGTACAGTAAGAACTTACGTTTTTTTCACCTTACGTGCAGCCGTTCGGAACGTAACTAAAACGTACGTCAAGGAGCGTCTATGTGTATATAATATCAATAAATACATATTCAATGCTATAAATGCATATAACAACAATTACACATTCAAAAATAATGCATAAGATGGAAATAAAACATAAATACACACTCTCAGATGTTTTTTTTGTTTGTTTGTTTATATTTGTTTGTTGTTTGCTTGCATAATTGGCCGTGTTTTGGTATTTTCCTTAACTTTTCCCCCATTTTTCCTTAATTTCCTTATTTTTTTTTATTTTTCAATGAATATTTTTGAAAAACCCGCGATGCACTGAAGCTGCAGAAACTGAAGCACGAAGTAGCGCGGGATCATTGTAATTGTTATTTATTTATTTCCATTTTTTTCATTATTTCAAAAAGTCTGTGGTGTTAATGCTTTGTGAAATTCTGAGATAACACTTCCCTTTTATGTTGTCTGACATTGACAGGTCATCAGTACTGCACATCGCTTTTTATTTAAGATGACGAGCTCTTGGGTAATTTTTGATTTTCCCTGTTATATTAGCCAGTCATGCTGCTTCTTGGAAGTCTGAGCTGGTTGTGAGAGGATTCTAATCTGTGCCAAAGCTGTTACTATTCTCGGCTGAAAGGTGTGCTGGCACGGGACATGCTGACCTTTCTGCCTTCTTCCTTTGCCAAGTTTTGCAGGTGAGTTTGGGCTCTGCTTTCTCTCACTAGCTCTCCATAGACAGCTGGCCATCGCCCCTTGTACACCCCATATCACCCTTCCCCACCCATGCCAGGCCAAATTTGCTCACCGGTCACTGTGGCAAATGGCATACATGTGTCAGTGCTCTGCCTTCCTCAGGAACCTCTCCACCTGTTCCCCACTGCGACAGATGAATGCAGAGTAAGAGACTGTCATTGGGAGGAGAGAAATATTCAGTGATAAGGTGGAGAGGGGGGCAAGAACACACCTTATAAATATGACCCCCCGTACATCAAAATAAAGAGACAGCTGATACTTGCTGTGACGCATTACAGCCAGGGAATTATGTGTGAACTGGGGTAAAGGAATGTGTGTGTGTGTGTGTGTGTGTGTGTGTGTGTGTGTGTGTGTGTGTGTGTGTGTGTGTGTGTGTGGTTAATCATGAATATTTGTATGTGAAGCCTGATTTCTTTACATCAGCTCTGAAACATCCACCTGCTGTTGTGAACAGTGTGGTTGTGTTACAGATCACTGCACGGCAGACAGTAAGTCAACAGCGTAATATTGAGTGCCTGGTACACTGAGACAATGAGAAGCACAATGAGTCCATATGTTTCCTTTAATATTCTCTTATTACTGTCAGGTACCGTTTATTACAGTATAAATGCACCTAATGCTAAATAAGAACTATTAAATACAGTACTACAGAATGGCAGCATATTGGTCTGTACACTGCCTCCCTGTGCTCACATGGGTTTTTCCTTCAGGTAGTTCTGTTTCTTCCACCAGTCCAAAAACTTAAGCAAATTGACTGTTTCAAATTTCTCCTTGGTGTAAGTGTAACTTATTATCTTGTCTAAGATAGGATTTAGCCTCAGTGTGACCCTAGTAGCATTAAACCTTTTTGGCAAATGAATGAATGAATGTATGAATACAGGGATCACTCACTCTCCGGGGTTAATGGGGACCGAGACACCCCTGCCGCGACCGCCGATTTCCACAAAGTAGCATCGACCCGCCTGACTGACGTATACGTACATGTATATGTGTATATAATATCAATAAATACATATTCAATGCTATAAATGCTAAAAATAACAAGTAAACATTCAAAAATAATGCATAAGCTGTAAATAAAATATATATTTACAAACACATACAGATGCACGCACACACTCAGATGCGCACCTCACATTAAAATATAAGCAGTTTTGTTGGGAGGTTTTGGGTTGTTTTTTGTTTTTGTTTGTTTCGGGGTTTTTTGGGTTTTTTTTTTTTTGCATAAATGGCCTTGTTTTGCAGCATTTTCTTTAACTTTCCCCCTATTTTTCCTTAATTTCCTTATTTTTTTAATTTTTCGATGAATATTTTTGAAAAACACACCATGCACTGAAGCCGCAGAAACCGAAGCACGAAGTAGCGAGGGATCACTGTATCGCTGTTTTTGTATACGAACCAACATGTTGGAAAGGCTCGTCCTATCATCAGAGAAATAGCAGGTGCTACATCGCCACAAATTATCCCGTGAACAAGTTGTAACTTGTTAGTGTGAAGATGATTTTTAATGCTTTATCATCAGACATAAGACATTGGTACAGTACAGTTACTAACACAAAATCATAATTTTCTATAAACCTCACCTTGTACCCTCACAGGCCAATTTCCATAGTTTATAAAATCGCTTTTTCTCCAGATTGTATGATAGTGTATTCAAGTTGGGAATAAATCTGAACCCACCTTGAGTTTTTTTCCTGCTGTAGAACTGTCTGATCTTTTCTAAATATGTTCCTATTAAAGAAGTAGATAAAACGTTTTAACCTCAATTTGCTTTATTAGCTTCAATATCTTCTTGGGCTCTATTTTCTCTCGCCATTACATAACAGTGCTGGTAAACGTATTATGAATTTTTTTGAGAATGTTGAGTGGAGAAGTAAAGTTTAGAGCCCACTATCATGGTCAGCTAAATTTTCACTGGCAGTCCTTGAGTCTAATAATTATGCTTAAGTTGTTATGAAAGCACTTAATAAGTTGAATTAAAAAAGGCTTTGTTGCTTCTCCATAATAAAATCTATTTTAAAGAAACACAGTGGAGCTCTAAATGGCTGTGTATGACTTAAACAAACCAAACATGCCAATACTAAGTTGTTCATAAACAGACAAAATACTAAGCTGCAAACTTTTCCAGCACAGAACCAGTAGCTACTCAGACCAGAAACCATAAATTTCGGCTCAAAGCGGCTTTTTTATGAGCTTTAGTTATGTTGACAAAGTAAATAAAAGACATCTTTGTGGAGGTGTTCATTACCCCAGTTGACCTGTTGAAATTGCCCAGATAAAAAAATGACATCATTACAATTTTCACTTTATTACCTCTTCACATGGACCACTAATGCATCTGAAGCTGCATCGCGGGTTTTTCAAAAATATTCATAGAAAAATTAAAAATAAGGAAAAATAATGAAAAACTTAAGAAAAATGCCGCGAAACAAGGCCAATTATGCAAAAAAAACCCAGCAAACAACAACAAAAAAACAACCCAAAACCCCCCAACAAAATTGCTTACATTTTTATGTAAGGTGCACATCTGTGTGCACGCACGCATCTGTATTTGTGTGTATTTATATTTTATTTACATGTTATGCATTACTTTTGAATGTTTAATTGTTGTTATAAGCATTTATAGCGTTAAATATGTATTTATTGATATTATATACACATATACATGTACATATACGTCAGTAAGGGGGTTCGATCCTACTTCTCAGAAATCGGCGGTCGTGGGAGGATCTCGGTCCCCACTAACCGCGGAAAGTAAGGGATCCCTGTATTGCCACCGAAAGCTCCTATACCTATGAAGGTCATGGGTTTGTTACTGTACCTTATAGCACTTTAACAGTCATCCGTGTAGGTGTTTGTATTACTGATTTATGGAAGGTGGGTTCATGATGACCTTTGGGGTCATACTGTCTGTCAGGTGTGTTTCGTCTGTCTTTCTCCGGTTACCCTCACTATAGCCCCAACCCCCTTTATACCACCTCAGAGAGGAAAGAGCGCTCTTGTGTGATGAATTAGTAAAGTGTAGATTAAAGTATGAAAGGCAATACTCATGTGTGTTGACACGTAAAAGTCATCCGCAATCCATCAGCCACCAGCCGAGTACCGCTTCCTCATTCCTATTGGTCCTATGGTAAGTCACGTAGACAGATTGAGAAAAGCTGGATCTGAACTTAAAAGTTTGGTTTTTGTTTCCTTTTTTACTTTATTTTTAACATGAAAAAGTCTTGTGACTAGTTTGAACAATATTGCACAATTTGATCTCGTCACAATAAGAAATATATTTCCATTATCAGCTTTAACTGAAGTGGTGAAACAGACAGAAAAAGAGGAGGTAAGTGAAAAGTAAACAACAAGAGTGAGTTCTGAACAGCTTTTACAGTATTTTTGATTTAACATACCAGTTAATGAATTATTCATACTGGGACTTCCTGGAACCAAGACAGGCCAGGAACCCATTTGAATAGTGTATGTTTGTATGCATGCGTTTATTTATTTAGACAGAATTAAAAATTGCTACATATTCTACTGGTCCAAAAAAAAAAAAAAAAAAAAAAATATATATATATATATATATATATATATATATATATATATATATATGTGTGTGTGTGTGTGTGTGTGTGTGTATATATATATATATATATATATATATATATATATATATATATATATATATATATATATATATGTATATGTATGTGCGTGTGTGTGTGTGTGTGGGGGGGGGTTCCCCCTAAAAATATGTGGGCGCTCCACTGAATGTAGGCGCTTGTCGCAAGTGACGTATGGTGCTTGTGAGACAAAGTGCGGCTTATTTGGACTTCCGATCTTTCAAGTGAGCAAGTGCATGTTGAATGCTTGTTTAGTACTCAACCTTCACTTGCTCACTTGAAAGATCGGAAGTCCGGATAAGCCGCGCTTTGTCTTACATGCACCATACGTCACTTGCGACAAGCGCCTACATTAGGTGGAGCACCTCACATATAAGAAAAAAAGATTTTTCAATGACAATACATAACGTTATATACTGTATGTTATAACATATGATCATATAAATATATGTTACATAATATAATAAAAACAATATGTTACAACAGTCTAACACAGAATGTCATAGCAGTGGTGGCCTGGTGGTAAAGGTGCTGGATCACTGATGCCAAAGTTGGGGGTTCAAGCCCCACTCTTAACAGGTTGCCACTGTCCCTACAGTGCAGCTAACTGGACAATCACAGGCCAGCCATGTTTCTCACTGTCTATGGTTCATGTAAAAGACCCATTGCTGACTTTTGTCAAGAGTAGCTACATAGCCGTCAGCGTGTTTCTGCGATAGCCTGGTGAGCTGTCCATGGTGTACTCTGCCCTTGCCCAGAGTCAGCTGAGATGGGCACCAGCCTCCCTGCGACCCTAATTAGAATTAAGCAGTTCAGAAAATGAATGAATGAACACACGATGTGTGAAATGTCCAGGTTTTTCATTTGTTCCTCTGCAGGCGCCTTTAAAGGTTCTATATAGTATGTATTGTTACGGTTGAAATATTGTGAAGTATAAGCTAAAACCTCAGATATTTACATAATTTTTAGCTCATAGAAAACCACACTAAACAAATGGGATATTTTTTAAGGCTTGTATAAAATATATTTGTACAAATAAATTATACTTTTAAGTGCCACTATAGAACAATTCAGTACACTGTTTTATTAGCACGACTTGCATAAGTATTCAATCTCCTTGAACTTTTACACATCTTCTAATAGTACAACCACATCACAGACACACCACAAAGATGGGCTTTGAAACTCCATATGTGACTCATCGCATTTAAATTTACATTTATTTGGAAGATATAATATATTTGGAAGATGGCTTTTTTTTATCTCATTTACACAACTGGGCAGTTGAGGGTAAAGAGTTTCTCAAAGACCCAATAGTGGCAGTTTGGTGGTACTGACGCTTGATCTTTTGATCAGTAACCGAGCTTTATCCATTGAGCCACCACTTTCTCACACCACCATGACATGAGTATTAATGCAGGAAAAATGTTTCGAATTATGCAAATATATGAATAGAGAACACTGTCTGACTTAAAATGACTCAAAGATTTTTGCGATTTGACAAAATTTGTTGGTGTGAATCAAATCTGTTTCAAGATTCAAGATTTCAGGTGTAACTAACTAATTTAATTTATTCATATGACTTTTAAAGAAATATAATTTACTCAAAAAAGTCAGCTTTGTGTATTAAGACTCATTTTGTGCTGAGGGGTTAGCAGTGAGCTCTGAAACTGACTGTTAGAACACCATCCGTATCATGAAGCTCGGTGGTGGTTGCATCCTGTCGAGTGCTAATGAATCCCCTTGATACCCATTATTTTTTGGTAGATAGATGGTTCTTTTCATATTTTAAAAACAAGTATTGATTTATTCTATAGATGATTTATTATATTTTTGGTTTACATGAAGCAGTTTGTTCACTGTTTTCTTGTAAAAACTGGGTAAGTGTGTACAGGGATCCCTCACTTTCCGCGGTTAATTGGGATTCGAGACCCCCGGCGACCACTGATTTCCGCAAAGTAGGATCGACCCCCCCCCTGATTGACATATATGTACATGTATACCGTATGTGTATATAATATCAATAAATACATATTCAATGCTATAAATGCTTACAATAACAATTAAACATTCAAAAATAATGCATAAGATGTAAATAAAACATAAATACACACGGATGCGTACGCACACACTCAGATGCGTACCGCACATAAAAATGTAAGTAGTTTTGTTGGGGCGTTTTGGGTTGTTTTTATTTGTTTGTTTCATTTTTGTTTGCATAATTGGCCTTGTTTTGTGGAAATTTCCTTAACCTTTTCCATATTTTTCCTTAATTCATTTATTTCTTTATTTTTCGAGGAATATTTTTGAAAAACCCGCAATGCACTGAAGCCGCAGAAACTGAAGCATGAGGGATCATTGTATACACATTCACCAAATGCCAGTCTTTTTGTATAATGCAACAAATTCATTACACTTTGCATAAATGCCTTTTTTTAAAAGCAATACATAGTGAATGAAGATATATTTCACCACTGTAAACTATTTCCATTCATTATAGTCTCATCAGTTTCATTTTCGTCTAATCAGAAGCTGCACTTTTACTGTTAAGAAGCTTATGGTTTAGTTATTTTCTGACGTGATTGTACACATTTAAACTCATTAGGATCATTCACTGTGATTCATATCATGTCCAATACCAAACAGTTCATCAATCAGACCACTGCAGGACATAGAATTAATACTTCCATATTGTTCTTAGTAAAGTGGCCACAGTGAAATGTCAGGGCATTGATTTATGATCTGATAGGTCATGCATTGTAAGAAGACCATGTGTTTATTTATAAGAAGAGTGACAGGAGGAAAATGTGTTTGTGTGTGTGAGTGTGTGAAGTGGGAGTCATACATCATTGTAAGCATGCACCAAAGTGTAGTAAGTGTGGAGGTGTGGTTCTCAAACTATATTACCCTTTCAAGAAACTTTTCGTGTTTAATGTCATATTTGAAATTTATATTTTTATATGGATTGTTTTGTATAGTATATTCGATGACACGTAATCAACACATTCAAGATGCCTTTCTCATGTCCAGTCCTGTCTGGAATAATCTGAAAAATGGAATTTCTCACATTTTCAAAGCAGGCATCTTCTGCCACCTGCTGGTAACATCTGCCAGGTCTTTCTATTCAGTAAAGTCAGAGTAATAGTTAGATTGCAGAACCAAACATTCAGATTAAGGCAGTGGTGGCCCGATGGTGAGGTGCTGGATTGCCGATTCTAAGGTTGGGGGGTTCAAGCCCCACTGTCAACGGTTGTCAGTGCTGACCCTCCAGTGCAGCTAACTGGGTTATCAAAGGCCTTGTCTATGGTGTGAGGCATTGAACAGAACCATTGCTGACTTTCAACAATAGTAGCTGTATCTGCTCTGTGATGGCCTGGGGAGCTGTCCAGGGTGTACTCTTCTCTTGCCCAGAATTAGCTGAAATGGGCACCAGCCTCCACATGAACCAAGAGACCCTAACTACATGCTTGGGTCTCCAAGGTCTGGAGTATGGACTCCAGCTATCGGAGCCAGCTCACCACCAGGTGGTAATCAGTTAATAGCTCAGCTGCTTTTTCATCTGAATGTACAGAACACGCAGTCACAAGTCTTATAACACAACTACAAAGTTGATCATTGAACTCCGTCCTAGGGTCTCCTGGTGCCAAGTGCACTTATGGACACCCTTATGTTTCAACATGGTGTTCATGTTGGACAAGCCATGATAAGCACAGAAATCCAACAATGAAACATCATTCGGGTTCAGATTGGAGAGGCTGTACTTAGTGATCACACTATTTCAGGTCACACGGTCATTGTTGAAGTCTCCCAGGACGATGAGGGAGTCTCCAGGGGAAGCAGTCTCTAAAATATCTGCTAAAGACTCCAAAAAGGGTGGGTACTCTGAACTGCCATTTGGTGCATAAGCACAAACAACAGTCAGGACCACGCCCAGTAGCAGGAAGCTACCCTATCGTCAACTGGGGAGATACCCAGCATACGGGTACGGGTTGTGCCCACACTGGCTCGTTGCCTCTCCCCATGGGCAACTCCAGAACGAAATAAGACAGATGAGTTCTAGAGACCAAGCAATGTATCCCAAAAATACAAAGAAAGCTATGCAATACGGACTTCAAATTTTATAAGGTGAAAAAAACATTTTATTAAAATGTTAAATGAGTTTCAAAAGCTACCGTCATAAGGTGAATAAGTGTGATAGATCAGGTGGTGTGATTATTTTTATGCTTAAAAAATTTAGAAAAAAAAAAACCAAAAATCTCTTTCAGTTTGCTTTTATTACATTTCTGTTGCAGCGTACATCAAAATTTGAATGAGTTGTGCACATGCTCTGCTTACCAAACCTGCCTCTGATACATAAAATATGTAAAAATAAACTTGATAGATTTTTTTCTTTTATTATTTTATGATACATACTAAAACAATTATTTGCCTCAGGCTCGGTGAATGCTGGCTAAATCAGTGCTTCTCAAATAGTGGGGCGCGCCTCCCTTGGGGAGCACGCAGTGTGATGCCATGGGGGGCACGTATGATCCTGGGGAACATGCTTTTTTGCCATACTGTATTAGAATGAAGTGTAATTGCACATCCTCTACAGTAGGTGGCAGTGGCACTCTCATTGTCACGCTAGGTGTAGGGAAAAAGCACTGAGCAAACAATATGAAGAGCAGTAAACACTATGTATAGTCATGTGCGGGGCGCTGGGGAGGGAACATAAAATGTTTTCTTTTTCTTCCTAGAGGGGCGTCACAAAATAATTGAGAAGCATTGCGCTAAATAGAATTGTCCCCATAACAACCTATTTCAGGAACAACAACATCATCATCCACCTTGCCTTTGGACCACAATTATGAACTATTAATTGTAAAATGGAATGCAATGGTTTATCCCTTTGGTGTTTAATACAAAAACAATCCTGTAATATACAAAGTTTGTGATAAACAACTCATTGATTTATTTAAAAAAACCTGCTTAATCCTATGAGGATCATGGAGCCGACATCGCGCAAAGGCAGCTAAACAGGGCCTAATCTGCTCGCCAGACCATCGCAGGACCAGAGCACACACAGAACTGGCAACTTTGAACAACCAGTTAGAATAATGTGCACATCACTGGACTGTGGGAGGAAACCCAAGCACAGGGGAACATGCAAACTCCAGACAAAAAACCCCAAGCCTATGACTTGAACGTAGGATCTTCTTACTGCGAGCTGGAGTGCTAATCACTAAACACCATGCTAACATTTACATTTAATTAGTGGTTACATTTTTGAAAGAAACATAAAACGCCACCGTCGAATTCCGCGAAGTAGAATTGACCCCCCGACTGACGTATACGTACATGTATATGCGTATATGATATCAATAAATACATATTGAACGCTATAAAAGCTTATAATAACAATTAAACATTCAAAAATAATGCATGAGATGTAAATAAAATATAAATACACACACATACAGACGTGTGCGTACAAAGACGCGCACCTCACATAAAAATGTAAGTAGTTTTGTCGGGGGGTTTTGGGTTGTTTTTTATTTTTGTTTGTTTGGGGTTTTTTTTTGCATAATTGGCCTTGTTTTGTATCATTTTCCTTAACTTTTCCCCCTATTCTTCCTTAATTTCCTTATTTTTAATTTGATGAATACAGTATAGTATTTTAAAAAAATGCGACGCACTGAAACCACGTAAATTGAAGCGCGAAGTACCGCGGTTATCAAAGGCCGGCCATGTCTCTCACTGTCGATAGTAAAAGTCTGTAAAAGAACCATTGCTGACTTTCGTCAAGGGCAGCTGCATAGCCGTCAGCATGTTTTTGCCCTGCGATGACCTGGCAAGTTGTCCACGGTGTACGCTGACCTTGCCCAGATTCAGCCTCCACGTGACCCTAATTGGGATTAAGCGGTTCAGAAAATGAATGAATGAATAAACCCCTCCACACCCAATTCATTCATTTACTGTCCTTCCATCCTATGACTTTCTATTTTAGAAGATTCCAGGCAGTAGACGGTAACGGACAGTAGCCGTGTACCGTTTCCAGTCCTCGCCATATTTGCTGCTGCAGCGATGTTCATCACGAATGCAGCGGTGCACCAACAGTATAGTCATGTAGACAATGTAGAAGTACGGCAGCAAGTGGCTGTTGCTGCATGCCATGCAATATGCCAAAGCACCCAGCAGGTCGCCTGTGTAGTTAAAGTGACGTGCAGTGCCCCAGAAGCCTGATGTGAGAAGTTTGCTCTTATGAATGCCACCGTCAGTTGAACGATACGAGCACTCGATGAAGGTTGGCTTACGGCCCCAGATTTTGCATTCACCCTGGGTGCGTCTGAACAGGTCCTTTTGATGGTTGGCTGAGCGGAAGATGTAGTAGCCCACCAATCCGAGGGAGAGAACGGTCCAGGCATAAGTTGTGGACAGCTGGATCGGGTTGTAGACCAGGTATAGACCCTGGAGCAGAACATCAAGAAGAGAAAGATGAGAGATATTTTGCAGACAAACAAGTGGCATAATCTTCCATTTTATTTGTCTTAGCAAGAGTTTACTCTGTAAACAATTTAAAATTCCCAATAACGACGTCTCACTTATTAGAAATAATTCTGAAATTCTTGTATTTAAAGCTTCCTTTTGGACTCCTGTGCTTTCGAGACATTTTCAAGGAAAGTATCTGATTACAAAAACAATTTATTAAGCGTCTATCTCGTGAAGGAATTTGCACTAAGCCAGCATAGCATTTAGACATCTTTAAGCAGATGAAGAGCTTTTAGTGTTGCGTTTTTATATTGGCTCGGTAAACAATACACTGTCTCCAGGAGGACATCTGAGACAAAACGAATCAGAGCCTCTTTACTTTGCGTGATATGTTCCCATATCCATTCATTTTCTGGAATCGCTTGATATTAATTAGGGTCGCGGGAAGGCTGGCGCCCATCCCATTCGATTCTGGGCAAGGGCAGAGTACACCTTGGACAGCTCGCCAGGCCATCGCAGGGCAGAAACACGCTGTGGCTATGCAGCCTACTCTTGCCGAAAGTCAGCTTTGGTTCTTTTACATGAAGCTCTCACCATAGGCAGTGAGAGACACGGTCGGTCTTTGATAACCCAGTTAGCTGCACCGGGGCGGGATAGTGACAAACTGTTGAAAGTGGGGCTTGAACACCTAACCTTAGGATCAGTGATCCAGCACCTTTTACCAGCAGGCCACCACTGCCCATGTTCCTGTGCAGTTTATGCACAAACAACTACAAACCTTGGGCCCAGTCGATGTTGCCAAATTGAATAGTTTCCTCAAAGTTCCATCCTGAAGACAGTTCAGCAACATCCACCTTGCCGTTGGGAAATCATTTTTCATTATATTTAAGATACCAGTGTGGAGGGGATTTCCATTAATATTCTTTTTCATATACAGTAGGCCCCCGTTTTTCCCGATGGTTCGGTTCTGGCCCTTCCCGTGGATCAAGAAAATCCGCGAGTTATTGACTGCGCGAAAATATGCTTGTTAAACACATTCTATAGACAGTCTTACTCATTAATATAATAATAATGCAGTAAAATGTAGTAATGATAAAGTAAAAACTTTTAAATTTTGTACTGTGATAATATTTATTAATGATTAAAGCGATCAGGCTCCTTACCAGAAGCTAGAGAAGATGCAGGGTGTTTGAGTGACATCATAGCGCTTAAATAGTCATTAAAAACACACGAAAACAAATTTACTTCGCAATTCAAGCAATCACGTTGATAACTTGTGCATGAAGGAGAAAAAAAAAAAGAGGTGTACACATCATCTCCAACCAATCAACAGGAGGGATAAACAAAAGCCCTCAGCCATTGGCTGAATTTGAATCACATGGCAGTTACTTCTTGGTTTGTCGCCAATCCGCGAGTATGCGGGGGCGCGAATGCTGAACCGCGAATGGTCAATGGCCTACTGCAGGGGTGGGCAAGCTTATCCGCAAAGGGCCGGTGTGGGTGCAGGTTTTCACTTCAACCAAACAATAGCCACACCTTTCACCTGTTTCCACCAATCACTGTTCATCAAAAGAAAAGAAAAAAAAAACCTAGATTGGACATTACTGTTTCAATTCTGAAGTGGAGCCATCTTGGTGAGATCACATTACTGTTTAATACTTAAAGCAAGGTGATCTCACCAAGATGGCTCCACTTCAGAATTGAAACAGTAATGTCCAATCTAGGTTTTTTTTTTCTTTTCTTTTGATGATCAGTGATTGGTGGAAACAGGTGAAAGGTGTGGCTATTGTTTGGTTGAAGTGAAAACCTGCACCCACACCGGCCCTTTGCGGATAAGATTGCCCACCCCTGGCCTACTGTATATTATATTTTTTTATGGACCACACCCTAGCCCCGCCCCTAGATGAAGCTAAGTGTGCAATTCTAACCGACAAGGGGGGGGGGGGGGGGACCAGCTGGAGAAGATTTGATAATGTTTTGCATTTACAATTTGTAGCAGATACCTTGTTTTTTTTTTTACTTTTTTTTTTACCTTAGACACACATTGTTGATTATGCTTTAATAAAGTAATTTGAATTATTACCTGTAGTGTGTAAAGGAAAGGCAGCCAGACACAGTCACCCCAGCCCAGGTACCAACCAAAGTGGTCATGGCAGATATCAATTGTTTTCAAGTACCAGGCTTCATTCCAGAAGAAATCTAACACATAAATAGCCTGGACGGAAAAAAGTACTTGATCAGATACAGGGAGGAAATGTTCTGCTGAAGTGTAAACTCATCGTTAAAAACTTTATATTTTTCTCCTGTTATAACCTGATAATCCAATTATCATACTTGGGATTATAAATAAAGGATCTACATAAGATAGTCGACATCAATATGTTCTGGAAAATATTTTACAAGTAAAAATTGTATCACCTTGATTGAAATGAAACTGCAGAAACTAGCCTTGTATTAACTGGTGACCTGTTCAGGGTGTCCCTCAGCTGTTGCCCTGAGCTGTACAGGTAATGGATGGAAGGTGATGGATGGATGAATGATGTTCTTTATTCCCCCTTTATTCACAGGGGTTAATATTTAACTGAGTGCCACTTTATTGCACTATTGTACAATTTTAAAGGTCTGTCTGTCTGTCTTCCTTTCGGCTTTTTCCCTTTTACTCGGGAGTCGCCACAGCGAATCATCTGATTCGCACATTTTGATATTCTTGTTAAAAACTCAATCTTATTTGTTCTATAAATTCAATAATCATACAAATAATGTTTTAAACCTCGAACAAATAAGATTGAGTTCAACCAATAAGATTGAGTTCAACCAGTGATTCCTCGCTACTTCGAGCTTCAGTTTCTGCGGCTTGAGTGTATCGTGGGTTTTTCAAAAATATTCATCGAAAAATTGTAAAAATAAGGAAATTAAAGAAAAATAGGGGAAAAGTTAAGGAAAATGCTGTCAAACAAGTCTAATTTTGCACTAAAAACCCCGAAACAAACAAAAACAAAAAACCAACCCAAAACCCCCCAACAAAACTACTTACATTTTAATGTGAGGTGCGCATCTGTGTGTGTACAGTTCAGTTCATTTTCTGTAACCGCTTAATCCTAATTAGGGTCGCGGGGAGGCTTGCGCCCATCCCAGCCGACTTCGGGTGAGGGCAGAGTACACCCTGGACAGCTCACCAGGCCAAAGTAGGGCAGAAACACGCTGACGGCTTTGCAGCTACTCTTGCTGAAAGTCATCAATGGTTCTTTTACATGAACCTCCACCACAGACAGTGAGAGACGTGGCGGGCCTTTGATAACCCAGTTAGCTGCACTTGGGGGGGGGGGGGGGATTGGGGCGACAGTGATAACCTGTGGTGAGTGGGGCTTGAACCCCCAACCTTGGGATCAGTGATCCAGCACCTATACCACCAGGCCACCACTGCCCTATGTGTGTGTATTTATATTTTATTTACATTTTATGCATTATTTTTGAATATTTAATCATTATTATAAGCATTTATAGCGTTGAATATATATTTATTGATATTACATACACATATACATGCATGTATACGTCAGTCAGGGGGGTCGATCCTACTTCACGGAAATCGGAGGTCGCGGGGTTCTCGGTCCCCATTAACCGCAAAAAGTGAGGAATCCCTGTGTATCTCGTTATGGGACACTATATCCTGATATATCCTGATATCATATCCTGATATCTCGTTTTGGGACACTATATGTAACAGAGCAGAAACAGGGCAAATGTAATTAACATTCAAATCTGCTTTACTATTTATTATTATTGTCAGTAAGAAATGCTGCATAATTCCAGATACAGTATTTATTAACAGTTCAACCACTGATCTTAGACCTTAGGCATTATAAGTGAACTTTGATCTTCTGACTTTTTCTCATTTTACCTGCAGCACATTAACCAGAACCATGGCGTTGGTCACATAACCATACAGCTCTTGTTGCTTGGCAGCATAAGAAAGATTAATCAACGTCCAGGCGACGATCCCGGGCCGACCGTTGAAGAAGAGCTTGAAGTCAAACCATTTTCCGATACGTGGATTGAACTCGATGCCCATCATGAAGTTGTAAAAGATGTTCCCTGTGAATTTGCTGCAGGACACGAATGGGTCGGTTGGAAAAAGGTTGAAACAAAAGAGACGGCGAAATAAATAAATTAATTAAAATCGGCACTTACCAGTCCTCTGGGTTGGTGGGGAACACGTACGCCTTGATAAAAACAAAGACAGAAACAGTATAGCCAAGGATATTTGTACACCACAGCAGTGGGATCCAGTTGTCAAAGATGATGGTGGGAGAGAACCAGTGGAAGTGATAAGCATTGGCCGCCCATACTGCGTGCGTTATAATCCAGCACTGCAGCCCATTGATCTGATATTGATTTATCAGGCCTGACAGAAGTAAACAAGTCTTTATTAAGAAAATCAACCACAAGCACAGTAATGCCAGCTGGAGAATATTGTATAATATAAATCTACGAAAATTTTCATTCTGATGAGTTAGATGTTCAGACATTTTCTATCAAAGCAAAACGGACACTCCCGGTGCAGCCAACTGGGTTATCAAAGGCCGGCCATGTAAAAGAACCACTGCTGACTTTCGACAAGAGTGGCTGCATAGCCGTCAGCGTGTTTCTGTCTCGTGATGGCCTGATGAGCTGTCCAGGGTGTACTCTGCCCTCAGCTAGAGTCAGCTGAGATAGGCGCCAGCCTCCCTGCGACCCTGATTAGGATTAAGCGGTTCAGAAAATGAACTGAACTGGACACAGACGCGCACCTCACATTAAAATGTAAGTAGTTTAGTTGGGGGGTTTTGGGTTGTTTTTTTGTTTTTGTTTGTTTGGGGCTTTTTTTGTTGTCGCAAAATTGGCCTTGTTTTGTGGCATTTTCCGTAACTTTTCCCCTATTTTTCTTTAATTTCCTTATATTTTAATTTTGATGTTATGGTTTTGTTTAAACTCAAATGTCCATCATATTGACTCAGGTCTCATACAATTAAAGATACAGTTGGTTAAAATAACCAAAAAAAACCCCCAAAAATAAGAGGACCAGACCAATCAGATCACGAGTTTACGTTTAGAAAATACTAACTTATATTATTGGAATAAGGTCCAGTCCCTCTCGAGATGGGTAGTTCCAGAGCCCAAGCAATGCGTTGAGGTGAGTCCGACTATACCTAGTTGGTATCTCTCCACCTCATTCACCAGCTCAGGCTCCTTCCCCGCCAAAGAGGTGACAGTCCGTGTTCCAGGAGTCAGAGTCAGTAGCCGAGGACCGGTCCGACAGAACCCATGCCTTCGGCTGCCACCCAACTCACACTGCACTTATATTATTACTCACCAATTAGTGTAATTACTAAATGTGATGCAGCATTATGTATGCGCTACCCAATCACATGTTCAGACAGCAGCACATGTTGGCTGACACCAAGGATGGAGAACTTTTTACCTGCCGGTGTACGAGCACCTTCCTGAACCCCTCCTACGTAACCTGGCAGGAACTTGTGGATAACATCTGGAATGCACATATACAGCACCACCTAGTGGAGAGAGGTCAAGTGCAAAAGTTAAAGAACAATAAAAGTTCCTTATTATCATTTTCTCAACACATAGAACAAGCTCAGTTCATTTTCTGTCACCGCTTAATCCTAATTACGGTCACAGGGAGGCTGATGCTCATCCCAGCCGACTCCAGGCGAGAGCAGAGTACACCCTGGACAGAAACATGCTGAAGACTATGCAGCTACTCTTGTTGAAGGGTAGCAATGGTTCTTTTACGTGAACCTCACACCGTGGACAGTGAGAGACGTGGCCGGCCTTTGATAACCCAGTTAGCTGCGCTGGTGGGGGACAGTGACAACCCATTGAGAGTGGGATTTGAACCCCCAACCTTAGGATCAGTGATCCATGCACCTTCACCACCAGGCCATCACTGCCCCTCCGCTTAATCATAATTAGGGTAACGGGGAGGCTGGCGCCCATCTCAGCTGACTCTGGGCGAAGGCGTGGTACACCCTGGGCAGCTCGCCAGGCCATCGCAGGGCCAACACTCACACAACCATTCTGGTAAATATATACTTGTGATAATTTTTTAAAGGAAAATTCCTACTTGATTTAGAACAGCAATAGAGCTGTGTTAAAGTATTTTGATCAAATATAAATCTAAATCTTAATCTGTTTTGATGAGCTTTTATTCTTAAAAAAAAAAAAAAAAAAAAAAATTTCACAATTAACCCCTTATGTACCGCTCTATTTCTCTTTTTATTTGTTTGAGTCAGACCCTAATCTTGATCTTTTTGCTTTGATAGATTTACACATTTTAACATTCTTTAAAAATCATATTTTATTCATTTTATTTCATTTGATGTAAACACCAGTGCACTCATAGTCATGAACAATACTCTGTAATACCCGCCAATGAGAACACGTGTAATGTTCATACGAACGCCACCGTTTCAAGCTTACTCTTGTCTCATGCACGTACCAGCAGCATTTCCCACAGTGCTCAGCGAAACAAACCACAGACCTAGTCATGTGATCCCCTCCCTCGTCTTAAACGCCAAAATCACAGCCATCTATTCAACTTTGCAAAGTTTCTTGGTTACCTAACTTTCTGACTGATTGATTTTGTAACACTTGACTTCAATCATCAACTTTAAATTAGCTTTGTTCCAGTGATGATGACACAAAGAATGGTACATTATTTTTGTCATCTGAGCTGATGCTTTATTTTTCCGATGGTATATAAAAAAAATGCAATTTGGCCAGCCACCCTCACTCAGCCAAAACACCAGCCAAACATGTTAAACTAGTAGATCATCCCTGCCAACTGATAAGAACAGACACAAAACAAATATTTTCTGTTATTACTGATTTAAATTCATTACTCACTGTCCGAGTTACGACGTACGCGAGTTCCGACCACCCGTACTTACGACCATGTCTAGCAGATGCCTATTATGAGTTTACCGTATATGTCCGGCAGCGCAGCATCCCAGCATTTCACACTCACAGCATTCTACCGCTGCCCGCAGTGACTGGATACCGTTGCAGTACCATCTCCTTTACAGTCCAATTTCACATTCATTTATTGTACACCATTACCATGGCCCCCAAGAGGAAGTCCGATTCATCAGATGGCAATTCTACCAAGAAAGCAAGGAAGGCACTGACGTCGGAGACGAAGATGAACGTGATAAAGCAGTATGAAGGCGGAAAAAAGGAAATTCCATCGCTCGAGATCTCTGTCTCTCCCACTCCACGGTGTCTACAATTTTGAAGGACAAGGAGCGCATTAAGGAAGCGGTGAAAGCAGCAGCACCAATTAAGTCAACAATCATCACAGAACAGCGTGAAGAACTGAATGCAGAGATAGAAAAGTTGCTATACACACGGTTGGAAGATAATAGGCAAAGAAATGTGAAAGTGATGTTGCGAGCAGTGCAAAGTAAGAATACACGTTTATTTTCCGTGTATCAAACAATAACAAACAAAAACAAAAAATAACCCAAAACCCCCCAACAAAACTACGTACATTTTTATGTGAGGCGCACGTCTGTATGTGTACATTTTATGCATTGTTGTTGAATGTTTAATTGTTATTATAAGCATTTATAGCGTTGAATATGTATTTATTGATATTATATACACATATACATGTACATATACGTCAGTCAGGGGGGGTCGATCATGCTCGTGCAAAAAATCGGCGGTCACGGAGGGTGGGGGGGGGTGTCGGTCCCCATTAACCGCGGAAAATGAGGAATCCCTGTACAGTTTTATTTTTACTGTTGTAATACGTATGTATGTTTTTACCTGGAATGTTACCCAGGTGGCATAGATTTTGGCAGCAATCCATGTGAACGAAGGCGATTGCTTCCAGATGCTTAAAGGACTGGCATCGCCGTTGTATATGTCCAGCAGAACCAAGCTGATGGAGCACTGGTACTGGTCACATGCGATGATGAAGAAAAAGACGATGAATGGCGCCAGGCATAGCAGGAGAATGACTCCGGTCAATGAGAACCAGTCCACCTCCCTAATGTAGTAACAGATAAAGAAAATTTAATTCCATGTATCAGAAAAAATATTAATTTTTAAATTACGGTGCTTTATTGTTTTGAGTTGTTTATCTTAAAGCTTATGGGACAGTTAATAGTGAGAAGTATCCAGTCCCCAACTGTGAAACTAATAACAGAAACAGTTAAATTTTCATTTCCCTCACTCATTTTCCAAGCCACTTAATCCTATTATGGTCACAAAGAGCCTGACCACTAGCTCAGCCGACTCTGGGTGAAGGAAGGATACACCCTGAACAGCTCCCCAGTGAGCACCAACAGACAAGCATTCATACTTATATCCACACCAAGGGGCAATTTGCATAATGTCCATGTCTGTGCTATTGGAGGAAACCAGAGTACTTGAAGGGAATCCATGCAGGCTCTGGGAGAACATGAAAACTCTACACAGAAACACCCAAGCCTGGGATTTGAACCAATTAGCTTCTTGCTGTGAAGCATTTTTTGATTTTTTTATGTGCACTGTTTTAACCCTGTGAACTTACCACGCTCTTCCCCACTGGACCACTTCCGCTTTCTTCTCTTTATGCCCAATACTGGTGCCACTGGGCCGGACCTTTTCACGCTTTCGGACTCCCTCTGACATACTCATTGATCTCTAATAAGGAAAGAAAAATATAGGAACACAAACTCACATTGTATATATCAATTATGTGTCTGGTGCTCGTCTATCACTTCCATTTAGTACTGATACCAGAACAAATAATGGACCTGATCCATTGCAAAGAACTACAAAGTCAAAATAAAAACATGTTCCGAACACTGGTCCTAATACAGCCATCATTTTTCCTGTTCCCAACATGCTTGATTTTTCCACTCAGTTACTTAATAGTTTTTTCTGTCCTGAGGTGTGAGACAGAGTAAAGAAACAACATGTTTAGGCTGGGGGGTTCTCTCGCAGTAGTCAGAATCCTGGAATACTGTAAGGATGTCAGTATTGGGATCATCCTAAATCTACACTAAGTACCCACCATTACCACACTCAGGTGGGACTGGAAATCAAGGTTATGTGTACTGAATGGACTTGAGACTTAAAAAGATAACATGTTATATAAAGTGTGGCAACATCAGTAATAAAGAACTTGGTCAAAGAGTTTGATAAGGACTATTATCACAAATGAAAAATAAAATAAGTCACGAAGGAGGTCTTCTGAATGTGTGTTTAATGTCTGTGCATGTAACTGCATTTTTATACTAAAGCTTCTTTGACAGTTACAATGAACAGGCATGTAGTCAGAGCTTCCAACTTGTAATGATGTATGAACTAGGTTTATCTCGACTAACCACCAGTATGTAAATCCTGGCAGAATTTTGTCCAGCAACCTATGACTAATCACCATTATTCCAAAGAAAACATATCTAATCACCATTATTCCCAAAGACGAGTAAGTAATCACCATTATTCCCAAAGACCAATATATAATAACCATTATTCCCAAATGACAATAACTAATCATCATTATTCACAAAGACCAGTAAGTAATCACCACTATTCCCAAAGACCAACGACTAATCACCATTATTCCCAAAGAGCAATATCTAATAACCATTATTCCCAAAGACCAATAACTAATCACCATTATCCACAAAGACATATAACTAATCACATTATTCCCAAAGATCAATAACTAATCACCATTATTCCCAAAGAGCAATATCTAATAACCATTATTCCCAAAGACCAATAACTAATCACCATTATCCACAAAGACATATAACTAATCACATTATTCCCAAAGATCAATAACTAATCACTATTATTCCCAAAGAGCAATATCTAATAACCATTATTCCCAAAGACCAATAACTAATCACCATTATCCACAAAGACATATAACTAATCACATTATTCCCAAAGATCAATAACTAATCACCATTATTCCCAAAGAGCAATATCTAATAACCATTATTCCCAAAGACCAATAATTAATCATCATTATTCACAATGACCAATATCTAATCACCATTATTCCCAAAGACCAACAACTAATCACCATTATTCCCAAAGACCAATAACTAATCACCATCATTCCCAAAGACCAATAACTAATCATCATGATTCCCAAATACCAATAACTAATCACTATTATTCCCAAAGACCAAAAACTAATCACCATCATTCCCAAAGACCAATAACTAATCACCATTATTACCAAATACCAATAACTAATCACTATTATTCCCAAAGAACGATATCTAATCACCATTATTTCCAAACACCAATGACGAATCACCATTATTCCCAAAGACCAATATCTAACCACAATTATTCCCAAAGACCAATATCTAATCACCATTATTCACAAAGACCAAAAACTAATCACAATTATTCAAAAATACATATAACTAATCACCAGTATTCCTAAAGACCAATATCTAATAACAATTATTCCTAAATACCTATAACTAATCACCAATATTCCCAAAGATCAATAACTAATCACAAGTATTCCTAAATACCTATAACTAATCACCATTATTCACAACATCCAATTGCTCATTAAATTTATTATCAAATATTTATCATGATTCCACCCAATGACCAATCAGTCAACATTACTCCCAAAAATCTAACTACAGTAATCACAATTGTTCTCAATGACCAATAACAAAGTACAATTATTCCTAACAACTAATCAAATCACCATTAATATTAATCATCAGAAATAATCACCATGATTTCCAATGACCAATCACTTAATCACCATTTCTCCCCCAAAAATCTAACCGCTAATTACCACTATTCCTAATCACTAATCACAATTATTTTACGATCACCAATCACTAATCACCATTATTCTTAATCACTAATCACCATTATTCCCATTGCTTAATTACGGATTACTATTGCATTATGCACTTCTTTAACTTAAATGGTTTTTTTTATTATTATTGTTTAAACTCTCTCTGTGTCTGATTGCTGGATTGCTTTGAGTGTGTATTAGATACTTTCACCCAGGAGCATCAAGGTGAACGAAAGAATAAATAAAGTTCTGTAAACACAATGTAACCCAAAGCAAATTACATTTTACTTCCGTGGACATTAAATATACAATAATAACATTACTATATTATTACTACACTGTATAAGATTATATCAATCACTTACCAAGAGGTAGAAACTGAAGGAGAAACCCAAGCCTTCTAAAATAATCTCCCCAGATGTTGCTGATATCTAAAAAAACATGTTACGGAAGATGTGCAGAGTTCCAGCGCCGCTCAGAGCACGAGAATGATTTTTTCGGCCAATCCTAATGAAGTAAAGAAGTTATCCGGCACTGTGATTGGACAGCATACTCCTGACGTTTTAAACACCTGATGAGACGAGTGACCGCTAGCGCAGATCTTGTGTTTGAGAGTATCATGATGCGCAAGATTTACGCAAAACATTGGCTATTGTTATGGAAATACAGTACTGTTTAAATATAGGATTGATAAATTAAAAACGAATAGGAAACTTACCTTTCTTTGCTTAACAGAAGTAAATATGTCACATTTATGTTAAACCAAACATGACACTATCAAAATTGTTTTAAATAATTAATTTAAAGTATAATATATATATATATATATATATACAACTGAGCAATTTAAGATTAAGGGCCTTGCTCAGGGGGCCCAACAGTGATAGAGGGGTTGAACCACTGACCTTTGGATCAGTAACCCATCACCTTTATTCACTAACACTGCCCTCCTACTGAGTCGAAAGGCTCAAAATTGCCCATAGGTGAGCAAGGTGTGTGTAAATTATTTTTATGTATGGACTGTATTAGCCTTGTGAAGGAATCATGACCTGTTTAGAGTGCCTGAAGGCATAGAGCATGGTTCCAGCTTACCCTGTGACCCTGAAGAATTAAGGTAGGTGATTGATGGACAATGATACAAAACATGAGGAATACAGGTAGTAACAATGAATATCAGGCAGGGGAAAAAAGTTACACACTTAAATTACAAATAGCTTTTTGTACTGTAAACAATGGTTTTCTGATTTGCTAGTCCTTGTAGAATTACAAAAAACTTTAATTTCATCCTAATGCTGTGCACATTGAGTTTCCTTTAACTCAATATATAAACATATAAAATTGTAAGGTATAACAGAATAAAAAGAATATTAAAAAGCACTTTCATAATACAGTACTATATCTTATATTATCTGTCAACTTTTCTTCGTCCTATATATCAAAAACATGCTCAATAATTTTTCAAAAACAATGCAGCAAATGTATTTATATTATTTTTTTCAGTATTATTATTATTTAGGCTTTATAACCAGGTTAGTTCCACTGAGATCACAGATCTCTTTTACAAGTCAGACCTGGCCACTGGGGCAGCAACAAAGCTACATTCAACAGATAAAACAGGTAAAATTATCAACAATAAACAAAAAATAAAATTAAAATGAAAACCTGCTCACAGGGCCTTAAACTAATTCAATGTTCTAAGAGCTTCAAATTTATCCATTAAGTTTCTGTAACTGCTTAATCCTAATAGGAAGCAGAGAGGCTGGCACCCATCCCAGCTGACTCCAGGCAAAGGCAGAGTACACCCTGGACAGCTCACCAGGCCATTGCAAGGTAGAAATACACTGATGGCTATGCAGCTACTCTTGTTGAAAGTCAGCAATGGTTCTTTTACATAAATCTCACACCATAGACAGTGCGAGACATGGGGGCAGTGGTGGTCTAGTGGTATAGGGCGCTGGATTGCTGATCCAAAGGTTGGGGGTTCAAGTCCCACTCTCCACAAGGTTGTCTCTGCCCCCCAGTGCAGCTAACTGGGTTATCAAAGGCGGGCCATGTCTCTCACTGTCTATGGTTTCTGTCCCTTGCTAAAAAGGGTTGTGACAGGAAGGGCATCCGACGTAAAAATCTCTGCCAAAATCAAACGTGCGAATCAGATTATTTGCTGTGGCGACTCCCGAGTAAAAGGGAAAAAGCCAAAAGGAAGACTGAGAGACATGGCTGGCCTTTGATGACCCAGTAAGCTGCTGGGATTGGGGGGGGGTGACGGATGACAGTGACAACCTTGTGGAGAGTGGGACTCGAACCCCTAACTTTAGGATCAGTGATCTAGTATCTTTACCACCAGGCCACCACTGCTTCAAATTTAAACTGAGAATTTATTCCAATCATTAGGTGCAGAAAATTATTTTATTGTTCATAAAACAAATAAATAAATACAGAAATGTTTTTGTTCCAATATTTCAAAATAGTTAGAATTCAAAAAGAAATAGTTGTTGGATAAATTGCATGTATAATTTTAAATTTATAATACGAGTTTACAATTGGGGGCGGGGTATTCAAAGCGGAAGTGACGCAAGCAGCAGGACTTTTCTTTCTCCGATCTGTTCAAGGCAGTTACAAGTTGTTTCTTTAGACATCATGGGGCGGAAAGTTACATTAGCCACTTGCTCCCTGAACCAATGGGCTCTAGATTTTGATGGAAATTTGCAAAGAATTCTGACAAGTAAGTTTTGTTTGTGACTTTTATTTTAGAAATGCGTGATTTACTAAAGAAGTTAATACAGTAGGTAGGAGAGTTTAAAGTTCTGAGTCTGATGTTGGGACTGATCTGATTTATTTTACCTTTCCCTTCTAAAACAGGTATTGAAATAGCCAAATCTAAAGGAGCCAAATACAGACTGGGACCTGAACTGGAAATCTGGTAATTACATACTTTATAAACGTTTTTGTATTCTCAACTCTGATTGGTCAGAAGGTGTTGATTGATTTTCAGTGTCTACTGTATTATGGCTGCGAGGTTTATACACCATTCAGCTATAACATTACAACCACCTGACTGAACCCACTACACACAAAAAAGCTGCAATAGTGTCATATCCATCATTAACCATTTCAGCAGAACGTGTGGCTCCTCAGTGGGCTCAAACCTGACCTACAGTACTAGCCTTCAGTGGGCCTAGGACTCCCATCACACTTCTCACAGTTAACTGGTCATTCTTTGGCCAGCTTTGGTTGGTACTTACCACTGTTTACCTCTGTTTACCTCTGTTTACCTCTGTTTACCACTGCTAAAAGGATCCAGTTATTGAAACGGCCAGCCTGAAGTCCAGATCTTTCGCCTATAGAGAACATTTGGCGCATCATAAAGAGGAAGGTGTAACAACGAAGGCCCAAGGCAGTTAGTTAGAATCCTGTATGAGACAAGAATGGGACAAGCATTCCTATTTCTAAATTTGACAAACTTGTCTCCTCCGTCCCCAGACGTTTGCAGACTGTTATAAGAAGAAGGGATGCCTCATAGTGGTGGAAATGGCCTTGTCCCAACTTTTTTGAGATTTGTTGACACCATGAAATTTGCAATCAACATATTTGCCCCTAAAATGATACATTTTCTCAGTATAAAATTTTGACCTGTCATCCATGTTGTATTTGCAATAAAATATTCAAATTTGGCACTTCCACATCATTGCATTCAGTTTTTATTCACAATTCGACAACAACAACCGAATCACATTGATTTGTATGGTGGGTCTTTTGGATAAATGGCTTGGAATGTGTATACTGTATAGGGATCGATCACTTTACGCGGTTGATGGGGACCGAGACACCCCCCCCCCCCCGCCCCCGCGACCACCAATTTCCGCAAAGTAGGATCGACCCACTGAGTGACATATACTTACATATATGTGTATATAATATCAATAAATACATATTCAAAGCTATAAATGCTTATAATAAGAATTAAGTATTAAAAAATAATGAATAAGATGTACGCACGCGCGCACACCCAGATGTGCACCTCACATAAAAATGTAAGTAGTTTTGTTGGGGGGGTGGGGTGGGTTGTTTATTTGTTTTTGTTTGTTTTGTTTTTTTTGCATAATTGTCCTTGTTTTGTGGCATTTTCCATAACTTTCCCCTTATTTTTCTTTAATTTCATTATTTTTTTTAATTTTCGATGAAAAACCCACGATGCACTGAAGCTGCAGAAACTGAAACACAAAGTAGCGAGGGATCACTGTAGTTGCTAATGTGGTGGAGTGGAGATGTTAATTTAGTGTTCATAGAAGCTTTATTATCTAAAAAAAAAAAAAGAAAAGAAAAGTGTTGAAATCAACCACCTGAGAGTGTGCTGTTAATGGGAAGTAATCAACGTTGGAATGGTTACAGTAATTACACTTTCAATTTGGTGAAGGTTTCCTGCTATAGCACGTATCACTATCTTATGGTTTAATTACAGTAATAAAGTAGCATCGCATATGGCTGAATGAGAAATATGGTGATTCCTAAATTTCCTGAAATTCGGAATGAGAATTTTTTTTTCCTGAAAGCGTTTTAACCCTTTGTTGTGTGCAATTATTTATCCCTTATTAACTACTGAATTTCTGTAGTGACGTAATGATGCTACAGAATAATGGAAAGGTTCAGGGGTTGCGTCCGGTTTTGGCTTGTTCTTTAAATTAAAAATATAAGGTGCTTTTTTTTCTTTCAGTGGTTACGGATGTGCTGATCACTTTTACGAGTCGGACACACTTCTGCACTGCTTTCAAGTCCTGAAAACACTGCTGGAGTCCCCTGAGACACAGGATATAATCTGCGATGTTGGCATGTGAGTGTTACAATTGTTGGTGTAGTGTGTTCAATTGTAAAATTTAATACTTTGATAATTTAGGTTTTGTGGGGTTTTTTTCCCCCTACAGGCCCGTTATGCATCACAACGTCCGATATAACTGCAGAGTCCTGTTCCTGAACAAGTTAGTCTTTGGTATTGGACAAAAAAAAAAAGAAAAAGAAGTGCATAAGCTGTATTTGTTCAATACCTAATACAGTTTTAACTTGATCCTGTCGATGCATGTCAGTGCAAGTAAAGGTGGAATTCTTTTTGCTTTTGTAACAGAAAGATTTTACTGATCCGGCCTAAAATGCTTTTGGCAAATTATGGCAACAACAGGGAGTTTCGCTGGTTTTCTCCATGGACTAAGCCCAGGTACGCAGCAACCTGTACTATCTCATCAGAATTTCTGTCATGTGTTGTTAAAAGAAAGCATCACCTTGAAAGATTATGAATAAATACTGTATGTTTATATAGAAGACATTTCTGATATACATAATGATTCCAGTTTGGGTTTGCTGGTTGATGTATTATTTGTATAATTCCTGCATTACTGGTTGTCTGCTGATATTACAAAAGGACATTGTTATTGCAAGTGCAGTTACAATGGAGATCAGAGAAAAAGATTATTTTTGTATTTACTGTTGGTGTTTAAAAATTTCCATTGATGTTAAAGCCATTTCAGTCAATGTTCATAACTCAACAGAGTGATAAATAAATCGTGAGTCCTGAAAGTACAATATGAAAGCTTTTGATAATCGTATGTTAACCATAAATATTATTGGGATATTCTATGGGAATGTCACTTTATGATTGGTCGGGTAGCTAAGGATTACACAACAATATCTGGAGTGGATAATACTTAAATCAAATGGCAGACACTGACAGTTTGTCACAGTCATGTGGAGCAAGCAGCATTAACATTATCACACTTTAAAATGTAAAAAATACACCGTAAAAAGCAAAGTACATATTAAAACCACTTTGCAGAGCACTGTCCGTGTATTTGATGTGGTATTTACGAGATGCTAAATGAGGCTCAAAAGACGACATTAGTTAAACAGCACATGGATTAATTCGAAGCAATTCAAAGCAAATCTCATTTTAGTCTTCTTTTCTTCAAGATATATACCAAAACCCTTCAAGGGAATTAAAGAGAAGCTCACTTGTGTCCAATGTGGTTGAAAAGAATGAACAATTAAAAACTCATTTCAGTGTATATATATATATGTATGTATACGTACCATGTATACAATATAAATAAATACATATTCAATGCTATACATGATTATAATTACAATTAAACATTAAACTATAATGCAAAACATGCAAATAAAATCTCAATATACACACATACAGACGCATGCATGCACTCAGATACGCACCTCACATAAAAATGTTTTGTTGTGGGGTTTTGGGTTGTATTGTTTTTGTTTATTTAGGGGGTTATTTTGTTTTTTTTTGTTTTTTTGCATAATTGGCCTTGTTTTGTGACATTTTCCTTAACTTTTTGCCCCTAATCTTTCTTAATTTCCTTATTTTTTTATTCGATGAACATTAAAAAAACGCAATGCACTGAAGCATGAATTGAAGCGCGAAGTAGTGAGGGATCTCTGTGTGTATATGTACATGTGTATATATATATATATATATATATATATATATATATATATATATATATCAGGGATCACCAACATGTTGCCTGTAGGCACCAGGTTGTCCACAAATACAACATGAGTTTCCCGCCGGCCTGTTCACTGCTATTTTTAGAACAAGCCTGTGGCTCCATATCGCCACTCTCCATTGGGCTGCATCTAATTTTTTTGCTATTTAAAAAAAAAAGAAAGAAAAAAAAAAAAAATCAATATCTTCACATAGATGAATATCATTAATTATTAATAATAACATAAAATTAAAGGTAAATTGAGTAAATTTGTTATTTCAGAAGTGTCTCAACCTGGTAGCCCTTCTCATTAATGAAGTAGCTCTCAGTTTCAAAAAGGTTGGTGACCCATGAATTATATATGTACATACAGTGATCCCTCGCTACTTCATGCTTCAGTTTCTGCGGCTTCAGTGCATTGCGGGTTTTTCGAAAAATAAAAAAATAAGGAAATAAAGGCAAAATAGGGGAAAGGTTAAGGAAAATGTCACAAAACAAGGCCAATTATGCAAGAACCCCCCCCCAAAACAAACAAAAACAACAACCCAGAACTACTTAGATTTTTATGTGAAATACACATGTGTGTATTTATATTTTATTTACATCTTATGCATTATTTTTGAATGTTTAATTGTTATTATAAGCATTTTTAGTGTTGAATATGTATTGATTGATATTATATACTCATACATGTACGTATATGTCAGTCGGGGGGTTGGCGGAAATCGGTGGTGCTGGGGGGGGTTTCAGTCCCCATTAACTGCAGAAAGTGAGGGATCGCTATATATATATATATATATATATATATATATATATATATATATATATATATATATATATATTATATATATATTGCTTCTGTTCCTGTGTATACTAAAAGAATTATGTGCCTCAGGATTGGTCGACGTCTCTGATGCTATTCAGCTATTGCCACCTTGTTTTTGAACAATAGTTTATTGTTAATGATCTTCCCCTGCTTTACATTTTTTAATCCCCAAAAAGCAAGAAAAAAAAACTTATTAAAATCTAATTTTTCTTTTTCATGATCCTCTGTACTATATACTCGAACAGTTATTCAGTTTTTTGTTTTATATATCTATACATATCACTCAGGGTGGCTTTTCCTTTATCTGAAGTATTACTTTATTTTCCTGCCCTCAATATGAGCAGTATTATCCTTTTTCATTTTCACAGATATGTTGAGGAGTATTTCTTGCCAAGAATGATCCAGGATGTGACGGGACAGGTAAAAACACTCCACTCGACCCAAGATATTTAAAGAAAAAAAAAGAAACATGTTATGGCATAACAGATCCTGATCTGAAGTTGTTTTTCTCCCTGTGGGGGGGACATGCCTCTGCCTCCAGTAATAAATTACATTTTATGATGAACTTGGCATTCTGGACTGATGGCTGTTAATTAATATCTTCTTTTAGATAGTGAGCAAAGATTGTTTTATCAGTGCACCACAGGTTTTATTAAAAATATCAGGTTTCTTTGTGATCATTACTGTGCCTAGGTGACTGTTCCATTTGGTGATGCGGTCCTGTCCACCAAGGACACATGTATAGGGAGCGAGATCTGTGCTGAACTGTGGAACCCGAGGAGGTACTGCACTATAAATTCACAAAATGGTACAAATTGGCATGATAGACTTGAATGAAATGTAGAATTTGTGTTCATAACAAGAAAAAAAAATAAAGGAACAAACAGCATCCTGTCCCAAGAAACAGATCATGCTTTCTTTATTCATTTATTATTATTATTATTAAATAATAATAATAATAATAATAATTTCACGGACATTAAATGGTAGTCGTTTAAATAATTAATTCAAACCAAACAATTTTAGAGGTTGGAGCCTATCTCAGCGGTCACTGAGTGAAGGTGGGGTACACCTTTAATAGCTCATCAGACCATCGCAGGGCCAAAACACACTTACATCCATCTAGGGTTAATTTAGAGTAGCCAGTTTGCTAAATTTGCATGTCGGAGGAAACCAAAATTTGCCAGAGGAAACCCATGCAAGAACAACATGGAAACTTCACACAGTAATGTCCTCACTGAGCCCAGGACTCAAACCCAGGACTTTTTTGTTGTGAGTCAGACATACTAATGCCATGCTAATAACACTATGCCACTATGCCGCCTTTTTTTACATCAGTGGCATTATAATCTTTAACATTTGCAACTACAGTAGGCCCTTAACTATTCACAGTTTTGCAGCCACGGTTTGAGTATTCGCTGACTGCCGAGCAACCGGCACGTGATTCAAATTCAGTACATGGCTGTCCTCCTTTCTCCTGATTGGTTGAGCCGATGTCCCGCCCCTTTTTCCTCATTTGCGCACAAGTTGTCAATGAGCCTTTTTTTTTGTGTGTGTTTTAATTAGCAGTTACGCTCTATGATACCACTCGAACGCTGTGCGTCTTCTTTGGCTAAGCGATAGAAAACGCTGGATGTCTCTTCTGAAGAAATAAGACTTTCTCCTGAGAAACGACGGTTTTCTTTAAAGTGTTGTACTAAAATCTGTTTCAATTATTATTCCAGTACAGTACCTAAGTTCATGTTTATGCGTGAGATTTTATGTTCTGTAGCATGTTTAACAAACGATACCAAAAGGATAAACTTTATTACGCTTCATGTCCTTTTACATTGAACTTGGAGCGACGTCTCCAAGATGGCGAAGTCGCGGAGTTCTCACAGTCAAATTGTTTCTTTGTTCGTTTTAATTTGTTTTATTTGTTTTGTTCGTTCATGTTTTGCACTATGCTCGTCTACGACCGGTCGACTGAGCATAGCGTTCAACACTCTCGGCTCTGCTCCGTTCCATCTCTGATCATTTGTTCCAACACCAAGGCAGATTTTTCTCATGTTTTTTTGATCGGATTCCAATTTATTCGACTAAAGAGTCGTTCGACCACCGAGCTTCCACTGTAACTTAAAAGTTGTACTGAAATTTAGAACTTTTTCCTGTTATAATTTAGTAAACAAAAAGGGAAGTTGAGATTACAGCTGACAACCATGCAATTAAATATGAACTTGTAACTTATATTGTCTACACTAATTTAATTGAGACTATAGAATTATGGCGGCACGGTGGCGTAGTGGTTAGCACGTCCGCCTCACAGCAAGAAGGCCTGGGTTCGATTCCCGGCCTGGGCGTTTCTGTGTGGAGTTTGCATGTTCTCCCTGTGCTTGCGTGGGTTTCCTCCGGGTGCACCGGTTTCCTCCCACAATCCAAAGACATGCACAGTAGGTTAATTGAACGTTCTAAATTGTCCGTAGGTTCGTATCGTGCAGAAGTCAATGGCAAACCACTGCACTGATCCTGCCAAGAAAACCTCCATGAAGATGATAACCAGGGCGTTAACCTTCATGGCGGGTCGCCAATGGTCGTCCTACGACTCTGGCACTAGATAGATAGATAGATAGAATTATAGGACTGTAATGCCTTAGCTTTTCTCAAAATGAATTGTGTAGTGCCGACAGATAATTATCATTATCGTTATTCCTGAATAACGCACCGCGTCCTAATCTTATTGACCAGCCGTACTTTTTGTCGGCCTGTATTTTTTTGTGCAGATATAAAAGCATATGGTAATTTTTGTGCCCATTTTTAGTCCTCATGTAGACATGGGATTGGATGGCGTTGAGATCTTTACAAACTCGTCTGCCAGCTATCATGAACTACGAAAGGCTGACCACAGGGTGAACTTGATCAAGTCAGCCACCACAAAGGTCAGTTGCATGTACCTCCTGTCGTAGGACAGAGTAAGGTTTTTACCACGACATTATTTTCCATGAACTGTATTTGTCAATAAAAATAATCTCACAATGCTATAAGAAGGCGTTTTTTCATCAGGTGCTTTAGTATAAACTATAAGGAAGCAGAAGGAAAAACAAACTAATACAGTAGGCCCTTGACCATTCTCGGTTCAGCGCTCGCGGATTGGCGACAAACCCGGAAGTAAATGGCATGTAATTCAAATTTAGCCAATGTCTGAGAGCTTCTGTTTCTCCCACCTGCTGATTGGTTGCAGATGATGTGTACACCCCTTTTTTTCCCCTTTCGTACACAAGTTATCAACGGGATTGCCTGAATTGCGAAGTAAATTTTTTCGTGTGTTTTTAATGATTATTGAAGCGCTATGATGTCACTCAAACACCTGCATCTTCTCCAGCTTCTGGTAAGGAGCCTGAGTGCTTCATTTATTAATAAATATTATCACTGTACAAAATTTAAAAATTTTTCTAAATCATTACTACATTTTACTGCATTATTATTATATTTCCCGATCAGCAGTAAACCCGGAAGTTACTGGCACGCGATGCAAATTTAGCCAATGGCTGAGAGCTTTTGTTTTTCCCTCTTTCTGATTGGTTGCAGATGACATGTACACCTATTTTTCCCCCCCCTCCTTCACACACGTCATCAACCTGATTGCTTGAGTTGTGAATTCACGTTTTTTAGTGTGTTTTTAATGATTATTTAAACGCTATGATGTCACTCAAACACCTACATTTTCTCCAGCTTCTAGTAAGGAGCCTAAGCGCTTTATTTATTAATAAGTATTATCACAGTACAAAATTCAAAAGTTTTTATTTAATCATTACTATATTTTAATGTATTATTAGTGTAATAATGAGTAAGACTGTCTGTAGAATGTGTTTGAGAAACATATTTTAGCGCATGTAATATCATACATAGGGTTTTAAAACCGCGTCAATAACTCGTGAATTTTCTTTATCCGCGAGAAGGGCCGTGTTTGTCATCACTTGCATTTATAACAGCTGGAAACAATTATTCCCTCACCAGCATTTATTTTTGTCTAATAAGAATAACACACTAGAAAAACTAGCAACTATTTTATACAACATTTTGAGTTTAATGTGTTTATTGGGTGTGTCCGTCATACCACCAAGTTCCTATAAAGTGAATGTTACTATACAAATGACAATATATTCGACTAGTACAGTATACTGTGTATACTGTATGGATTTCAACCTGCAATTCGGAATAAAGCAGGAACTATAGTTGGAGCTGCTAATCCGGAAAGTTTGTCGTCACCTTCTGACGAGACAGATTTGAGAATTCTCCAGTGTTCAATGAGATTAATACACTAGCATTAGTTTTATATTGAAAATGTTCTCCTCACTTGTTCTGTTGATTGAGTTTGTTACAGAGTGGAGGGATCTATCTGTTCGCTAATCAGAAAGGCTGTGATGGAGATCGGCTGTACTATGATGGCTGTGCTATGATTGCCATCAATGGAGACATCGTCGCTCAGGGGATGCAGTTCTCCCTTGATAATGTGGTACATGTCTAGAATAAAATGTCATCTATGTATTGGTGTAGTAACATGGATAAAGACAAATGTGTAAAATCACTTATATTCTTATGTATAGTGATGATATTTTGTACACATTCGATATTCAAAGCCTAATGTGTCGAGCTTTTTAGGCGTAGATGATAACGTGGATGGTTGTCCTGTGTTGGATGACCCCACAGGGGTTCCAGTAAAGCTATTGCATCACGAATTAAAAAAAAACAACAGATTTATTATTACGAACAAATCTGGAACACCAAAGGTTAGAAAGACAATTTTTCATTGAGTATGACAACAACAAACTTTAATGGAAACACGTAACATAAACTCGCTAAACGGATAATTATACTAACAAGACAGATTTTGTGTTATATTTCTGAACGATTTTAGGTTAAATGTTGGAACTTTGCAGAAAATAGGAACATTTTGTGATATGATTTTTGGATTGAAATTGGTTTTTGGATTGAAATTGGCTTTTTGGAGAGTTATGACTCCGAATTTTTGCACAGGATGTCTGTCTGTCTTCCTTTCGGCTTTTTCCCGTTTACTCGGGAGTCGCCACAGCGAATCATCTGATTCGCACGTTTGATTTGGCAGAGGTTTTTACGTCAGATGCCCTTCCTGTCACAACCCTTTTTAGCAAGGGACAGAAACACGCTGACGACTTTGCAGCTACTCTTTACGAAAGTCAGCAATGGTTCTTTTACATGCCTCTCACCATAGACAGTGACAGACATGGCCTGCCTTTGATAACCCAGTTAGCCGCACTGGGGGGGACACTTTTCGTGGTTAATGGGGACCGAGACCCTCCGCGAATGCCGAATTTCCGCGAAGTAGGATCGACCCCTCCCCCCTGACTGACGTATACGTAGATGTATATGTGTATATAATATCAATAGATACATATTCAATGCTATTTTGATTTTCCTTTTGGCTTTTTCCCTTTATCAGGGGTCACCACAGCGAATGATTCGCACGTTTGATTTGGCGTAGGTTTTTACGTCGGATGCCCTTCCTGACACAACCCTTTAGCAAAGGACAGAAACACGCTGACGGATTTGCAGCTACTCTTTATGAAAGTCAGCAATGGTTCTTTTACATGAACCTCACACCATAGACAGTGAGAGACATGACCCGCCTTCGATAACTCGGTTAGTTAGAAGAAAAAAAAAATTGAGTGGTTAGATTCAATCCAAACATAGTGAGATTCAGAAAGTTTTTAAATGACTGATAATACATTTTGAATATATGTCGGAATGTTCTTCTTGAATATCACGATATTATCGTGCAATCGATAATTGATATCTCACCATATCCTCCGCATCTTCTTCGCTTACGCCAACTACCTTCATGTCCTCCTTCATCACATCCATGAATCTTCTTTTTGGCTTCAAACCCTCAATTGCCAAGTCGTGTTTAAAAAAAAAAAAAAAAAAAAAAAAAAAGATAATTGTAA
>CM045751.1:9727500-9757500 GCA_024760905.1 Plotosus lineatus
CGCCGAGACAGGGGGGGGACTTGCTGCTTGGGTAACAGCCTGTCCCTCATTACTCCCTACCCAGGCTCTACGCACTGGGGAGTATCACCAGTCGGGATACTGGCCGGAGCGCAGCCATAGTCCTTCGGGACTGATGGAGGCCTACGCTTTGGAAAATAATCAATATTTCTCACAACTGACTTGTAGCATCACACCACACCATCCTATTCTAAACATTTGTCTTTTAATTCTTCCAGGCTCGTGTCAGGATGATTTTGGCTTACCTCTTTGCCCAGCTGTGTTTGTGGGCTCAAGGGAAACCTGGTGGGCTACTGGTGCTTGGCTCAGCCAATGTGGATGAAAGGTTCGACTTGTACATAAGCTCTGAAATGACATTTCAATAAGTACCGAGTCATGACTTTGGTAAATGAGTTTGATTTTCATAGTTTGACTGGTTACTTCACTAAGTACGACTGCTCCAGTGCTGATATAAACCCCATTGGAGGGATTAGTAAGATGGATCTGAAGTGCTTCCTGCTTTACTGTGCTGAGCACTTCCAACTCTCTGCTCTTAAGAGGTGTGTAAATGTCCATTACATTGTTTTTTTTTTGTTTTTTTTTACGTTTGCGTATTTGTCACAATGTTACCAGCCTTGCGGATCCGTTTGTCCCTGCCCCAGCGTGCAATATTATAAACTGACACAAGATTCTATAAAGCAAAAAAAAAGGTCATGCAGGAACAGGAGACCCTGTCTGACACAGCTCTCTCGGTAGTTATTTATATATGTACAATATATAAACAACTTTAACTGATAAATGAAGTAAAGATTCTTACCATGCCTTTGCCCAGGGTCGGCTGACATAGGCGCCAGACTCCCCATGACTAATTAGGATTATGCGCTTTAGAAAATTCATTAAATGAGCAAAAAAATATTTTAAATTGAAGAAATTCGCATTCAGGTAGACTCATCAAACCCAAGGCCAAATTACTGACAGGCCTGTTGAATGCAACATCACTTAATGTACCCTACATGGACAAAAGTTTATGGACACTTAACTCGCGGATCTGTAATTGCTTCCCAAAGTTGGCGCCACAAATCTGAAATTGTGTCTGCAGAATATCTGCATCTGCTGATGAGGTGCGATTTCCTTTCACTGGAACTCAGAACAACATCAAAATACATGTGGGAAGTGACTTATTATGTGACATTTTCACGATGTCCTGCCTTTCTCTTCTGTCCTGCAGTATTGTGGCTGCCCCTCCCACTGCTGAGCTCGAACCCCTGACCGACGGCCAGGTGTCTCAGACCGATGAGGTATGAATGAGCCATACTAAGAAAGACAAGGACTTTACATTATTATTATTATTATTATTATTATTATTATTAATAAGCATTATCCAAAATCAACTATCCAGCTTCAGAATTATTGGCACCCTTAAAGGAATGATTAAATTAAACTTGTGCAGATGGCAATGCTTGCAAGGTTGAAGTGCAGTGCTATGGTTCTGCAGTGTTGCTTCCTAAGTATTTATTTTTATTTTTTACTCTTTCGCAGTTGCGCTGAGGGATGCACATGTTTAAAACTTTTGTTTTAATGAGTATTGCATACATATTCACTTTTATATCCAGTTCCTGGCTTGTCCAGCTCTGAACCAGATTCCCCATAGTGATGAAATGCAGTGTTTTTTTTTTTTTCCTTGTTTTTTTGGCATATAAAATAATATTTGCAGAATGGAGAAACAGGAAGTGGTCATAACAAAATGGGACTTTTGTTTTCAAGTACAGCGATCAATCACTACATTTGCAGAATGGAGAAACAGGAAGTGGTCATAACAAAATGGGACTTTTATTTTCAAGTACAGTGATCAATCACTACTTCATGTTTCAGTTCCTGCGGTTTCAGTGCAGCGCGGGTTTTTCAAAAATATTCATCAAAAAATTAAAAAAAATATGGAAATTAAGGAAAAATAGGGAAAAAGTTTAGGAAAAATTCCACAAAACAAGGCCAATTATGCAAAAAAAAAAAAAAAAAAAACCCAAACCAACAAACAAAAAAAAAAACCCAACCCAAAACCCCCCAACAAAACAACTTACATTTTTATGTGAGCTGCGCATGTGAGTGTGCGCGCGCACGCTTGTATGCGTGAATTAATAATATAACTGTCTCTCAGTTAATACAGTCCCTCTCTCTGTCTCTCTCAGGCTGATATGGGAATGACCTATTCGGAGCTGTCTGTGATCGGCAAACTGAGGAAGATTTCCAAATGCGGCCCGTACAGCATGTTCTGCAAACTCATTGACTCATGGAGAGAAACGTTCTCTCCTTCACAGGTCAGCTCTGTTCTGTACCGAATCAGTAGGACAGTGGAGCATGACCGTTTCCACAGTGAAACAACCTGAATTTATTGTATGTAATTTTTACTGCATAGAACACCATCGAATCTTTACTGTTTTACTATTTCTTAATTTGCGAAAGTCCAAAGTTTTACTAGTCGAGTCTACATGACGGGCCAGAAGTATCTACACAGGTAGCGTCCGACTTGCGACTGCATTTGGTACTGACCAACAGACCGTAAGACCGTCTGGACACAAGTCGGGTCTGTACATGTGTACTGGACTTCCTACAAGTCCATGTCAAATTTTTGTCTGCAGTCTTTTTATCTTTCTTTAGTCTCTTTACAAAGGATGTGTGGGATGAGTAATTCTCGTGAATCAGTTCATGGTTCAGAATCAAGAGTCGACTCCAGAGCATTGGAGTCGTTGTACGGCTCAGAAGATTTAAAGAGGAAGAGTACAGGACGAGGGCAGTAGTGGCCTAGTGGTGCCAAAACTCGTCCTGTACTCTTGTTCTTTAAATCGTGGATCACTGATCCTAAGGTTGGGGGTTCCAGCCCCACTCTTAACGGGTTGTCACTGCTCCACCCACCCATCACCCCCCCAGTTCAGCCAACTGGGTTATCAAAGGCCGGCCATGCCTCTCACTGTCTATGGCGGGAGGTTCATGTAAAAGAACCGTTGCTGACTTTCATCTCCGGGGTCGCCACAGCGAATGATTCGCACGTTTGATTCGGCGTGGGTTTTTACGTCGGATGCCCTTCCTGTCACAACCCTGTAGCAAGGGACAGAAACACGCTGACGGCTTTGCAACTCCTCTTTACGAACGCCAGCAATGATTCTTTTACATGAACCTCTCACCATCGACAGTGAGAGACATGGCCCGCCTTTTGATAACCCAGTTCGCTGCACTGGGGGAGGGGACAGTGACAACCTTGTGGAGAGTGGGACTTGAACCCCCAACCTTAGGATCAGCGAATCCGCGCCCCATTCCAGTAGACCACCACCGCCCCACCCACCTCTGCCCCACGCCAAGAATACCTGCATGGCCATCAGCATGTTTCTGACCTGCGATGGCCTGGCGAGCCGTCCAGTGTGTACTCAGCCCTCACCCCGAGTCGGCTGAGATGGGCGCCAGTCTCCCTGTGACCCTAATTAGGATGAAGCGGCTACAGAAAATGAACTGATGAACCCATAAATGCTTTTAAATGATTAATTCCGTCAATTTTTCCGCTGTGTGTGGCTGTCTGTAAAAACGTTGGCTTTTATTGCACTCCAAAAAAAAATAAACAATAGAAGTCCACAGGTGTCGAGCTGGGTGAACGTGATATGGGAAGCCGTACTTGGAGGCAGTTGTCAAGGTAGCACCGTGCTGTCAAAGCAAAACGAGGAGTGGCCCCATCTTTCTGAAAGAACAGTTTGAAAATTAAAAAACGAAGATATTAACTGCATGGCCGTGATGCTGGGATGAATCTGTTTTATCTTCATCTGTGGATAATCAGGTGGCTGTAAAAGTGAAGCATTTCTTCAGGATGTACTCAGTCAACAGGCACAAGATGACGACAGTGACGCCATCCTATCACGCTGAAAGCTACAGTCCAGATGACAACCGCTTTGACCTTCGTCCTTTCCTGTACAACACACAGTGGTCCTGGCAGTTCCGCTGCATTGATCATGAGGTTCGGCTCGTTTTGTCTCCTTTTTTTTTTCTTCTTTTTTTTTTTTTTCTATGTTCACTCTAAAAAATAATGCTAATCTTTTGATATTCTAAGCCACAATCTCTCTGTTTCAGATTTCCCTAATGGAGGCTGGATTTGCAGAATTCATATAAGTTCCGATATAATTCTGGTTTATTTATAATTCGGATTTTGATCATATTTCTATTAGCATTTCAAATAATGTTCTCGTAATAATCTGTAGCAAAATCATGTCGTAGCTCTTCCTAAGATCTCCTAAGTGTTGGAATTCAGTTATGTATACACAGTGACCCAGTAAAATCTTCCACATTTCAAAGGTAATTCACCGTTTTCTCTACTAATGCGACGGGACACATCATGTGACGTTCCTGGAATCATTGGGTGTTTTGGGTCTTTCAACATCATACACCCTCATCCAGGTGACCCAGCTGGGGCTGATCAGACCCCAGCTCGTGTCCAGATGGCAAACGAGCTACCATGGCTCCGTGGTTCTTCTTTCTTGCGCCACAGCCATCTTGAGGCCATCTCTGCCGCTTCGGTGGCATTGTGGATGGCTCTTCTCTTCTGTTGCCCGACGATGCCAAGACAACCCAGAGCTCCGGCGAAGGACCGGGCCGCAAAGCCTCTGCAGCCAACCTCCACTGGAAGGCACTTCACCCTCCATCCTGATTGCTGACAGTCTTTCACCAGTCCCGTTCACAGAACTTGGAAAGCTTCCTCTCAAAGGCTTCTTCAAGGCGGTCTACCCACGGGACAGTCAACTTCAGCAGCGTCAGTTGCTTGGAGGCCTCTGACACAAAGACAATATCAGGGCGGAGGGTGGTGACCGCAATATGGCTAGGGAACTTCAGCCGGTGTTCAAGAGCCACTAACAGCTGCCAGTCTCTTACAGAGGTCAGAATGCCTGCTGGTGGTCTTTTAGCTGGGGCAGCCTGCTCCCCAGCCCTCACAAAGCCCCAAGTGTACATGTTCGATGGACTAGGCATCACACTTTCCAAGATGCTTAATCCTAATTACGGTCGCGGGACAGCTGGCACCCATCTCAGTCGACACTAGGTGAGGGCGGCGTACACCCTGGACAGCTTGCCAGGTCATCACATGGCATTTCAAATGTAAATTAAAAATATTATTGAAGATAATTACATTATTATTTGCACACACAAAAATCACTATGATACAATTTTCAGTATATCACGGTTTAAAGATGAGACAGGGAAGCTGGTGCCCATCTCAGCTGACTCTGGGCGAGGGCGGGGTACACCGTGGATAGCTCGCCAGGCCATCGCAGGGTCAACACTCACACCGAGGGCCGATTTAGAACAGCAAATTAACTTACTGTGCATGTTTTTTTTTGTTTTTTTTTTGGACTGTTGGAGGAAACCGGTGTACCCGGAGGAAACCCACACAAGCACTGGGAGAACATGCAAAGTGCACACAGAGACTCCCGAGCTGGGAATCGAACCCAGGGCCTTCTTGCTGTGAGGCGGGCGTGCTAACCACTATGCCACCCTGTCTGCATGCATGTACAGTACGGTATAAGAATGTTCCTCTGCTTGCTCAGTGATTTATATTATACATGCAACCGATAGCCTTTCACTGCTTGAGATTTATTTACATAAGAACTTAGGAGGTTTTGCACTCGCAAGTTTACGTGAAATTACATTTGAGTACAATATAAACACCATACATCGCTGCGGCACCTATGAAGTGCCTGTTGTTGTTCTTGATCAAGTAATCCAATCAAATCCAAACCTGTTTTACAAATTGATTAGATTAAAAACAAGACCGTGGGAGACCACATGTGACTTCTCCTGGAATTGTTTTCGGATAAAACGGAGCAGAAGGATGAGATACGCGGGGAAGGAGAACAATGACTGAAGTTCAGGATAATGAATAAAATGTACAAATATAAATTGACAATGATTGAATTGATCTCATCTGCAGCATCCCGGATTGCTAAATGTGTCCGTGTGTGAGTTCATGTCATGCATTATTTTCTGATTTAAAGCCTCATGATGAGAATATAAAAGTCATATTCTGTTAATGTCGTTTCCTGAACTTGTATGATATTGTTCAAATAACCACATTGACCATAAATAAATGATGTATTGCATGCCGTATTAATATGAAATACATGAATACAAATGATACACTCTCATTCCTGACTGAACTGTTCTGACCAAATTTCAGAAGTGCTGTGTGCCGTTATGATGCTGATCACATTATCAAAGTTTGTCCAAATTATATACACCAAATTTACACACACACATGTATATATGCACATGTATGTATGTATGTATCTATCTATATATATATATATATATATATATATATATATATAAATATATATATATATGTATGTATGTGTATATATGTATGTGCTTGTGTGTGTGTGTGTGTGTGTGTGTGTATATATATATATATATATATATATATATATATATATATATATATATATATATATATATATATATATGTATGTATATATATATATATGTATATGCTGTGAGGTGGACGTGCTAACCACAGTGCCACCATATATATATATATATATATATATATATATATATATATATACACACACACACACACACACACACACACACACACACATATATACCTACATACATATATATGGTGGCACGGTGGTTAGCACGTCCGCCTCACACCAAGGCAGCCTGGGTTCGATTCCCGGCCTGGGTGTTTCTGTGTGGAGTTTGCATGTTCTCCCCATGCTTGCGTGGGTTTCCTCCGGGTGCTCCGGTTTTCTCCCACAATCCAAAGACATGCACAGCAGGTTAATTGGCCGTTCTAAATTGCCTGTCGGTTCGCATCGTGCAGAAGGCAATGGCAAACCACTGCACTAATCCTGCCAAGAAAAACCTCCATGAAGACGATAACCAGGGCGTTAACCTTCATGGTGGGTCGCCAATGGTCGTCTTACGACTCAGGCACTTCTTCTTCTTCTTTTCCTTTCGGCTGTTCCCTTCAGGGGTCGCCACAGCAAATGATCTGCCTCCATCTCTCCCTATCCTCTGCATCTTCTACTCTTACTCCAACGACCTTCATGTCCGCCTTCACCGCATCCATAAATCTTCTCTTTGGTCTTCCTCTGGGCCTTTTGCCTGGTAGTTCCAACCTCAGCATCCTACGACCAATATACTCACTATCCCTCCTCTGTACATGTCCAAACCATCTCAATCTAGCCTCTCTGACTTTGTCTCCAAAACATCTAACATGTGCTGTCCCTCTGATGTACTCATTTCTGATCCTATCCATCCTCGTTACTCCCAAAGAGAACCTCAACATTTTCATCTCTGCTACCTCCAACTCTGACTCCTGTCTTTTCCCCAGGGCCACTGTCTCTAAACCATACAACATTGCTGGCCTCAACACCGTCTTGTACACTTTTCCTTTCATTCTTGCCGATACCCTCCTATCACACATCACACCGGACACTTTTCTCCATCCATTCCAACCTGCCTGCACGCGCTTCTTCACCTCTTTTCCACACTCTCCATTGCTCTGGATTGAGCCCAAGTACTTAAAATCCTCCACCTTCTTTATCTCTGCCCCTGTAACCTCAAAGTTCCTCTTGGGTCCTTGTCGTTCACACACATGTATTCTGTCTTACTAAGACTAACCTTCAATCCCCTCCTTTCCAGGGCATACCTCCACCTCTCTAGATTTTCCTCCACTTGGTCTCTGCTCTCACTACAGATCACGATGTCATCTGCAAACATCATAGTCCATGGAGATTCTTGTCTAACCTCGTCTGTTAGCCTGTCCATCACCATAGCAAACAAGAAGGGGCTGAGAGCTGACCCTTGATGCAGTCCCACCTCCACCTTGAACTCTTCTGTCACACCAACAGCACACCTCACCACTGTCTTACATCTCTCATACATGTCCTGCACCACTCTAACATACTTCTCTGTCACTCCAGACTTCCTCATACAATACCACAGTTCTTCTCTCGGCACCCTGTCATATGCTTTCTCCAGATCCACAAAGGCACAATGCAGCTCCCTCTGACCTTCTCTGTACTTCTCTATTAACATCCTCAAAGCAAACACTGCATCTGTGGTGCTCTTTCTTGGCATGAAACCAAACTGTTGTTCACAAATGCTGACCTCTGCCCTTAGTCTTGCTTCCACTATTCTTTCCCATAGCTTCATTGTATGGCTCATCAACTTTATCCCTCTGTAGTTGCCACAACTCTGTACATCTCCCTTGTTCTTAAAGATGGGCACAAGCACACTTCTCCTCCATTCCTCTGGCATCTGTTCACTTTCTAAGACCTTGTTGAATATTCTTGTCAGAAAATCTACTGCTACCTCCCCTAGACACTTCCATACCTCAACTGGTATGTCATCAGGGCCAACTGCCTTGCCACTCTTCATCCTCTTCAATGCCCTCCTCACTTCTCCCTTACTAATCTTTGCTACTTCCTGCTCCTCAACGGTCACCCCTTCTACTCTCTTTTCTCTCTCATTTTCTTCGTTCATCAGCTCTTCAAAGTACTCTTTCCATCTTCCCAGCACACTTCTGTCATCAGTCAATACATTTCCCTCTCTGTCCTTTATCACTCTAACTTGCTGCATGTCTTTCCCATCTCTATTTCTCTGCTGTGCTAACCTGTATAGATCATTTTCTCCCTCCTGACTGTTCAACCTATCATACAAGTCATCATACGCCCTCTGTTTGGCCTTTGACACTGCTACCTTCGCCTTACGCTGTGTCTCCCTGTACTCCTGTTTACTCTCTTCGGTCCTGTCAATGTCCCACTTCTTTTTGGCTAACCTCTTCTTTTGTACACACTCCTGCACTTCCTCATTCCACCACCAAGTTTCCTTATCTACTTTCCTTCCAGAGGACACACCAAGTACTCTCCTACCGGTCTCCCTGATCACATTGGCTGTGGTTGTCCAGTCCTCTGGAAGCACTTCCTGACTACCCAAAGCCTGTTTCAACTCCTCCTTGAAGACAACACGACACTCTTCCTTTTTCAGCTTCCACCACTTTGTCTTCTGTTCTGCCTTTGCCTTTTTCACTTTTCTCACCATCAGTGTCATCCTGCACACCACCATCCTATGCTGTTTGGCAACACTCTCACCAACTACTACTTTGCAGTCACTGACTTCCTTCAAATTACATCGCCTGCACAAGATGTAGTCTACCTGTGTGCTCTTACCTCCGCTTTCATAAGTCACCCTATGATTCTGTTTCTTCTTGAAGAAAGTATTCACCACAGCCATTTCCATCCTTTTTGCAAAATCGATCAACATCTGTCCTTCTGTGTTCCTGTCCTGGATACCAAACCTGCCCATCACTTCCTCGTCCCCTCTGTTGTCTGCACCAACATGTCCATTGAAGTCTGCTCCAATGACCACACTTTCACCTCTGGGGGTATTCTGCATCACTTCATCTAAATCACTCCAGAATCTCTCCTTCTCTTCTAGCTTACATCCTGCCTGTGGGGCATAAGCACTAACAACATTGACCATCACGCCTTCAATTTCTAACTTGAGACTCATCACTCTGTCTGACACTCTTTTCACGTCTAGAACATTCCTGACAAACCCCTCCTTCAAGATGACTCCTACTCCATTTCTCTTCCCATCCACACCATGATAAAACAGTTTAAACCCTGCTCCTAAGCTTCTAGCCTTTCTACCTTTCCACCTTGTCTCCTGAACACACAGTATGTCCACCTTCCTCCTCTGCATCATGTCAGCCAGCTCCCTATCTTTTCCTTGCATAGTTCCAACATTCAAAGTCCCTACTCTCAGTCCTAGGCTCACACATTTCCTCTTCTCTCTCTGCCTACGGACACGCCTCCCGCCTCTCCTTCTTCGACGTCTTCGACCAACAGTAGTCCGATTTCCATCAGCACCCTGTTGGTTGACAGCACTGATGGCGGTCGTTGTTAACCCGGGCCTCGACCGATCCGGTATGAATTTCTTATTGATCATTTGCATTTTTTAAATGTGGCAGAAGTTTTACGCCGGATGCCCTTCCTGTCGCAACCCTCTGCATTTATCCGGGCTTGGGACCGGCATAAGGGGGAGAGACACTGGTTCGTGCCCCCCCCGCCTCATGGCTGCATTATATATAGATATAGATATATATGTGTGTGTGTGTGTGTGTGTGTGTGTGTATGTATGTGTATATATATATATATATATGTATGTGTGTGTATATATATATATATATATATATATATATATATATATATATATATATATACATATATGTGTGTGGGGGGGTATGCATGTATACACATACATGCACAAGGATCGCTTTGCTACTTCGCGCTTCAATTCAACGTTTTTTTTAATAAATAAATAAATATTCATCGAATTTAAAAAAAATAAGGAAATTAAGGAAGAATTGGGGAAAAGGTTAAGGAAAATGCCACAAAAAAAGGCTAATTATGCAAAAAAAAAAAAAAAAACAACAACAACCCCTAAACCAACACAAAACAAAAACAACCCAAAATCTCCAATCAAAAGTAGTTTCATTGTTGTGAGGTGCGCATCTGAGTGCGTGCGCGTCTGTATGTGTGTGTATTTATATTTTATTTACATCTTATACAATATTTTTTTTAATGTTTAAATGTTATTATAAGCATTTATAGCATTGAATATGTATTCATTGATATTATATACACAAACATGACGTCAGTCGGGGGTGTGGGGGGTGATCTTACTTCGCCGATTTTGATGGTTGCGTGGGGGTCTTGGTCCCAATTAACCGTGGAAAGTGAGGGATTCCTCTCTCTCTCTCTCTCTCTCTCTCTATATATATATATATATATATATATATATATATATATATATATATATATATAATCTTATTATATTTGCTCTACTAAAAAGTATTGAGCACTCTCTCACGGAAGGATCTACTCAGAAAATGGGTGCTGGATTGCTGATCCTAAGGTTGGGGGTTCGAGTCCCACTCTCCACAAGGTTGTCACTGTCCCTCCAGTGCAGCTACCTGGATTTTCAAAGGCAGGTCATGTCTCTCACTGTCTATGGTGAGAGGTTCATGTAAAAGAACCATTGCTGTCTGTCTTCCTTTCGGCTTTTTCCCTTTTACTCGGGAGTCGCCACAGCGAATCATTTGATTCGCACGTTTGATTTGGCAGAGGTTTTTACGTCGGATGCCCTTCCTGTCACAACCCTTTTAGCAAGGGACAGAAACACGCTGACGACTTTGCAGCTACTCTTTACGAAAGTCAGCAATGGTTCTTTTACATGCCTCTCACCATAGACAGTGACAGACCTGGCCCGCCTTTGATAACCCAGTTAGCCGCACTGGGGGGGGCAGTGACAACCCTGTGGAGAGTGGGACTCGAACCCCCAACCTTTAGATCAGCGATCCAGCACCCTATACCACTTGACCACCACTGCCATCATGTAAAAGAGCCATTGCTGACTTTCGTAAGTAGGTGCTGCAAAGCCGTCAGGGTGTTTCTGTCCCTTGAGAAAGGGTTGAGTCAGGAAGGGCATCCGATGTACAAACCTATGCCCAATCAAACATGCGAATTAATCGCTGTGGCGACCCCTGATAAAGGGAAAAAGCCAAAATGAAATCTCTCTCATATATATATATATATATATATATATATATATATATATATATATATACACACACACACACACACAGCAGTGACAACCCGATAGTGGAGCTTGAACCCCTGACCTTGCGATCAATAATTCAGCAACTAACTCTGGGACACCACTGGGACACCACTGCCCTTACACATGTTTTAATACATGTTAAATCTTTCATTTTGTAAACACAGCATAATAGCTGTTATTTCGTTCGTCAATATATCAAAAATGTAAATTTAAAACAAAAATATATATTTAAAACAAAAATGTATATTTAAAACAAACAATATATTTAAAACAAAAATATATATTTAAAACAAAAAGTTTTTAAAGGATTGTTCGAAAGTCTTTGGTTTAATTCAGTTTAACAGGGACTTTTAAATGATTTTACGACGATTTGCAATGTTTCTATGGTGATTGTGGCAAATTTGGTTTCAGTTCTCGTCTTTTGTCGCGAGATTACTCGAGAACTCACGTGCTCGTCCGCTGACTGTATAAAATGCTCGTGCTCGTGAAAGTTACTGACAGGATGTAGATGAACTGGAAGTTTTATTCAGAACCTGTGGGTTTCCCGGCCTATTCGGGCGTCACCATTGCGAGATTAAATAAATAAATAAATAGTCGGTCGAGACCAAAAGCATGGGCGGGGAACGTTAACACCAACTCTTCTTGTTTTCATGAACGGAAAGTGGTGACCGGGTCAGAAAGCCGAGACGGAAACTTCAGCCGTCTGTCCCGAGGAGAGCTCGACGGTATTTCACGGTTTATGTGAGGATACACGCGCGGGGACCTTCTGAGAACTTCAGGATATTTTTATTTGGAAATCATTGTGTGATGGAAACGGAACCACTCTTATCCGACAAGAGACGGCGGGGGTCGGAAGATTCTGGATCTCGGTCCGAGTCGAAGGGGACGAGTCGACTCTCTTCAGACGGCAGAGGTTCGGTACTGCTCGGAGAACGTAAGTGCAGGAGTACCGGAGGCGTCATTATCATTGAGCAGCACGACCCAGATCCGAGTCCGGTCGTGTTCCTCGTCAGGCTGACCCGCTTCCCTTCCTTTCCTCAAGTCACTTTTAATCAAACTATGTATAGCACTCGAAATCTCTCTCTCTCTCTCTCTCTCTCTCTCTCTCTCTCTCATATCCCCCCTCTCTCTATCTCTCTCCTATATTTCTCTCTCTCTCTCTCTCTATCTCCCTCTTATTCCCCACCTCTATCTCTCTTCTTCCCTCCTCTCTACCGCTCTCTTATTCCCCCTCTCTATTTCTCTCTTATTCCCCCTCTCTCTATTTCTCTCTTATTCCCCCTCTCTCTATTTCTCTCTTATTCCCCCTTCTGTCTCACTTTATCTCTCTGATCCCCCTCCTCCCTCTCATTTTTTGTCTCGCTCTAGCTCTTTCTCTCACTCTCTCTCTGTTATTCCACCCCTCTCTCCTACACATTCTTGTTTTGGGAGTAACTCTGTTAAATATTTTTATTTAATGGATTCTAAATTATGGATTATCTCGATTTCCCAACATAGTTTACTGAGAAATGTTTTTTTATCGGGAAAGAAAGCAGCCGATTTCATAAGAGACAATTTTTTCAACAAAACACAAGCACACACACAGAAAGAAAGAAGGTCCTGTGTTCGAGTCCCGGGCTCAATGAGAGCGTGTTTGTGTCAAGTGGGCTTCTGTGGGTTTCCTTCAGGTACCTTTCCTCCCATAGTCTGAAATCGAGCGCATTAGGAAAACTCTGTTTAGCATTGCCCTTAGTGCCCTTAGGTCGAGGGCTAAATAGTTTCGCTCAGTGTGTTGGCCTGTGATGGGCTGGTGCCCATGTGTGGGTTGAGATGGGCACCAACTCTACACTGTAGATGCAGTATGTCGATGCCTATAGAGTGATATCTCATCTGTTGTGCAAGCTCATTGCTAAGTCACATTGTGTGATGTAATAAATTTGGATATGACGTCAGGTTTGATGTACACTGTTGATACTATTGTAATCATCATCAGCTGTGATGCATGCCAGGAAATGAACGACAAGTCCATGTCCTACTGTAGCAGCAGCAGCCACATTATGAGAAGGTCATCCTAAATTGATGACCTTGCCAGAATGTTTGGTTGCAAGACTGAGGGTGGCCATATTAAACCAGGAGTTGCCAACCACCGGGCTGTGGACCGGTACTGGTGCGTGGCTCAGTTGGTACCGGGCCGCAGAAAAAAAATAATTATTTTTCGGCTTATTTATTATCTGAGTTTGAACAATCTTTTATTTTGAAAAATGACCAGATTCTCTCGGTGACATGTCGGTCATTTGCGCACTAAAATGTAACCCACAAGGGGACGGTATGTGAAGAGGCGTGTTGGACATGCTTCAAACGTTATCAGGGATTTTGGGTGAGACTGAGCCTTCATTCTCCCAGCTGATGCACCATCACTTGTGGGTGTTTTTTTTTTATTTTTTTTATTTTTATTTTTTATTTTTTTAAAGAAAAGTTCGAGCTTTACTTTCCAACTAACTTTATTTCGGCTGTTGAAAAATAACATTCATGGAGTGTTTTATTTTTATATTTAATATATATTTTAATATATATTTAATTTATATATTATATTTAATAGTAATAATAATAATAATAATAATTTATATAAATAAATAACATTATATTTACAAAATAAACAATCCCCCCCCCCCCCCCCCCCCCCCGGGTACACGGTAAAATTGTCAAGCGTTGACCGGTCCGCGGTGATCTTTTAAAAGGTTGAGGATCACTGTGTTAAACTACACAGTACAAGAAAGGATGACCGTTGTAGAGCCATAACCCAAGCTGTCATATTCTGTTCTGTTTTTTCTCCCCCATGTTTTTCGGCAGTACATTTCTGGTGTTTATGGACTCTAGTACCACATTATATCTTGAGGAAAAATACAACAAATAATTTTGGAAATGTTCTTGTTTTGATTGTGAATTTACCAGCTTTACTTTTGTAGTCAGGTTTTTTTTTTATAAACATCAAAATGATCTATCATAATTGATCAACCTCCCAACCAATCAGAATGTGGAATTCAGCAGTGGTAAAATATACCTCTACGAATATTTATTCATGTCAGGCAATAGAAACGTGTTCTCTTCCTGGTATAAAATAGTCATGCTCGTTATGGCATGTTGATTTTAAAGCCATGTGGAAATGTTGTACTCTCCACAGTTCTTTTTTGCTTAACTCTTAAAAGCCTTCGGTATGACCACAGGAAAGAAGAAGTGTTATCATGAACACTTCCATGAAGAACGGGAAAAGGGGTGATTCATGCGGTTCAGGGTGTGTGTTAAAAGCTCAGTACATTGTTACCAGTAGTGTGTCTTCTGAACTACTGATAGATATTAAATCAGCCATTAATGCCTGTGTGCAATATTCAGAGACTCAACATTAGAAAATGAAAGGATGTGTGAAGAGATGGGTCTGTGTAAAACCATAAAGTCTGCAAAGTTGATTGACTCTCATCACCAACTGCCAGCACTGCTACGTAGTACGGCGTTCGTTTTAAGTCATTTTAGTCAAACTTTGAGTTTCAGAGATATAATCATGAAGCATGTGTGAGCATTGTGAAGGAGCAGGTGTGCTCATCGTCATGTTTAAAAAAGAAAGAAAAATCTCTTAAGATTCCTTTTTTTTCAACGGAATATATACTAAAACAAATGAATTTAAACAGATGCCCTTATCGAGCGCCATAAAAATACCGTTTTGGTGTGTGTGTGTCCCCCCCCCCCCCCCACCCGCTTTTATACCGGTGTCGCCTTTGGGATTTAATTGTTACAATTGATGCAGGAAAAAAGTTCCCCAGATATTTGACCTGCCCCACAAAAAGTGAAACTAAATCTAATGCACTTTGTGTGAAACAATGATTATTATTAATTTTTTTGGAATAAATGAATTGATGGGCAGCACGTTGACGTAGTGATTAGCACATCCGCCTCACAGCAAGAAGGTCCCGGATTTGATTCCCAGCCTGGGTGTTTCTGTGCACACTTTGCATGTTCTCCCCATGCATGTGTGGGTTTCCTCCCACAGTCCATTAAATACACAGTAGGCTAATTGGCTGTTCCAAATCACCCCTAGGTGTGAATGTGAGTGTAAATGGATGTGTGAGTGTTGGCCCTACAATGGCCTTGCGAAGCTGTCCAGGGTGTACCCCGCCCTTGCACAGAATCGACTGAGATATGCGCCAACCTCCCCGTAACCCTAATTAGGGTTAAGGGGTTCAGAGAATGAATGAAAGAATTGAGCCACACTAAAACCAAAATAAAAATTCATACAGGTTTAAAGTCTGTCTGTCTGTTTATCTTCCTTTCAGCTTTTCCCTTTTACTCGGGAGTCGCCACAGCGAATCATCATGATTCGCACGTTAGATTTGGCAGAGGTTTTTACGTCGGATTCCCTTCCTGTTACAACCCTTTTAGCAAGGGACAGAAACACGCTGACGACTTTGCAGCCTACTCTTTACGAATGTCAGCAATGGTTCTTTTACGTGCCTCTCACCATAGACAGTGACAGACATGGCCCGCCTTTGATAACCCAGTTCGCCGCATTGGTGGATATACAGGTTTAAACTTTAAAAAAAAAAAAAAAAAAAAAGGAATAATTTTTTTGTTCATATCTAGAACTTGTATTTGGAAAGGAAGATGTTTTAGCAGAAAGCTAATAATTTTCAACCAGCTGTAGAATGTTGCCAAATCTATTGTGAAACACTCTTGTCACTGCTGTCGGAGTTTCGGCAACATTTAATTGAACGACTGTACAAGTGTATAATGTACCGTAGTCGGATTTGCTTCTCTAGTCTTCGTGTTGCATTGTCCGTCTTTCTCAATAGCAAAGTACTTTCTATCTGCTGCTGAATAGCTGCAGGTCACATCTTCCCATGTTTATGTGAGCAATACCTCTAATCAGTGACCTCACACTTTTGAGTAAGGCTGAGTTATCAATGGCCAAGACTTTGAGTGCAGAGGATTCAGAGTGGGTCACCTGACTGTCACGAGGCAATGGGGAAAGTGCTACAGGTATGCTGAAGTATTCCCTAAAGGGTCATTTAAATGGTAATATTTAATCAGATTGGCTGAAACTCAAAGCTGCATCAAATTAACTTGTTTTGCTGCCTGGTGAATTTGAGTTTCACAACAATCAGGAAATCATTATCCTCCAAGTGTATTTAAATTATCATCCAAATGCTATGATTCATCAAAATAGTCTGTGGGTGTTGCTCATTCATTGTGAAGCCTTGCAATTTAAATATAGTACTGTTACATTAAATATAACAGTTTCTATAGTTTACAAAATAATTAATCATGGAAAAAGTAGTTTGGACCACGTTTCTAATACATGACTTGAGTTCTAGCTGAATTTGCTCTGCTAGTATGACGATATTTCTCTCGAATGTTAGAGGATTTGGAGACAAAGTCAGAGAGGCTAAATTGAGATGGTTTGGACATGTACAGAGGAGGGATATTGAATATATTGGTAGTGGGATGCTGAGGTTGGAACTGCCTGCAGAAGGCCTAGAGGAAGACCAAAGAGGAGATTTATGGATGTGGTGAAGGAGGACATGAAGGTCGTTGGTGGAAGAGAGGATGCAGAGGATCGGGTGAGATGGAAGCAAATGATTTTCTGTGGTGACCCCTGAAGGGAACAGCAAAAAGGAAAATAAGTAGTAGTAGTAGTATTACAATATTTCACTCAGATTAAAATCTTGATCATGTGGAGCAAAGTTTCACAGTAATTTGATCGGATTTGATCGGAGGGTGTCATTGTGGTTTCTAAATGCAATGTGATGTAAACTAGAAATTGTAAGTAAATCAGTGCAGTCATTTCATCAGCTGTATCTAGAAGTTGCTTCAAATTTTGTGTGGATCATATTCGTGCTTGGAAGCACGAATTGACTTCATGTTCGATCACTGTACGAAGTGCATTTAAACTATTTCATGGAACTATTGAGGGTCAGTTCCATGTGAAATAATCAGACGGTACACACCAACTAGTCAGATTTCTCACAAAAATACATATCTGCATTTACTTCATGAAAGAAGTTTCATCTACAGTAAACATTTTGGCAAGATTGACGAATTATTGACAATTCAACCTTTACTCCTGTCTAAATATTGTATATGGCTCCATGAAATTGATAAATGTGCAAAAATATTATTTGGTTAAACTGCATGTTGCACAGGAATTTGAAGGACGAATTTCTATAGAAAAGAAACCAGACCAACCTGTTAATGTTTTTTTTTTTTTTTTTTTTTTTTTTTTTTGCACTGGCTTTTCCTTGTTTTTTTTTTTTTTTAATGGGCCTCAGGGTTCAAAGTGAAAAATAAATAAATAAAATAGGAAGCTAAAACTTGGTTAGGGTTTGTTTTACCTTGAATATGATGACACAAATGGACTCTCTGTACGTTGTTCTAAATGTACAAAAAGTTTCATGATCCTGTGATGAATAATTTAGGATTTATAGAGCATTGTTTCTGGCAAAAAGACCTGAAAATGCAAAATTCAAATAGCTCGCAGAATACAATTATTTTCATTTACCTGTTTAATCAGCAATTGAAAGCACGCAATCACCTTTTGCCAATATGTATCTGTCGTCCCAATTCTGATGAAAATAAAATGTATGGAAGGCTGAGGGACTCAAACACTCATTATTCTTGCGTACCATATTTTTTATTTTTTGTAATAGTTTGTCTGAGAGCACAATTATACTTCAGTGACTTGTATGTTAAATTATTACATATAATTCTCTTTGTTGTAATAATAACGATCATAATTTCAAATGTTAATTATTTTCATACTCACAACCGCAAGAGGGAAGGAAACTCTAGGCTTGTGTACCAGTACCTGCTAATCTTATACATCTGAAAATTCAAAATTTCAACAAATGGTAAACACAAATGGCCCCCAAAAGAAAATCCTATTCTGAAGATTACAAACTGCGGAAATAAAGTCTGGAGTGAATGAGAAGCTTGTGAGGGGCTGGCGAAAAGCGGCGATTACTATTACTGCAATGTAGAAAACGCAAAAAGCTAATCGCAGGCTAAAAGCTAGATGACCACAGCTGGAGGAACGAGTTAGCACATGGGTGCTTGAGCAATATGCTGCAGGGGGAGACTTGTCAACAGTGCAGTGCCACGCCCAGGTAGTTGCCAAGTAGATGAATATAAATGACTTTGTGGGAGGAGTTTTTTGGTGTGAACGCTTCATGCAACGCAACCGCCTCTCTATCAGAACAAGGACCACAACATCACAAAAACTGATACAGATTTCCAAGCCAAGGTAGACAGTTTCTGTGAGTTTCCTAAAAAATGTGACTTATAGTCCAGTGCGACTTGTGGTTTTTTCTTTTTCTTTATTATGGACTTTTTTGCCAATTTAACTTGTACTCCGGAGCAACGTATAGTCCGGAAAATACAGTATCTGCATTTGGTAGACACTCTTATCCGGAGTGACTTACATTCATCGTTGTTTTTTTAACAAATGAACAATTGAATGTTAGGGCCTTGCTCAAGTGCCCAGCAGTGGCAGGTCGGTGTTACTGGGGCTTGAATCACCAACCTTTGGCTCAGTAACCCAGAGCCTTAGCCACTGCCCTGGACATATACATCAAACATTTTCATTTATAAATGTATATGAACCTACATATACAGACACTCCCCGCTTTACGCTTCTTCGTTTTACATAATTTTTGATTTTACGTTAAAAAAAAATTGTCAAATTTTGAGTTTAGCGTGCTCGCTTTAGTACGAGACGTACCTACGTAGTACGCTGATGTAATACGCCACTTGCGCATGACGCTGCATCCATTGTTTACAAACAACAGACTAAACGTGCCCTGCTTCTTCCCAGTTCACTGCATGTTACCCTTGTGTTAAGACATCGTCTCTGTGATCTTTGTGTTTACACTGTTTTGCGGACTTTTGTAACCCTAAACAAATATGGTTGGTCAGAAGCGTAAGCCTACTAGTGATGGTGGTAATCAGAAAAAGCAGCAAGCTGTCTCGTAACAAATGAAGATGGCTATTATCAAGAAAATTGATGCTGGTGAAAAACACGTGAATGTTGCACGTTTCTTCCAAATGGCTCCGTCGACCATCGGAACCACTTACAAGCAGAAAGATCTCATCATAGAGAATGTTAAATGTTATATTTGATACTGTATTTGATGAGTGAATTTGATTAAAATGTAATTATTTGAAATTATTTTGCTTGAATTTAATTTTTTTGAAATTAATGTTGATATTATTAGATATATTTGATATTATTTTACAATGTTATGTTTATAATAATTGATTTAGGGATGTTTTATGAGATACGGTGATGGTATTTATGGATGTATAGTACAGTATGAGCGTCATACGTCACTGGAACATACAGCAACAACTTACGTTTTTTTTTTTTTTCACCTTATGTTCGGCCATTCGGAACCAAACTAAAACATAAGTCAGGGAGCGTCTGTAACTTATACCAACAAATATCAGTGTGTTGGTAGTGATGCTGTTTTATTGCATATGAAAAAAAAAAAACCATAATTGATAGAAAATTTTGCACAATTATTTTTACATAATAAAAATAAGACGGTCTAACATAGTGCCTGAATAAATTATGAATTTCATTCATTCATTTTCTGAACTGCCTAATCCTAATTAGGGTCCCGAGGAGGCTGATTCCCATCTCAGCTGAGGCTGGCTAGAACACACCTCAGGCAGCTTACCAGACCATCGCAGGGCAGAAACATGCAACTCAATTACCTACTTTTTACGATCAACACCCAATAGTTCTTTCATATATGTCTCACCACAGACGGTGAGAGACATGGCTGGCCTTTAATAACCCAGTTAGCTGCAAGAGGGGGACAGCAGAGACAACTTGGTGATAGTGTGGCTTGAACCCCTGACCTTTGGATCAATAAGCCAGCACTCTACCACCAGGACCATTTTGAATTTTTGATTGGCTATTCAGTGAGAAGAGGTTGTTACAAGTCCTGCCCTTGTAAACAATGTAAAGTTATCTTTTGTCCTCGATCTCAGGAACCATGAAAACAAACAGACGTACCCCTGTGATTAATGGCATATTGTGTTTTTATTTCTGGTGCATTAACTTGCAAAGGCTAGTGAATTCCTTTCACTATTACTCATATTATTCTTGTATTATTTAGATAATGAAGACTTGTGCATCCAGCAAGCAGTTGTATTTATTGAAGATGCCATTCAGGTAATTCAAATCTTCCCCATTTTGTAAAAGTTACAGTGTAAAGTGTTTCCTATTTTAACAGTTAATTTTTAATATTAATTTTGCATTTTCCTGCACAGTATCGTTCCATCAATCACAAGGTTGACTCGGGGTCTTTGCGTTTATACAGATGGTACTACTCCAGGACATGTCAGTGGTAAGCAACCATTAAAGAGAATTTGTAAACTGTAAACAACTGCCTCAAATTATAGGCTCCAGACTTGCTCCTGGTCAGTGTTCATGTCCTCAATTTTGGGATTGAGGGACGCAATGCATGAAGGCCCATTGTGGTGATCAATGTTTTTACATTATGCAGTGAATGTACACACGCGCGTGCCTGTCTGTGTGTATTTATTTTATTTACATCTTATGCATTATTTTTGAATGTTTAATTGTTATAAGCTTTTATAGTGTTGAATATGTATTTATTTATATTATATACACATATAGGTGGGGCTGGTGGTGTGGTGGTTCGGGTGCTGCACTCATGATCGGGAGTTTGTGTGTTCAAATCCCAGTTAGACCCCCACCATGCTAAGTCCACTGGGCAAGGTCTCAACTACAAGTGTGCCTATGTTCACCCAGCAGTATAAATGGGTACCACTAAACATATACTTGGGAAGATAACCTGCGATGGACTAGCGTCCCATCCAGGAGGAGTTGTACTCCTATTTGGTTCGCGCTACAGAATCCGGGGATAAGCACCAGTCCACATGAGCCACTAGGCTCGGGTGTAAAAAGCCCAACAGACTTTACCTTACACATGTACATGTACGTATACATCAGTCAGGGGGTCGATCCTACTTCATGAAAATTCGGCAGTCGCGCGGGGGGCAGGCACGGTCCCCATTAACTGCGGAATGTGATGGATCTCTGTATATCGAATATTAATGATGGCATTATCTTTAGACCGAAGTTAAAAATTCCAACAGAAAAAATACCAAATCCCAACCATCACAAGACATCTACCTGTAAGGAAGTGCAAAGGTAGGCATATGCTTCCTCCGAGGCAAGTGCTGTCTGTGACTGCACTGAGCTACCCATGCATCGTCAGGAGAACTGTAACACACTCGCAGGAAAGTACTATCCACCGGCTCGAATGATTGGCTGGTGTGTCTTATGTGTGAAAAGGAAGAGAATGTATGGTTTCCCTCATTGAGGACTTTCCAAGTTAGCTCTTATTACTTGGGACTTGAAATCGTGAGCTCTAATTGATAGGCTGAATGTTTTGCACCACTCTGAAATAAAATTGCATGCATTTTGTGAAACCCGTGACACTTGATACTGTTTTAACGACTTTCTTGCTTTTAACTAATTATTGTTCGCCATTACAAAGTGTGGTTATACATGCAGTATTTATTAAATTGTGACTGTATGTCTGTGTCTTATGAAGGAGTCTCGGTTTTAGCATTGCTGTGATCCTGGCTCTGGCCTTTATAGAGAAACCATCCTCGATCACTTATACATCAGACCCTCGCTTCAGGCCTGAGCCCTGGGAGCCACCATGTGGCCTCCCTGAGGCCATCGAGATGGTCTGCCTCTGCATCTTCATTGTCGATGTGGTGGTCAAGGTATATTATTTCATAAAGTAATTACATATGAAATACTAACAAGTGTGTGAACATTTACAGCATGCACATGTTTTAACTGCACCTTCTTTCTACTGCACAGAGTTATCTGATTGGATGGGAGGAGTTCCGTCTGAATAAATGGTTGATTAGTTACGTGCTGGTTATAGCTGTATCGGTCATCGACTGCATGTTCTCTTTTGGCATGCTGTGTGGTGCGGTGAGTTAATCAAATCAGATCACATCAGGTATTCTGTGTAAAATAGATTTTAAATAGTTTTCATCTTGATTACACTGCAGTACTTTACCCACATTATACAGGCCTTGTTATACACAACAAGCCAGTAGAGGTTACCCTGAATTGTTTTGGTGGATGGTAGTAAAGTTGGCTTTGTTTTATTTATCTCCAAATGCAGACATTGCGAATCAGGAGATTGATTCGGCCATTTTTCCTTTTGCAAAATTCCTCCTTAATGAAGAAAACTCTAAAATGTATAAAACAGACAATTCCAGAAATAGCAAGGTAAGAACATAAAAAGGCTCTTTTTTTTTTTTTTTTTTTTTTTTTAAATAACTGCTGTTTGTAGAGAATATTTCTGTGGAAATTGGGCTTGACAATTAGTTCAGTACTACATCATTATTCCATTGAATACTTCAGTTTTTCCCATAGTCCAAAGGCATGCACATTATGTCAACTAACTACAGTACTTTAAATTGCCCATAGCTGCATATCTGAATGTGATTGATTGTATTAGTCTTGTAATACTTTGGCAACCTGTTTTGGGTGTACCTCGTCTCATGCTGAAGTCAGCTGGAATTGGCTCCAGATTTCCTTGAGACCCTGACTGATAGGGGGTATGAATGGATAATGACTACTGACTTCATATAGTATTAATTCTGTACAGTACCAGACAATAAGTCATAACATGATCACATTGCATACCCCAAGACCAATCAGGTGATTAATCAGGTTGATATTATGGCTGATTGATGTATATTGAGATAATTATTATTAAACTATTCAAAGTTGTATAAATATAACATTATAAAATAATATTATTTAAAAAAATATATATAAATTAGATTTTCGGTGGTGTCACCCTGCCCTGATTCTGTACTGGTTAGACTTTAATTAAACTTTAATTAAAGTGGGCTTTAATTTAACTCTTTCTAAATGCTACAAACAAATAAATGGAGATACAAAGTTTACTGTTATTGTTGTCTTTTTTTTTTCATTTTTTTATGCCAGTGTGATTTTGCTGCTGGCCCTCCACCTGTGCTTATTCACCATGATTGGTATGCTGATCTTCCCCAAATCTGAGGTATCAACAGATAATGTAAACTTTATTTACGCCTTATTCTGACACACAGACTAGGACATCCTTAAACCTGGAAGTGCCAAAGTGGAAAAATATTGGCTTTGTTATGTTCTCAAATGCCAAAGCCGAAAAAAAATCGGCTTTATGACGCACGCTAATTCATTGCATTCGCCATTTGTAAATACTGCACTCACACACAAGTGACTGTGAAGGCTTTTTGGATTGGATTGCATGGCATTTTGAGCTTTCACATTGGGCACTTCTTGGGTTAAAACGTATGTTCTGAAGATAAATTGTCATTTTCTGATCTGTATCTTTTCCGATATAAGTCAGCATACTAGCTGTTGGTATAACAGTCAATTATATTATAAATATTTTTTGTGTAATGTTTTTAAAAGGACCAGTCAAAGAATGGGGAATGGGAGGGTTACTTCAAAAACCTCCCAACAGCCTTGTCTTCTCTGCTTGTGCTTTTGACGACTGCGAATAACCCCGACGGTATGGAGTTTCTTACTGTGTGTCATAATCCTCACTTATCTTACATGAATCATCAGTGTGGCTGCCTGGAAAATTTATTCTTATGGTTACATTTTGACATTTTTAAATGTCCAGTATAAAGACTGTTCTCACTTACATGTCTCAGTAACAAGTAAACTTCGATCATTTGTGCAATTTGCACTAATGTAAAAAAGCATTTATCAGCTTTTGTCAATTATATTTATTTTTACTAATGTCTTTTTAGTCTATCTTAACATTTTATTGTGCATTGCCATCTCTAACTTTTTAGCTGGCTCCATATACAGTGTGAATTTGAAAATATCTTAAATATTATTATTTACACTGTTTGGAAGAAATACTGTGTATTATTGTTTAAGGATTTTAAGTAAGTGAAAGTACATCATTAGAAGAAACCTTCAGTGTAATGTAATGATTTGAACTGTTTCCCAGAATTGGGCCACAGCAATATTTGATTGGTTTCCCCTACACTGGTGCATGTAGTTTTACTGGTGCATGTTTTAGCATTCTCCAGTGCTCAGGGTTTGCTGTGCAAAATGTATTACAGTATTTTAAAGAAAATAACAAACTGGAAAATTGTCATACCATGTACTAGGCAATGGCTTTTGTGATGAAGGCATAATCCTAATATGTTTAATTTTTTACTACCACTTATAATTATGATAACGATGATTAATAATAACTTATTTCCAGCCTGAATTACTTACTGTAACTTATAAAAGCCAAGAAAGAATTATAATGTCAACAGTTCAGAACAAATAAATTAAAACTATCACCCCAAAAAAAAAATCACTGAGATGCTTCACGGATCGCCCGTCCTAACAATACTTCACAGTAACTATCATCTTTTTATTGCACACCATGCTAAGTGGCGGTGATCTACTTTAGTCATTCTGATCAGTTTAGTAGTAAAAGATGAAACAGGACTGTTCCAGATCAAACATGAGCATTCCAGGTTAATAATCAATCCTCTATGGGTTGACAGAAATTTGCAAAAAAAAAAAATCTCGAATAAAATTTTGGACAGGCACAAGTGAAGAGATGAAAACAAAAAAAATGTTAATCGATCACTAGAAGCAGAATAAAACCAATCAATCAAGAAGACAAAATCTTTTTCTTTTCCTTTCGGCTGCTCCGTTTTTCTCAGGGGTCGCCACAGCGAATCATTGCATGTTTGATTTGGCTCAGGTTTGTATGCAGGATGCCCTTCCTGACACAACCCTTTAGCAAGAGGCAGAAACACGCTGACTGCTTTGCAGCTACGCTTGACGAAGGTCAGCAATGGTTCTTTTAAATGAAGTTCTTACCATAGACCGTGAGAGACATGGCCAGCCTTTGATCACGCAGCTGCACTGGTAGGACGGTGACAACCTTGTGGAGAGTGGGACTCGAACTCGCAACCTTAGGCTCAGCGATCCAGCGCCCTATACCACCAGGCCACCACTGCCCCACTAATCAAGAAGTCAAAATATTTGGTACTAATAGGCCTCTTTACACGTCAGGTCATCTCTTCAAATCAGATGGAAAAGTTAAGGAGGAAATGGGTCAGAAAGCCTACAAAGAGACCTGTGAGAATTTTGAAGTAGCGAGGGATCACTGTAGTCCCAGGAAGGTTTGAAAAAACTGGTCATTGTGTTCATGTGACACTATTGATTCAAAAATGGGGCTCGAATGGGTAAGTGGAAAGAAAGAAATGAATGTGATCTGAGTTTACCTGTTAGAAAAAAGCCAATACGGTATTATATCTATAATAAAGCATGGGTGCGGTAGCGCCCCCTTTTTAAATTTTATTTATTTATTTTTATTTTTAATTTTTTGGTGTGTTTCTCTGCAACAAAGTCTGGGCCACTTATCATGAAATACTTAAGGGAAATCCTGCTGCTCTCTGTCAGGAAGTTGTCAACTGAAATGTCTCACCATTCAACAAGACAGTGCGCCAAAGCATACAGCAACCACACAGTGGCTGAAAAAAAAAAAAAAAGAACAATGCTCTCGTTTTATGTTTGCCTTGATGACTCTTCAGACACCCTTACGCAGGACACCTTACCCAAGCGCTTTAAAATTACTATCAGTGAATGTGTTCCAATATTGGTTTTCTAGTATCATCAGCCTATAATCGCAGGCTATACAGTGTATGTGTGTGTGTGTGTGTATGTATATATATATATATATATATTATATATTGGGTGACTTCAAACAACGATTAAAGACCAACCTTTTGAATATTATATATATATATATATATATATATATATATATATATATATATATATATATATATATATATATATGTGTGTGTGTATATGTATACGTGTGTGTGTGTGTGTATATATATATATATATATATATGTGTGTGTATATGTATGTGTATATATGTATGTATATGTGTGTGTGTGTATATATATATATTTATTCATATTCAAAAAGGTTGGTCTTTAATCGTTGTTTGAAGTCACCCAATCCCTGTTCAGACATCTAGAGGCAATTCATTTCACCATCTCTGTGCTGGAACAGTGAGGCGTTTAGATGCGTGCTTTCCTTGTATTTTGACAGATCGAAGATCCAGGTGACCAGTTCTGGAAGATCATACATAGTGAAAGACATAGTATGGTATGATAAGTGCTTAAAGGTTGAAGTTTGACTGGACCATTTTTGGCTTTGTAGGTAAGCATTAGTGGTTTAAATCTCATGTGGGCAGCTACACAAAGCCATCGGAGGGAGTGTGGCAGTAGGGTGGTGTACAGAAGTGTGAGTCATGCAGTTGCATTCTGATTCAGTTGCAGAGGTCGAATAGCATTCTGAGTCAGACCTACCAAGTGTACGCTTCAGTAGTCTCACCTTTAGATTACAATGGACTGAACAAGTGCTGAGGGGAGGGGGGTGGTGGGGGGTGGGTGAATCCTGCGATGTTGAGGGAGACATTTGAAATGAGTGAAAATGATAAATAGTAAAAGATGAAAACAACAGGTTGCCCCAAGATTTAATGCATAGAGGATCAGGAAGTTGTCTGTTAAGATTGCAGGATCCTGGTGTGGGGATAAATCGACAGGGATAAACAGCAGTTCAGTTTTGCTGGGGTTGGATTTCAACTTATGAGCTGCCATTCATGTAAGACGTCTGCCAGGAATGCAAGTCCGAACCAAGACTTGAAACCCCATTGAAATTCTGTGGAATAACTTGAGGATTGCAGGCCACCAAGAGTCACTATGCAGTTTACCGGGGCCTGAACAGTCCTGTAAAGACAAGTACAGTCTAGATGTGCAGAAGTGGTCAAGAATATCCCAGCAGACTCATCCTGGAACCACCTTATGCTTTGATTTCAGCAAAGTACTGAAATGGGGGAGATCCCTCAACCATTCCACTGCTTTCTCCTTTTTTTAAAATCTATTTATTGTTCTGAAATGTTCCTATTATATCGGACACTTGGCTGTTATAAGTTACATTGAATAGATACAAGTGAAAAAAACTGTGTAGGTCATTTTAAACTGCAAACCATCGACGTGGGAATATTTTAGAAGTGGTGTTACTGACCTCGGACAACTACACGAGCAATACAGGGAGCCCTCGCTACTTCCTGCTTCAATTCATGCGGCTTCAGTGCATCATTTTTTTTTTGTTTGTTTGTTTTTTTAAAAATATTCATCAAATTAAAAAATATGGAACTTAAGGAAGGGGCAGTGGTGGTCCAGTGGTATAGGGCGCTGGATCGCTGATCCAAAGGTTGGGGGTTCGAGTCCTACTCTCCACAAGGTTGTCACTGTCATTGACAACCTGTGCATTGAATACTTATTTAGTACTCAACCTTCACATGCTCACTTGAAAGATCGGAAGTTCGGATAAGCAGCACTTTGTTTCACAAGCACCATACATCACGTGGAACAAGCGCCTACTTTCGGTGGAGCCCCTCACATATACATGTATGTATAAGTCAGTCGGGGGAAGGGGATCCTACTTCGTGGATTTTGATGGTCGCGTGGGAATCTCGGTCCCAATTAACTGCGGAAAGTGAAGGATCCCTGTAACTGCAGCAGAAATGCATTCAATGAGCAGTCCAAGTGAAAGTCTTTTGATTCTTTCTTCTGTTCTTTCTGCCAACAGTGATGATTCCTGCATATTCACTGAATCGGGGCTATACCATATTTTTTATACTTTTCAGCGTATGTGGTAAGTTTAATCAAATCTGGACACCTACAGGACTTCAGATGTATTTGATGAACACAGGTTTGGATGTTTGTTTTTACATTCTTTTCCATCCACAGGAACCTACATCTTGATGAATTTACTCACTGCTATTATCTACAATCAGTTCCGAGGGTATTTGCTGGTGAGTCACTGCGTCATGTTGATTTTACTCTTTGGTAAAACGTTTTTGTATTATCGTACTTGGATTTGAATTCTTTCCATTCGGTGTGATTTCTTTACAGATGTCAGTGCAGGCATCTATTTTAAGGAGGCTTCTTGGGATCAGAGCTGCATTTAAGGTTCTGTGCTGTTCAGGTCAAAGCCATGATGATGCTGAAGATGATGTGTAAGTTACAGTCCCATGTCTAACACTGGGGTCAGGCTGACTTCTAGATTCTGATTGGATAGAGACCGTGTTGATTCATTTTCTAGAACGAAAGTTTAAATACTGTTTTGCATTCCATTTACCTGGAAAACTGAAGTCGTAGGTGGATGGTACAGAGTATTCACTGATATGGAATGATTTATGAGTTGGAAGCAAGGCGCATAATTGTTTTAGTTTATAATCCGCTGAAGAAAAACAAAACAATTAAACAAACCCAATTGCCAAACATGATTTTGAATATTTTCTGGTCATGACGAATGCAGATAAGCTTCCTGCAGGTGCTGAGCCTAAGAGTTTTGTAATGCTACTGCTTTCATACCTTTTCAGAGTTTGGTTTGTATTAAAATTATATATATATTTTTAATGGTTTATATTTACACATTTTAACCGTGACTGCTGAAGTAAACTGTGTGCTTTGGGCTGAATTGATGAGTGTTAATGTTACACATTCTAATGACTTGGTACCTTCTGCATTGACACATGAATGCCAGCCCCATAAAAATCTGTTTTCTCATAGTTTATACTCAAATTTTTAATTAGTGCACAAACACAAGAAAAACAGACTGAAGCAAGCTTTCTTTTTTTCTTTTATATTTCTGTTTTAGAGAGTGATGATGATGCCTGTTTGATTTTGAAGTCAGTATTGATCACATTCCTCTGACTTTCTGAGATGGCAGTCAGATTTCAGGGACATTCTGGTTAAAATTTCCTCTTGGGAACCTTGAATAGTAATTTCCTCTTACAAATTTAATGCACCAAAAATTCTACCTGTAATTCAAGCACAGGTTTGTATAGCTGACACTCCAAGCCACGTAAGGCAAATAAATTCAATTAAAACCATTTCATTTAACAAACAGAACATTCAGTTTGGATAATGTGAGGCTTGACAGGGACTCCTCACTTTCCGTGGTTAATTGGGACCGAGACCCCTCCCCCCCCTCCCCCGCGAAGGCCGAATTTCACAAAGTTGGATCGAGACCCCCCCCACCCGACGTATACATACATGTATATGTGTATATAATATTAATAAATACATATTCAACGCTATCAATGCTTATAATAACAAACATTCAAAATTAATGCATACGATGTAAATAAAATATAAATACACGGCCACGCACACAGATGCACACCTCACATAAGCATGTA
>CM045751.1:9762500-9817500 GCA_024760905.1 Plotosus lineatus
TTCTTTGCTTTCTGATTTAGGTGGTGTATTATATTTATGCTGTTATTGGTATCTGGCTTTTCCAAGGTGTTATCACGCCGCCAGCCTCGAGGTATTGTATATATGTATATGTATTTTATGATGCTAATGCATGGTCATATAATTTGGGGTTTCGTCAGTAAAATAGTACACACTGTCCTTTTGTTTAAAAACACTCTTCTAATATATTACAGACATTGACACTTTTAATATTATTTCAGGGCGCATATGACCCCGGGGAACATGCTTTTTTTTTTTGCCATACTGTACTAGAGAAGTGTAATTGCACATGCTCTACAGTAGGTGGCAGTGGCGCTCTCATTATGTTCCCTATAGGGTAGGGAAAAAGCACAGAGCAAATGATATGAAGTGCAATAAACACTATTTATAGTAGTGTGCTGGAGGAGGGGTGTTTTTTTTTTTTTTTTCTTCTTTCTATGGGGGCATCAGAGAAAATAATTGAGAAGCACTGCACAAGGTGTTCTCGGTATGTGGAGGAATACATGAGGAAGGATACGAGGCTAATCGGCCAGAGCTCGTAAATCAAAATTTTGCTCATTGGATGGGGCAGATTTTTGGTGGGATTGAAGCTTGTATGAAAAATTAAGGTACCACTGTAAAAACCCCCCCCCCCCCCATTGTCTCCCCTACTTTTTTAGTTGTTTCCAAATCCTACCCATGAAGTACTACTGCCTTCTGTACAACACAGCCACCCCCAACCAGGGAGGCGTGTAAGCATGCATATGTCTCCTCTGTGGCGCATGTGTATTTAGGGATGATGTAACACACTCGAAGGGAAATCCCTATCAGCCACCCTCATACGAAAGAACTCGCAGATGCCCAGTAATGGTAGTAAGCATATTCATCCATGTATTCAGAGTTGGTACATACTGCATGGACACATGAGAAACCCAACACTGCCGAGGTGTGTTTACACAGTAACTACAAATTTTTGAATAAACCTTTGTAGAAGGAAACACATGACCGAATCTGGCATGGGGGCATATTGGTGAGCACATCCACCTTACAGCAAGGAGACCATGGATTTGAGTCCCTGATTTGGCGAGGGCATTTCTGTATGGAGTTTGCTTGTTCCTGTTCTTGCGTAGGTTTCATCTGAATACCACGGTTTGCCTGTCTTGACATAGAATCAGCTGAGATGGGCTCCAGTCTCTCTCTAGCCTTTAGTGGAGTTTTATTTATTTTTTCAATTTTAAAGTATGATGGTGGTGATGATGATGATGATGATGATGGCATTGCCTGCTTATGTGCCTGTAATGACAGTTTGATTAAAGCAATATCCACCCTGAACAATGATTTGTAATCCCTAAATGGTGGACCAATTAGATTGACCATGCCCAAGTAGTATACAGTGATCCCTCGCTACTTAATGCTTTAGTTTCTGTTGTATTTATTAAAGTAATGTTTTATTCCCTATTTGTGTACATTTCCTTTCAGTGGAACAAACTCGAGTAGCGGGAACGGCACATCTAACTTCACCCTGGAGTGCGGCTCATATGAACAGTTGGAGTACTGGCCGAACAACTTTGATGATTTTGCTGTAAGCATTTTCCTTCAGCAATATTTAGTGCATAACTGAAGCATTAACAGACTTTTTATTTATATATTGTGTTCATAACCCTCAATCTTCCTTTCTGAATCTTTCAGTCATCTCTAGTTCTGCTGTATGATGTGATGGTGGTCAATAACTGGCAGGTCTTTATGGATGCATACACTAGATACACCACCGAGTAAGGCAACAGCTCCCAAAGCTTGAATATAAACAAATAAAAATATGTTGTATATTATTCTTTATTTATTCTTGCATTATTGCCATTACTATCCTGGTTATGTTTAGGTGGTCCAAGGTGTACTTTGTGTCCTGGTGGTTTACTTCATCTGTCATGTGGGTGAACCTGTTTGTGGCACTCATATTGGAGGTAAGTCCATTTCAGCCGGTACTTAACTTATTGTGTGGGTTACCAAAGGACAAAAACAAGTTGGCACTGGCAGTAAACGTGCACCGACGTGCTGTGGTGTACTTGTTTATAATGAAAATGTATGGAGCAGTTACATTGTTTATAGAGAATTCCTCTTGTCCCTATAATTACAACGTCTCTATGTTTTAGTCCTTAGTATTATTACTATTAATTGTGTAGATGGTGAATTCTTGGTGAATTTTGTGGCCAGTGGGTTTTTATTTACGTACGGTATTTATTTTTATGAGAATACACAACTCTTTGAAGGGAAACTAGCTTCTGTGCCGACCCGAGGTCTCTGGACAGAGCACACAGACTGACCAATCAAATGCCTGAAGACTCTTATCAATTGTTTGAATGAGCCGAGTCAGGTGTGCTGCTGCTTGGTTGAAACAAAAACCTGCAGCCACATGGCCCTTTGTAGCACGAGTTTGACACCCCTCCTCTCGACCTTCTGCCTGGCAGTTCCAACCTCAGCATCCTACTACCAATATACTCGCTATCCCTCCTCAGGACATGTCCAAACCATCTCAATCTAACCTCTCTGACTTTGGCTCCAAAACCTCTAACATGTGCTGTTTCTCTGATGTACTCATTCCTGATCCTATCCATCCTCGTTACTCCCAAAGAGAACCTCAACATTTTCATCTGTTTTTTTGTGTGTGTGTGTGTGTGTGTGTGTGTCTGTGTGTGTGTGTGTGTCATAATGACATTTACAGTATATTTAATTTTCCAGAACTTTACTTATAAATGGGACAAAAGTCATGCATTGAGTGTTTCGGATGTGGAGATGATAAGCTATGAGACCACCGTGCAGGTGATGTTCAGGTAAGTTCCTGGTGATTTCCTGTCTGATTTGCTTTTTATAACCTCTATAAAACACTCACTTCATGGCCAGAATGTTGTGCCACATCTGAAAGCACCTCTGAGCTGAAACCACCGACGGTCGCACAGCTGGAATAGATGTCCATGTAAAGTGGACAGCCAGTGTGATGGGACAGGGGTGAGACATTTGACATTGGTGGTCTTGTTTCTGAGACCACTACGAGTTTGATGTGTCTCTCTCTCTGTCTCTCTCTCTCTCTGTCTCTCTCTCTGTCTCTCTCTCTCTCTCTGTCTCTCTGTCTCTCTCTCTCTCTGTCTCTCTCTCTGTCTCTCTGTCTCTCTGTCTCTCTCTCTCTCTGTCTCTCTCTCTCTCTGCACAACGGATAGTCTGCTCCTTGCTGACTTGAATTGTTTCCTCACTTCGCTGTTTCTTCTCCAACATAACCTTGATTCAACAAAATTTTATTTGAAGATTATAAATTTGATCAACTAGCAAAAGCACGTCACAGGTCGACTTTGGTTCTGGAATGTTATTGTGCTGTTTATAATATATTGACTGGGATGGTTTTATGCTGGCTGTGTTTGGTTCAGTGCAAACAACCATAGAATGAGAGGTTTTCTTTTTGGAAGTGTTGCAGGAGCTCTATTTGAAAGGGACTTCTGAATTCTCGCTCTGGCCCAGCTCCCTGTCCCTCCTAGGGCACTGGCCGGTTTATATTCTTTTGTTGGGATATTGCTATACATTTAGCCCCCCCAAAGGCTCTTTGCATTGTGATTATTGCTCACAAAAGGTTTTGTTTTGAGGTTGATTCACCTTTCTAAAGCCAGAATAGTTTGAGGTCACCTCTCAAGTTGTGGTGCAGCATGAATTTAAAGATGTATTGACAAATGTATATTTGTTTAATATAATCACATTGCCTAAGTGTTTTAATGAGCTTGCTAATGACTATTGGCTGTTAGTCTGTGATCGGTGCAGTTTAGCACAAAACAGGAGCATTAAAGTTGACAAAATACAACTGCATATGAGTCGTGTTTCCATTTGGAATTGTTTTGCGATTTGAAATGTGGGATTTCTTCTCACGCAGCAGTACTGTAATTCTCTGAGGCTCGATATTTGGCACGTAACTTTCCCAACATCATCACAATAACTGTAAATGTGTTCAAATCTCGTGTGAAAAATGGGCTCCTGTTTGTGAAATGGTGACGGTCTGAAGAAGCACAGTATTCATGGATCCCAGATCTCCGCTATTTAACGGAATTCTGCTCGTTTTCAGCTTCAGAAGCCCTGTGGCCCCCTTGACCCCCCCCCCCCCCCCCAGCTGAAATATTTCATTTCCTCTATTTCTGAACCCGTTTCCTCTATTTTTTTCTAAACCTTGCTGGGATGCCTGATTATTTGACTATATTAACATGTTGTGAAATTTTAATAGTTTTTCCCCAGAATTTTACATTTCACAGCCTCCTCACAGGTGCCGGATTTACAAATCAGGGTTTAGAACTATTTTTTTCTTGCCTGTGAGATTTTAAAAAGTGCACTGCATATAATTCTTTTAAAGCTTTTTATGTGCATTTTTAGCAGTATTAATTCGTTTCAAAGCTATTTTTCATATTTAGAGTAAAATATCAAAATAATTCAACTGGATGATTTAATTAAAAAAGTCCTAAAGCAAAAGTCTTCATCTTTCACGTCCATTTTATTTATTTATTTATTCATTTTCTGTAACTGGTTGTTCCTGATTATGGTCGCGGGGAGACTGGTGCCCATCCCACCCGACTCCGGGCGAGGGTGGAGTACACCCTGGACAGCTCGCCAGGCCATCACAGACGAACACGCTGACTGCTATGCGGCTCCTCTTTACGAAAGTCAGCAATGGTTCTTTTACATGAACCTCCCACCATAGACAGTGAGAGACATGGCCAGCCTTTGATAACCCAGTTAGCTGCACTAGGGGGGGGCAACCTTGTGATCAGTCATCCAGCACCTTTTCCCAGCAGGCCACCACTGCCTTCATTTATTTATTGATTGATTTATTATTTAATTGTGTGTGTGCGCGCGCGTGCCTGTGTGTATGTACGTATAGATGATAATTCTAATATTGAATCAAAGCCTTGGGGTTTCTAATAATGAAAGTATGTTGCACATCCCATGTTGATCGTGCCTGCACTATTTTCCCTTTGTGATTGAAGACCGTTTAATTATTGCTGTTCTACTTTTGCTTCGTCCTCAGAAACCAAATCCAAGAACCAAGTTGGGAGGACATAGAGAACCAATTGCAGTGTCTTCCACATCTTCATCTACCTCGCTGGTCCCTGCAGTCACACAGCCCTTAACTACAGTGCCACACACACCGGTTCTCCACCACACGTTTCTGTCTACATTCGGGGTCTCTGGAGTGTAGATGGGTTCAGACTTCCATGGTCTTTGAAGTGGGAATCGTGCAAAAGACAACACCATGTGCTGCTTAGATTCCTGCTGAGCACATGTTAGTGACGTGGCACTGTTTTAAACTGGGTTTTATTTTTATTTATTTATCTTTTATTAGTTCTCCGATCTGAAAGGGACACTTTTTTTTTTTTTTTTTGATATTTTGGTTGATTTTGAACGGAACCATTTAAGGAAATAATGAATTTCAACTTATGGATTGTGTGCACATCCTAAATGTTACGGACGTGGGGTGAGCCTCCTAAAAAGAAAAAGAAATGAAATTCCTTGTACAAGTCAAATAATCAACTCCCTTTGAACATTTCCCACTCGAACTTGAAATGGAAATCAGTCCACACACAATATCCTGTATTTATATCAGTGAACTATTAAAAAACGCAGGAAAAAGTCAAATCTGTGGTGCATTTCATTCAACAAGTCTTTTGAATTCTGATAGCATTTCCATGCTTATAATTTCAAACAACATAATTTCAGTTCCACGTTATAACGGCACAAAATACAGACATGTTCAATGAAAACGTATGCAGCTGTAAATTTCCCCAAGTGTCATTTGTGAACGGCGCCACTTTACACGCTCCACTTCACCTCGTTCAAGAAACCTTCTAGAAGCACCATTGAATTCAAACACAGGCAGCAGATGTCCGTGACATGGATCCAGTGCGCAGAAATGACCCTGAAACTGTGCCAGAACTTTGTCCGTGCACCCAGACTGTGTTTTATTGCTGTAGTGGGGACGTGAAGATGTCGACAGCAGTGTTGCTGAAATGCAGAATTTATTGAGGCGCTTTTAACCTTGAGCTTACTGTGCATTAATGCTCAACGAAGCTTTTAGGAATTACAGGCTTGAATGATTGAAAGCTGTTTTCTTTTGGTCTGAGCGCTAACATCTCCACAAAGGAAGCGTAACGTATTAATCATTGGGGCAGTTGATGGCACATATACTTGTTAATGCTTCCTCAGGTGATGTTGATGTCTGTAAATGGTTCTGGTAATATGTGTGTGGAATTCGGATAAAGATTTTTGTATGGTGAAATTTTGCCATTTTCTGCTTTTATAATACTTCTAAAATGTTTTCACAGTAATTTGCAAATACAGTGATCCCTCGCTACTTCGCGCTTCAATTTCTGTGGGTTCAGTGCATCATGGGTTTTTCAAAAATGTTCATCAAAAAATAAGGAAAAATGGGGGGGGGGGTGAAGGAGAATGCCACAAAATAAGGCCAATTATGCAAAAAAACAAACAAACAAAAGAACAACCCAAAACCCCCCAACAAAACTACGGTAAAACCTCCGCTGACGAACGCTTAAGCTCACGAACTTTTCGCCTCAAGAACATTAAATTCGCGAGCATATAGTCTCTGCTGACGAACTAGTTTTCGGCGGACGAACCAAACCACGCGGTCGAACAGCGCCACGGTGGCGGCCACGAGAAGCTGACGCACGCTCACGGCGTCACAGTTCGTCACCCCCTTTCTTTGAGTGCGGACGTGGTTTGTGTTTGCTCGACATTTTGGACCATATTGAGTGTACTTTTGCTATTATGGGACCGAAAAAGACCCCACCACAGGCGGAGATCATTGAAAAACACGAACGAGGTGTGCGTTTGTGTGACTCAGCGTCCCAGTACCAGTACGCTAAGTCTACCATTGCTCCCATCCTTAAGAACAAGGAAGCTATTAAGGGTGCGTGTGTGGCTAAGGGTGTTTCCAAACAGTAGGCGTTTCCAAACTCTCCTTCCAAACAGTAAGTCCCTCCCTCCCTCCTCCTCCCACTCCATTCCATCAAGCCATCAACTACCATCACAAAGGGAAATAAAACGACTTTATTATACAGTACAGTTTATTTCTTTAATTACAATACAATGGCACATTTATTATACATAAAATAAGGTATATTTTTGTGTAGTTTTAAGGCTTATTTAGTAGAAAATTATGTTTTATGGGGACCTGGGAACGGATTATTCTCATTTTAATGGTTTCTTATGGGAAATAAATGTTCGGAAGACGAACTTTTCGCCTCACACACACTTTCTGGGAACCAATTATGTTCGTGAGCTGAGGTATCACTGTACTTACATTTTTATGTGAGGTGCGCATCTGTATGTGTGTGTGTTTATATTTTATTTACACCCCTAGTAGTGATTTGGAACAGCCAATTAACATTCAGTGCATGTTTTTGAATTGTGTCGTGCCACAGGGAGTTCATATGCACACTCCACTCCGCACTGGGAATCAAACCCAGGATCGGCTTACTGTGAGGCGGATGTGTGAACCACTCCGCCGCCACTTCGCCTTTCATTGTAAACATTTCTGTCTTCATTTACGTGACACCACTTTAGGACTACAGTACTGGCATGAGTTTGTGTGTGGGTGACCTTTTGGACTTTTCAAGGTAACAAAGACAAAACTGTATATTAGGTTTCCGGACACTGACGTGCTGAAGCTGGTGCATTCAGACTTTATATGGTTGTTCTCTATTGGAATATTGTGTAATGATCCTTTCAGCTTGAGCATCTGGATCCCTGTGGTCCATTTTGTTTGTCCAAAAACATGCACAGTAGGTTAAGTGGCTGTTCCAAATCACCACTTGGTGGGTGTGTGACGATGAATGGTTGTGTGAATGATGGCCTGGTGAGCTGTCCAGGGTGTACCCCACCCTTTCGTAGAGTTGGCTGAGATGGGCACCAGCCTCCCTGCCGCCCTATTTAGGATTCACTGGTTCAGGAAATGAATAAATGAATAAAATTTCATTAAATCACATCTCTGATTTAATGAGAGGCTCAGTGTTCAGATGTGTTCAAATCAAGTAGGAATGTCATTAAATCAGCTCAAAATTCTCAAACCATATTTTCAATCTTCAGTTACCTCGAGTTATTGATAACTGATCATTAATTCTCCTTCCTGGGAATAGTTGTAATATTCCCAACTTGTTTTTCCTGTGCACCTTTGACAGGCAGCTAAACACAGCCTGTTGCATGGGGCATGTTTACCCCAAACAGTGTGAGTTGATAACCTGAGCTCCCAAGGACACACATCAAAGTAATCGTTCAGCAAAGAAAAACCACCACATCCAACGCACACGTACAAAATTATGCTAACCTTTTCGCACACAAACAGGCTCCAACCACCCCGTGGTGTACACAAATACTTACAACTGTATCATCACTGTCAGTACACTTGTTTATTTAAATGGCCAATCTATACGCCAAGATAAACGTTCAAGGGTTACATGAACCATATTAATATTTAGGACAAGTGGGAACATCATTGTTTTGATGATTTTTTTTATTATTATTATTTTTAATCTTTCTGTTCAGTGTTTGCATGCAACACGGTGCTGATTGGTTGTTTGCTCTTTGGCAGGAACCTGGCATGTGCCAGTATGTTTTTATGTGAGTTTTTGCATTTGAAAATTTACATTTTATTTATTTATGTTTATTTTTAAATACACCAATTTTATTGATAAAGGTTTTTGTGTGACAATAATTCTACTGATTTTTCCAGAATTTTAAAACATTGACAGAATACATTAATTGTAAATGGAAGAGAAACAAAAAAACCTAATGGGAAATCCTGACTTTCGGGCAGAACCTACATTTGGACATGATGCATTCATTGAGTGTCTGTGTGTGTGTGTGTGTATATGTATATAATATACACACACACAATATATATGTGTGTATGTGTGTGTATATATATATATATGTGTGTGTGTGTGTGTGTGTGTGTGTGTATATATGTGTATATATAAAATATTGTGTGTGCGCGTGTATATATAATATATATATCTATAATATATATAATATTGTATGTGTTCATAGATATACATTGTATGTGTACATATACATCTATACACACACACACACACACACACATATATATATATATATATATATAATCTTTTCCTTTTGGCTGTTCCCTTCAGCGGTCGCCACAGCAAATGATCTGCCTCCATCTCACCCTATCTTCTGCATCTTCTACTCTTACTCCAACTACCTTCATGTCCTCCTTCACCACATCCATAAATCTCCTCTTTGGTCTTCCTCTGGGCCTTCTGCCTGGTAGTTCCAACCTCAGCATCCTACTACCAATATACTCACTATCCCTCCTCCGTACATGTCCAAACCATCTGAATCTAGCCTCTCTAACTTTGTCTCCAAAACATCTAACATGTGCTGTCCCTCTGATGTACTCATTCCTGATCCTATCCAACCTCGTTACTCCCAAAGAGAACCTCAACATTTTCATCTCCGATATATATATATATATATATATATATATATGTGTGTGTGTGTGTATATATATATGTATATATATATATATATATATATATATATATGTGTGTGTGTGTGTATATATATATGTATATGTGTGTGTGTGCGCGTGTGTATATGTATCTACCAAAGACTCTGGTCCTGATATTCCTTAGTTTGTGATGAAGTTCACAACCGATGCTTCAAACAGAAGTCACAGCGCTATTATGTCATTGTCATATTACAGATTTTAAACAAACTCGAAACATAATTCTACACTGTTGTAAGACCAATGCATGTCAGACGGCACCTGTTCACAGGTCACTCACTGTCACTGTTTTGTCATTTCTTTCTAATATCCTATAATTTTGTATGTGATTATAGATACCTTATTTTAAGAAATTACATTTCTCCTTGCTGTACTGTTATTTTCTGTATATACATTGTTCACAGGGGACACGTTTATAGGTGTTTCTCACCCAGGAGGCTTTACTGACACACATCAAGTCTTAATAAATTTAAATGAATCATGCATACATGAAAACATAGTTTGCAATACAATTACATACTTATAATCGGGGCGGCACGGTTTCGGAGTGGTTAGCACATCCACCTTATAGCAAGAATGTCCTGGGTTTAAGTCCCTGGCTCGGGTGTTTCTGTGTGGAGTTTGTTCTTCCTGTGCTTGTACTCTGGTTTCCTCTTATAGTCTAAACTCCTGCATATTATTCACTAATTGGCTGTTCCAAATTGCCCCCAGGTGTGGATGCGAGTGTGACTTGTTCTTTGTGTGTGTGTGTGTTGGCCCTTGTTGGTTTGACAAGCTGCTCAGGATATACCTTGACTTTACTCAGTGTTGGCTGAGATAGACACAGCCCTCCTGCAGCTCTAGTAGGAGTAAATGGTTCAGCGAATGAGTGATTGAGTAATAATTATAGATATACTGTACAGGGATCCCTCGCTACCTCGCACTTCAATTCATGTGGCTTCAGTGCATTGTGGTTTTTTTTTTTTTTTTTTTTTTTTTTTTTTTTTTTTTTAAATAAGTAAATTAAGATAGAATGAGGGGGGGGGGGTTTCAGAAAAAATGCTGCAAAACAAGGCTAATTATGCAAAAAAAAAAAAAAAACCCCAAACCCCCCAACAAAACTACTTCCATTTGCATGTGTGTATTTATATTTTATTTACATCTTATGCATTATTTTTGAATGTTTGTTATTATAAGCATTTATAGCATTGAATATATATTTATTGATATTATATACACATATACATACATGTATATGTCGAGGGGGGGATCCTACTTCGCGGAATTTGGCGGTCACGGGGGGATCTCGGTCCCAATTTCGTCTTTCTTTCGGCTTTTTCCCTTTTACTCGGGAGTCGCCACAGCGAATCATCTGATTCGCACGTTTGATTTGTCAGAGGTTTTTTTACGTCGGATGCCCTTCCTGTCACAACCCTTTTCAGCAAGGGACAGAAACACGCTGACGACTTTGCAGCTACTCTTTACGAAAGTCAGCAATGGTTCTTTTACATGAACCTCTCACCATAGACAGTGAGGAGCATGGCCTGCCTTTGAGAACCCAGTTAGCTGCACTGGGGGGGGTCTCGGATCTCGGTCCCAATTAACCGTGGAAAATGAGGGATCCCTGTACCGCCCTAAGGCAGTACACAGGCAGTCTTGCACTGTGACAAACCGTCTTTTTGATTCCAGTTTATACGATGAAGATCCAGTAACGGCAGATTTGTCAACTGCTGTTTGTCTCACGGAATCAGCAGAGATTAACCTGTACTGAAACAAAAAATACATTATTGAGACTGAACTTGAACCAACAGTGGCGGCAAAATCAAGCTGTAATCAATCATGCAGTGTAAACCAGGCTTAAAGAAAGTTTCCTTTAGCCTTCTGTGTGGAATAATCTGATCTTCGTCTGAATATTCCTCTTTTGTTATTGTTTCCTTGTAAGCATTGGCATGTTGACGTTAGGACATTTACTGTTAGCTTGATTGCGAGTTGTTTGCTTTACTTTTCAGAATGGGTCCACACCCACCTGTCGAGCGGGTTGGGTAATGACAGGAACAGTGATGGGTGTATAATTATAATTGATTAACGTGTGGTTAGCACGTTTGACATAGTGGTTAGCAGGTCTACCTCAGAATAAAAAGGTCCTGGTTCCGAGTCATGGACTCGGGCGTTTCTGCATGGATTAAGCGTGGTTTTGCATGGGTTTCCTCCGGTTTCTTCCCACGGTCCAAATACACTGGCTGTTCCAAATTACCCATAGGTGTGGATATCTCTCTCGCTCTGTGTGTGTGTGTGTGTGTTTGGCCATGTGATGCTGTAGTCAGCTATTTGCCCCAATGCAGCTAACTGGGTTATCAAAGTCCCGCCATGTCTCTCACTGTCTATGGTGAGAGGTTCATGTAAAAGAACCATTGCTGACTTTTGTCAAGAGTAGCTGCATAGCCGTCAGCATGTTTCTGCCCCTTGCTAAAGTGTTGTGTGAGGAAGGCCATCCGACGTAAAAACCTATGCCAAGTCAAATGGGCGAATCATTGTGACTTCCATGAAAATGGAGGCAGATTCGCTGTGGCGACCCCTGAAAGGTTAAAAACTTACAGTTTTGATGTTTTTGTCTGAAACGTCATTTATAAATTCATTCATTTTCTGAATCACTTAATCCTAATTAGGCTCACGGGGAGGCTGGCGCCCATCTCAGCCGACTCCAGGTGAGTTACACCTTGGACAGCTCGCCAGGCCAAAACTCACACTTGCGGGTGATTTGGAACAGCCAGTTAACTTACCGTGCATGTTTCTGGACTGTAGAAAGAAACCGGACTACCAGGAGGAAACCCAAGCAAGCACGAGGAGAACATGCAAACTTCACAGAGAAACACCCAAACTGGGAATCGAACCCAGGACCCTCTTGCTGTGAGGCGGGCGTGCTAACCACTACACCGCCGTGGCCTGAGGGAGACTATTCGGCACAATCACAAATCAGAATGTACTGTTAGCATGTGATGACGGATTTGCTAGTGATGTGATGCCTTGTACTATGTTAGCTATTTGGATGGTGGTTGGCTCATCTGTTCTTATTCTGTCTCAGTTAAAAAGCTTCTTTGACTGAGACATTTCCCATGGCTACTTCTGCAGAGGTGTTCACCTGTGGAATTTGCAGCCTGTAAGCCAACTAGGAATGCGGTACGCCTCCCACTACATTCCTATTTGGCAGAGAACAAAAATGTTCTTCTGTAGAACTGATTTCGAGCAGATATGTTCCTCATTCCTTATAAACGGCTTACAGTTATTAAGCACAACATTTTTGAGGGTGTTGATTCAATAATAACTTATTAGAAAGATATCACGAGAACGACTTAAACTAGCTCTCTTTTGTTGAACATGTGTGATTGCAGTCATAAAATCCAACTGACAGGTAGATGAGATTACATTCCTGACTCTCACCTGCTTTTGAGTGTGTTTTATTTTTTTTCTGCAGAAACTTTTTCACCTACTTTTAACTGTATCGCACATTTTGGACTATAGCAAAACATACTGTTAGTCCAGTGCTTCTCAAATGGTGGGGTGTGCGAGGTATGATGCCGGGGGGAGTGCGTATGACTCTGGGGAACATGTTTTTCTGGAATTGTGTACGAGAATTGCGTGTAATTGCACCTCCACTCCAGTAGTTGGCAGTGGCACTCTCATTGTCGTGCTATGGTGTAGCGGTTTTTCGCGCAAGCAAACAATATGAAGTGCAGTAAACAACCCCTCAAGAAACAACATGGAAAAATTTCTAACAGGAACGAAGAGAAAGGTGGAGAGAGACGGAGACATTATTGCATCAATAAGTCAAATGAGTTTAAGGATATATATATATTTTTTATTTCAGGCACATTGGTGCACTTTAAATCTTTTCAATTGCAGATTAAAAATATTAAAGTTATGCAGAGGTGTACTAATAGTTTCATAGACAAATAATACTATTAACAGGAACGAAGAGAAAGGTGGAGAGAGACGGAGACATTATTGCATCAATAAGACATTATGACATTAACAATAATTAATAACTAACAATAATTAACAATAATTAATAATAAATAATTATTAATTAACAATAATTAATTAAGACATTAACAATATGAAGTGCAGTAAACAACCCCTCAAGAAGCAACATGGAAAAATTTCTAACAGGAACGAAGAGAAAGGTGGAGAGAGACAGAGACATTATTGCATCAATAAGTCAAATGAGTTTAAGGATATATATATTTTTTATTTCAGGCACATTGGTGCACTTTAAATCTTTTCAATTGCAGATTAAAAATAAAGTTATGCAGAGGTGTACTAATAGTTTCATAGACAAATAATACTATTAACAGTCGCTCGCGGGGTGATGGGGGCATGAAATGTTTTTTCTTCGTAGGGGGGCACCATAGAAAATAATTGAGAAACAATGTGTTCATCAGAAGGGTAAAGGATGCTTTGTGTTTTTTCTTCAATCTACTGTAATGCTCTGCATTCAACATCAAAGGCTTGTTTAGGGTTGTACGCGTATAAGCCTCAGCAGTCTCTGCTTTTACACACAATGGGACAAACAAGAAACACACAAAAATATCCATTGATTGTCATTTCTGCAGCCAAAATATGGGCAAAAATGGGCACTTCTTACAATTTCGAGACTATATTTGGGTCCACTCGTATCAGCCAAGAACAGGAAGCTCGGGCTACAATGGGTGCAGAGTTGACCAAAAAATGTAAGTATTGAACACATTTATCCAGTCGAACTTCAACTCATTTCATTTTCTGAGCTGCTCTTTCCTGCAGTAAGGTTATGGGGACGCTGAAGCCCATTCATGCCAACTCCAGGTGAAGGTGCGGTGAACAGCTTACCAGAAGCTTTTTGTCTCTTGAACTCTTTGTCTCTTATGTTGCAGTTTACTACATGTGTAATTTTTTGTTCTTGTTTTTAACTTCTTCAAGATCGTCTTCATTATAGACTATACCATTTACCAACCCTAGTAGATCAGACGGAGTATTACTGCACATACTGTATGCTCAAGGATGCAACAGAAGAAAGTTAAGACGACTTTGGAGACACCAACCATGTCTTGAGGCTGTCAAGTGAACTGTTGAAAAGAATCCCTATATCTAAGAAATCGGAAACTCCAGGTGAGACAGAATACAGCTCTGAGGTATCTCCAACTTGGCTACTAATATATATGTACATCTATGAATAAATCTTTCAAGTCTGATGTTACTGTATACATCCTCATTTTGAGAAGCCGATTCCACTGAAGTCTACTGAGATCCATAAATGTGAGGCAGCTCTGAGCAAGATTTTTACTTTAGTGTCTAATAATCAGTATCTTTGACATTCTCACTGCAAAGCACAGTTTACCTTTGAGGTCCCATCACAACCTGCATATTACAATATTTTATAGATTCATTCATTCATTTCTAGAACCGCTTAATCCAAATTAGGGTTACGGGGAGGCTGACTCTGGGTGCGTTGGTTACACCTTGGACAGCGCGCCAGGCCATCGCAGCTTATAATTGACCCATAGACTGCTAATTACATAGTTTTATATATATAGCCATACATCTTAGTGCACATAATGTGGTTTAGGATACAGCCTTGAATTCTTTCTTTGTATTAACTTCGCACGTGCAGTCACAAGGTTCATCAGGGCAATAGGGATATGGAAGAAACATAACCCATGTTCTTTCCCAAGTAGCTTACAGTGTCATTTTTCTCCTAGCGGATCCTTAATCTTACCTCCAACAGCTTATTGTTTTTTTACTTTTATTTAGTTTGTAGTGGCAGAATATAAATCTTTAGTTTACTAGCTTGAAATGCCAGCCAGCATGACTTTCTGACACCTTTAAGAGTCTGCGGATGGAAACTGATCCTGAAACAGCTGTTGCATGGCCCTTTTACTGCTGTTTTGTGTTCATTGGGGCGGTTTAGCTAACTGCCTCTTTAAACACCAAAGGTACTTCCCACTCTCACCTCCCTCTTTGCCCTAGCCCTTTGAAGCCCGAGCACCTGGTGCTAATTCCCAAGTCCCATTTCTGGACTGAGTGGGCTTGCATTTTTCGGTCTATAATTAGAGAAAGCAAAAACCCTCAGTATCATGGTGCTAAAAAGGATGGCCGTCTTTACCCTCTGGTAGGAGCTTTGGTAGAAAAGGAGGTTGTCCCTGAACAGTGTTGTTGAGCTGTGGATCAATTGTTTAGAAGTGGGTTGAAAACTGGACAAGTCATCAGCCTCTCTCACTCCCCTTCTATTCTTCTGCGCTTCCACCACTGCAATTCAAAGCCCTGTCCACATGCTTTCCCAACTGTAATTATCTGGCTGGTGCTCCAGATTCAGGGATTTTTGGACATGTAACACAGTTCAAGCAGATGCACCAGTCTGTTAAAGACCTGCCCCTTTCCCTTGCTCCGGTAACGCAGAAGAACAGAGCCGTTAATCCTGTGACCCCTGACCGCCCCAACACCTGTCAGCCAGGTGCCACTTCTTCACCTTTCCGTGCCTTGTTTCCGGTCCCGACTGGCTCAATTCTCTTCAGCAGATAAGCAAGGCCTAAATAAATAAATAAATAATAATAATAATGAGATATTGAGGAGAAAGTTCAACTCTCCTCCTCTCCAGCTTAACCCACACTTTTCTCACACGACAAAACCTTTTGTTAGCAGCAGCTGCCGAGGTGTGTTTTTAGTAATGTCATACTGATAAGGTGTTCTGTAGTGTTCTTTTCAATGAAGACAACAGAACAGTAAGCCATTACCTAGGGACCCTCAAAGAACTCCGAAGTACTCGCATTGAAAGTCCGAACGAGGGCTTCATAACTGAATGCAAATTGATCAAACTTGTGGGTCACAAGATTTCAAAATGTGCTCCATTCCAAAGTTTTTCAAATTAATTATTTAACTAAATTGTATCTGAAATAGTTGTATCTGCGCAAATACTTTAAGGATAGTTCTGTTTCTACCTTTCTCTGCTCTTCACACACACACACACACACACATTCATTCTCTCCCTTGCTTAGTCTCTCTTTCTTCAGAATTGTCTCTCCAGTTTTTCCCTCAGGTTTCCTGCACTCTCTGTGAATGGCCACTCTTTTGCGGGGGGGGGGGGGGTTGTTTCAAAGTGCCGTACTCTGGCCGATTGAATGCGCTGAAAAGGATCTTTAACAAACATCCCCTGTGCGTCTGGTCCTGCAAACCCTCCAGTAATAAATTAACTTGTGGCCAAAGTGCGGCGAACATTCTGCTACGGCGGAAGCAATCTGCTGCTATCTCGCCCTACCTCTCCCAGATTAATGAAACAGAATGCTGGGCCAATTTGCATACAGGTGAGCCGAAGAAAGACCCCAAAAGAAGCAGGCCTTTAGAAAGGAAAGGAACTGGTGTGATGAGCTTTGAATGGGCAAAAGAGGGATAATTTCAAGAAGAAGTAAAGGAAAGAGAGTAAGAGAGGTGAAGTGAATATCTCTCTTCTTCATCCACCAAAGCTTGGGGTCAGTGTTGGCATTCCATGGGCTGCTCAGCAGCTGTCCACATTGCTCCATCATTAGCTGCAAAAGGATCCATTAGTCTATGTCAGCACTGCTTAGAGCTTGTCCTGTTATGATCAAGTTAGCCGCTAGATGTCAGTATGGCACATCCCTCAAGTAGTAAGTGAAAAAGCTCTATCTCGGCAGTGGTCTTGCAATGCTCAAATCTGTGGCAGAAGACATTGCTGCTAGGCAGTTTATTAATTGAAGAAGGTTATCCAAAGCACAGTTTCCTTGCAGAAATATTTTACAAATGTTCAACCAGATTGCAAGGCAACAATTGGTTGTACTGTACTTCGAATTCAAGATTTGTTTTTGTTATTCCCTTGGTGTTCAAGCAGGTTTTTTTTTTTTTTTTTTTTAAATACTTATCTTTCTGGCATTACAAGTTGCTGAACTTGATAAAGAGGCAAAGCTTGATTATCTTGCATGGAGTAATCATCATAACGCTGACCTTTTGCTCGCAAAGCTACATATCTCCTGATCAGCATGAATTTATCTTCCTCCCTATGGAGGGCATACCTAGGCCATGTGGAGGGATTAGATTAAGTCTTCACACCTTTCCCTCAGCAATACATCCAGTGATCAAGTGACAAACACCAGGTACTCTCATTGTTTGTGTGCGTGTATTTGTAAGTGTGAGACCTTCTATAAATGTAGGGGTGGGAGTTAGTGTGTCACATGCTCATATGTGAGGCATTGGTGGATATGAGGGGGCAGATGTCGGTTCCTGTGGCAAACGTGAGAAGTGTCACTGATACGGAATATTAAGTTCCCTAGTAATCACCCTTGAAGGAAGTATTGCAAGTTTCCCACAGAGACTGGACAATGAACCCAGTCTTGAGCAGTGAAATTCAGCTACCTGCTCTCTCTCTTCGCCCAGCCGATCCTGGCTCTTAGAGCATGTGGAATGCATATATCGGCTCAGATTCAGCAGGCACTCAACTGCTCTTGCTGTCACATGAGGTGCATGAAACCTTTGAGCCAAATTTTCATTGTGGGTGTAAATCTGTGCCAGCCAACAGGGGGAGGGGTGGTGGGGTGGGGTGGGGTGGGGGGGGCAGATTCCTTGTTATAAAAGTAATATCTTTTTGACAAGCATCCCAGTCATTGTATTTTCTCAAATGGAACAAAGGCTTATGTGTGATAACAGATTAATGATCTGGTTTTATTCCATAGCCAGTGTCCAAATACAACCATGTAGGCAAATGGACCATTCGAATTACAATTTTTGTGGTATGGGGGAATGATTGTGCATCCAATTTTAGCAAAGTGACCGATGTGTTTTCTGCTCTGAAGTTACACGAGTTTATTCGTTTGTTGAAATACACCCCTTAGAGTCTATTCTGTAAAACTGTAGGATTATTCTGTTACGCTATGTCCATTCAGGTCAAGGCCAGTCTACAAAGACACTTTAGGGACAAGCTGTATCATCTTTGTTACAAAAAGGTCCACAATGAATATGAAGTCTTACAGGATGATCAGACTATGTTTTTAAATTGAGAGACATTGGTGCTTAAAAAGTTGTGACGTTTAGAATTTACCATTTTAATACATAAATACAAGTTAAAACACACCATATCCTAAAAGTACATGAAGAAACTGAACTAAAAAAACAACTAATTATTACAGGGATCCCTCACTTTCCGCGGTTAATGCCCCCCCCCCCGCAACCGCCAATTTCAGCGAAGTAGGATCAACCTCACGCATACGTACATGAATGTGTATATAATATCAATAAATACATATTCAACACTATAAAAGCTTATAATAACAATTAAACATTCAAAAATAATGCGTAAGATGTAAATAAACTATAAATACACACAGACAGATGCACGCGTGTACACACTCAGAGGTGCACCGCACATAAAAATGTAAGTGGTTTTGTTAGGGGGTTTGGGGTTGTTTGTTTGTTTGTTTTGTTTTTTGGGTTTTTTTGCATAATTGTCCTTGTTTGTGGCATTTCCTTTAACTTTTTCCCCTATTCTTCCTTAATTTCCTTTTTAAATATTTTTGAAAAACTCACGATGCCCTGAGGCTGCAGAACGTGAAGCTCGAAGTAGCGACGGCTCACTGTATACTTTTCTTTTTACTCATGAGGAAAATGATCCAATAATACATATCTCTGAGTGCCAAAAATGTGTGATCTTTCCTTTCAGTATCCGATGAGCCATTTATAAAGCCAAACAAACCAAACCTTGGGTTCAGACACAAAGACTTCAGCATGATACGGTGCTGTTGCTACTTTTTTCAGTAACTTTTGATAGTTGTGCACACTGACTTGGAGGAATTTTAGCCCATTGGTCTGCATAGAAGAGCTTCAACTCGGAGGTTTCTTCACATGAACTGCATGCTTCAAGTCCTTCAACAGCACTTTTGATTGGATAAAATCCAGGACTTTGACTTGGCCATTCAAAAATATTCAATTATTCATCTCAAAACTTTCTCTGGTAGAACAGCACGTGTGTCTTAGGGTCAGTGTCTTGCTGATTGACTGTTTATACAGATTAAATTCAAAGACAGATGGTCTTATATTTATTTTAGAATTTTCTGGTATAATTCATATGTCAAGCCAGCCTGGCTCAGCTGCAGCAAAACAGGCCCGAACTATGATAATTTTGTTTCACAAGATCAGGGTTTTTATAGTGGAATGCATTATTTTCTCTAAATACGTATAATGCTTCTCATTTAAATCAAATATTTATTTATTTTTTAATCTCATCCATTTGCAAAACATTTTTCCAATTGCATTTTGGAACCCCAGACATAGAAGGACAGTTATGTTTTGTTTGGAGAGCAGTGTCTCACTTTCTCTCTATACAGATCATCGTTAATTAATGAAAATTAACCTTAAACCTTAAAGTCTGAGAAGAGAATACAGTGGTACGTCACCTTACGATAGTCCCAGCAAATGAAAAATCCAGGTTACGAAAAACATTTTCCAAACTTTTTTGTCTCTGTATACGACACAAGTTCTCCTTACAAAACACGCCGAACGTGCCATTAAAAAGCACTAATCAAACATTCAATCGATGCACGAGCTGCTCGCCCATCAATGACGTTCAAACATCCTGCCCCGCTGACCTCCCATTGGCTAAGAGGGATAATGCAGCTCCCTCCCATTGGCTATTATGGAGCTGCATCTCCCATAATGTTTTTCGTGTAAAGGACAGAGTTACTGTTGTTCCATGCTTTGTTTCTTGACTCGGGCTTTTAACCTTCTCTAAACATTTGTAAGATTATAACTCTGCTAAGAAGACATGGTCAACCAGTGCGAGTGAGAAGAAGAAACGGGCTCAAGTGATATCGCAAAGGAATATGGCCAAACCCGTCTAGCATCAGTATGATATTGAAGCAGAAGGAGGTCTTTAAAGGTATACTTTTATAATTTTTCAAAAGTTTAGGGGCTAGTATTGGGGGCCTTGGAATGAATCACGCGTTTTACATGTAAAATGCGGTTCAATTTACAAAAAATCCAAGTTAAGAAAAAGGCTCTGGAACGGATTAATTTTGTAAGGTGAGGTAGCACTGTACTCAAAATATGTGACTGGTACAATACCTGAGCATGTTTGAGCTCAAAGTCTGGTTTGTTTTGATTAGTTTTGATACTACATGGTGTCGGCAGGTGTGGTTTATTTGGCCCGTTTGGCTGATTTGCACTAGGCAACAGTGAGTTGGGCTCCGGCACAGTGCGGATCAGTGTGAAGGCCCAAGCACTGAAAATAAATGTAGTTGTTTGCTTTCGGATTCACTGGTGAATAGTTGGGTTAATAACTAATGTGGTTTTCATGTTATTGATGAATGAAATTTGTCATCAAAGAGCACATTTTCATGTCCATGTAAGCTGCCTTTACAAAATGCTCTTCTATCTGCAGCATGATTTACCGAACACCTCGCTGCATAATGAGTAAATCTGAATGGCATGAGAGATGGCCATGTGTCACCCTGTCAAAAATTACTAAAGATGTATAAGCCATGATATTAAAAGGTGCTGAGCATTCCTTTTTCTTCAGCCTAAATAATTGTGCAAAAAGTAATGGTGCATACACAGGCCTGGATCAATATGATGCCCTGGCCAGATAGTGAGTAGAGAGGAGCTACAGTAATGTGGTACAAGACAACTGTGCCTAGGTTGAATACACTCTTTGAGCTTATAATTTATCTCCGGTTCCTCCTTCATGACCTTATGAACAGCATAAAAGTTTAGAACAATCAAACAGTCTAGAAGGTTGATTTTTTTTTTTTTTTTTTTTTTTTTTTTTTTTGTGGTGCACAACTACTGTGAAGAATAATAATTAGATTGAATTTTCTCATTTGTACACAACCTGGTCTCCTGATGAAACCTGCTATCACCATCCATCCATCCATTTTTTGATCCACTTACTCCTAATCAGGGTCGTGGCGAGGCTGTCACCCATCTCAACTGACTCTGGATGAGGGCAGAGTACACCCAGGACAGCTCGCCAGGCCATCGCAGGCCAGAAACGTGCTGACAGCTATGCGGCTACTCTTGTCGAAAGTCAGCAGTGGTTCCTTGACAGCAGTGGTCTCCAAAATTTTTTGCACTTGGGACCAGTTTTATGTATGAAAATGTTTCCGCGGACCGGTCAGAATCTATTCCGTAGTCGTGTTTTGGGTACTGTCATCGCAGAAAACCCCGCCTCACAAGGATGTGTGGTTGGAAACGGAAGTCGGTATTTCAGTGCTTCTGTGGCAACGTAAAAACAGTCGCTTTTCAAAATAAGATCTGGAAGCTCTAATAAAAAAATATAATTTGTACCATGAAAGATTTTGTTTGCGGACCGGTAGCGGTCTGTGGACCGGGAGTTGGAGACCCCTGCTTTATATGAACTTCACACCATAGACAGTGAGAAATGGGGCAGCGGTGGTCTAGTGGTATAGGGTGCTGGATTGCTGATCCTAAGGTTGGGGGTTCTAGTCCCACTCTCCACAAGGTTGTCATTATCCCCCCAGCCCAGCTAACTGGGTTATCAAAGGCGGGCCATGTCTCTCACTGTCTGTGGTGAGAGGTTCATGTAAAAGAACCATTGCTGACTTTCGTAAAGAGGAGCTGCAAAGCCATCAGCGTGTTTCCGCCCCTTGCTAAAGGTTTGTGTCAGGAAGGGCATCCGACGTGAAAACCTATGCCAAATCAAACATGCGATTCATTCGCTGTGGCGACCCCTGAAAAAGGGAAAAAGTCGAAAGGAAATCTCATCTCACACCATAGACAGTGAGACGCATGGCCGGCTTTTGATAGCCCAGTGAGCTGCACTGGCGGGATTATCCAACATGTCATCTTAAATCAAAATTATGGACATCTTTACAAATAAGATCTGGAAAGAAAAACCACAGTCTCTATACCACAAGAAAAGGTTGCAACTAGTTCATGAAGAAGCTTGTAGAGCATCTTAGTTTCTCAACCTCAAGTTTCAACGTTGTGCATCTGAACGACCCTCTTAATTCATAACAAATTTTTGGTAAAGTTCAGATCTTCAGACTGAGAAGACGGTGTCCCACCAACCATTTCTGTGTTGATAGAAATGTATATTCGAGGTCATTATCTTGTTGATGGATCTACTTATGGCCAAGTATTGCAAGCATGGATCTAATTCCTAGTTTTTCAAATTTTTTTCAAGAAGGCCCTCACTCTGCTGATATTTTATGATTATGGATTTTTTTTAATATCCATTTGCTGACTCATAGAAATCAACAATTCGCCTCATTTGTGTTTAAAACTCTGGTTTTCATCATGATGATGGAGGAGATTTATTTTACAACGTCATAGGTGGTCAAAGCCAGTGTACGTAAGTGTCAGGAGATCGAGAGAAGTTTGGGGAGAAAATAAAAAATAATAAGGACAATTTATTTCAATTCACTCACTCGCATTTAGTAACCACTTTATCCGTGCCATAGTTGTGCTGAATCCAAAGCCTATTCCAGGAACACTGGGAGTGTTATGGGAGTGAAACACTGGATAGGACACTAGCCCTGTGGTGCAAGGCATCATGCACACACTTTCACACACATCTTTTCTTCAAGGCCCTGGCCCTGGCATTTCTGTGTGGAGTTAGCATGTTCTCTCCGTGCTTGTGAGGGTTTCTTAGGGTAGTCCAGTTTTCTCCCACAATCCAGCACATTAGGCTAATTGGCTGTTACAAATTGACACGAAGTCAGTGCTTCTCAAATAGTGGGGTGCCCTCTTTGTTCGGTATGATGCCGGGGTGAGCGCGTATGACCCTGGGGAACATGCTTTTCTGGAATAGTGTACGAGAATTAATTGTAATTGCTCCTCCACTCCAGTAGTTGGCAGTGGCATTCTCATTGTCGCGCTATGGTGTAGCGGTTTTTCGCACGAGCAAACGATATGGAATGTAGTAAACAACCCCTCAAGAAACAACACAGAAAATTTTTTAACAGGAACGAAGAGAAAGGCGGAGACAGACGGAGATATTAAGAAATAAATAAGTTGAATGAGTTTAAAAAAGGATTTTTTTTATTTTTCTGGCACATTGGTGCACTTTAAATCTTTTCTGTTACAGATTCAAAACAATGGTAATGAAGTTTTTCTTTCTTGCAAGTTGAATTATATTTTTCTTTTTTGTTTTTAATGTTAATAAAGATACAATGTTATGCAGAGGTGTACTAATAACAATTTTATTGACAGATAAAAATATTTACAGTCACTCGCACAACTTGAACAAGTTGAAAATGAATGTACAGTAGCCGTTTATCAGCTTCTTTGTCGGAATACAGAATATACCAGTTCAGTCTAGTTTTTCTCTCATATTAGTTGTTTGATGTTCTGGTCTACCCGGAACAGATTAATTAATACAATGCAAATTATTTTAATGGGATTTGGTCGGTTGTTATTATACCTGGGCGAGTCTCACCTGTGTCTGTGGGGAACATTACTTTAATTTGAAATTATACAACCAGACAAGACATCAAATACAAATCAGATTTACAGATGTTTTTGTTCATCATGTTGAAAATATACAACCAAACATTTTTGAGAATTAAAGGGACATGTGGTGTTATATTTCTTTGAACTTTTTCATCTCTTTCTTTTAGTTGTTTTTTTTCAAATTCTTATTGTTAATGATTTCTGATGGGGGGGGGAAAGGTATATCTGCTGACCCCTGTTCCAGGTCTGTGGAGAGTCAATAGCTGTGGTCTTGATTCCCATAATCTCGTTACTGACTATTTGTCTAAAACAAAGAATTTGAATATATTTGAACTAAAACGACTAAGGGTGGCTGTTTGGATCATTGGACATGTTAAAGTGTCAGTAAATCATATTTAATGATGATAATTTAATGATTCATCACAGAGCACAGGAAATACATTTTAATATTTTAATGACAACTATTCAACAACTTTTAGCTTGTTAATGTTAAGAGCCATTAATATGACATGATTTACTGATTATCAATAAATACTGCCATGTATAGCAATAGCATTATTGCAGTTTATTAAATTTTGCTTTGTACAGAAGCCGTAAATTATCTGTGTATTGCAGTGCTTCTCAAATGGTGGGTGTGATGCTAGGAATGGCGCATATGACCCCGGGGAACATGCTTTTTTTGCCATACTGTACTAGAATTAAGTGTAATTGTGCATCCTGTGCAGTAGTTGGCAGTGGCGCTCTCACTGCCTACCTTTATGCTGTAGGGAAAAAGCACTGAACAAACAATATGAAGTGCAATGAACACTATTTATAGTCATGCTTGGGGCGCTGGGGGTGGTTTCTTCCAAGAAGGGGCGTCACAGAAAATAATTGAGAACCACTGATGTATTGGGAATATTTATAGATAACCATAGTTGCTTAGTCAGAATTGTTTATAATTTTGCACCGGAGCATTGTGGTGTAATTTCTTCCCAGCTTTTTGCATGTCTTTCATCACCTAGTCGATTATTAGGCTAATTCATCGCCAGAGTCCGCTTAAGATTTGTTCTAAACTTGTTCTGCAGTCTTTATTCTTGTTCTGTACTTTGACCCTGGGGAACATGCTTTTTTTTTGCCATACTGTACTAGAATGAAGTGTAATTGTGCATCCTGTGCAGTAGTTGGCAGTGGCGCTCTCACTGTGTACCTTATGCTGTAGGGAAAAAGCACAGAGCAAACAATATGAAGTACAATAAACACTATTTATAGTCATGCTCGGGGTGCTGGGGGGGTGTTCTTCCTAGAGGGGGCATCACAGAAAATAATTGAGAAGCACTGGTGTATTGGGAATATTTATCGATAACCATAGTTGCTTAGTCAGAATTGTTTATAATTTTGCACAGGAGCATTGTGGTGTAATTTCTTCCCAACTTTTTGCACGTCTTTCATCACCTAGTCGATTTTAGGCTAATTCATCGCCAGAGTCCGCTTAAGATTTGTTCTAAACTTGATCTGCAGTCTTTATTCTTGTTCTGTACTTTCTATATTAAAAGTTCTACAACAAGAACAGCAGCAGTAACAACAACGACAACAATTATGGAGGATGATGATGATGATTATTATTATTATTATTATTATAACCAAATCATTTGATTTCTTTTTGGCACCAAAGATAAAATCTTAAAATCTACTTTTTAATTTTATTTTACGGTTTTTAACATCAAGCATCACGAAATACGACTTCACACTGTATGACGGCTGAAGCTAATTTTGATGGGCTTGTGTTTTGAATTAATGACAGCTTGGGAAATACATGGAAAGTTGAAGATCAGCATATTTGCATGCATTGTGTGCTCCGTAAATTGATTCACTGATCCTTTATCACTGGTTACAGCCCTTTATTCCCTTCTTCATCATCCTGTCATTCGTTTGTGCTGTTTGTCATTGATCAGGCACTGTAAGCACAGTTGTTCTCGATGCCAATCTGTCCTCCATGAACTCCGACCTAATTTGGCCTCCCAGAAACTTCCCGTGTGCAAAGGCCACGGCGTCCCTGTATTGTACGTTGGGCATGCTCTGATTGGAGCGGTGATGGTTTTGAGAATACGCAGATCAGGATAAAGCCTTTGATAAAGGATGTGAGAAAGAGGAAAAAATGATGCTAATGAAACAAATGGGCAAAGCAAATAGAGAGAAGAAAGAAAAATAATCTTATAGAAAGTAGGAGCCCCTCGCTGAGCTTTCAGGGGGGAAAGCAGGGGCTGCTGCGTTTCCCGCTCACTTACTCCATTAGCAATGACTCCCCACCCCACCCCCTCTCTTCATGCATACCTCACACAGTTGCCATCGTTAGCAGCGAGTGCGGCCTGTCAGGCGCTGTAGTTATGGGCTGGGCTGTCCCGGTCCATGCTGGCCCCCTTTGTGGAGAGTATGGATGAAGGAGGTGTGTGTGTGTGTGTGTGTGTGTGTGTGTGTGCAGGGGTAGAGGGGGGAGTGGGCAATGCCGGCAGAGCCTTGCAGCTGTCGCGAGGGTCGAGGCTCGGACGCCTGTGATCAGCCAGCCATGAAATCTGCCCTGAACAGCTCGGCATTCAGTGCCTGACCCTCTCACATACACTCCCAAACACACACACACACACACACACTCGCTCCGACACTCGGTTCTCTTTGGCGCTAAATCTTCCCCAGGCTTGTGGAGCTCGTCTGGCGCCAGCCATTCGTTGCGCCCGGCCTGTCGATAACCCTCGCTTCCCTCGACCACTGCCCCCTCCGATCCCCCCACGCCATTCCTACTCTCACACAAACAAGCACCCCTTAAAAATTCACACTCAGAAAAGTATTGACAAAATGCAGTTTACTTGGTTTATTCCAGACTCCAGATATGAATGTGACCTTTAAATGTGTAACTTTACAAGTTGTTCCAGTGGTGATAAATTTATTGATGCTGTTTATAACTGTTTTTTTTTTTTTTTTTCCATTATTCACACACCCATGTAGCTATATAATATTATATTATATTATATAAATTTGTATATTTATCACAATTCCATCGTTTCTGGGGTGGGGTTTGCGCTCTGACTTCAGTGCAGAGTTTTACACGTCTTTACTCCATCTGATCGCAACCCAACTTCCATAAAAACACATTGGCAGTTATATTGGATACACCAAATTGTTAGCAAGTATGAATGAGTCGTAAACATCTGTACTCTTAAAAAAAAAAAAAAAAAAAAAAAAAAAAAAAAAAAAAACAACAACATGCACCTTTTTAAAAGAAGTTGTTTTCTTCGACTTTGTAAATGAACCTTGGCTGATCGGCTCCTAGTACTATTTTCCCTTTCTATACAATCATTGTCATGTATCAGACCCTCGACTCTTTTGCATACCAGGTATTGACATTTATTAAAAGAATTCACAGTGCACTTTGTGTTGAATACAATAACAATTTCTTTTATTCCCACCAGAATGACGCATTGAAAGACACCGGTATTAGGAATTTACTGTAAACGTGCAGGCAAATGACTCATTTGCATAAAGCAACGGCTTCACGGTGACTGAGACATGGAGATCTACCCGAAGCACTTTTCCCACTGGGGGAAAAATTCCACCTTGACATTGTTTCGTCGTCACAGAGGGATTAGTTCCTGGAGAAAGCAGACTATAATTTTTTTTTAGCTGAACTTGAATACCAAATGAGTTTTGAATCCGAATGTAAATTCTGTTTAAAAACTTTGACTATACAGTATAGAATTCGGTTATTGTTTGCACTTGGGCTGGATGGGTGAATTATTAAAGTACGCATTTTGACACACGAGAACGTGTGAAGAAAGTATTTCTCGATTCATAAAACTGGAAATTAGTGTAATTGGGCAAAAGTTTTTCTATGTTTAAAAAAAAAAAAAACACTTTTTAACGTGAGGTCGGCATTTGGCAAATTCATTGACTGGACATGAGAGCACTGGCATGGTGTTGAATTTCAGTGTTTGCTTTGGTGTATTTGTTTATTCATTGGTGACTTTGATGTGGAGAGATTGTCCTTTTATATAACACCAAAAATCATTTGACTGAAACTTGATACCATATCAAAATTGCCTGCCATTAAAGTCCTTGAATGCACGCTTAACCAATTGGCTTTTCTACGGTAAGAGTAATAAGGCATGAACCTTGGCATGAAGCAGTGGCAACAATTCATTTGAAGACCAGCTAACTAGTGAAGGCTCACAATGTGGGTTAAATAGGGATAGAAGAGGCACATCCCTTCATGCCCATTTTATCAACAGGGGCCCAGGCACAAAGAGAGGTGGGGTCAGCCCACCCACACTGCACAGTCTGCCCACATCCTGGGCCCTGTGTCCTCATCATTTGGCACTCGGTTTGGCTTGGACGAAGACCAAAATGACTGTTGCCTCCAGTGCAGTGCCCCTTTACCCTCTTATGTTCTGCCAGTTGAATCCATTGTTTTGTGCGATACTTCCTCCTTTTAACCCCCATTTCCTTCCTGAGAAAGATCGCTATCAGCATTCCAGTTTGTCTACTTCTTATGTAAATATGATAAAGATGCATCGTCAGTCTGATCCTGTTTGGAGATGTTGCAGTTCATTTCAGAAACGTTCAAGTTGGCAGCTACCTTCAGGTGTGCCGGTGTATATCGAGGAACTCGTGGTCGAGCGAACAAGCCACTGCAGGCCAAAATTACACGACTTATTAAAGGTATAGTGCTGGAGGATATTGAAGTGAAGAATGTACTGTACATGCAGGATTATACCTGTGAAAGGAATTTGCTTTCTTTTTGCAATAAATGAAACTTTGATCGCATAAAAAAAAAAATTAAAGCATGCGTCATAAAAATGTTAAGCATGACTTTAATTTTAGACGATTGCATAATTTATATGATCATTTCTGATAAGCAGCAATAAAACTATAAATCCTTGCGATGCTAGACTTTGCATATTTCTAAATAATATATTGGATTTCTATTCTGGTGGTGGTGGTGGTGGCCTGGTGGTAAAAGATGCTGGATCGCTGATCCTAAGGTTGGGGGTTCGAGTCCCACTCTCCACCCCACCCCCCCCCCTCCCAGTGCAGCAAACTGGGTTATCAAAGACCGGCCATGTCTCTCACTGTCTCTGGTGTGAGGTTCCTGTAAAAGAACCATTGCTGACTTTCGACAAGAGGAGCTGCAAAGCCGTCAGCGTGTTTCCACCTCGCGCTAAAGGGTTATGTCAGGAAGGGCATCCGACTTAAAAACCAAATACAAAGATCCCTCACTTTTCACAGTTAATAAGAATGGAGGACACCCCCCCCCCCCCGTGACTGCCAATTTCCGCGAAGTAGGATCAACACCCCCCCCCCCCCCGACTGACGTATATACGTACATGTCTATGTGTATATAATATTAATAAATACATATCCAACACTATAAATGCTTATAATAACAATTAAACATTCAAAAATAATGTGTAAGATGTAAATAAACTATAAATACACACACAGATGTGCGTACACGCACTCAGATGTGCACCTAACATAAAAATGTAAGTAGTTTTGTTGGAAGGTTTTGGGTTGTTTGTTTGGTTTTTGTTTGTTTTGGGTTTTTTGTTTTTTTGCATAATAGGCCTTGTTTTGTAATATTTTCCTCAACTTTTTCCCAATTTTTCCTGAATTTCCTTTTTTTTTTTTTTGTATATATTTTTGATGAATATTTTTGAAAAACCTGTGATGCACTGAAGCTGCAGAAACTGAAGTAGGAAGTAGCGAGGGATCACTATATGCTAATTATAGATTCACTGTGGCGACCCCTGAGAAAAAGGGAATAGCTGAAGGGAAAAGATGATGATGATATTGGATTTATATTAATTAGAAGAAAATAACATTAATAAGCAATGATAGCTGTGATAGGCAACTAATAATGAGCTGCAGCGTTGAAACAAACTGAAGTTACTGTTGCTACCTGTGCATTGATTATTTACTGATGAGTGTTTTCTTCCTCTGAGCTAAAATCTCATCTCATCTCATCTCATCTCATCTCATCTCATCTCATCTCATCAAATTGCTACTTGTCCTGTTATAGAGACACACCCTTCGAAATAAAAATAATAGTTTTATTTTTTCAGTCAGTTTACAAAATATGCCTACAACCTTGGATATTAAACTATTTTAAAGTGAAACGAACAAAAAATAGAAATTGTTTGCCATGTAGGGAGCATAATTATTCACCCACAGAAAATTCAACACTTTGTAGAATCCCCTTTTGCAGCGATTGCAGCTGCACGTTTCTTCGAATGTGTCTATACCAGTTGGGCACATCTAGCTTCGATTGCTGCAGTGATTTCTCTTCTTTAATAATTTGCAATTATCTCATTCCATGATCATTTTTCTCAGTTACTGCTGATGATGAACACCCCCACAGCATTATATGGTCCCCACCATGCTTCAGTGTTGGGATGGTGTTCTTGGGGATATTAAAGATATTAGATTTGCACCAGACACAATGTTTTCTTTGACGGTGAAGGAATGTTTGCTTTTATTCTCATCTGAACTGAGTACCTTCTTCTATATGCTTTTAATGAACTCTAAATGTACTGTTTAATTTTTTTGAATAAGCAATGGCCTTTTTTATGGCCTCTTTCCCATAAAATCTAGCTCTGTTCTGATATCATACAAAACGTGAGTTTTTAACCTTGAAATATGCAGCAAAATGGCCCTGCATAGTCGTTAACTATGTGCTAATCTTAAGTTATGTTGAATAGTTTGTGGACGTAGCCAAATTTGTGAAAAATTTTCTTGTTTAAACGTTTGGTATGAGATGGATGGATGGAGCTTTCGAGGTCACTCAAGGTCAAGGTAGCTGTCAGATTTGAAAGTCGCTATAGAGGGATCCCTCGCTGTCCGCGGTTAATGGGGACCAAGACTCCCTCCCGCGACCGCCAATTTCCATAAAGTAGAATCGACCCCCCCCCCCCCCCGACTGACCTATACGTACATGTATATGTCTATATAATACCAATAAATACATATTCATCAATATAAATGCTTATAATAACAATTAAACATTTCAAAAATAATGTAAATAAAATATAATTACACACACCGATTCACACCTCATAAAAATGTAGGTAGTTTTGTTGGGTTGGTTTTGTTTGTTTGTTTGTTTTTTGCTTGTTTGGGTTTTGCTTTTTGTCTTTTTTGCATAATTGGCCTTGTTTTGCGGCATTTTCCTTCACTTTTCCCCTATTTTTCCTTATTTTTTAATATTTCGATGAATATTTTTGAAAAACCCGCGATGCACTGGAACCGCAGAACCTGAAGCACGAGGTAGCGAGGGATCACTGTATAGCTTCCTATTATTGATGAATAGTAAAGACATTCAAAATTACAAGCGTTCATCTCCAAATGTTTGTGACCTTGTTCTGACCTTAACCTTTGAACCAGACATTCCAAAAGTAAATAACCTCTGGGATTCAGACACTGTAGTGTCCTCACCAAGGTTGTTAAAAATCTGTGCAAGGGTGTGGTCAGATTTTGTTCGAAGGCAAACTGACTGACAAAGTGAATTACAAACACTAGAAAAACTCTGTATTGTGCAGAAATGACCATTTTATTTATTTAAAAAAATAATAAGATGAAGATAGGACCACTCTCATATATACATTTGAATAATACCTCTCATCTTGGGTAATTCAGAACATTTTCTAGAGCCATTCCTGCTCCAAATACGGGTTCTCCAAAAAAGATGTTGGCAGCTGAAAGGAGGCTTGAATGCACTGATCTTGAAGACTGTTTATTTACCATCAATGTTTCCCCTGCTCACGCTGAACAGACCAGTTCCTGCCCTCTGGATGTATGGAGTACTGTTTCCGACCTTTAGTGCCCTAACCTGTTTCTTCACCGGGCAGCTTGTAGTTTTTTGGCCTCTGGTTGTCATTATCAAGGGCTTGCCGAGAAACTGTGCACGCATTTGACCCACCTCAAGTTTCCCAAAGGTCAAATGAGGTCAGACAGATTTTCAGAACTTGAGGCTTTTCCCAGATCTGCATGATGATATTGTGGAAATTAATCTTGGTTGTTTTTGGAGAAGCTTGTTTTTGTAGATCTTCCAGACCATAGCACGTATACGTTTTTAAAAAAAGACCTTTCTTTGCATAATGGTTATTTGGAAAGAGCGTCCTGGAGAGGATACATCCTGCCACCTTTTGATACTCCTTCATCTTCTGTGGCATGTAGAAGGGATGGTATCAGTCAAGGGTTTCCACACAGGATATCCCTGAGGGCTCCTCGCAGAAGCATGCAGCAGGGTGTTAGGAAACTCCACGGCAAGTGAAAACAGAAACAGAAGTCTCACAGGATCACCTTCAAAAGTTCACAGTCTGTTGAACGTCCACTGTGAGTTGAAGGCTTTCCTCTCACAAGTCCTTATATGTGACTGCTATCATGTCTCGATCCGAAAAGTTACACACCGAATCTTAAGGCAGCTGCTTCGAACCCTGACGACTGAACTGCAGGTGAGCTTTTCCATACCCCATACACAACATTATATATAATCTAACTCTTATTAAAATGTGGGGTCGGTAGCGTAGTGGTTAGGGTGCTGTGCTCATGATTGGGATTTTGTGTGTTCAAATCCCAGTTAGAAACCAAATCCCCTGGGCAAGGTCTTAATCACAAGTGTGCCTCTGTTCACCCAGCAGTATAAATGGTTACCAGTAAAAATATACTGGGAATGGGCTACTGGGAATTGATGGACTAGCGTCCCATCCAGGAGGAGTTGGACTCCTGGTCGCTTCACGCTATGGAAACGGGGATAAACACCGAGCCAATGATGGGCTCGGGTTGAAAAAGCTCAACTGACATTCTTATTGAAATGTCCTAGATTCATCATTCGTATTATTTTCCATCGAAACATATGTCCAGGCCACATTCCCAAACTGATGGAATTATTTATTTGTCCTGAATCCAGACGCCGAAAGCTCTTCAAACAGAATACAGAGGTAGATGGCAAAAGAGATTTGAAGTGATAGCCATTTTAGAGAAGAGAAAGGCCCTAATTGTCTCTGCTCCCCATAGCCCCCTCCCTGCGTCAGCCTCGCATGCCACTGGAGAAAGAAAAGGAGAAGAAAGAGGCTGAGAGAGATGGAGTAAGCGAAAAAAAAAAAAAACCGAGCAGGGGAGAAAGAGAGAACTGGAGAGGACAGTTTCGCTGTGCAGCTGCTCCCGTGGATGTTTTTGGATTACATCAGTGCTGTGCCAAAGAAAGGAGCGAGGGACAGATAGACAAGGGATCAGAGGGAGAAGGGAGCGGGGCACACTCCACAAATCAGGGCTTTTAGTTTTGGAGGGGGGCCTCGGCTCAGTTCTTGGAGTTCGCTCGGACAGAGCTGTCATTGTTAGCAGGTTGAAGTGGGTAAAGCCAGGGCTGAATAGTGCAGCATGCCCCCCTCATCACCACTGTGCCCCCCCCCATCTACATCCTGACAACACAGCAACAGCAACTCAGCCTTGCCCTGTCAGCTGCCTGCGCCTGAGCCCCACACCTCGGCCCTGCGCCTGAGCTTGGCATGCAGCTGAGATTACATTGCTCTGGGCACACACTCCTGCTTCATCTTTGGAAAGAATACTTACGCAGCTCTGTTTGGCCAGCAGGCACGGGGTCTTGAGGCTATCAGACAGAAAGAGAGACAGGAAAGAGGGGTGTCAAGAAATTTACAGAGGATTGTTAAAGAGTTTTTGTTGTTGTTGTTTTAAAAGTACCTTATGAAATTAATTCGTTCCAGAGCCTTTTTCGTAACCTGGATTTTTCATAAATCGAACCGCATTTTACATATAAAACATGTGATTCGTACCAAGGCCCCCAATACTACCCCCTAAACCCTTTAAAATTATAAAAGCATACATTTTAAGACCTCCTTCTGCTTCAATATTGTACCGATGGTAGACGGGTTTGGCCATATTCTTTTGTGATATCACTCAACTGCATGCCACGAGCCCATTCTTCTTTTCACTTGCACTGGAAATCACACGTGTGTGTGTGCGCGCGCGCACGCATGTGTTGACCATGTCGTCTTAGCAGAGTTATAATCTTACAAATGTTTAGGAAAGGTTAAAAGCTTGAGTCCAAAACTAAAGCAATGAGCACACTAAAAAAAAACAACAGTAACTCTGTCCTTTACATGAAATGCATTATGGGAGATGCAGATCCATAATAGCCAATGGGCGGGAGCTGCGTCATCCCTCCTAGCCAATGGGAGGCCAGTGTGGCGGGATGTTGGGAGATAGCCAATGAGAGGGAGCTGCGTCATCCTTTCTAGCCAATGGGAGGCCAGCGAGGCGGAATGTTGGAAGATAGCCAATGGGAGCACAGCTCGTGCATTGTTTGAATGGCACGTTTGGCGCGTTTCGTAAGGAGAACTTGTTACATATACAGAGAGAAAAAATTTTGGAAAATGTTTTTCGTAACTTGGATTTTTGATGGCTGGGACTATCGTAAGGTGGGGTACCACTGTATTATTAGTTGTCATTTTGTAGTGTAGAATCAAAATGTTTTCGGGCGTTCTGGTGGTGGTTTGGGTAATATTACTGAAGAGTTTTATGGAATATCATCCACTTTGTCATTGGTATTGTCTTTGTCATTACCACTGCTGCTCATTCGAGGGTATGACGTCTCAAATTGATTGATTGATTGATTCATTCATTCATTTTCTGAAATGCTTAATCCTAATTAGGGTCGCGGGGAGGCTGGCACCTATCTAAGCCAACTATGGGCTAGGGTGGGCTTCATCTTGGTCAGCTCATCAGGCCATCACAGCAAATTGATTAATTTTATTGAAAATAATGGTTAAATAAAACTGGCAAATATTTGTGCTATATTGATTTAATATAATTATTAAAGTGGTAGATATAACAAAATAGGGCGATGGTGGCCCGATGGTAGGGTGTTGGATTACTGCTCCCAAGGTCAGGGGTTCAAGCCCATCTATCAGCTTTTTGTCATTGCTATTCCCCAGTGTAGCGAACTGGGTTATCAAAGGCCTGCCATGTCTCAGACTGTCTGTGGTAAGAGGTGTAAAAGAACCATTCCTGACTTTCGTCAAGAGTAGCTGCATAGCCGTCAGTGTGTTTCTGTCATGTGATGGCCTGGCGAGCTGTTCAGGGTGTACTCTGCCCTCACCTGGAGTGAGCTGAGATGGGCGATAGCCTCCCCGTGACCCTGATTAGGACTAGCAGTTCATGAATTGAATAAATGAATGAATGTAAAAGAATAGTCTCTGAGATGGAACTATGAGGGGACCATTCAAATCAGCAATGTCCACTGAGCCTGAGGTTTAGAATATATTACATGGGAACATAAAAAGAAAATTAAATCAAGCTTTTTATAATTTTTCACATATTCTTACCATTACAGAGTCAGGTCTGTGAGAATTAACTGTAACTAAGTGCGTCTTTTTGTAACTTCTTCTTCTTTTCCTTTCGGCTGTTCCCTTTCTCTCAGGGGCTGTGATTCGCATGTTTGATTTGGCATAGGTTTTTACGTCGGATGCCGTTCCTGACACGACCCTTTAGCATGGAGCAGAAACACGCTGACGGCTATGCAGCTACTCTTGACGAAAGTCAGCAATGGTTCTTTTACATGAACCACACACCATAGACAGTGAGAGACACGACCGGCCTTTGATAACCCAGTTAGCTGCATTACGGGGACAGCAGTAACAACCATTGATAGTGGGGCTTGAACCCCCAATCTTAGGATTAGCAATCCAGCACCTTGACACCAGGTCACCACTGCCATATATAATATGTATATATATGTATGTATATATATATATATATATATATATATATATCTATATATATATATATATATATATGTATGTATATGTATCTATGTATATGTATGTATGTATATGTATATATGTATATGTATATGTATGTATGTATATGTATATATATGTGTATATATGTATATATATGTATATATATGTATATATATGTATGTATATGTATATATATGTATGTATATGTATATATATATATGTATGTGTGTATATGTATGTATATATATATGTATGTATATGTATGTATGTATATGTATATATATATATATATATATATATATAAAACTAACATGGGACGAATATTTCGTCTCAATGTTAGTAGTCATAAAATCGTGATATTTTAATTTTAATAGTGTGATGAATCAGAGTTGTTTTAGTAATTTATAATGAATAATGAACAATTGTACATAGAATTATGCACTTTGATTGATTCTATAATCATTGATACTGTATTATACTCGTGGCAATTTAAAATATGTTTTATCCCTTGAAACACACCACGAAACCTTTTGTCAGGTCGGTGGTCATCCTTGTTGGGACCGCCTTTGGAAGGTTCTTATCACTGCACACCAGGAACTCCCCAACCTGCTGTTTTGCAAATGATTAGACTCCGTCATTTTGCCATCAATGTGGAACTTGTCAGAGTCTCTCAGACACTTTTTAAACCTTTTTTAGAGTTTTAGTGGTACTATGAAGAAAAAATAGTGAAAGGCAAAGTAAAATGAATTTATATTTATATATAATTTATGTTTATATATTTAACCATGACAGTGACTGGTCAGGTGAGTGCTGTACTTTGAGCAGAAATAATAAGCAAGAAAATTAAGTTGTGTCTTTTGACGGATACTCATTCAGAGTTTAGTGTATATAACATGTGGACACGAGAGAACACTGGCTCTGTTCTGGTCATTTTTGGGCCTGTGCTTTATGGTCTCGTTTTGCGCAACAGCAAAAGTGTGGCTGCTTTGCCCATATTGCAATTTTACTTTTCTCAGTTTCTGCTCTGTTTTTCATTAAAAATAACTGAGTGGAAACATAAACACACAAAAAATAAAGCTAAACACAAGAAAGAAAGAAAAAAAACAATGATTCTATAAAGCAGAGGTCTTCAAACTTTTTCCTGTGATGGCCACATAACTTTTCCTTTCTCTGATGGGGGGCGGGGTCAGTTTGTAACAGAACGTGTGATGATCTCAGGGGTGGCTAAACGTAAACATTTATTATTTTCCAGAAAGCCACACATCACCAAATATTAATGACAAAAAAGTCAATAAAGAAATAATAACCAAATAAACGTCTCTGGGATCTTCACAGAACAAAGAGCAACACGAAAGCTGGACAGGGTCTAGTTTTTTTTTTTTTTAATTTATTTTTATTTATTTATTTATTTTTGCGAGGAGGGGGTCCAGATAGGGGCACAGACTGCAGCAGGTTGGAATACAATGTCACATTCTATGCGTAAACAGGGATCCTCACTTTCCGCGGTTAATGGGGACCAAGACCCCCCCCCCCCCCCCCTCCCATAGTCACCAAGCACCTGCAGCGTGGTAAATTTAGAAGCGACGCGCACGCTGACGGGGAAAGACTTGTAATCCCGCATGTAGAAGGAAACAAATGATTGAAATCGTCGCGTTGGCTGCGGGTGAACGTAGACGATGGACTTTGGCGATGAAGTCTCGAACGATGAAACTTGGTTAAAGTTTCCATGATTCGCCTTGGATGGGATGAGATGAGCCGCCACGATGAGTTTCCTCAGAGAATCTGCGCGCCGAAGAGGCTTCACGACACAGGAAGAGGCTCTTAATATAACCTCCCCAAAGTTCTGGAAAGTTCCATTCTCAAAGTTTCTGAATCACCTGACCCGCCACCAGGGTGCATGTGCAACTAGGTCCATCTCGAAGTTTCCAGACCCGCTTCCAGCTGCGTCATTCCAGCTGTGTCATACCACATGACACTAGTTACAGCACACTCTGAATCCAATTATGTACGTTTACGCACTCAAATTTATATACATGTCCCTAACTATATAATATCAAAAAATACATATTCAACACTACAAATGCTTATAATAACAATTAAACATTCAAAATAATGCATAAGATGCGAATGAAATATAAATACACGCGCACACGCTCAGATGCGCGCCTCACATAAAAATGTAAGTAGTTTTGTTGGGGGGTTTTGGGTTGTTCTTTTGTTTTTGTTTGTTTGGGGTTTTTTTTTTTTTTTTTTTTTTTTTTTTTTGCATATTTGGCCTTGTTTTGCTGCATTTTCTTTAACCTTTCCCCCTATTTTTCCTTAATTTCCTTTTTTTTTTTTCGATGAATATTTTTGAAAAACCCGCGATGCACTGAAGCCGCAGAAACTGAAGCACGAAGTAGCGCGGGATCGCTCTATTAGTCTCGATCACATGGCCAGACTGAAAAAAAAAAATTATAATGTGTCTCTAGTATTGTTCAGAATCCGGGCCAAATGTGGAGGCGGGCCTTATCCAACCTGTCGGCCGTAGTTTGGGGATCACTGCTATAAAGCCTTAACATTAATGCACTGCTTCATTCTTGTAAACATCCATCAAGTCTAGTTAGTTCAGAGTTACTGACTTTTATATCGATTTTACTGTTACAGATTAAAAACAAACAAACAAAAAAAAAACAAGATTCTTCTGACTCAAACTATATGGACTTGGCTCCATCCATCGTGAACTCCGTAATGGTCAGTTGCTCAGTCCTTGCTCTTAAAAAGATTCTGCGGTATAAGAACTAAAAACAATTTCTAGCTTTTCACTACACTTATTTTTTCAACATTTCAGATGTATATAATATTTAAATGAACTGTTCCATCAGAATGCGAATACTACAGTAGATCCCGTACCTGAGCACTGCTGGCATGTTGGTTTCTCACCCACCTATAGAGAGAACCATGTAAAGGAACCATTGCTGGCATTCGTCAAGAGTATAGTCGGCATAGTCATCAGCATGTTTCGGCCCTGTGATGGCCCGGTGAGCTGTTCAGGGTGTCAGGGTGTACTCTGCCCTCGCCCTGAGTTGACTGAGAGGGGCACCAGTGGCCCCAGTTAGGATTAAACGGATCAGAAAATGAATGAACTTGTATCAGAGCCCCTTCAGTTTTACTCTGATTTGGGGAAGAATTCATTTTTTAAAGCTCTCATTCATAAAATGAGACGTTCATAAAACACACACACAGTGCAGCTAACTGGGTTATCAAAGGCCGGCCGTGTCTCTCACTGTCCATGGTGTGAGGTTCGTGTAAAAGAACCATTGCTCACTTTCGACAAGAGTAGCTGCAAAGCCGTCGGCGTGTTTCTGCACTGTGATGGCCTGGCGAGCCGTCCAGGGTGTACTCTACCCTCGCCCAGAGTCGGTTGGGATAGGCGCCAGCCTCATCTCGACCCTGATCGTGATTCAGCGGTTACAGAAAATGAAATGAAAACCGATTTTTAAAGAAAATGTATATTTCTATAATCCTGAGCATTTCATGCGTTCACGTTCTCATTGTTCGTTTCTTCAGGAAGCAGATCGTGGGTTTGTCCACAGCCTGACTTCATAATTCACATAAAAAGAAGCAACACCTTTACAATGGAATGTAAAGAGCAAGAATTGCACTTATTTTGTTCTGGGAAAGTTCCTGTCTTCTTTGTATGACTTTTTTTGGGCCATTTATATCTCATTTGAGTTCAAGAATAGGACCATTGTTGGACCGCTTTTTTTTTTTTTTTTTTTTTACAGCCGCCCTTTTTTGTTTGCTTTATTTTTATATGGTGACGTTGCTTCTCAATTCACCAACAATGCAACTCAGTGGTCAGTCATGGGGCTGCCATCATTGTGACATGCTCGGTGTGACCACAACCCTCCCACAATTCTTGGCTGCCAGAGTTTACTGTGATTTGAATGCTTGACTCCCAAAGTCAAGGACCTGTTCCAGTAAACGTCCTGTTTCTTCAAAACCGAAAGTGTAAGGTGTTACCATCACATGATCTGGTTGCCTTATCAGGCCAGACATCGGTAGGCAGATCTAAGCTTTAGTTTTGTTCAGCAGCGTGTGCGAGTTTAGTGTACTTAATGATATCCTTATGGACATGGACATACCAAAACCTTGTGGTGGATCTGAAGGTGCAGTTGTGACTTCGACTTGACCTCTATTTCTGTCCTGTCTGGAAATCACGTCAGGGTATAGTGTTGCGACTCCAGCGCGAGAATGAAGTTCGAGAGAGACGAGGTCCTTTTACTAATGACCATATATTGTTCTTCTTTAAATAGAAATACAGTGAAAGTATTAAAACGAGTATTACTCAGAAACTCTGAGCCATATATACGAACTAAAACATCAGAAGAAAATAATTCTCTGACATGAAGACGAGTTATTTTATATTAACTATACACATACTACACTGTTGTATTCTTCTAATAGCACAACACTTTGCCGAAGCTATTAGCATTTTATAGGGATCTCTCGCTACTTTGCAGCTCGGTACATTGGGGTTTTTTTTTTTTTTTTTTTTAAATAAGGAAATTAAGGAAGAATAGGAGAAAAAGTTAAAGAAAATGCCTCCAAACAAGACCAATTATGCAAAAAAAAAAAAACCCCAAATAAACAAAAACAACCCAAAGCCTCCCAACAAAACTACTTGCATTTTTCTGTCTACGTCTGCATATGTGTGTATTTACATTTTTTTTTTTTTTTTACATCGTATGCGTTATTTTTGAATGTTTAATTGTTATTGTAAGCATTTATAGCATTGAATATGTTCATCAGTTCATTTTCTGTAACCGCTTCATCCTAATTAGGGTCGCAGGGAGGCTGGTGCCCATCCCAGCCAACTCAGGGCGAGGGCAGAGTACACCCTGGACAGCTCGCCAGGCCATCGTAGGGCAGAAACACGCTGACGGCTTTGCAGCCTACTCTTGTCGAAAGTCAGCAATGGTTCTTTTACATGCCTCACACCATAGACAGTGAGAGACATGGCCGGCCTTTGATAACCCAGTTGGCTGCACTGGGAGGACGGTGACAATCTTGTGGAGACTCGAACCCCCAACCTTAGAATTATTATTATATAATCAGTTCATTTTTCTGTAAATGCTTAATCCTAATTAGGGTCGCGGGGAGGCTGGTGCCCATCCCAGCCAACTCAGGGTGATGGCAGAGTACACCCTAGACAGCTCGCCAGGCCATCGCAGGGCGGAAACACGCTGACGGCTTTGCAGCTACTCTTGTCGAAAGTCAGCAATGGTTCTTTTACATGCCTCACACCATAGACAGTGAGAGACATGGCCGGCCTTTGATAACCCAGTTGGCTGCACTGGGAGGACGGTGACAATCTTGTGGAGAGTGGGACTCGAACCCCCAACCTTTGGATCAGTGATCTGGTGCCTTATACCACTAGACCACCACTGCATTGAATATGTATTTATTGATATTATATACACATATGCATGTATGTATATGGCAGTCAGAGCGGTCGATCCTACTTCACGGAAATCGGCGGTTGCTGGGGGGCGGGGGTGTCTCGGTCCCTATTAACCGCAGAAAGTGAGGGATCCCTGTATTTAGTAAAAAGTAGACATTATATTGGGGTTGGTGGTATAGTGGTTCGGGTGCTGCGCTCATGATCGGGAGGTTGTGAGTTCAAATCCCATTGAGACCCCCACTGTGCTAAGACCCCTGGGCAAGGTCTCAACCACAAGTGTGCCTCTGTTCTCCCAGCAGTATAAATGGGTACCAGTAAAATATACTGGGAAGGTAACCTGCGATGGACTAGCGTCCCATCCAGGAGGAGTTGAACTCCTGGTCGCTTCACGCTACGGAAACCGGGGATCAGCACCAGCCTGATGAGTCACTAGGCCCGGCTGTAAAAACCCAACAGACTTTACCTTTACCTTACCAGACATATTATATATGGTTTCCCTTTTTTTTGCAATTACAAAGGTAAAATTTAATTTGGGCGGTCGCAGCATGGTGGTACAAGGAGCTGGATCACTGATCCTAAGGTTGGGGGTTCGAGCCCCACTCTCCACACAATTGTTACTGTCTCGTCTCGTCTCCCCCCAGTGCAGCTAACTGGGTTATCATAGGCTGGCCATGTCTCTCACTGTCTATGGTGTGAGGTTCATGTAACAGAACCATTTGCTGACTTTCGTCAAAAGTAGCTGCGTAGCCGTCGGCGTGTTTCCGCCCCTTGCTAAAGGGTTGCGTCAGGAAGGGCATTTGACATAGAAAGCTATGCCAAATCAAACATGTGAATCATTCATAAGACTGCCATGAAGATGGAGGCAGATGATTCGCTGTGGCGACCCCTGAGAAAAAGGAAACGGGTGAAAGGGAACGAAGAAGAAAGACAAAATTTAATTTGTTTGTCCTGATACCCGGTATCTCCAAATCCAAACCTCCTGAAAAAGGTCCTACGCTGGAACAGTTAACATTACCGTACATTTCCTGGCATGAACATCGAAACACCAGCCTCGGTGGTGATTTTTATGTGTTTCGTGATTTGTGAGTTTTGCATCTCTTCCAAGTCCGAATAAAGTCTGTATAAGCCTTTAGGCCCAACGCGGTCTCTTTACGGGTCATAAAAATTGCGAACAGAGAACAGGGATGTACTTGAAGATCAGCAACACGAGTTCTGGTAATCATTTCATTGTGTACCACCTGGTCACTTTTTTTTTTCACAAATAATGTCTTCGACACCTCATCCTGTTATAAATGAGCCTAAAAGGGATTCCACGGATGCCAAACCGAAGCCATGTCAAAACGAAAGCTTCCCGGTGCTTTGATGGGGTTGGGTTGCGTTCATTGCCGAAGGAATTTTTCTCCAGCCGTGTTTATTAGACACCCTGATGGTGCTGGTGTCCAGCGAGGAGTTAAGCTCTGGGTCAGCCTGGATGCCAAGGCCTTTAAAAATGTCAGTAAAACTAATGGCCCCTAATGGGACCACCAGAGTTGGTTGTTGTCGTGTCAACTTGCTCGCCGCTTCCCCTTTTCTCCACCACTATGAAAATTTGACCTATCCTGACAATGGCAGGGTGAATGCATGAATTCAACAACGACTCCCATCTCTGAAAGAGGCCGCTCATGTTTACAGTGTCTTCAACAATTACTATTTACACCTCACCAAAAACACCTCCGGTACTTTCCCCAATTTCATGGCCCTCTGTTGTCTCCCGATTTCATGGTGAATGTTACTCTTCATTCGGCTTTAACTCGCCTTCTTCAGGCCATCATTTTCTGAATGTGGCTATCGGATATTGATTTATTCAAGAGAACCACATGACATGATGAGCTCATGATGACGTTCATTCAGTAATTTTATTTCAAGAAGTTATAAAAACAACACATTAGAGGTAAGAAACCCACGCAAGCACAAGAGAACATGCAAACTCCACACAGAAATGTCCTTACCAGGCCTGGGACTTGAACTCATGACCTTCTGGTTGTAAAGTGGATGTGCTTCCAACTACACCACCATGCAGAACGATTGAAATATGATTTTATCGATTGTGTGATGATACGCTGCATAGAGGTGGGCTGCTGCAAGGACATAACAGATAGCCGAATGCTTGAACAATCCGTGATTGACCAATCAGAATCGAGTATTCAAATAAGCCAAAAATCATTTTCTTCAACAGCAGCTCTAATTCCTTGTGTGACGTAAGCAAGAGATTTAAATAAATGCCGTTGTTCTACTACAGGGATCCCTCACTTTCCACGGTTAATGGGGACCGAGACCCCCCTGTGCGTGCGCGACCACCGATTTCCGCAAAGTCGGATCGACCCTCTTGACTGACATATACATACATGTATATGTGTATATAATATCAATTAATACATATTCAATGCTATAACTGCTTATAATAACAATTAAACAGTCAACAATAATGCAGAAGATGTAAATAAAATATAAATACACATATACAGACGCGCGCGCGCGCACACACACTCAGACGTTTTGTTTGTTTTGTTTTTTTTTTTTTGCATAATTGGCCTAGTTTTGTGGCAATTTCCTTATTTTTTATTTTTTGATGAATATTTTGGAAAAACCTTCGATGCACTGAAGCCGCAGAAACTGAAGCATGAAGTAGCGAGGGATCACTGTACGTTATTATTTTTATAGTGACAACTCCGTCACTAATGTACACTTCACATAATTTGAGCACAATAACAAGCAGGAAAAACCCTTGGTACTATTTATCAAAAAAAAAAAAAAAAAGTGTAATTCTTTGGATGCAATCAGTGTGTTTTCAACCTGAGCAAAATCTGATGGAGTTTCTGCTTCCAGTTCAATCAAAGTTGTGCTTTTTCTTCTATTCATGTCAATTCAATAGAGAAAAGGAAACAGTCCGGTGAGGGAACTAATTCTTTATTCCATTTTTGCCAGAACAAAAAAAAAAAAAAATTTTATAATAATAATCATAGTTGTTTAAGTGGTAGTGGTGGACTGGTGGTAAAGGTGCTGGATCACCGATCCTAAGGTTGGGGGGGGTTCAAGTCCCACTCTCAACACTCAGCATTGTCCCCCTCCCAGTGCAGCTAACTGGGTTATCATAAGCTGGCCATGTCTCTCACTGTCTATGGTGTGAGGTTCATGTAAAACAACCATTGCTGACTTTCGACAAGAGTAGCTGCATAGCCGTCAGCATGTTTCTGCCCTCCGACGGCCTGGCGAGCCGTTCAGGGTGTACTCTGCCCTCGCCCATAGTCGACTGGGAGGGGCGACAGCCTCCCTGTGACCCTAATTACGATTAAGCGGTTCAGACAATGAATGAATGAATACAGTGATCTCTCGCTACTTCGTGCTTCAGTTTCTGCAGCTTCAGTACATTTGCGTGTTTTTCAAAAATCTTCTTCTTCTTCTTCTTCTTTTCCTTTCGGCTGTTCCCTTCAGGGGTCGCCACAGCAAATGATCTGCCTCCATCTCTCCCTATCCTCTGCATCTTCTACTCCTACTCCAACGACTTTCATGTCCGCCTTCACTGCATCCATAAATCTTCTCTTTGGTCTTCCTCTGGGCCTTTTGCCTGGTAGTTCCAACCTCAGCATCCTCGACCAATATACTCACTATCCTCCTCTGTACATGTCCAAACCATCTCAATCTAGCCTCTCTGACTTTGTCTCCAAAACATCTAACATGTGCTGTCCCTCTGATGTACTCATTTCTGATCCTATCCATCCTCGTTACTCCCAAAGAGAACCTCAACATTTTCATCTCTGCTACCTCCAACTCTGACTCCTGTCTTTTCCCCAGGGCCACTGTCTCTAAACCATACAACATTGCTGGCCTCATCACCGTCTTGTACACTTTTCCCTTCATTCTTGCCGATACTCTCCTATCACACATCACACCGACACTTTTCTCCATCCATTCCAACCTGCCTGCACGCCGCTTCTTCACCTCTTTTCCACACTCTCCATTGCTCTGGATTGTTGAGCCTAAGTACTTAAAATCCTCCACCTTCTTTATCTCTGCCCCCTGTAACCTCAAAGTTCCTCTTGGGTCCTTGTCGTTCACACACATGTATTCTGTCTTACTAAGACTAACCTTCAATCCCCTCCTTTCCAGGGCATACCTCCACCTCTCTAGATTTTCCTCCACTTGGTCTCTGCTCTCACTACAGATCACAATGTCATCTGCAAACATCATAGTCCATGGAGATTCTTGTCTAACCTCATCTGTTAGCCTGTCCATCACCATAGCAAACAAGAAGGGGCTGAGAGCTGACCCTTGATGTAGTCCCACCTCCACCTTGAACTCTTCTGTCACACCGACAGCACACCTCACCACTGTCTTACATCTATCATACATGTCCTGCACCACTCTAACATACTTCTCTGTCACTCCAGACTTCCTCATACAATACCACAGTTCTTCTCTCGCACCCTGTCATATGCTTTCTCCAGATCCACAAAGGCACAATGCAGCTCCTTCTGACCTTCTCTGTACTTCTCTATTAACATCCTCAAAGCAAACACTGCATCTGTGGTGCTCTTTCTTGGCATGAAACCAAACTGTTGTTCACAAATGCTGACCTCTGCCCTTAGTCTTGCTTCCACTATTCTTTCCCATAGCTTCATTGTATGGCTCATCAACTTTATCCCTCTGTAGTTGCCACAACTCTGTACATCGAAAAATAAGAAAATACGGAAAAGTGAAGGAAAATGCCACAAAACAGGCCAATTATGCAAAAAAAAAAAAAAAAAAACCCAAACAAACAAAAACATAAAAACAACCCAACAAAACTAGTTACATTTTTATGCGAGACGTGCATCTGTGTGTTTTATTTACATCTTGTGCATTATTTTTGAATGTTTAATTGTTAAGCATTTATAGCGTTGAATATGTATTTATTGATATTATATACACATATACATGTACGTATACGTCAGTCAAGGGGGGGTCGATCCTATTTCGTGGAAATCGGCGGTCGTGTGTGTGTGTGTGTGTGTGTGTGTGGGGGGGGCTCGGTCCCCATTAACCACGGAAAGTGAGGAATCCCTGTAATTGCTTAAAAGAAGAAAAATATAATTTTAAAATTTCCTGAAAGCAGGAGAATGTATCGAGTGCTGAGCCTTCCACATATTTATATCCGCACATCCAGATACACCGTCATCCAACAGTATGCGCCATGCTCACTCTTCTTCTTCTGGTTTGTTTCATCACTTTAGAAATAGCAAACGCAGTCATGCCAGATGTTCCCGAATAAGAACCGTTTCTTGAAATGCAAGTACGCGTCGTTCGATCTTCTCAACTTCTTGCCTCATCAGTCTCAGAAACATGGGGTGAAGCAGCCTCTGTTTTCAAACACTTCATCTTTTTTTTTTTTTTTTTTTTTTTGTGAATGGGAATTCCTTCCAGAAGGAGTCGAAGGCACAAAAAAAAAAAAAAAAAAAAAAAAACCTCTTCCGGCCCATTTAAGCTGCATCTGGGAGGCCTGTGTTTGAGTACTGTTAGGGAGAGAAGTGTTTATTTAACTTTCACCACTTCCTGCTGCAGCTTTACATTTACCACAGAGCCGGTTAAGTCAAGCCTTTTCGTTGACTGCATTTCTTGTTATTTTAAATCATAACAATCTCCCTTTATTAAACTTCTACAGTATTAAATCATGACACATCACGTTTGCTCTACTTGCACTGTAACTATGCTTGAACCAAAAAAAAAAAAAACCCATCAACACCATTTCTCAATTCTCCATTTTCATGAACCCTCTGCACCCCCAACCCAACCCCAACCCCCCATCCCCATCAAACTCAAGACGCTACCTTCAAGCTCTTCATACAAGAGTGCTAAATGCACATTTTCACCCTTTCCTTCCCCTCCACTGAACCCTCTATCTCTGAGCGAGAGGCCTTAATGCTTTTAAACTAGTCCTAACCCAAAGGGATCCATTTATTTTTATGTGGGACGCCCCCGACACCCTCCACCCTCCACCCTCCACCCTGTGCCGCTCAGGCCTGAGCCCTATGGGTTCTAGCAGTGGGTCTCTCTCTGTGTGACGCTATTTAAAGCCACATCTGCCAGCAGTCCCCATTTGCATTTCTGAATGTATGCACCACAAGAGCTACACCCTCACAGCTTAGCGTAGCAGAGCACCCATCTGTTAAGAAAATATAGACCCTCTGCAGCTCTCAAGCTTGGGTCCTGAGAAGAGGTTGGAAGAAAGAGTGCAGCTTTAAGGAACCTCCTCTTGGTTGTTTCGACATTCTTCCTATTGATGCGCATGTTCTTTTGTTCTGCCAGCGACACAAAGGACGGCATCTGGAATTTCATATTATAAAACAACACCTTTTATTTTATTTTTTTTAAGTGTTAGCTGAGGCCGCTTTATTGTCTTTTGATCTGCTGTAAGTGTAATAATTAATAATTGGCAAAATTACTTTTTCCATCTACTGTACAAAGAAAATATCAAATATATTACAGAGTAGTGTACAGTGATCCCTCGCTACTTCGTACTTCAGTTTTTTATCTTAAAAACATACAAAAACAACCCAAAACCCCTCAACAAAACGACAAAACTTACTATATTTTTATGTGAGGTGCGAATCTGTTTGTGTGTATTTATATTTTATTTACATATGCATTATTTTTGAATGTTTGACTGTTATTATAAGCATATATAGGCTTGAATATATATGTATTGATATTATATACACACATGCATGTACGCATACGTCGGTCAAGGGGGTTGACCCTACTTCATGGAAATCGTGCAGGGGGGGATGATCTCGGTCCCCATTAACCGTGGAAAGTGAGGGATCCCTGTACAGTATTCCATTTTTTGTAAAGCGTGTGTGCGCGTGTGTGCACGCGTGTGCGTGCGTGTGTTTAAAAACGTATTCCAATCAATCAACAGTTATGTGCCAAAAGCGTGGTCGATATCACCGAATAGTCCGCCAGAGGAAATATCAAAGGAATGATTCAATTTAGTGACATCCACCAAACCTGAGATTCAAAATTTTATTATATACATTTAAAAAATAATCAAAAAAGCACACTACAGTTAGATAATTTAACATTCATTACATGACCTCTGATCATCCACTATAATTGTTAACTCAAGCATAAAATATTTTTTTTGTTTATTTTTCCATTGGACAATATTCGCAACGTATTCTGGTAATTTTCCTATTTTGTCATGTACAGGCTAATTATAATAATTCTTCTTCTTTCTTCTTCTTTTCCTTTCGGCTGTTCCCTTCAGGGGTCGCCACAGCAAATGATCTGCCTCCATCTCTCCCTATCCTCTGCATCTTCTACTCTTACTCCAACGACCTTCATGTCCGCCTTCACCGCATCCATAAATCTTCTCTTTGGTAATTATAATAATTATTATGCTTTAATAAAGTACTATAAGTAAATATATTACTATATTTTTTCTTTATCACATAATGGACCTAAACAAAATAGTCCAAATTGGTAAAATGAAAAAAAAAAATGTATTCAAAAATGTAAATAATAATAATAATAATAATAATAAACCTGGAATGTGATGCATGCGTGTGGATTCTACAACCAAATAAGATCTGGCCAATTACTTTCAGAAGTCATATAATTAATTAGTTAATTATTAAAGAAATGAAAATTCACCTGTGTAAAGGTAACGTGGTCTCAGTGTGCATTCGCTTGTTCTGAAAAGGTCCAACACCACTAATCAAGAGGCATCACCAAGCAAGTGACACCATGAAGACAAGGAAGCCCTTCGGGACCAGTTGTGCAGAAGTTGAATCATAAAAAAATGAAAAGCCTTGAAAATCCCACAGATCCAAATTAAATCCATCATGACAGAATGAAAAGAATATGGTAACGCAACAAGTCTGCCAAGAGAGGGCCGTCCACCTAAACTCCCAGACTGGGAAAGACGGACATTAATCACAGAGGGAACAAAGCGACCAAAGGTAACCCTGAAGGAGCTGAAAAAAGCTCCACAGTGGAGATTTGTGAATCTGTTCGTATGATTACTTTAAGCCGTACACTGCACAGGGCGAGACTTTACAGAAAACGCCATTACTTACAGGAAAAAGAAACCACGCTCAGAGCTTGTCAAAAATCCCCTGGAAGACACCCTAAATATATTAAAAATGTCTTCTTGTTGGCCACTCCATTCATTCATTTTTCTGTACCTGCTTAATCCTAATTAGGGTCGCGGGGAGGCTGGTGCCCATTCTAGCCGACTCCAGGCGAGGGCAGAGTACACCCTGGACAGCTCGCCAAGTCATGGCAGGGCAGAAACACGCTGACGGCTTCGCAGCTACTCTTGTCGAAAGTCAGAAATGGTTCTTTCACATGAACCTCCCACCATAGACAGCGAGACACATGGCCAGCCTTTGATAACCCAGTTAGCGGCACTGGGGGGGGGGGGGGGGCAGTGACAACTGGTGGAGAGTGGGGCTTGAACCCCCAACCTTAGGAGGATCAGTGATCCAGCACCTTCACCACCAGGCCACCACTGCCGTCCTCTTGTTGTATGAGACTAAAATCCAACAATTTGGTCTTCTTCTTGTTTTCCTTTCAGCTGTTCTCTTTCAGGGGTCACCACAGTGAACCATCTGCCTCCATCTTCATGGAAGTCATATGAATGATTCGCACGTTTGATTTGGTGTAGGTTTTTATGTCGGATGCCCTTCCTGACACAACCCTTTAGCAAGGGACAGAAACACGCTGACGGCTTTGCAGCTACTCTTTACGAAAGTCAGCAATGGTTCTTTTACATGAACCTCTCACCATAGACAGTGAGAGACATGGCCGGCCTTTTATAACCCAGTTAGCTGCACAGTGACAATCTTGTGGAGAGTGGGACTCGAACCCTCAACCCTAGGATCAGCGATCCGATATTCTTACCACCAGGCCACCACTGCCACTAAAATCCAACAATTTGGTAATCAGGGAAAATGCTACGTCTGCCATAAACCCAACTCATCTCATCACCCCGAGAACACCATCCGCACAGTGAAGCATGATGGGACAGTATCCGTGTGTGGGGATGGGTTTCACTGGCTCGGATTGGAAACTGTCCAGAATTGGGGGAATCAGGAATGGTGCTGAATATGGGCAAATGATGAGTGGCAGAAGTGGCTCAATGGTTAAGGCTCTGGTTTACTGGAAAAAAAGGTCAGCGGGACAAGCCGCGGTACTACCAGTCTGCCAAACTGTACGAACTGTGCCCTTGAGAAAGGCCCTTAACCCTGAAATGAACACTTGGCTGTATGAATGTGATTAAATGAAAGTAGCTCTGGATAAAAATGTCTATCTAATGCAGTAAACATAAATGACATTACCTGCTTCAAGTGAGCATTAAATTTTTATTCCAGCATTATCCACCTGAAATAATATTTTTTTAAAATTCCAGGATAGCAGACCAATCGGATCATGCTGTTATTGTGTAGTATATTAATTTCTTATAAGCACTAATAGGTGTCAAGTTGGTCCTGTGACTATGTCTCAGTTGTGTTCTGTTGGGCTTATAAAATGCACTACAATGCTATTATGTTATGCCCGATGTAATGAGAAAATACAGTCACGAAAGATCTTTGAAATATTTGATAATCCTGAAGAATTGACAAAACAAATTTGTGATCCCGATACTCTTTTATTGGTTATGTAAATGTTTGTTGTTACCCCAAAAAGTATGATTAGATAGTAAGACAGTGATCCCTCGCTACTTCGTGCTTCAGTGCATCGCAAATTTTTCAAAAATATTCATAGAAAAAAAAGGAAATTAAGGAAAAATAAGGGAAAAGTGAAGGAAAATGTCGCAAAACAAGGCCAATCATGCAAAAAAAAAAACCAAACAAACAAACAACCCAAACCCCCCCCAACAAAACTACACTAGGCCCTCTACTTACGAAAACCTCTGAATACGAAAAATCCAGGTTACGAAAAACATTTTCCTAAATTTTCGTCCTCTGTATACGAAACAACCTCTTCTTACGAAAAGCGCCAAACGCGCCATTCAAACATTAAAACGTGCCATTCAAACAATGCACGAGTTGCTCTCTCATTGGCTGTCTCACAACATCCAGCAATGCTGGCCTCCCATTCCTGTACCCATACTTCCTGTTTGTCACATGCGTGAAGGACAGTTGAACAGGACTGTTGGCTCGTGAGTTTTTTTGAGTGATCATTGCAGAGTTATATTTCGTGGACCCCAAAAAGTGATTCCCGGTGACACCGAAAAGAAGAAGCGGGCTCCGTTATCAATCAAAGTGAAGCAGGAGATAATAAAATATGAAAGTGGGATGCGGTTGAGCAAAATCACAAAGGTGTATGGCCGAAACCCCTCTATATTCGGGACGATATTGAATCAGAAGGAGGCATTAAAAGCGGAGATACAGTGACGGAGGCGATTATTTCGGAAAAAGCAACCGCCATATTTAAGGACCTCGTGAAGGAGGGTGGGGGTGGGGGTTCTTCAGACCAGCAACCCCCGGACTTTAAAGCGTCGCATGCGTGGTTCGAGAGATTTAAAAAAGATAAATAATTTTCTTTTACTTTTAACACATTTCATACAAAATTGGTGTAGTTTTATAATTTTTAAAGGGTTTATGGGGTAGTTTTGGGAGCTTTGGAACAAATCACGCATTTTACATGTAAAATACACCTCTACTCATGAAAACTCCAGGTTACGAAAAAGGCTCTGGAACGGATTGATTTCAAAAGTAGAGGGCCGACTGTACTTACATTTTTAGGAGTGGTGTGCATCTGAGAGTGCGTGCGCGCGTCTGTACGTGTGTGTATTTATATTTTATTTACATCTTATGCATTATTTTTGAATATGTAATTGTTATTATAAGCATTTATAGCATTGAATATGTATTCATTGATATTATATGCACACATACATGTACGTATATGTCAGTCAGACGGTCGATCCTACGTTTTGGAAATCGGCGGTGGGGGGGGCTCTTGGTCCCCATTAACAGCAGAAAGTGAGGGATCCGTGTATATTTGAATACTTTTCCATTATTACTTATATTCATATAACTAATTTTAAAATCAACTAAAATGAAATATGTTACGGTACATACATACTTTGGTGATCATTTCAGCATCTAAAAAGCTTGATTTTAATAGCATTTTGAAACAAGTCCAGCATTCATCACCTATTTTCTTCCTCTGCACCCTTTTCTTGTTTTAGCCAGTGAAAGAAAAGCGCTTCTTTTAAAAAGTACAATGTCCAACCAACCGCATTACACAGCTGATGGTAAACTTCTGAGCCTCTTTCAATTCATACTGCTGACCTTCTGGTGTACCACACTCCATCACAGTTTATTTATTTGAACTTTGTATCATGCCTAACGCTCAGCTATTCATAAAGACACTGGGTTTGGGTTTCTTGTAGGGCTCCATGGGTAAGATCACTTACTTTCATGGTAGTTGCGGCCCATTTTCTGTTTTCCAAGCCTATAGTCGTCTTACACCTACATTTTAAATGCTTGCATTTTCTGAATGCGTAATTACAGTGTATTGTGGGAACTGACTATAGCATAGAGATTGCTTGTCTACTTGCATTAGAGTAATTTAATTGTGTGACAGCGCTCTTTTTAGATCAATCTGAAGTCCATCGCAAAAACCTTGTGTTTTTCACCAGATTTTTTTTTTTTTTTTTTTTTTTTTTTGGGGGGGGGGGTTGTCACCACTTGTTGTTGTTACATGATCGACCTCTGAATTAAGGCCGCAGCCAAAGAGAGCGTGGAGGATTTACGCGTTCAGCAACTCCCTCTTGTGAAAGCGCGTTTGTCCTGTGTGTTGTTCCTTCCATTCACTTATTGATGAGTGCGCCATTTCTTTAAACATGTCTCAAAGTGAAGGGAACTTTGTCTGTAGGTGCTGCGAATCATGGCGCATAAAGCCTAGCACTGATACCCCTGTTAATTGGTATGTTCTTTGAGGAGCAAGTGCAGGCTGGCTAGAAACAGGCATGGTCTACCAATGGGTGGCGCTCAGTCACAGTGGAACTCAGTCTTTGGGGGATGTGGAAACTCACACCATATTCTGTCCGTCATTTTTTTTGCTTTAGGGTTCTTCAAACATGCAGTATTTTTGCTGCAGGCTTAAACCACAAGCAGCAGCATTAACAACAACAACAACAACAATAATAATAATAATAATAATAGTAATGCTTCTTCTTCTTCTTCTTCCTATTGTTGTTATTATTATTACTAATATGTATTGATGTACATTTTTATTATTATACCAATAATATTTTTATTTACATAGACAGAATTTAATGGAGCTGTAACACCAGCTCCACTGATCTACAGATCAATTTCTCTCCCCAGCCGTATTTCTTTACATATATCAATCCCAGGTCCTCATGACATAGTAACCATGTCTTCTTTCTCACAAACAACACAGAGGGCTGATCAAAGTTACCGCATGGTAATTGGTCTCTATTTACTCTCCAAAACAAACATGCATTCTGCTGAGGTGGCTCCATGCTGACTGCACCCTCTAACCTGTGCTCACAGCGTGGGCGGCAGAATCCTGGAATCCGTACATGTACCTGAGCCGACTAAGGAGCAAGCTGACCTTTTTTTTTTGATCCCATGTGCCAAGCTTATCAGCTGCTTCAACATGTATTGCAATTGCACTGCAAAACAATCCAAAAAAAAAAAAAAAAAAAGCATGCGGCCTTTTTTTTTTTTTTTCTCTTGTGTAGCTGAACTTTTGGTGTTTGGTGTGAAGTAAAACAAACACTCTGCGCATGGCTTGGATTGACCTGTTTCATGACATAGAAATGGATGTAAATTTAAAATGTTAGCTTCATCTAGAATGCAGGTAACGTGTGCGAGTGTGTGAGATTGCAGTTGATGTCCATCAGATTACTGTGGAATGCCCAAACCATCTTCCAGGGGATGAGACAAGTGTTCAGACAGTGCAAGGTATAGTTACAAATTACAGTGGTACCTCACCTTATGAAATTCATCCGTTCCATCCGTTCCAGAGCCTTTTTCGTAACCTGCATTTTTCGTAAGTTGAACCGTATTTTACATGCAAAACACGTAATTCGTTCCAAGGCTCCCAATACTACCCCTTAAACCCTTTAAAAATTATAAAAGCATACCTTTTAAGACCTCCTTCTGCTTCAATATCATACCGATGGTAGACGGGTTTGGCCGTATTCCTTTGTGATATCACTCGAGCCCGTTTCTTCTTCTCACTCACACTGGAAATTACGCGTGCGCATGTTGACCATGTCTTCTTAGCAGAGTTATAATCTTACAAATGTTTATGGAAGGTTAAAAGCCTGAGTCAAGAAATGAAGCATAAAACAACAGTAACTCTGTCCTTTACACGAAAAGCATCATGGTGGATTCAGCTCTATAATAGGCAATGGGAGGTAGCTGCGTCATCCCTCCTAGGAAATGGGACCCCTGTCCAAGATGGCGTCAGGTGGACCTGTCCAAGATGGCGCTCGAGTGAAGGCGACATTAACAACAGCTCAGTTGTTAGCCAATGGGAGGCCAGCGGGGCGGGATGTTTGGACGTCATTGATGTGGCAGCAGCTCGTGCATTGTTTGAATGTTTGAATGGCGTGTTTGAATTTTTAAAATGGCGCTTTCGTAATATGAATTTGTTTCGTATCCTGAGACAAAAATTTTAGGAAAATGCTTTTTGTAACCTGAATTTTTCGTTTGGTGAGACTTTTCTAAGGTGAGGTACCACTGTATTAAAAGCCTGTTGTTGTTGTTGTGTGTATTT